>CM061108.1:2917500-4117500 GCA_030770545.1 Macropodus opercularis
ATCAAAATCATCTCTGGCAGATAGTTTTCTTGGCTCTGAATGCTAATGCTGCTGCAGTACTTTGAAAGAGGAGGTATAATGAGTGAGAAAACTTTTAGCATGTAAGATGCTGGCAGTTTTAATTTAATGGCTGAATCCTGTCAATCTTTGGTTAGATAGCATCCAAAGTTGTTCTTTTTGTTTGTGACTCTTTGTACTGACAGTCTAGTATCTGACTCCAGGTTTGTCACATGTTAGGCTGGCCCAGGACCCTGTTGGTACCACCTTCCCTCAGCCAGTCCTCTCCTCTGGCCCTGATAAGATGCTATCGGTAGCCCTCTAAGCACTTGAGAGGCACTTTAGGAGATCACTGGAGCCATTACCATGAAAAGTAAAAGATACAGGCTATATTGATGCCAGATTAATACTGACCAACAAGTTATTGATTTCTGCCCCCTCTCCTCCCTCCTCCATCCCCTTTAACTCTTTGCTGCCTGTTCTTCTTCTCTGGTCTGCACCTTTGGTGGTGATCTTATTTTGTAACGAAGCAATATTTTGTAGCCTGGCTTTAGTGATGCGGCCGCCTCCACCCTCCTCCTCCTCCTCCTCCTCCTCCTCTTTGTCGGTGCTGGGCCACTATCTATGGTTTCACAGGGCCATCCTTTAAAAGGCACAGAGCAAAGGCTTGCCGTTATCTCGCGATGTTATTCAATTGTTACAGGACAATCTGGGCCATTAGCTGGCTGTGTTAAATAATGCATCCGCTTTTAAAGGGAAGCCTTATCTCCTCTATGCGCGTGTTTTTTTTTTAACATTATTAGTATAGGAGTGTAATGAAAGGTCATTGCCTGATGGCCACTGATATACCGTCAAGGTCTCTATGAGCCACAGCATCCACAGCAGCAGAAACAATGCATAAACAAACGGCGACCTTTTTAATGAAGCCTGCGTTTATCTTGTTTTATTAAAAAGGACAACAAGAAGCGGAAAAGCCTCAGACGAGATAAAAATGTATTTAAATGCGCTGGCGTAAAAGCGCGGACAATCGATCACAATGCGCGCGGCAGCATGGCGGCAGGGGGGACGGTGAGGAAGCACTTATGCAGCAGGCCAGTGTGTTGCTATGAGACACAAAAAGGAGAAAAGAAGGAGCAGGTAAAGATTGAGAGGGATAGGTAACCCGAGCGAAAGAAAGAGCCGGCGAGGGGAAAGAGGATGTAAAGGATGAGCAGAGGGGGAAGGATGGAGGGAAGGGAATGGGGGATGGCGGCAGGAGAGCGATAACCGCAATGTCTTCAGTCACAGATTTACACAGGCCATTGCACTCCCATTCTCCCTGGCTCTTATCAGTGGAATTATTGAGCAGTGTGGCATACCATTAAAAATTCTGCTTAGATTTCACAAAAATCAAATTGCGTGAGGTAATGAACACACAGCTTTCCAACGGACTCCTCACCGATACCTGTTCTCAGCAGGCAGAAATACATCTCAGTCATAATTCGCTATCTTTATTGTACTTCTACACAGACTTAACTATGCTGCTAAAGCAGGGGAAAGCTTAATAATCACTGCTGCCCTTGATGTTAAAGGGATGGTTTTGTGGCTGTTGCTTTGCAGCCATTCCTCAGCATCCCCTCCCTCGCTCTTTGCCATTTTCCTCCTCCTATTTCGTCTTTTATTTCCATCTTTCGCGTCCCATTTTCCTCCCATCACGCTCTTTGTTCTTCCTTGTTTCTGTGCAGGCCACGCTGCCGGCCAAGGTCCAATAGGTCAGCGCAGGGTTCTTCTCCCAGAATGCCCCTCTTCCAAAGCACTGTTTGCTGATGACTGGGAGCTATGAAGCTGCAAGAAACACATTTCAAGGATGTCAGCACTCCTGTTTGGATTGGCTTGTACTGCTCAAACACATAGGCGCCGACAAGCACGCAACTTCATTTGTCCTCTTAATTTATGGCTCAGACAAATTAAAATAAAAATGAGCAGAGCCGGAGGCGGTGGGAGACGAGTTAAGGCTCCGATGCCTGCCATCATGAGACTGACAGTGGAGTGAGGTAACGGGGAAAGGGTGGCAAGGCGTACAGAACCACACAAAGCTCTGAGTACAGTGTTACTTTGAGAGTAGTTCAGCCACGTGACACGTCTGCTGTTAGCAGCCCTTCGAAATTCACAGTGCAACTTAACAGAGGAACAGACTGGAGGCGTCCGTGTCGTGTTTTGTTTTGCAGTTAGAGCAAGTTCTGATGGAATGCAGAATACATGAGGTACCCGTCACGGTGAGCATGTATATACTGTGTGCACTCGTATCCTTCTGTTTGAGGCTATAAATAAACAGCAGCCAAAGGAAGGGGACGAGTAGCAACATCCTCTTAATAGAAACACCACTTGAAAGGTTTATGTGGACAGGGAACCATAGATTCCACACACGCCACAAACGTGCGCATTATGCATCGTTCTGTGCTTCATGACTAGTGCACATTTCACGCAGCAGCTTATCATTCGGGGAAATTTGAACAGGGCAGAACATAAACAATGGCGCTCGTCAGACAAACTTCACTGCTCAGAAGAATCTAGTTCCACTTAACTTAATGTCAGCCCCCACAACCCCTGGCCTCATTCATCCAAGACCAAAAATAACAACCCAAAGCCCAAACACTGTCCTCTCTGTAGCTTCCTGGCAGAGACTGTCTGGCTGGCCTTTCCCTGCAGCCAGTATCAGCGTGATGTGCCAAAGCGACAACTGCACAGATCTCGCCTCGGCTCTCCTCTGCGGCTAGCTAGCCCGCTAGCGCTTTTCAGCCATCCACGCGTCTGTTGGTCGGTCTGTCTGTACTCTGCTGGGTTTCTCCAATCAGAGGCCTTAGCCCATGCAGCCCTTAATCCAACCATGGGCTTTACCCCACCAGCTCAGTGTAATCACACAGCTAATTCACAGGCGGACGGGAGGAAGGCAATCCGTGACGGACGTTTTTTGTGCAACTAAGAATGAGCTCCCCGGTGACCGGGGAGGTGGTGGAGTGGGAGACTGTCAATGAAGGGGCCGTGAAAAGATGGCTCGGAAAGGCAAGATGCGAGGGGAATAGATGAATAGCAGAAATGGGCTTCAAGATAGAAGCACGAAATAAGGAAAATGTTTGGAGTGTATAAAGAAGGACACGAGTCTGTAGCAGTCTTTTGCCAAGAGAGTGTTGAAAGAGCCATTGTGAGTTGGAATAGTCTATATTACTCAATAAAGGCTTTGATGAAAGGCGAGGCTCTGTATTAATTTGGATAAGAAACCTTTGCCTCCGTGCCCCCTTTCTCTCTCGGCTCCCATCCACGACACCTCTGTGGTTTAAAGCAGTGTTTGGTTTCAGTTCAGCAAGCCAAGTCATTACATTTCAACATGTCGCACCTTTCAGAGGGGGAATTAAGTAGTGCTGTTATTTCTTCATTCCCCACATGCCGGGGACCCAGAGGAACAAAGGAGGGGAAGAGTGTCGATATTTCGACATTGTCACTTCATGCACACTTGCATGCACGCCTGTGGCGTGTGAATGTACTGTATGCCCTCTGAATGTCCTCTCTGCAGAACAGCCTCCTCATCGCTAATTTCAGATAAACTCAGGTGGTGCAGGGACTGTAGCCTGGCTGTCTGCCTGATTTTACCGTTGACATGCCATCAACAAAGGACAGTGCATCGCTCTTATACTTTACACGTCTGTTCACTCCGACAGTCAGCAGCCTGAGTAAATACAGCGGGAAACACAGATATACTGTGACCACGCATATGATCTAAAACTAGAGAAGTAAAGCTGAGGAACTAGATCAACTAAGGTGTGTTGGCCTTGTACAGAGGCACAGCTTAAGGTTAAGGGTGGACTAAAGTCATTCTTACTTTTGGCAAACGACGGCAAACTCCCCTGATAATAATGATGCATCTTGGGTTTTGAGTCCTTAAGCTTTATGTTCACATCTTTCATCCAGACCTAGGATGTGTAATTAACTAATGTGTCTACTGTATTGTCATATTATAATTTACTAGCTTGAGTAATTACCTTTGATCACTGCAGGTTGCTGCTGTTCTTACCCAGTGTTATTTGTTTCGTCTTCGCTGGTTGGTGGACAGCTGCACGAGGTTAGCTGCGCCACATTTTTGGTTCCGTCGCTACCTGTCTAGATGAGTCACTGGGAACGGAGGCAAGCGGCCAAGTCAGGTTCAGGGTTGTAATCCGCACCCATCAACGGCAGCTGCCAGCGTTTGTGTGGTGGTTTGGTCGACCAGACTAAAACCTGAAGGGAGGGAAAGATCCACTCAGTGCTTGTGGTGACACTTTTATGGTGTGAATGTGTGGGCCGAGTCGACCCCACTCAACAGAACAGAGACCTATAAAAGCTCAAAAGCACTGCAGTTAGGGAGGCTTTGATGTTTGCATCGACGATTAACCCTCAGAACACACTCCAGCCCAAAGACTTGCATGTCTGATTGTGTGCAATTGCAAAGATTTATGTACAGTAGGACACAGTTAAAGCTAGAAGAGACATTTGGGATTTATAAAACAAAATGCTCTTGAATGAAGGGTTAAATCATGAAGCGGGAACGTGGTATAAGGTAGTGATAGTTTTATGTGGGTGCGTGACTAATATACTCAATCATTTAAGAAGTGCTGTAGTATGTTAAGAATTAATATTCAAGTTTTCTTGTTCTGACTACTGGGTAGGAAATTGGTGGCATGCAGGTGAAAGGAAGAAAATCAAAAAAAACTGAGAGAGAAACTGCGGCTTGAAACCAGCTATCAGGTGTTGATGCGTTCCTCGCTCTCACTCTCACACACTGGAACATACGAAACACGTACATGCACAAAATAAGGAAGCAGAGCAGAGGGGGGTCAAACCACCAGAGGAAGATGCTGCTCTAGAAGCCTTTATTAACTCCTCTGACAACTCCTGCCTGTAGCCGCAGCTAGGTCATGTCAAACAGCGCGAGAAACAGACACGCACCCAAAACAGGCGCCCTGCTACCAAATTGGACAGCGCCCAAGACTGTTGGTGGCACCTGCATTGTTGTGAGATGTTCTCTCTCATTTAGCCATGGCCTCCTCCAAAATAGCGACAGTGCACACACACTGTCTGGTTTTGGTTGCAGAGTGTGTATCACCTGTTTTGGTTGTGGCCAAGCTCATGGATGGGGGCAGTGGCAGGATTAAGCTGGCTGACGACGTGCCAACAGTAAAATCAAGCACGCGCACACGCACACCTACCATTTAAGATGTTTCTTTTGTTCACGCCTGCCTCTGAATTAACTGTCCATTTTATAATCCTGCAGCTCCAGACCAACGTGTGCATACGTGGCCGCTTGTGTGTTAATGTGCGCGACTCTTCCCGAATTGTAGAAGGCGACTAAGTAAGAAACACACCTTGTAAGATTAGTCTCTTCAGAAATTGGCTGATGTGTTAAAGTAGCTTTGCTGCGGACGAGCTCGGCATCGGTAAGGCTCAAACGTGTGTGCGTGACGAGCTGGCGTCCAGTTTCCAGTGAACAATGTGAAATGACATATTGTTGCTGGGTTAAGAGGGGTTGCCATTAGCTTAAAGTGGTGTTTTGTGAGCTGTGAGAATTGGAAACAACATACAGAAATATACCGTATGCACACAGACGCAGGCAAGCTGGAGGCTGCAGCTGTGCGAGTGAGGGTGGACAAAATATTCAAAACTGCTTGGTTGTGTTTATTTGACATGAGAGGACCCAGTAACCTGGTGTCTGAGTCTGCCGTGGTCAGTAAGGTGATCTGAGGGCCCAAGCAGAGATGAAAGCAAAGTGCCGAGTCAACACAGCAGCTGGAGACGGCCGCATTGTTTGTGGAGAAAAGCAGACGCTGTTGAATTAAGGCAGCAAAAAAAACAGCATGGCTTAATTACTGTCGCATAATACCAATTATTTTGTCTCCACACCCTTATCTTAATTACTTCAAAAGACCAACTTCAATTAGGACGTGAAAACTGCATCTAGAACGGGCAGTCCAATCCCCAGATCCCCGTGGAGGCAACGCCACTCAATTACACTCGCACACACTCAGTTACACTCACACACCCAGGCTGAATCTTACCAACAAATTTGCTGATAATTAATTGACATGCCAGGCATAATATTCGGCATAAATAAATGAGCATTGTTCTGAGAACGAAGATGAAAGCGTAGCAATTAATTCCCCGAGTCGGTACAGAACGCGAGGTAGCCGCGCAAATTATTTCATGTGTGTAAGATTCCAGTGAAATGTCAGTGATTTAACTAATCGGTGAGGATGTGCTGTCGTGCCTTTCAGTGGCAAAACCAGTTTACGTTGTTGATGCCTTATTCATCCACTGCCCCTTCCAGGCTTGTGGCGTTATCCCACTGGGCCACGTCACCTCTGTGAAGTTCTCATTTCAAATGCAAGTAGCAGCGAGTTCAGTGGGTTCTCAAAAGGCCGCTGACATTAATTCTAGAGCCCTTAAAGCTCTTTACTCTCCAAAATGAAAATGTGAAGAATTTAAAAACTCTTGTCAAATCTTTAGTTTGTCATCAGAGTACTTGAACTCTCTTACAGTGACTGTAACTGCTGCACCCCTTTAAAAAGTGATGTAATCTCTGCAGCTGTGTGTCACCTTAACCTGAGGCCAGCGTTGAGTTTTTGACAGTATTGTCTCAGGTTCCAACTGATCCTTAAGTGTCTGTTAAGAGCGAGCTGAGAGGCGTAAGTGTAATATGCGTCCGTTTGTGTGTGTCGGGGTGAATCTCAGAGATGAAAGCCAGTGCGGACCATCAGGTCACGTGCGTGGCTGCGTGACGTAGGACTGGAGCGCTGGGAAGCGTTACCGTCCTAAGCTGGAGGAAGGTGGGTTACAGAGAAACTCTTCTGGTGGGTGGGTAAGGCAGTCGTGGGGGGTGGAGGGCTGTTCTCGTCCCTGACCCATATCTAAGTGGCGCTGCAATGTTTACTGTGAGGAAGGAAGCTGTCAACTGTGTTTGCTCCCATCTCAGCAAGATGGAGCAACTTCTCACCCACCCCCATGCGTACAAAGAGAGGGGAGCAAGCAGTACCTTTCAAAGAGCACAAGTAGGAGCATTTCTTCAGCCCGCTGTTTGGTCTGCGGCGGTGCATCTCCAGGGCCGTACGTCGTGTCAGAGTGACGGGCCTCCCCTGCAACGACCCAGAGGTGATTGACACAGCTTTCTACTTGAGGTGTAGAGTTTCCCCCCTGGTGCAAAGTCCCTGTGGCTTTCCTCCAAAGAGCGACTGCATTCCTGACCAGGTCATGAACTGACCACCTTTACTACCACAACCACTAGCGTCTCCAAATCCCCCTCCACCGCCTGAGCTGCAACTGAGTTTGTGGATCACGGCAGCTCTGGCTGTAGCCAATAAGAGCTGAGGAGGAGAAAATGACCCGAATGCAGTTTATTGACCCTTTAAGATATTCAGTCGTGTAACGGATGCGTTTGCAGCAGAATGCTGATGGCATCACCATGACGTCATTATTTGTAAAATATTACATTTAGTGTGTCTGTGCTCAGTTCCTGCAGTTGCTCTTTAATAACATAAGTTGAGTCACTGCCTGTTGTTTACCATTTGACAATAGTTCCATTAATTGGAACGGCTTGCTGTTCCACCGTTTCTAGCTCCATAGGTTTCCAGTGTAAGTTGTTGTTCGGCCTCCATGTGACGGGAGCCTGCTCTCATACATGTCAGCCTCTATATTACTACCACTTACCACGGCAGCATGGCATGGCGATCCCTACGGTGTTATTGTCTCTGCTTCTGTTGCTATTGTTGTGCCCGTGGGTGGGGTGGTGAGATGGATTAATGCTTTTGTTGTCGTCGTCGTCGTCTTCTTTTTTACCCTGGCAACGTTTCTGAGCCTATAGCTGCTTCATGCTGCCACACAAACACACACACGCTGCAGCCCAGCCCCAGCGGCCCCCGGGCCTACCTCTAGGGGCCCGAGTGTGATGAGCAGTGCCCGTCCCTGCTGCCTGTACTCTCAATCTCTATCTCGACCCCAGCAGAAAGCCGGGGAAATTACGCGCCTTTTCCTGGAATGTGATTAGATTCCTGATGTTGGCAGCCACACATCTCTGTTTTTTAATTGGGTTCCGAGGCGCGACGAGATTAGCCTTGTGACATCATTGATGGTCTGTGTGTGTGTGTGTGTGTGTGTGTGCAGGAAGAGGTTGGTGGTGTCTGCTGATAAGAGATGGTAAGGGGGTGTCAGGGGTTTCTGCTGTGAATCACCCACTCCCAGTGCATGCTTACTAATAGGGTGAATGAAGGTTTCTGTTTTCAGTATAGATGTGTATGAGTTCACGCATCTGCGCATGGAGAGGCATTTATAAGCTTTTGTTTGTGTGATTGCCGTATATGAAGCTAAACATTCATGCAGCATTAGGAAAACCGCTTTTCTATCCATCTTAATTGTAGCATTTCATAGAAACAATTGAACACAACATGTAAAGGCTGTTGTTATAAATCACTATTAACGTGGACATTCTCTTGACCTTTTTGTGCCCAACGCTGCCGTGACGGAAAAGATCTGGTGCATGGTAATAATAATAATAAACGGCACAACGTCCTGTGAACGCCTGATAATGGTCTTTGAATGTGTGTGAACTCACGGAGGTGGCTCCTTTGTTCAAGGCAAATAATTGTGTGGCTTCTCTTAATTAATCTCCTAGAAGTCGTTGTCGTCTTCACTGGCTCCTTTTAGCTCACTCGTTTGGATTCAGAAGAGGCAGATGCCGCCCGTCCTGAACCTGGTTCTGCTGGAGGTTGCTTCCATTAAAAGGAGACTCCACTGCTGCCCAGCGCTCACAGTGGATCGTTGCGTGTCTCCCTTCATCACGTCGATTAACTAAAAACACCAAATATATCCTCTAAACAGGGGTAAGAAAACAGGTGTCGTGACCTTGTCATCACTTAAACTGGGTGAAACTTTCACCCACAGTGAGCAAAGCAGGTCATGGCCGGTGTAATTGGGATGAGTGTGGGGGTTTGGGGAGGGGGAGCTGTACGTGGGTGTAAAGGTCTCCCACTCCTCGCCTCCTAACCCCCCATTAACTTGCATCCCCTCCTCCTCAGGCCAGAGAACAATCAGCCTGGCGTCTGATACTTCCTGCCCGGCAATAATTACCCCACCTAATTAAAACTTAATTGCTGGCCTCGCCGACCGCCATCTTAAATGAGCAATGGGAGCCGGGGCGGGGGCGTAAGCCTGCTGGGATGTTTGTGTGGATGGCAAATTGGTTTATCCCTATCAGATTCCTCAGTCCCTGGCCGTGCACTCGCTACTGCACCGCTCTACTGCCCAGAAACAGAAAGAAAGGGAGAAGGCTTAATGTGATGGAGGCCAGACAAGGCCTAATGAGATATACTCTCTTTTCCCTGCTTCTTTAAACCACACTTTCATTCACCGTTTTGATTAGTTGGCTTCAAATGTTGGGCAGTAAAGAGCGATGAAAAGTTAGCTTTATTTAAATAGAAAGAAAAGCTTGGTGAGGGTGAAGGGGGCGTGGAAAGAGAGAGAACGAGACAAAGATAAGGAAGTTAGGAGTCATGGCCCCACTGCAAAATCATCAGGGGTAAATGAAAGAGGAAATGCTGCGTTAATCGCTATGGATTCTCATAATTGTTACGATTAAATTTCATAATTGACTAATGGCCAGCTGCGGCTTACATTACACGCAGGATAAATACATCACATTAAACATGCAAGCTGAGAGGAGATGAGTAGAGATGGATGGGCAGATAGGACAGGATGGATGGACGCTCGGAGAGACGGCGTGTCCATCAGCTGGCTTGATAGGCCTGCGAACACTCAGTGACTCATGGCTAATAAAAGACGAGCTGGAGGGAGCTGGCAGGACAAGAGTGACACCAACAAAGGTGAAAGATATGAGAGTGGATGGAGAGAAGGGAAACATTTTGGGGTGGAGGCAGAGGGAAGCGAGCTTCGTGGCCTCCGGGTGGTATTAGGCGAAGTGCCAAGGTGTGTGTTTTCTCCACTACGCTCCCGCTTCCTCCCGTGAACTCTAATTTCCCTAAACCACATCTCTCGCCATCCTTCGCTCTTGAACTTTCTTCGCCGCCGTCCCGGGAAAAACAGACGAAAAGCAGTTGCGATGAGCAGATAGCGGGGTGCCGATGGGACGAGGTGGGGAAGGGGGCAGTAGCGGGGGAGGTGGCGGTGCGGAGGAGAGAGAAAGTTGGAGGGTGATTAGAGAGAGATGACAGGTGACATCCATAAAGGGATTACGGAGCGGGCCTCAAAGACAGGGCCCTAATCCTGGCTTTGTACAGGCACAGATAAACAGCTCCACTGATGGCTTGCTCTCTTAAAAAGTGAACATGAGCTACACAAATAACTTCCTAATTCCCCCTTTGTAGAAGTGAGTGCACGCTACAACACAAATAAGTTCCCTAATTCTTCTTTTGTACCAGTGAGCCCGAGAAGCAAAATAACTTGCTCTCGAGGTGTTTGTGAACAGGATGCTCTAAGAGACGAGTCACTCCGGGTGTTTGTGTATCTGCGGAGAGAGAAGGGGCCCAAAAAGTGTTAATATGCATCAGAAGTGTGCGATTGTGCTTGTAGCATTTCGTCGTGACCTTTGAAAGATTTACACCCTTGTATTCATAGAGAGATGCATTAGGAAGGAGAGCTGAGGCGGAAACGTACGTCTTCCAGCTTTTTGATGAAACGCCACACAATCGGGAACACACACAGTTGTCAGTTTGTGGTCTAATTAAGGGTTACTTTAAAGACAGAGGGAGTAGAACACACACACCACACACACCTGTGCTGCGCAGACAGGAAAGACCACCAACTGAAAGTCTGGTTTCCCATGTAGGGGAGAGAGTGTGTGTGTCCGTACTTCTGCTCAGCGTGTTATTCTACTGCCACGTCACACAGTATTTATAACAGTTCGTCATCTGATGCTGCAGCCTCTTCTCTGTGTCGCTGCAATATTCATGTAAAATCAACGCTTTTGCTCAATTATTAAACACAAAGTCTCCCGCAATTGGTGTAAAAACATGTGTTCCTCAAAATGAAAACCACATTTCCCGTTAAGCTTCCTGTCACAAACTCACGCAGAAGGTGCAAACTTTCTTCTGCCCTTCACTGCACAGACTAAACGCGCCGAAAAGCTCACACAACACACAAAACTGTCAAACCGCTGAGCACGGTTTTGTAGTTTTCTAGACAATCACACATTCGTGTGTTTTGCTGTATTTAACTTCTAGTTCGTTGTTTTGGATTAAATGTAGCTTTGTCTGTTTTGCAGCCTAGTGGTTGTATTAAAACACATTGTATTAACCCTGTCTTCTTAAGGGTTTAGTGTGGTTCTTCTGCTCGATGTATGTATCAAGCCACGCGCTGACGCAGAGCATTAGCCGTGCGTCAGGTTTTCAGCCTCGTTTAGGGGACAGTAGAAGCACAGACACGTCTTGTCTTATCTTGTCTGACAGCCTGTGGCCGTCATTCGCGACTCCTGCTCACGCTCTATACTTCCTGTGCGTCCCGTGCGTGATCACATCATTTTGAGTTGGCCCATGGTGTTGACTGGTGCCACCTAGCAGACTGGCTGCGACAGCCGCTCGGCTCCTTCTGAAGGCCTTTTTCTCCCTTTAAATATGCTCAGTCCAATCTCTATCTGCTCTTTTTTCTTGCGCCGTCCCTTTCATCACTCCCCATTACCTGGTAATGAACAGATCCTTGCTCTTTCTTCTTTCCCCTTTCTGTTAACTTCATGCAAATTTGGCTGCAATCTGTCTGCCACCGACACATCGGCGGCGACTTTGTGAGGTGTAAAAGTAAAGGAGAGCAGAAGGGGAGGTCTGGCTAATGACTTCATTTTCTCTTTCATGGTGCTTTCAGTGTGTCGGCGCAGGGATTCCTCCCCTGAAGCACCAACAGCAGTTGGTGACACAGATACTAGTGCAGGCTGAAAGAGGCCTGCATCCGTCCCTGGATGTGTGGGGCCGATGCAGGGGCAGGTCAAGCATTGATTGGAGGGCTATTTTGAGGAATTTTCAAATGCACTGGTACTGGAAGAAGTTGAGTGTGGGTGTGACCGGGGAATAGAAGGAAAATAAGCAAAGGGTGTCTACAAATGCACACGGACACAAACACATACGTCTGTGTCACACACTCGCGTGCACACACACCTCAGCCCCCTCTAATAATCCGCTAATCCTGTTTATCATCAGCCAGCTCTTCTTAGTGCGAGCGATACATGAGAGAAATCACACTCACAAACACACTCCAATGTGCAGAGCAGAGATACAGTATAAATACACACATCTCCGTTTCTTCCTCAATCTTCACTCTATTTTTCGTTTTCCTCTCCGCTGTGTTATGCATCAGTTATGCAGTTACACATCACAATCCCACATCAATGCCCAGCCTCTCAGAAATAGCAGTGTTTGCTTCTTGCTTCTGTGTCTGAAGACTTTTACTAAGCTCTGTAGAGCTCACTTCTCTCACTCTCTCCGTTGGTTTTTATCTCCACATACATAAAAATTCAGATATTTCCTCCTGGGACGTGGCAAATAAAATTGGACCTAAACTACGACTGAACTTTTTTTTCTTCCTCCCAAAGAAAAAGCACATTTTCCTCCGTATTCCAGCCTGAAAATAGGAATAGAAGGTATAATCACAGATGATCCTGGCTTGGGTACCTAAGCAGGCAATAAATCTATATTTTTCATATTCCTCTTTTGGGATGGTGTTTCTAGTAAAGGCTAAGTCAGTTGTAAATATAGCCCTAATCGCTGTTTCTCATTTCATAAGGTAATCTTCAGCACTTAAGTGGTCATTGGAGGAGGTGCTTCCCGGCTAGTTGAGACGCACAGAGCAGGTTTACTCCAGCCTGGCATTGTGGCACATCTTTAAAGGAAAGTGTAGAGGAGCGAGAGGAAAGTGAAAAGTTTCACACAAAGTCAAAAAGTGCTTCAACGTCGGATTGATGTTTGATGCTGCCTCCCTGCAGGTTTCTGGCTCACGACCCGCAAAACTAGAAACACCTGCTAGAGTCCCAGCCCCTGCAGCAGCAAGTCCTCCTGAATGAGAGACCAGGACCATTTTTATTCTAATCTTCTGGGCAGTTTAACCACACGTCCAAAATATCAGCAGCGTAGTTGTGCTGCAGGAAAATGACATCAGATCTTCAGATTCATCCTCTGGGGATCATACATGTTGTCCAGTAGTTAGATATTTTAGTTTAACACTACTTTATACGGTCTCCAAGCTAGAATCGCAAAACTCTGCCAGCAAAACATATTTGTCAGTCTTCTTCGCGTAGTCGCTCACGGCCAGATCTTGTCGGATTGTCCTCGATTAAAACATCTGCACTCCGCCCCACCTGCCTAATTAATGTGAGTGATGGCTTGGCAGCAGGTGAGGTGTTTGTCCGTTATCTGTTGCCACCATCAGCACCTACTTCATGACAAATTACATCCACAACGTGACCAGGATAGATGGAAGAGGCGATAAAAGTGCCTGCCGAGCATTCAGGGATTTGCAAGAGCAGAACATTCTGAAGAGATGAACTGCAGCGACTTGAATTTACCTTTTTTTTCTGTAATGTGTTTTCTCTTAGCGTTGTATCACTTTGATGTCGGACCAAGTGTGCTTAAAGGCCAAAGAGGCCTCGGGGAAGCACAGAGGTCTGGTCACTTAGGGCTACCTTTAAACGCCGGGGGGCCGTTCCATTTCCTGAGTCCAGGAAGCCCACTTAGGAGGAAGCTCAGTGGGTTCGATTTCTCTCATTTCCTCCTCTGACACCGCTCCTGGTTGGAGTGCAGGAATGCTGCCGGGAAGCCTTGACAGCATCCTATTGACATTTCCTGACTCAAGAAGTAAGACATCAGCACAGCAGAGCAGGAAAGATTTGTTTATTGTGGCTGGAACTTTGAGGCAAGAGGCAAAGTGCTCCACAATCAGCATGTGTACTCAGTCGCAATTATGCTGCTGAGATACTTTCTAAACTTTAATAAGTGAAAAAGAGAAGGCAATGCAGTGTTAAATACAGCACATGGAGCATCTAAGCTGACATAACCCTATTATACACACACACAAACTGTCACATACACATTCTTCGACACACACACATGCGCGCACACAGTAATTTTCTCAGATGGCCTGTAATCTTGCAGGCCTCCATCTCTGCGGCTTAGCCCAGTGGACTGGGGCAGCCGCTGCCAGCTTTCTACCCAGGGTGGGGGGCCCGGAGGGGGGCACAGGGGAGCCACGGGGCCTGAAGGAGCCCCACATGGATTGTATTTGGGAGCCTGAGGCATGAAATGGAATAGGTTTAATCTGTTATCACCTGCAGGGGAGCGCCGGGGCCAGCCACTGACAGACATTGCAGTTGAGGTGGTGGTGGCGGTGGCAGCATTGGGATGGATGGAGGGAGGAAGGGACGGGGGGGTCGCAGCACCTCAGTCCCCGCTGGTAAATGAAATATCAGCCACTACAGACGGAGAGTGATACTAGTTTAATTTCTCTGAAGCTCACCTCTCCTGCCTCTCTCCCTCCCTCGCGTTCAGCACTGAGCAGCAGTCAACCTGTGTGAGAGTCAGCTTTGCCAAATGATCCATGGTAATACTGGAAATGTCTTTAGTCCACACATTGTATGTAAATTCACAAAATACTGGGCCAGTCTTCTCTTTTTTTACTACGTCCCCAGCTTGAGTAGACAGATTTGCACTGATTCGTGGTATATGGCGTGTATTTGGCTCTTGTCTGCGCGATGTGACATCCTGGAGACGGGAGACGGGGGCTAGCTGTTTCTGCGTGTTGCCTTCGTGTTCAGCTGAAGGCCAGGCATGAGGGTGGTATTGCATGTGGCTGACGCAGACCAGCATGACCAGGGTGCACAGTAGACACTGTAAGCTGGAGACAGTTGAAGCGGGGGGGGTCGTCCCATCGGTGTGTACTGTAAATATGGCCAGTGTCAAACTGTAACTACTGGCATCAGCTGGCAGTACGCTTTCCAGTACACCAAGCGATCTGCTCAGCGCGTAGCTCGAACTAAACTCCATTCACGTGTAGCAGTTTGACAACGCTGACGTCTCCTCGACCACAACTTCCTGTGAAGGGATGAGAGGGAGGGAGGGAGAGAGGTCTGCTTTGACGCTCAGGGGGCGTCGCAGAGCTTGAAGGGAGGCAGCGTTTTTTTTTTAAAGCCGCTTTCACACTCATTGAAGTGGCTCACCGTCTCTACTACTGTACTGAGAAGAAGACTTGAAGGCAGGGAGTGGGTGAAGGTTGCAAGGTACGAGTCTGCAGCTGGGGGAGGGAGAAAATGTTGGGAAATTGTGGCATATGACAGTAACCCCCCTTTAACAGAAGCTTCACCTCCCATCGGGCGTATGCAGCTCGTTGACATACGCTGAACAGCCCTGGATCTTATTGCTCTATTTTTTTATCTATTACACATTGAACCACATCCTCTTTACTAAGGTATTAATAACTTTCCTGTTTCATATCTGAGCAAGAGGTTAATGTTGTTGTGGCTTGTTTGTTTGTGATGGTAAGGAAGGTGCAGCTTGGCAGATCGTAGCTCTGGGAGTGGCACATTCGCCCCCTCTCTCCCTGAAATCATGTTTCAGTTTAAGCTGACATAGCTCTAAAAATAGGTGTGGTTTGGAGGTTGATATTCTCACCTACACATATTTACCAACTCCTACTCCTTATCCACACACTTACACATGTACAGACACACACACAGACGGATACTGTATTCACACAAACTGCTCTACTTTGCTGACAACCCACGCGACACAAACAGATGTGCCACATGAGACAGAAAATATTCCATTTCACACGTTTTTGCTTGAGTGCTACCAAACAGACTTGGAGGTTTCATGACACCCCCCCCCCCCCCCCCCCCCCCCCCCCCCGCCTTGCCTGAAAACCCTTCTCACTCAAGTCATGGTGACGATCGCAGTCAGCTGCAGACCGGTCCGAGAGAAATTTTACATAGGCATAGAATCCCCTCCCTGTGTGTTGTCAGTGTCAGAGGAAACGGTGGTCAACCAGTGCTCGGCAGGTGTGAACACACCCTCACACCCCTCTATCACTGTGTCAGGAGGTCAGCCTTGCCTGATGACATCATCCTTTGGCCCTTTGCTTGCATCATCACGTAGCTATGCGGCACCGGCACAGCAGGTCCACTACTGTGATTGCAATCAAGCTTCCCCAGACAACTATCACAACCCACTAATTACAGGATTAGGTGATCAAACAAGTCTTCCGTGCTGCGTATTCTGGCAAGTCTGTGTGCAACTGTCAGTCTTGCACAGTGAAGCAGATTCTGCAGAACACGAAAGGATAATAATCTAATCAGGTCTGATGTGAGTCTTCCTGTGAACTTGCACAGAAATTGTCTTTGGGACACTATGTATTTAGTGATGGCATAGTAACAAGGTGGTGGTGGATCGTTGAGTCTGAAAGCCATCTGTCACCCGACGGTGATGACACAGTGACACATGTTGCTCAATAGCTGTACTGAGTGTTGCTAATGAAGCGTGAGCGCATGACTGAGCTTGACAGGTAATGATTGCACAAACCTGAGCATTGTAGGTTGTTGGGGGCAGAGCCAGACACTTGTACGATCCTCAAGCTGCATAAGTGGGTGACTTGTGCACAGTAGCTCAGGATATCTCCATGCAGATCGGACGAGGAAACCCCGACCAAGAACGAGATTAGTAATCAGACGCGATGCCAGAATTCAGACCTTTTTTTTTTAGTAGAGGCAAGAATTTGTCATGCAGCCATACAAAAAGCCTCCTCTCCAAAAACATTAGTTTGAAAATCAGGTCGAGTTTCACATAATGCAGGTTTATTTAGCGCAGTAACTTTCATAACTTCTAACACAAAAACCACAGATCATACTACACCATAAGTAATAATGTTACACACATTTAATGACGCCTTAAGCCCAAAGGACAGTTTATAAGGTCATAGTTTGTGTGTAGTGGGTTTTCACATGATTGTACCAGTGTGTATGTTCTCAGCAGTTTGCCAGGTGAGGACTTGAATATCTTCTGTGCAGTTCCTGCTTTTCGTTCCTTTTAAAGCAAAACGCTGTCTAACCACATCCTTGATGCTGTTCCAAGTGGCTGAATGCCACAGCACGATTGATGTCCCCATACTCTCATCGTGACTTCATGACAGTCGTGCAGCGTAGACTGGTGTGTGACGCTCAGCTCACCAGCGCTCTGACCTGCAGGCAAACGCGTGTGCATGCTTGAAGGGCGAGGACAGTGCACGGGCGGACACAACAACCCGGCCTGAGCCGATGGAAAACGCTAGCATGGTAGCGTGAGGCCGTGTGACAGCTCAGCGATGAGGGCAGGCTGCTGACAAGAGCCTTTCTCAGCAGCTCGGCTCTGTTTGGAGTGTAAACATTTCAGAAAGTGTGAGAAAGCCTCGGCGATGGCCTCCATTGTTTTGGTTCTCAGGGTAAGAATAGCTGATGATGAGACGGGTTAACCTCAGCAGGTTATTGCGGGTGTGCAGGTGGTCAGAGGCAAAGCCCTTCACGGCGTGAAACTGGTGGGCCCTCAGCCAGAACCAGACATGCCAGCAGCAAACTATGCTGACATCCACTTCTGAGGAATCAGACTTTCCGTAAGCATGTGTCAAAAGCCGCTTCACATTTTCCATCATCAAACTGGGATGGATGGTGGTGAAACAAGATAAAGATGATGCACTTTTATGCCTGAATTATATTTGCATTCAAGGAAAATTGGTGGAAATACACACGCAAATAACTCCCTGAAAGCGATGCCAGCTGATAAGGCCTCCCTCAAGCCCTGGCCCTCTCCGCCTCAAACCCATCAAACCACTAGAACGTTCACACTATATAATTATATGGCATAATCTCATTGTGTCATGGTACATTACTAAACTTCATTACCCCATTAGCTCCTAGTGGCCAAAGTGATTAGTCAAGGAAGGCCCCGCCCTTTCCTGCACTCCCCCTCACTCGGAGAGGAAGCAGGAAGCCGCTCGCGTGTCAGTCATCCTCAGACAGGAAGTGCCTGGGAAATGGCTGCCCTTTAATGCTGGCAATTATTGTAACTATTGTTTGGATTGATAATCACGCTCATTACACAGAGATGGGAGGAAAAGGAAGGAAGTTTGAGGCTCTTAGGCTGCTCGTTTGAGGACCGCGGTTTGTTCCGTGGAGCTCCGGAGGGATGTGTGATGCAGCTTGGGTGCATGGGAAAGCTGGTTTTCTTGGAGGAGGCTTGCATTTGATCTGGTTTTCTCAGAGTAATTATCTGGGCTGGTGCTTCCAGGGAGAGCAGCGATTAACGCAAGCGAGGGGTCAGGATAGGACAGCACTCAACCCGGCTAAAAAAAACCCTGCATATTCTGGAAAGATGATATTCATATATATTCATTCTTGGCGCATGTGTTACTTGTCTTTATGAACGCACCTTACTCATAACATGTGGACCGTTACAGTGAAACAATAATGAAACTATGGAGAGAAGACATCAAAATAATACTAGTACAAGTCATAGTGTTCGTAAAATACAACCGGTGTTGCTGCTTCTGGCGCCAACTGGGGGGAGGGAGTCCATATCGCACCTGCTCATCAATTACACGCCGGTAATTTCAGCATGTCGGCGGCTCTTTGCGGCAACGGCAAAGAGGAACTGTTCTTTTTCTTTCGGGGAGGGGAGAAATGTGCTCCGGGATTAAAAAAATGACAAAGAGAAATAAATAAAAATGCGCAGAGCCAAGTATTAAAAGCAGCCAGGAAACGCCGAGCGTCACAACATGCACAACTCAGAGAACCTGTAATTAGAGGAGCTGTCAGACGGAGTATCATACTTGAGGCTTGCTGCTGTGACATAGATTTTAGCAGCTTGCCAAGCTCAATTAGAGGAGTGTCACTGATTACCTTTTCTTTTTTTAACACACAAGTGATCCTTGAAAGTAATCTCATTTCTATTTGTGACCATTTACCCCCAGTGAAAACAAGATATGTTGTTAAGGAATTAGGAAATGTTTTCAAAGCACTGAATCTGTAAATGTAATATTTACATGAAATGTATTTTATATTTTTTATTCGTCACAACAAATGTGCTGTTTCTGTTGTAGCTTCCTTTTAAAGTCAGTCTCTTTCTGTTTTCGTTTTATGTTTGCGCCACATTTTAGTCAACTGAAGCATAGTCATGTCTCGCATTCCTCACTGTTTAAGGTGCTTTCCCCTCTCTCCCAGAGAAACAAGCCCGTCCTGTTATAAGCACGCGCACCGTCTTTCACCCACACACCTCCTCCAAGCGTTCGGCCTTAGAGCAACAGAAAGGAGACATTAACTTTTGACCTCTTGTCTAATCCTGGGACCTGCCACTGTTCCCCACATTGTTTCCTAATTGTGTCCCGTCTTAATGACCCCTGCTCTGTACAGAGCTGCTCTTTTGTATTTTGATAACTTTGATCACTCAACCTAAACCTATATCTTCTTAACTATTATGGAAAACCTCTCTTTTCTCATTAGTCTTTGCTTTCTTTGGCACTTTTTTTGAATAGTAAGGTTTTTAGCTATTAGAACCTCATCGGCATTAAGATATAATTCCCACCGTGTCAGTAGCATCAACAGGCGGGGACATTTAAGTTTGGAGAAAGAATGTGTGACACAAAGCAAAACTGAAGCCAAGTCGAGCCGCTGTAAAGTTCAGTTTACTAAAAGACCAGAAAGGTCACCAAAGTAAAGGTTGTTGTTGGTCATTTGTGAGTCAGCATTTTAATTGTGGATAAATCTTGTGAGCAGTCAGAGTTTAGAGATGGGTGAATGAGACAGAAGAATGTCTTTGATAGAGACACTCATGGGCCCTGGGCTAAATGAGCTTATTAGGCAAGCAGGAACACACTCGTATGCGCACACACTGCTCTGAGGTTGGCTGATTACAGGGGTACATTAGCCCCCTGGGGCCCGTCCATTCAGCGCGGAGCACACACACGTTTATGGTATTTACCAGCATTTGCATTGCTAAAGCTCTGACTGAGGAGTTTGTTTAGTCCTGCTGGGGGCCGTCGGCCCTCGCTGTCCCCTCTGAAGAGCCGGCTGGGCTGACCAGCTCTGCTCGCCAGGGGTGTCGCTGTGTTTGTGGACGACAGGCTGCTGCGTTTGGCCTCACTGACATCTGAGGACAGAATGTCCCACCTTCTGTTGATGCATCTCTTTGTTTCCTTTATTCAAAGCCTTTTAGACGCATACCTCGGAGGCTCCGTGTGACCTGTTGGCATGTTCCATACTGTAGCCTTGTTTACGTTCATTCATTTGCTCGTGTTGAGCATTTAGCAGCCTCATAAAGGACCTGTTTAACATTATTTATTTATTTTCATTAATTTATAAAAACTCAGAAGATGCTGACAAAACCCAAATCAGAAATCATTCAGTATGAATATTATGAATATATATATATATATATATGTGTGTGTGTGTGTGTGTGTGTGTGTGTGTGTTGAAATGAGTCATAGCAATATAACCAGGTTATATATTTTATCACATTTTCTCTTTATTTGTATATATTTTTGAGCCTTGTAATTTCACTTAAACTTTTTATTACGTACTGTTATGTTTCCATGTGTCTTCTCATTTTGTGAATGAGAGAAGTTTTATGATTAATCACGTTATGAATAAGGTCAACAAATAATTTCCAGTAATATTTAGTTCCAGGCCTGATCGTGGTTCTTCTTACTCGGTTGAATCCCTGTAGGATCGAGATAAGCATCAGATTGTTTCTCACTTGCCTGATGCAACACATCTACAAGTCAATTGGCCAAACAATGGAGCTGGAGTAAAACTAAATTAACATCATGAGTGTGTGTGTGTGTGTGTTAGCCTCCCTCTGACTGCAATGATGGCTCTGTATGGGCTGATAGTTGGCGTCGAGGCCTCCTGCTCAGCCAGAGTCAGACAAAACAAATAGCCAATTTGGTTTTATTGTGCCGCTGGAGGTCCACTCAACCCCAGAGACAGATGACAGACCAGCGTGACATAGAAACACAGGAGGAGGCAAATTAGTCTCAATAGAGTCCACACAAATACGGCCAGAATAACAGCAGAGCCATGCTCAGGGTGGGTCTCAGTAGCATGCGCTATAGAGGCCACCTCACCAGCTGACACCTGTGATTAATGTAAAGCTAAGTGAAGCCGGTGCGTGTGCTCCAACCATAGTGGAGTAAAAGATAGTGTTACGCCGCTATGTAGCATAAAAGTAATGTAGAAGATGCTCAAATGACTTTGTACAATCCAGATCCGCTTCTCCGCGTATGAACATGCCATACGTCTGTCTGAGCTTGTTACACACTCTTACAAGGCAATAAACACCTTAACAAGCACTTCAGAAAACACACTTAAGGCCGTAAAGTGCAGACCTGCTGCTCCGTCAGCCACAGAGGTCACAATCAGAGTGACCTCTACAGTAGAGACCGAGCTGAATGAAGGCCAGGCCTGGCAGGTTGTAAAATCCCTCACCACCACTGTACCCTGCTCTAAGGGGCCTCGTGGATTGGCCCCATAAACAACATGAGGGGTCCCTATCAGACGCGTTTGAGATGGGTGGGACAGATGGAGTGCAGAGATGGAATAGGTAGGGACTGTTAGGGGACTGAGGTAATTAAAGCAGGAGTCAGGTCTCTGAGGCGACCAACAGATGGAGAGGAGTGCACCCCCCTCCCGTCCTAATTCCTCAGAGGGCTGAGGCTGGCAAGCACAGGAACGCTAAGAGCACAGTATGTGTGTGCGTGCGGGCCTGTGTGTGTGATAAGCACATGTTCCCCTGGGTGAGTGCTTGAGTGATCTAACAGGGGCAATTAATTTGTTTTATATACAATTTAACTCCTCCAAGCTCTGACAAAGGAGGCAGTCCTCTGGGAGCTCTGAATGCTCTCTGATACAAACCAGGACCACAGGGGAGATGCACAATCGGCCTGTGACGAGAATGCCGTTCGTGCCCGAGCTTTCATGTGCACCGACGAGGGGTGAGAGGGGTGGGGTGGGGTGGGGGGGCGATCCACATGTAAACTAATTTCCCTGCATGAATATGTAATGGAAGCTGATGAGGCTAATGACTCGTTGGGGTGACCTACTTATTCTCACAGAGGAAATGTGAATCAGAAGCAAATCTTTCATCTGTCACACATAAGACAAACCTCTGATTATTTCTGTACAAGCAATGCTTGCGTCATCCCAAGAGAGACTGCTTTCCGATCTGATTTACGCCTCACTATCTCTCTGAATCGCCACAGCCTGCAGAGGACACAGCAATGTGACCTTCCTTCATCAGTCTCTGAAGTCGGGTCCAAAAAGATCCAAATGCACATGGAGCCTGCATAGAGGCTTTAATAGACCCGTAATAGTATAAATAACAAACATCTTTATCAGTGTTACGTACCAATGCAGGAAGCAGACAGTTTTGAGGAAAGCGGGTGTGGATGGACGTGTAGCGAGTCCAATTCCCATGTAAGAGGTTCAATTGTTCTCACAGCACATTATTGTCGTAGTTATTGCATAATAACGTGCAGCACTTACAGATCACACGAGATATGGCAGCAAAAAAACACGCAATTGAAAAAGTGATATGTTACATTCTTTAGCTTTATCGTGTGCACCAGCTATTTACTTGGCTGCAACAGGTTGAAGTTATAGGCGTTTCTGAAAGAGCTGCTTAAGGAGAGAATCGTGTTGCCTGTCATCAGTCTGCAGCTATAAAAACGTCAGCAGGCCTGAGAGGTTCTAGTTTTTACCCTGTTCTCCAGGTCTAGGGCCTGCTTACGCCTGCATTTATAATGGCAGCGACAGATAATCCAGTGAATTCATGGGTGAAACCTTGGTGGCCTCTGACGGACTGGACTGTCTTTGGGTTGTGACTATGGTGTAATTCCTTTCGGAGTTTTAGTTTTTGAAAAGCGGCTGCTCCCTGTGTGCGCGCAGGAAGCGGCCTGTGCTTCCCGGTCATTATTTCCTTATTGATGTTGAGCCTGTGTCAAGGGGTCAGAGTGCAAGCCCTCTGCCGCCTAGCTACTGATATCAGCACTCAGCCTCCTCCCAAAATAACTATTAACTGTCCCTCATCAAAACCCCTTTCGCACCCCTTTACCCTCCCTTTTTTGGCCCTCATCTAGTCTCATTAACTCGCCTCCACCCCGGCCCTCCCTCTCCTATGCAGCAACGCGTGATGCTATCTGTCCACCAGTCCATATTGGTCTCCAGAGAGCCCAGGGCGCTGGGAACCAGGACCACCAAGCGGTTCTCTAGAGAAAGAGGAAAGAGTGGGACAACGGGTTAGCTGGTGAAGAGAATGACCCTTTAAAAATCATCCTGACTCATGGAGGTGGGCATCACAGATAGCAACAGGCCCCTTTGTGTCCCATCCTCTGCTAATTAAAATAAAAAACAACCTGGATGTGCCGATAAGGACGGGGTGACTGTCATCAGTCACAAATATGGACAGGAGAAAATGAGAGGGGACAAAAGGACAGAAGAAGCAGATCGTGGAAGGATGAGCAGTATTCAGCGTTTTAGCGTTTCCCCAGCTGTCTCACATCTCCAGCAGCTTCAAATACATGTCGAATTGGCATCTTTAGTCCCTCCTCCTCTCAGAGCCACAATTCAAACAGATGCTGGCGTATTATTGTTTTCTGTGCATCCATGGTAACTGTCTAAACATACAACCAGAACAATTTCAGGTACAGCATGATTGAGTTACGATCATTAAAATGTAAACAACAAAAAAAAACACAGGTGTGGAAAACAGTGCATTCACTGGCTCCATAGCAACATTATGACACGCCCACGCTCGCTGTTGGAGGTGTTTATAAAGCATCGGCAGCAGCGCCGCTAATGAGAAGCCAGTTAGCCTGAATCAGCTGAAGCAGAGTGAGGGGACCTGACTTGACCTGGTCCTGGGTCAGCTGTCGGTCTGTGGAGCCACTGACAACTAAGTTCTGCCTGTCGTTAGGGGAGAAAAGAGCCAGGGGAAGTTCTTGGTTTTCCTATTCTAGCCCTCATACTTGGTATTTCATTGAAAGTCATCTTCAAATATTAGTCTAAGCTACTGTGAAAACATTACCCAGCACTGAATAGGCCTCGCTCACAAAACATGACATTTAACTTTCACAATAACTTGAATCCAGTGGCATCATCTGATGGTGATGAATAAAGTCAACATCTCAGTGTTTTCAGAAGCAAACGTACAGAAGTCCTCTCTCCCTTTCTCACGTCAGTGGAGATTGTGTCGGCCCAGGAAAAGCTGCGAGCTCCAGATACGGCTTTAAGGAAGCGCAGCCCCCCCAAGCCCCTCCCTGGAAATGTTCATCACTCCTTAACCCATTTAGCCTGTGTCTTAATGAGGTGAGAAGCCTTGCTGATCTGACCCCAGACACAGGGGTAAACAGCACCTTGAGGAATTCTGGGAAATGAACAGAGCACATTTCAGCCTGAATCATTTATACATAATTATACAGAAAGAGAGGATGAAAGCATCTGTCAAGGAGGGAATCCACCCGTAATCAAGCCAAAAACAAAACTATTAAAAAGGCAAAATGGAGACTGTTAAGTGGTTTGACCTTTAGTGACTCAGGCGCTGAGAGACGTAAAACAGTCCAGGCAGCGTTTGGCGTTAAATCCACTTTAAAGTTGTTGAAGGAAAAAGATGAGACAGAGAGGGGGAGAGCAGCAGATTAGCTTTCCTTTCATGCTCTGATTTACAGCTGTGTGTCAGGTTAGTCGAAGGAATTTAATATAAAGTGATCTATGTATCTTGGCAACTACCTGGTGTGACGAAAAGCTTGATACGAGCAGGTAGATTTCCATTCCAGCGTCACACCAGCAGACAGTGTGTGTGTTGTCCTTAATTATGCCGTTTTTCTCACAAGTGGAAGAGGCGGTTTAAGAACTTCAGGAAGCAGAAGTGAAACCATCCTAAACGAAGCTGGATGTCTTGTTATACATTCGTTTGCACTTAAAGCATGTATATAACGCATCATTCTCCTGCTCACACTGGCCTGAGCCTCGATGGATGAAGTTATCAGCCCGAAATTCCCACATTGTCCGCCTCTGATAAGTTGGACAGACGTCGTTTGATAACGTTTTTGCTTTTTCCAGTCCAACAGAATTTAATTCAAAATGTTGACAGGAGTCTACACTGATCGAACTGTGTGTGATTTAATGCCTTCTAATTTTATCCCGATGCAAAGTTGCTGGTAGTGGAAACTGTTCTAAATGTGTTAGAGGCCCCTGTGTTTGAAATCCATTACTTGATCATAAATTGTAAGTTCACTCTGGTTTGCAAGTAAAATCTCTACATGCAAAGTCATGCAAAAGTAAATAAATAATATCTAAATATAACAACGGCAGGTCAGTGGAATTATGGGTGACTTCCAAAAAAAGAAAGCCCTTTAATATTTACTTGGTCAGTAGTTTATGTCACACCTGTCGGTCGTGGCCAGATGAGCCTGCTCCACCTGATCCGATCACTGTTTACTATAAACGTGGTCTTGTCACTGACCTTGGCAAACTTGAACACCAACATTTCACACAGTTTCTGCTGGTTGCACGCAGCACCCACTTCCCTCGTCGCTGAGAGGTGCGAATGACAGATCAGCGTCCGTTTATCTGCAGTTGATAGCTCTCCTCGCCATCGCAGCCCGTTGCAGCTGCAAGTGTGCGAATGCAACAATGGGTCACTCTCGGGCCGCTGTTGACCGAAAGATGAGCGAGGCTAACGTGAACTCGGCTCCGCTGTCACACCGCAAAGCCTTTGAGCGTATGAGGCGGCCACAATGCATAGCTGCCTCACGCACGAACACACGCTCGTACAAACAAACAGAGATTACATCTGGCCCGGCTACTGCTGGCCTCTCACTTTGATGAGCCAAGGAGCCAAGAGTCTGGGTGCTGGATTAAGATGGCTGAACTAGATTCACACACACACACGACTCTGTCCCAGTCCCCAGAGGGGTTAGCGCTGATCCCCCGTTCATTTACATTGAGTGGTCTTTTCTCACGACGACTTAGATTAACCAGCATGACAGCCACATCGTCATCTGAGAGGAGAGCTTTCTCTGTCCTCCCCATCACACACAGCGACCGAGTCCTTCATTAGCCCAGGCCTGTTAATAAATTATATGTAGGGTCTAAAGGAATGATCCATATTATTAGAGCCGGCGGAGGCTAGTATGACTGCGCTGTGTTGTGTTACACTGTGGAAAGCTCTCTTGATTGTTGTATAGTTTATGGAAGCTGACACTGTAGGCCATTCAGCGAAATGTGGCGATGAGTGGACTGATGCAGACTCACTCAAGGTTCAGGCGTCAGTTTCCGTCTGTCAAGCTGCAGTTTAGTGGCATAGACGTCTAATTTTTGCTAACAGCAGTTTTATTTGGCGTTTGGACGTTGGACATGGATCAGACGTCCGCTGTGCGACCTGGTGCCATCTGATCCCAGGCTGTACACCTGCACAGGCTCCCAGCCAGTCACATGATGTAAGGTTATTTAAAAGAAAACATGACTCATCACCTCCTCCCCTAGACAGGTGATCTGTCAGTGGTGTCATTATTGTTTACGCGCCTTGATTTACTAACTAAACATCAGCATGGCCTGAATGTGGAGAGGCTGTAACTGAGGAATGTCTGGCGCTTGCTTCTCCTGCCATTACAAAACCATTTTAGTGTCCCAGTGAATTGATGGGCACAACGTCGGCTACAGTTTAGACAATTCCTTATCGCACGTTTATCAAGGCTCGATTTCTTCAACAGAACCAGCAGAGGCTGTCTGTCATGAAGTGATTTGGACAATAGAGCAGTTGCATAAACACCCAAACCAGTTAGTATGGTTGCAGGGAGGAATGCCTGGGGTGTCTTTGACAGCAACTGAGTTGAGGCCTGCAGGATTACTGAGAGAGTGAAAGGCAACAGGAGCACTTAAGTATCCACCTGATCCCCCGCTCGCAAACGCACAGGGGGAAACGCACACCAATCACTTAAACATCCACACCTGTAATTTGCCATTCTGGCATCAGCTGGTGTCTGCCAAGAAGCACGCATCTGTGAGCGGAGGAAAGCGTGCACGCAGGTGTGCGTTAGCTTGGCAACTTTGCTTAGTTAATTAACGTGTCAATGCGCGTCAGTGCGTTGTAATAACTAAAATATGCTCTATTGTAAACTGAGCCAATTGTTATGATTTCATAAGAAAGCCCATGTTACACTTTTGTTAGATGACTGTGTTCTCCACTTCTTGTCTACTGTTCAGGTTTTCTGGTGCTGATGGTACCGAGTTTGTACGACTCACGTTCGTCTAGCGCTCGTACTATCATGAGCAAAAGGTTCAGTGAAGGAGAAAGATGAGACGGAAGAAGAGTCTGCCAGGCTGCTCGCACCTCCTCATTGCCTCCAAGCGCGGATTTAGATGTACATTATTGTGCAAGTGTTTCCCGTGTTTATTGTGCTGAAACCATTCATTCTGGGCTCAGGCATTAGTCAACAGATTTTCTTTTTCGTCATCACTGCTGCAGTCTGCCACCAAAGGAGATGCAAAGCTCTGGTTAGGGTTGTCACGAAAATGCCTTCAACGCCCAAGTTAATGAAGGGAGTGACGAATCACGGGGAATCTCAGCACTGTAATTGCTTGTGTTTACATGTATAATGTAAGAGGAATATTATAAGCCATTAAATGCAAGTTTAAATATGCCATGTTATCATTTGAACCACAGGAACTCTAGGCTTTTCACTCGCTTAGCCCTAAAGGTATAGACATGTTCCAACTGCTGGGTCTTGATGCTGATAAAGGCGGGACACACCCCTACCTTGCTGCGCTTGTATACTAAAAGCTTAATGGTATTAACATAAGCCATCTGCAATCAGATACGGGTCTGTACGCTCAAATACTGTGTTGACGTTTGGGATTAGTGATCTCACTTTTTACACGTTCTGGGAAAACTAGCCAAACTAATTTCTTTCTACTTGCTTTTAGAGATTGTGAAATTGGAAAGGACTGTTCAGACATGGAAGACAATGCGAGGGTGATCCGCGGAGGTCTGGGGCTAGTTTGAGGGGGTACTGATGGTAAGGCCCAGTAGATTAACGCCTGAGTCTTGCTTGTTTTGCACGTTTTGCTTACATCTACCGAAGCTTCAGAGCATCTTTCTCCTCTCCATGGCAAGTGTTGGTATTTGTACCATTTTGTGTCCATGCTGTCCTCATACATAAACAGAGCTTCACTTTACTGTGTCGACCCCTGTGTGTGGAGGACTCTACCTTAGCACCGCGATGGCCAGCGTGCTAAAAGGAGACTGTCCTGTCTTGGGTTTTGCTGCAGAGAAAACAGAGCAAGTGTCACGGAGGAGGAGCTGAAATCTAGACATGACATACAGGACACTTTTATAGGTTCACTTGGTATGTTGAGCACAATCTAATCACCATCTAGTTTGGGGAAGGTGATGCTGTCACGGCTTGAAGATATTATACAAGCACTGATGGACAGATAAAAGTCATTTGGGAGAAAATAGGTTGTAGAAAATTAGAGAGCACAGACAGATCGCTGCTGTAATTTAACAATTTGTCAGAGGAAGCGATTGTCTGTGGAGTGTTGCCAGGTCTGGGTGTTTTCCAGTCACAGCAGGACTATCATGGCATCTTTATTCAATCAAATTAACCCTGGCATGTGAAAGTGGATGAGTAAGACCTCTCACACAGTCTAAAGTGTTTCTTGCAAAAGTTGATCAAGTCGTAAACAGCCTCTATTCTGAGAGGATGGTTTCACTCACATGCCCTCTGTGTATGATGCCTATTTACAGCTGTGTGAGACTATGTGCCAGTGCTCACCTGCTGCCTCTGGCACACAACACAGCTTTTGTTCTTCTCTTTGATTTGCAGTGTTGTAGATCAGTAAAGCGCTGGGAATGTTCACAAGACGCTGGAACTTTAGACTTTTATCCTCTCGTTGATCAGTTTCACAGAAAGTTGGTATTTTCTGATTTGTAGTGAAGTAAAAGTCAAGTTGAAATACTGCAGTACTTCAGTGTGTTGATGTATAATAGTTTAGGGAAATGAACGTAGTTACTTCTGCCTCTGGTCACAAGTGTTGACACACTGTCATCTGACACAAATATGTTTGATGAAGCTTCACTTCGGTTTGATTTCGAGATAAAAATGCCGAAACCCGTTAATCATGACATTTACATTGATAAATGTCAAAGATGCAAACGAAGCGTTTTCAACTTTCATCTAGTCCTTCATCTTAGGTTAGCTCGTCATCTGTGTAAATGTTAAGAGATTAAGGCTGCGAATGATCGAGGCGTCGGCTGCTTCTCTCTAGAGGCTTCCTTTAAAAGTGCCCCCCTCGTCACAGGCCTCTGCCACTGTACCCAGTGTGCTGCAGGTTTCACTTAGACAAGAACCTTCTCTAACCACAATCCAAAATTAGCCTGCAGCAAGTACGAGCTGCAAGGTATTTATAGACCTGTGAATGAAATCAGTAACAGTTTCCATAGTATGAGCAAGATGAAACACAATCAAGCAATAGAAGCAGCTCCTGGGCCAGAATCTAACCATCAGGAGATCATTACTACACCAAAAATCATTAAATATCATTATGACAAGCCAACAGACAACGGCCCACAGAGACTAACATGATTCTTTTGAATAATATAGTGTGGCACCAAAATGGCAACGACTAAGCAAAGTAAGTTTTCCTTTTTTTTATAACTGTTACATTATGTCATTTTTGCACAAATCTCACTGTTCACTCACAGGATATGTTGCATCATCTGGAACCGTGCCTGTGTGCGCTGCCCTCGGTGTAAACTGCATGTGTGCAGATGCGTCCACTCAGTGGCCATTTTATTAGGGACACCTGTAAAGCTCTGCCGTTCATTCTACCTTTGCAAGTTTATAATGTGTCCGTTTTGAAGTTGAAGCTGTCCAGCAAGGTGATAACTCTGCTATAGTCAGTGCTACGTTGTGTGTGCGTGCGTGCGTGTGTGTTACACATGCCTGTGTAACAGAGCCCTGGTTGGGCCTGAGTGGTTCTGATCCACCCATGCCCAGTGTTCGGATCTAGGGCTTCTCCATTCTGCTTTGAGTGTGTGTGTGTCCTGGCAGGAGGCTGGCAGCCAGGCGCTGGCGTGGAGCCACCCCAACCCCAACCCCCTCACTGTCTGAGAGCACAATGGGCGATCCAGTAAAACAATACAGGCCCAGGAACAAGGCCCTGCACAGAGCGCGCGACACACTATCCCTGAAAGAGAAACACTCCAAAACGCAGGGCGGCCGAAACAGAAATGGAGAGCTAATTTCTATCCCCAGCACCACCACTCTCCTCCTGTATTACCTTACTTCAATTTTATTTAGTTACACGTACAAAAATTGGTAATTTCATCGTGTTGTTTTTCAGCTCTTACTGTCAGTCAGGAAACTAAACAAGCTCACCTCAACTGTTGCTTCAGCTTTGAGAAGAAAAGCAAACATAAGATGTGGGCCTGATCAGGCTGATGACTACATCTGGACGTTCTGCTGTATTTTTCTTTCTGTCTGATGTTTGGAGTAGCCAGATAATTGCTGTTTACTCTGTGATGGCGTTTGCGTTAGTCATTTTGTGTTGGTGGAGTGTTTTATTTTGAGCTAATGAATGAATGTGGTGAAGAGGTGGCACTAAAGTTAGTGCCTTGTTTTACGTTAGGGAGACAATTTGTAAAACAAGTAATGGCAGACAAAAGAAGCATCAGTGTTTTCGTTGACATGGGCCTTTACCAAAAGCAAAACATAGGTTGATGTTTTGTCCAATAGTAGGTTCCCACGTAGGCACACAAACGGATTCCCACAGTAGCAGCGTGCTGTGAGCTGTATATACAGTAAACATGGAGCCCCCTACACACACAAACATGCAGACACCTAAACCAAACTCTGACCTGGCCCTGCGGGTCTGACAGCTAAAGAGCCGAGCAACCTGTCGATGCAGGTAGAGAAACATTCCACATGGTCCCACACACAGTGTGAGGAAGGCAGCGCGGCGTCATTTCGTCAAGATCTGCATCTGCGTTTGCGAATCACAGTGTAGCTTGTTCACTGCTCGATCCCACTCGCTGCAGCCAGTGAGAAAACACCGGCATCCTCCTCATTCCTGGATCTACTTAGAGAGCTGTCACTAAGCAAAAGCCACCAATCTCAGTCCTCCAAAGCGAGAGCAGCCTTCAGACATATACGCCCAGTCACACATCCAACATGCTCCTTGTTTGCAGATGGAATCTCCCGTATTTATCAAACCTCCTCCCTCAGGCTAAGCAGGCGGATCAGGATTGAGCGGCGCATTTATCACACCTATCGCCATCACTCTGCCACACACCTACCCAGCCCAACACAACACACACGCGCCTCGGCTACATTACCACTTATTACACATTACAGGACCGATAAGATCCCTCCAGTTGATAACGTCACCCTTGCCCCAGAAAAGGTTGACAAGACGCATCCGTGAAAAACTATCAAACCACGAGCTGGGAGATGTTGAACGGCTCCAAGACGTTCGGAGGGAAGTGATCTAATGGTGGAGCAGGCAGGTTGTCCCGCTAAACCTACACCCAACAACAGAGCAGGCTACACCACACGTTTTCACTGTGACATTAACTTTTCAAGGCATGGATTTGTTCTGTCCCTTCTCGTCAGATTGGTGCGGTCAGGAATGGTCTGTTTTACTTGCTGCCGCACCCAGCTGTGATCTAGTTTGTTTGAAGACGGTCCTTACAATCACAATCTCACGTGTTTTCTCAAATGAGGCTGAGGAGTCACTCAAGAATCGGGTCCAGACGTCGCAACCCGACAGAACAACAGGTGTCAGACGTTTTCTCAAGCGCTCAATGGTTTGGTTTGGACGAAGGGCGGAACCTATAAGAAGTATGCTGTGAAAAATCGCCGTGTTTTGTTTACAGACCGGCCATGACAGGAACACACCCACTCACTTTCCATTGATTCCCTGGACATGACCGCCTCTATTCACACAGTTCCCACGCTGATGACCACTGCATCATTACTGAGGCTGCCCAACTGTACATCACGTTCCTTGACCTGCTGAGCTCGTGCGCATTAAAGACAATTTCCAAAATGTCACATAAGTTGAAAGTGACTGAGGCTAAATGGTTTCTGTGAAAGCCAGCGACTACACTCAACCCAAATAAAGTAGCGCTCTTCCATCCTGCTGCCCTCCTGGCGGCGTGAGTCAAGAGCAGCGCAGCAACGCAGGAGCCCCGGCTAATTGGAATATATCTGTCTCACTTCTCCAATCACACCTGATATGTTCCCGCGAGGGAAGAAGTGTTGTGGTGATGAGGTGAACAGGCCCCTGGGGGACGGAGAGCTGCTCAAACCCCCACCACCACCTTCCCAGCAGCGGTGGAAAAGCCTGGAAGCCAAAGAAGAAAAGATCAACTCAAAAACTCTTGAAGTTTGCAGTGTCTGCGTTGGAGGCACCAACTGAGACAAAAGTTGAACCGTTTCAGGAAGAGCTCCCGTCTCCCACTGCTTTTCATGTCAAATCTTGCCTCATCTGTGAAGGAATGTGAGAAGCGTGTCCGATTTACTGTGTAAAGTTCAGAAAGGAAAACCCAGTAGTTCAACATTTGATTGCCACTTCAAAGCCACATCGTATCATATCTGCATCAGGATACTGGATAAAACAAGATAACGCAGCTAATGGTATGTGAAAACCCAGGCACACTTCATGCCTGCCTGTCTGTGGATCCTCTTGTACGACAGCTTGCTTCTGACTGGCTACAGTAAGTGTGACTCACCCTTCATGCGTTTTACACACTTGTAATGCAGGTGGATCAGTGTGTGTGTGTGAATGTAAATGAAGAATGTTAATGTAGCGAGCAGCCCTGCAGCAACGGGAGCGATATCGACCAGTGACTTTTCTGTTAATGAACAGTGGAACATTCCTTCAACAGCAACTGCTCGCCACTCCACACACACACACACACACACACACACACACACACACACACACACACGTCTTCATCTTTCCCAGGTGCTCCTGTCTTCTCATATCTTCAGGACGCAGGGTTTGCCTATGTTGTTTTTTCTTGTTGGGATCATTTCAGCGGTTGTTGGACCCACGAGCTACCGCCACTGCAGGCGATTTGACTGCGCCTCACACACCTGCATCTGAAGCTCCTCCCATTTACACCTGCCACAGTGGCAGAAGGCAGAGAATCGTATGCTTCGGTGGTGGCGATCGAATTTTAACTACCGGCTTGTGGACTGGGCCACGTGAACCTTGGCGCGACCTGCGGTGACCCCTCCACTCCTCAGAGCCGGCGTCGGCATCGCTGTGAATGTGGCTTTAAATGAAGCCCATTATCCAGTTGCAAAACCTCCCAAACTGAAGTCCCACTGGAGCTCCCCTTAGGGGCTGGCAGGGGCGTCCATTATGGGTCTTCAGCCAGGATTTAGAGGGGGAAGGGGGGCATCCATTACGGCTCTGGGGCATGTAATGTCCAGATGGCCAGGTGCTATAGAGGAACCTGTCCCACCCTACAACAATCCCAGTGTTCATCCCCAGGCCACCCCTACCCTCCGCTGCCTCAGACCTGGTGGTCGCCCCGAGCTGGTCAAGCGAAGAGAAGAGAAGAGCGGATGTGAAAAGAGTTTTAAACTTCGTGCTTACATAAATAATTAGCTTCAGAATGAGCTCATCATAATTCACAGTTAAAAGTATGTCAGGAATCTGTGGTGCTGTCAACGGTGCGTACAGAGATGTTCCTGGATCTTCAATCTGTCAGCAAGTCTATGTCAAGCACAACTGACAGATAGCTGTATAAATATACGACGTGCTACACAGTCTTAAACAGTCATTCTGCTCATCTTCGAGACTGGAATTACCCGAACCCCAGGCAGAGGGAAAAAAATCTATTTTCGATTCCCTGTTGCTCAAGAGCTTGGCAAACGTGAAGCCGGATACGCTCCCGTTGGAGGCCGTCGCCACTTATGCAAACACATACATACATTGAAAAACTCTCACACGTCCCACCCACACACACATACAAATCCCACCCCAAAACACAGGCCCATTGTGAAGCCACAGAACAGAAACAACACGCTGCTCAAAAAGAAACACCCAGGGGACTCGCAATTCACTGCTCAATCAATCCGTGCGAGCAGGCGCGCGCTCGCTCTCGCACACACACTTAAGGCACGTTTAAATGCAACAAATATGTTTTATGACAAATGAATGAAAACATAAGCACACACAGAGGAGCACTACATTGCATCCCCCTCCAGGGACAGGCCAGCAAGTGCAGATATAGGATTACTAGAATTGACGCTTCAGTCTTTCCATTGTGATGGTGAAAATCCAATGAGGGGCCTCTAAGTGGATGCACTCACACAGAGAACCTGTTCTAAGGCAGCTAATTAAATCTAAACAGGCGCTGACATTGATTTGAGAGGCCATTATCGTCCCCTCATGGTCATAGAGGCCTCATGTGTGGTGCAAGTGGTGTTTGCGATGCGGAGCGTTAACAGCTGAAAGGTGGCATCAGTACGGGCCACAGAAATGCATGTAACGCAGGAGGTGACGCTTCCCATAATCAGGCAAACTTCAACCTCAAACATTGCAATTCTCCACGTCATGGTGTCCACACTTTAGGTTTCGCTCCGGTCTGTGCTTCCAGAGAGATGAGACAGTGGCAGTGAGTAATGCTTCCACAGAAAGAACACTTGAAGCGACCGTCATTCAGCCGAGGGAGGAGCGTGTGATGAGCTGCTTCATATTAGGACAGATTTGGACATGCATGGACACAGCATTCACCCTTTTCACACCAGTGCTGGTGTTGTGTTTCAGCGTCAGTAAATCAGTCTGGCTTTTACTTTGAATCGCATAGCACTAATTTTCAGGGAATGTGCCAAGAACAAGTCGTTTAGGGAACAAATTAGGAATATAGTGGCATTAAGAGAGGGGGAATTCTCTGACTTTAGGGGAAGTCTCCTACAAACTAAAATGTGACAGGTGTTGGACAGAGGCCAGCAACCGTTTCCTCTATTTCTCTTAACAACGTGGTTAAAACCATTTTGCATTTTCTAAACAATGATGCTCACGGTCGTTTAAATGTTAGTTTCGTGTTTTGGCTCTTGGGGGGTAAGTGATACAAGTGTCACCCAGTTTCAGTTGCCACTTCTGTAATTACCACAACGTGTAACGGCATTCGGTTAAACAGAGACGGGGCCTTGGTGGGTGTCTCAACCTGCTTCACGAGCGCAACAGAAGAGAAATATGCACGGAAAGTGAACCAAAGAGTGGAGACGGAGTGAGAAAACTTCTGTTGGGGAATGTGTGTGATATGAGTTAACAACCCATAAATATCCCTCCACGTCCCGGTCGCCCGTCGCCCAGGTTACTGGCTTCAGGGCACTGACGTACGGGTGACGGAAAGTTCAGATAGGTTTGTTTTCCCTGCGTGACGATCTGTAGCATCTCGCAGTGTGTGAGAAGGCTTAAAGCACAGGTGGAATTATTCTTGTCATTGCTGCTTGTTTTAAGTTTGTTCTGTTCTTCAAGAAAACGTAAAAGTTGCAGATTTTTGAATGCTTCAAATGTGACCAAGAAAGTTAAGCAGTGCCTCAAGTGTTGTGTTTTCATCACACCAGTGAATACTTTGGTGCATATGTTGGATTTAGCTTGTTTTCGGGCTCCTCCACTGGGTCTTACTGTAATACTCACAGTACCTGTATGTCCCGTAGGGTTTGTTCACTGACCTTGTTGTCTTGTATCCACACCTTGCTGTTGTACTAAACATATGATAAAAACCTTGTGGAAGTGGCTCTTACCCACGTATTAGGTCACATTAAGTCACTTTTAAGAGGTCTGCGGTGATTGATTTGCTCTCACTCAACTTTCACACCTGATTAATTGCCAAGTGTGAAAAACCTTCCTAATGACAACGCGCCGCAGTGAAAAGGAAGTGCTTTTAAAACGTCTGGCTTGTCCAAACTCTATTTATCCAGCCTCTTGTGGTATGTGGGAGTTTTTCTTTCTCGTGGGCCAACAATTACAGGAATATTTTCATCTCCTTGGAATTTAAAACAATGCCTCAGAGGAGAGGAACACATGATGAAGACGTGCCGTTAATAGCAAAGCAGAAAGCGCGTGGAGTGATGGAGATGGACGCGATAAAGACAAGCAGGATAGAAGTTGTTGTCAAGGTGTGTTTTCTTATTGTGAAGATTTAGGAACTCGTCCTCCTTTTCCTTCTCCGTCTTTTCCTCCCCTCGGGCTGTTCTCACTCTTGCATGTCTGGACCGGTTCGAGTCAGTCGCAGGTAAAACTGGTCACCCGAGTCCTCCACTTCGTCTTACCCCACCTCTATCTCCCCTTTTGCTGAACTAGCCCGAGGCAAACCTCCCCCTCCATCCGACACCAGGGGTAAGAACAGGAGAAACTACCACGCTGCTTCTGCGCCGATGAATCATCACAGGAAACAATACCCCCACTGTTGAGCCAAACTTTTGTATGAAACAACTTTTTTCTCCCCCCATTTGATTTACAGAGACCTTGTTCCAAAACGAACCCATGTATGCCTTTGACAACCTAGACTTTTGTTTGTCCCGCTGCTCTCGTCGCTTGGTGACAATAGGCCAGCTCTCACGGTTAAGCTGCAGACGTGTTAACGCGCTAAGACGTGTGATCGGGCTTTTTAAAGAAATTTGAGGAAACAGCCCAGTGAGTAGCGGACGAAGAAAAGGATGAGAGAGGGGGGGGGAAAGCTCATTTCTACCGACATGGACGAGCTGCTTAAAGGGGACAGCGAGCCAGGGCAGCAGAGAGTGACAGAGCCACAATGGAAACACAATGGAGACTCTCCTACCCCAACGCCAGCCATCTCCCCTCACTGGGCTTTTTATCCCTGTTGCCCCTGCCAGGCGACGGGATGGGCCAGGCTTGTTCAGCAGAGCCGCAATAAGACAACACTAATAAATGCCAACTGGGGGGAAAAACAACAAACAGCTTACACTTTCAAATTTTACACTGAACTAGTCAGGGCTAATTCCTCCTCCAATGTTTAGGGGAAAACATCAGGCCTCTCTAACCCCTTCCTTTTTCTCTCAAAGCTACCCCTTCCCAAACCCAACCTGTTTATCCACTGTCAACAATACAGGGCCTACCGTTGGAGCGAGGCACCTGCTGCTTCCTGGTTCACGGCTGGTGATTGGGAGGTGTTCAGGTAAACAATTTCTGTCTTGGTTCAGGTGTTGACAGCGGCACATTCCCGCTTTTCACCTGCTCTCCTCTTACGCAACCCCACACCGCTGGAGCGTGCTGCTTTTCTGACAGATTGGCTTCTCTCGCTGGGGTTCAGCGTGTTTGCGAGTGCGTGCGTGGTCTTTGTGTCTTTACTTTGCTTATTCTGCAGCTTAGCAGGCACCATTAAGTGCAACGCTCCACAACCGTTCTCTGCAGCAACAGCAAGCTGAACTGTTTATCTATTACAGTGTAGACCACGCCCATCCTCACATTATATGACGCGTAAGGCCCCGATGGAAGAGAGCAGTAAACAACTGTAGGCATAAGAACACGACTGCCTCAGGTGATCCACGAATGAAGATGACTAATGGCTTTAAAGAATGTTATTAATAATCCAGAATAAGAGCGTGTGTTCTGTTCTCAGTGCGATGTTGAGGAGATACATTTGTGCCAGCAGATCGTCAAAAGAAGTTACTGTGCTTCCTTTGTGCGCCTGCATTGTGCGACTGTCACTAGAGGTCAAGGTCTATTAGTGACGTTCTTATCTCTCCTTCGCCATTTAGACTGCACTTAAGTAAATTAGAGGCCACGCTGAACACACACAGATGCTGCTCACTGTTTAATCCATCCTCCCTCATCCAGTTCATCCACGGTCCCTGACTGTTCTGTCTGACGCGAGGCCTCAGCTTCGAGCAAGACACGCTTCATTGTTTACTGTGAGAAAAATTAAACCTGCAGCGGTCGGCTTGTATGTAACGTCAGGTTTGATCGTCAGGTGTCGGCTCCCGCTGATCAGAAAGGCCATGAGGGTGAACTAGTCTAAAAGCTCGCACACTTATTATATTTGTAACAAGCAATTTACAGCAATTAACAAATCATCTCATTACATTTGTGAAATTTTCATCTTAAGGTCCTGGTACGGTTGGTTAAGGTTAAGAAACTGTCACGGCCTCAGTTATTTTAATCACACTAATAATCCTTTTTGACAAATTATCATAAGCAATCGTGTGTGTGCTGAATCTGTTTTGTTGTCGCAGCGCTGACGTGACTTGTGGAGTCTGCCAGAGCTCAAGGTAGTACAGAGCAGTACTGAGTCAAGTATTTGTGTCTGCTTCAGGCAACCAAACACTGGATTGGCAAATAATCTGTTCAATTATTTATCCATAAATTATTTTGTCATGTTCTTTTAATTTTGGCAGATAGCTCGTATATGTTGGATTGATATCGAGTCTGCAACACAAACATAATTAATTAATGTCAAATAATATCATGACGACCATATTCATTTGCATGATGTTTGTTTTTTAAACCTTTCTTGACGTTCTGTGGCCCTGGTAGTTGTATCTCTCACACATGGAGCTGACGCTCGCTGCGGTGCTTGTGAAATCATGTCCTAGTGCAGCTATCAGCTGCTAAACATTAAGCTGTAGCGCTCCATGGTGACGTGATCGCAGACCATCCGTGACCACTTGCCAGAGCTGCTGCTGGTCTGTATGTGCTGTAGCGGTCAAGCCAGGCCAGCATTACCTCAGGAAGGAGATTTAGCTATGAAAACACCAGCCGTCTCCGCTGGCTGCCTCCAGTACAAACACTCCCAGGGCTCGGCGGGGGAGCTGTGGGAGCAGAGCGGGACTAGGGGATGCAGGGCAACGCTGGCTAGTGGCAGAGCCACCGTTGGGTCACTCTGCCTGTTGAGTTGTTGTGCATGTGGGAGTATTAAGACAAAAACATGGTTGGTGAAGGCGAACTGTGAAAGAGGCCTCGATTGCATCAGGGCTGTGATGTGTAGCTGCGATTTCTGCAAATTTTAAACACATCAATTTGTTTTTGGCTACTTTGGCGTTGACTCTCAGCATTGCATCACCTGATGAATAGAACTGCTGGAAGGAATAACTGGAACACAAAAGCGTTGCTCGAAAATTAACTCAATGAATGCAAACCGTCTCCTTCAGTCAAAGAAATCCTCATTTATGTTGCGTGACACACAATGTTTTATCGCGTGCTGAATAGTAGGTTGTGTCAGCGCTCCGTGTTTAATCTGAAGTGCATCCTCACATGGTTTACTTCTGTCTCTGCAGATGTAGGTGTGGGCGTTTACCACACGTGACGTCATCTTGTTCTTCTACATGAATGACGATTGGCTTTGTTTCCTCTTACAGGTAAAACGTTTTTTCAAGAGAAAAAGAAAATCACATCAGTAGTAAAACAAGGAAGTGTGGTCAAACCTTTTTTCTTTCTTCGCTGAGGACTGTTTTGGAGCATCACACGCACCTGATGTCGTCAGCCACGCGCTAAATATCGTGACAGGAAGTTGGGTTGCTGCGGTTCAGCCGTTTGTTTATTTGTTGTCTTCACAGTTCCGGTTTTAGAAGCACACTGTTTTTGGCCAGTTTGGAAAACCCACATACTGGAAGTTCCCCGCATCACTTTAGAACTCGCCATGCAAATGACTGCAGCACTGAAACATTTCCTCCGCTAAATATTCCTATGCTATGGTCAGTGCTGCTGTGAATCTGTGGAAATCTACACTTTTCATATTTCTCCAAATAGCTGATTTATTATCAGTGACGCCTAAGCTCTATGAAATCCATCAGCCACAGATGACGAGTGAGCGGAGAGATATCAAGCGTCCAATCAGAGCAGAGAACCACATGAATTAAGTCTCTAATGAGATATGAGGTAGATAGTGAGAGGGAGGCTGCATTTCGCCCACTTCCTGGGGTGCTGCAGATAACCGGCCCAGAACTCGCTGTGCTTGCCAGCCATTGGCTGCGGCAGGTTTATTTACCGAATAAGGCTTGTCTGATTGGCCCATGGGAGACAATGGCATGTGTAAACAGCCCTGGGGCTCTGGACAGCCAACCGACACAGCAGTCTCTTTGTTAGTTAGGTATATACTCTAACTGTTGGCAGTCGACGCTTGCGTGATCACACACGCTCTCGCTGGTTGCAGTACTCACTCACTTTTAAGGCCAACTGTGAAACTGGAATTTTGGGTTTCCAATAACCTGCGCCAGTGTTCAGCATCTTTGAAGGAGCGGCATCAAGAGGCGATTCACTCCTCCACAACAGTAGGGGTTGTTCCATGAAACACCGACAGTGAAGGGGCCACATCACCGCACCGCAAGGTTTTCTTTTCACTCGTTTGAGTTTTGGTGGTTCGTAGTCTCATCAATGCAGATGTAAGGAATAAGGTCAAGACACGTACAGGGAGATGGAAAGTATTTTTGTTTTGAACTCATCGTAAACCCCAGAAAGCACATGCAGATGTGAAGCCGTAACGTCTGTCCCCAGTTTTAATAGGTGATTAGCACATAACTTGGCCCAGGTATAAACAGAGTGGTACTCAACACACGCTCTTCAAATACACCTTTACAGGCGCTGCCAAGATCGTGTCATCAAACACAGCTTAGCTAATGCACGTCCCCTTGGCAAAGCAGCCAGATCAACAGGATCCAAACACCTGTCTGCTCTACTTTTCTGTGGATTTGTGATGTGGTTGAAGGTGCCAGTCAGCTATCAGTTGGTCGTTGTGCAGCTTGGGTGATAATTGGCTCCAGTGTTCGTACTGTGACGAGCGGCGGAGGCTTCGAGCGGCGTTGGGTAAACCCCAGTAACGGTGTGTACACGCGGGCCCATGCAAATGTGACACGTTTTTTGGGGACGTGAGGTTCAGTTTGGCTTCGGGGCTGGGAGAGGTGGTTGTCCGTTACACAGCACCAACTGGGCCGTAGAAAGCAGAGCGTGTGCTGAAGGCCACAGGGAATTGCGGCGTGTGCGGCTAATAAAGCCTCTCAAATTGTAGCTAGACAGCACAAATGTACTACTTCTCATTTAGATGTGAAGCGAAATCATGTTTTTGCATTTTCAGTCTGTTCTGTTAACTAAAGAACTAAAGAGCACTGGCCAGTTTATTAGGGACGCCCTGATCATTTTAAATTGAACCCGTCAGATAGTCCAGTGTCACTAAGTCACTTCACTTCTTTGTACGTTCAGGGAAGGATCTCGCGTCACCTCACACTCTTCCTGCTCTTCTCTGGTCACCGTTCATCCCCCTGACGATCTGTCCCACACTGATTGTAAACCTCACAGCTGCTCTGTAAATGAACTAGTGAATGCCACCTGAAGTAGTCCCAGCGCTCCATAAAGGCGATTCCTGACTCCTAAGCAGGTAAAAAATCAAAGCCTGAGTCGATCAGACAGTTTAAGCAGAGCCATGAGAGAGTCTGGATGCGGTTTATGAGCTCGCATTCACATAAATACATCTGTTGACAAATTTCAACATAGCAGCTGGAGGCTCCCAAGCCTGTTGCAAATATGCATGTGTGAGTGAGCTGTGTGTGGGAAGAGGGTTTAGGCACGTTGTCTTCTAGGCCGTCCAAGAAGCCCCAGGGCACCTCAGTAAAACAGATAATTATCTTTTATCTGCTATGTTGTGACGGGAGATTATGGTTCAAATTTACAATTGTTAAGCAGACAATGCAACACGAGGCTGCTCTTTTGAAAGTGGTGAGGGGGTCTCGAGCAAGTGAGAACTCCCACAATGCCTCGGCGGCTCATCGCTCATGTTTCAGGCTTGGGGTCTTTCGAAACAAACCGAAAGGATAAAAGAGCAGCAGTGTTTTACTTCCAATAAGGACAAAGCCCGAAGAGTTTAGGACATTGATCTGTGTATCTTATTGAGACATCAGTGTGATGTAATGCATCAAAGACACAAGCGCTCTAATAGCCTTACAACAGCATTATAGCTACTGACAGATGAAGGCTGTTGTTTTGTTTTCGGATGTGTGGCACCAACAAGATATAATGCAGCCTCATCAAGCCTTTGTGGTGTCTGTATCTTGGTTTTACCTTCGGGACGTGCACAGTTGTACAAGAAGCATTTTACATACCTGTGGATGAAGGCGCATACAGACTGTGGGCCAGGAGAGAGATCATTAACCCACAACACACAAGTTTCCCCACATGTGACCACACTGACACAGATTGGTCTATCCTTCAAACCAATATTAGTAATACTCTGTATGCAAGAAAGAAACTGCAACACACCTCAACCCAGATGTGAAATGCTTGACAGAAACCATCTGTAGCATAAAGACAGTGTGATGAAACAATTCTACTTCCTGTGGTGTGATGCTCGTTGTTTTAGCACGGCAGGGAATTAGTGTCGAGATTGCACCTGTATTTTATCGAACAGCTTTAACCCAGTTTATATGTAGTGAAGATGATACAATTTGTTGACAAAGAAGTTGTTTTTAAAATACAACATTATTAAAAACTAGATTTTAGCATTTAAAGCCACTAAATTCCTCAAAGATGTTTACCCCAAAGTTGACCCCGACCTCTGCTGATGGTGACAGCCGCCCTGCCTGGATGAAGATGGACTATTCCTGAGCACCGATTACTCCCACAAATCTGTCGTCATCCTCACCTGAAAGACGAGAGGCAGACGCAGGAAGACAGAGAGACGGACGACGGGAGACGGAGAGACGCACAGGAATAAGTGGCTTGTGTGGACGATGACAACGATGATGGAGGAAAGAGGAGAAGAGATCACAGAGAGTTCGTCAGGCCATATTCATCCTCACCTGAGCCAGTCGCTGCACATCCAGTCACCCTTGGCAGACGTCCACAGCCAAACACCAGAGGGGGAGAAAGGTCAGCCAGAGTCCATGGGGTCCCATCGCAGGGCAAAGCTCTCCTCAATCCCTCTATACACACACGTATCCGCACACTGTTCCCATCCTCATTCCACATGCTCCCTTGACCTCACTGTTAAAACACAGGAGCAAATCTCCTGATTGGTCACAGCAGCTCAGAAACAAATGATGCCAAATACCTGACTTCTGTTTGGCCTTTTCTGCCGGGCGCATGATGGAGGGCTGCAGCCCCGGATTTGGTTTTCCACTTGTCCAAATATATTCCAATATTGGAAATGTGTCTCGACAGCGGGCGTGTTTGCAGGGAGTCGCGTTTGAGTTGTTGTGTAGTGTTTACAGGCCGCAATAGCTGCTAGGATGATGTCTGAAGTAAGACGGAGCACGTAGTTCACCTGTAGCTTAACCTACGGTAACTATGTGGACATAGTGTGTTGGCTATGGTTAACTGTTAAGTGCTGTGTTTGAAAATGCATTTGTCTGGCCTTGGATTTATAGCATGCAGGCTGCACGTTGGGTTTTTCTGTTTCTTTTCATCATTTGTGAATATCTAGCACAGAAATTTATTTATGTTAATTTAGTTTGTGAGGACAGCTGCCGTTATGACTGATGTGGTGATTATTACAGATACTTGTGCTCGGCTGACTTGAAGAGGCGATTGTGTGGATGTTTGTACCCAAGTACCGATGCGTCAAGGATCACACAGCACTGAAACGAGCCGAATAATGCTTCTCGAGCCCAGCGATAACATGTCAACAGAGATTAAACTAGTTTATTATTTTCAAAGAGGAAAAAAATTACGAAACAAAAAAGCAGTCATATTTTACACTAGTGATTATTATTAAATTTTTACAACCATTCAGTCTGCATAACATAAACAAATAATTCTACATCTTTGTTTCCTTTGTATTTTTGGTACTCTGATTTATACATACAAATAACAAATACAGGAACTTTTTTTCACAATGCATATAATCTGTGGGCAGGAAGAAAGTCTTTCAGGTGATCAAAAGTGTGTGAGCGTGTGTGTTTGTGTGTGTGTGTATTCATATGTGCATCACAAACCAATTGCCCGAGACCTATAGCACATCCAAAAAAAAAAAAAACAGAAGAGAGAGGCAGCTACAGCTGCCTACTCTCAGCAAACTTAATGCAACACAATTCACGCAGGCGAAAACCGAGGCCTGCTCTTTCTTAAAACGTCTCTCCTCTCGTCTGGTCTCCTCTTCTCGCCGCCTCCTCCCTTTGTCTCTCTCCTCCTGGACTCAGAGGTGTGTCCTCACTCCTGCTGCATCTCGTACCCTTTCTCATTTCGTCGTTAGCTGCCCGCTGGCATGTTTCCTTTTTTTTCCATAATTAAAAAGTCTTCATTAAATGTACTGTATTTGATACAATTTGTACAAATATATTCAACGTCTATCCCTCATCTTCAGCAAGGGGGATGTGTTCCTGTTACACAGGTGCAAGGTAAAGAGAGGCAGGCTGGGAAATTAAGGATTAAAGGAGAGGGCGTCAGTATTTGTGATGCGCATGTGTGGGAAAGATGGCTCTTTGTACACAAATGGATCTCCTTATCAACTGGATCAGCTGGGGGGGGGGCAGCCTCGATGTGGTGGCAGTGGCTTGGGGAGAAAACGTTCTTTCTCTCTGCTTAGAGGGAAAACAAATCTTCCCCTGGAGGTCAGTGCGCCACAGTCAAGTCTGCAAAGCATTCACGTCGCAGAGGTACATTTGACTTTTATAAAAATAAAATACAACTGATGACGAAGGAGCCCGATGCCTGCTGTTCTTGCACCGTGGAGACGGGGGGCTTGGGTCGGGCTGAGAAGCGGTTTATTGTCTTGTAGGATGTTGAAGCAGGTCAGCAGTGGTACCGGAAGCAGAGTGGTGGCGAGGGTGGGTGCGGCACGGGGAGGTCTAACCCATGGCTGTGACCATACTGGAGGGGTGGTGCGGTGCGAACGGGAGGCTCGAGGAAGGGTGCATTGGCGTGGGGGTGGTCAGCATGTGGCTGGAATGCGAGAAGGGAGGGAAGGACGACATGTGGCGGGACAGGGCGGCCGGGCTGAAGGAGCTGCTCTTGTCCATCAGGCTCTTGGAGAAGTCTTCCATGTTGTCTTGGGACTTTTTGCTCTTCTTGGACTTGCTGGACATCTTCCTGTTCCTGGTCTGGATGCCTTCCTTCTTCATGGTCAGAGGTCGGTTAATCTGCTCTCGAAAGGAGACAGAAAGGTTTGTACATTAATATTTTGTCACCGTGGATTCTGAGCAAAAAGAAGTGGTGTTTGGCATAAGTGGCTCCAATTATTTTAAACTGGACAATAAACGTTTAACAGAGGCCGATCTGGAGGTTAAGGGGAGACATAATGACGTGTAACAGTTTCCCATTACAAGGCAAACGCTACTGAGATCACTTATGAGCACGGTGTGTGTTCTGGGGCGGATTTAAATGTTGATTCCTTTAAGCTGGACTGTATCTGAGACTGACCGTGCCAGCAAGAAACCGAGAGAAAAGGAAAGGATGGAGGGGGTGGGAGCAAGATGGAGAGAGTGTGAGCAGAGACGGAGAAGGGTCTGGCAGCGAGCATGCAGCCGGTTGACCACGGAGAACACATGGCCGTGACGACTGCCGGCGTCAGCCAAGTTCTCCTCGCCACCCTCCTCCTCAGCCGCGTGGACATCTCCTGGCCAGAATGGCCTCGGCTGCTATATTCCAGCACAGGTTTTAGGAATGAGAGCTGGATGATGGAATTCCGGCTGTGGGCAGGATTACGAGGGGAGGTGGATGAGGCCGGTTGGCTTCCTGATCTTTCAGAGCGGTTCTTCCCGGGGAAATGGAAGCAGGGATTTCTTCGTCACTGTCTCGCGCTGGTCTCGTTTTTTTAAAGCAGAATGGCCTCAGTGATTATTGGAGGGCAGGGATCTGCGGTGCGGTTTCGTTCTCCAACGTGTGCCTCCATAGGCTACTGGAGCAACTGCCTCTGCTCTTTGATGCTGAGATGGCTGCTGTCTCAGACCTCCAGCCACTGACCCTCAGCACATTAAATAACGTTAAAACAAGCAGAATGGTTTGAGTTGCACAGCGCAGCCTTTCACCTCCTCTCCCCTACCGCTAGCAGCTAACCACCTCAAACCTCAGCCCCCGTACAGAGGCGAAGCAAAGATGAGAAAGACCAAACACGGACTTTCACACGTGGTGAGAAACCCCCGATTACTGAAAAGACAAGACTTTTGGGGCGTTAACACCACCTCATGTTTGTGGCTCTTTAATCCGAGCAGAACTCGGCACAGCACAGCGCTAGCGTCGGCGTTTTGGGCACGTGTAGGCCAGCAGAGACTCTGCTAAAGTCTGCATGAAGAATGTGGAATTTGTTTCAACGGGAACAAGCCCTCAACAGGAGCCCGGCTTTACCGAAATAAACTCGTTTCACAATTGCACCAAGGTCAGGGTCAATTCAAATGCTAAAACGTGACTGGGAAATATCTTTGTCCCCTTTTCGCCTCGGATCGAATCTGCTTCTGAAGAGCACAGCTGTCTGCCCAGAGGTGGTTTGACAGGGAGCTGTGGTGAGGAGCAGGCCAGCAGAGGGATACTCCTCACCTTCCACGCAGGGATATGGAGCATAGCCTTTATCTGTGGTCTGTGAGAGGGGAAATATTACCTACATGTGGCCTCAGAGCAGTTAGTCTGGTTATTATTATTATTAGTTTCAGCCACAATAGCTGTTTGATTAAAAGTGACACATTTGCGCATAGGAGAGGAGAGAGAGGGAGAGATAAGCGAGTCCCTGGGGTCTTCAGATGGAGGATGTGAAATGATGTGGTGAGGCTCTAACCAACCCAAAACGAATCGGGCGGATTGGTGGTCAGAGGGGGGACTCCGAGTCCCTGGCGCGCTTGGAACCAAAAGAGAAAAAACGGGCCTGGAAATTAATCGAATTTTAATTAAGCTCCCTTCTTTAATATTCAAAAGCAAGGCGGCTTCGGGCTTAGTTCACTTCGGTCTTATACATTTTAGATTCGCTCCTACTGCCAATAAATCTTATTAATTCTACAGTATTTGTTATCGCCGCGCCCCGGAAACTCTCTGCAGGGACAAGTCAGATAAAATATTCAGAGGAGCAGTGGAAAGGTGCCCAGCAGGACGTGAGGGGAAAGAAATGGAGAGTGGAGGAATAAATATTCAGGACGGGCTGCGATGGCTCGGGGAGATCTCCTATGAAGGTTTATTACTTACATTGTGCAGTTTGAAGTACAGGCCGCAGGCGTTGCACACCGGGTCCCCGTTGGCGTTTCTCCGCCACAGCGTCGTCGTCGTGGTCTGACAGTTGGCGCATGACGTCCCTGCTCGCCTGGCTGCGGACTGTACAACAACACAGGGAACGTCACACGGCTGCGTAATAACCCAATCAACATGAAGGTTTATTCAGACAAATCCGACACCAAGGATCCAGGGCTGCCGTTTCTGAAGATGTCTACCATGGAAATGCGGTTTAAAATTGACTTGTGTGCGGACATTTGTGAACTCTGGCTGCCTGGACGCCCCGTGGCACCGCTCCGGGGGCGTTCCAGCAGCATCTGAGGAGAAATGTGGGGGTTTGAAATGCGTCACGAGAAATTTGGTGTTGGAGTCTTTCTCTTTTATGTCTTTGTGCGGAGCTGGCAGCCCTGTATACATGGCAGCTTTCAGAGCAGAGAAGAGACAACTGTATTACAGATGAAATACATTCTCCTTTCTTTTGAACATGCATTAGGACGTGTACTCAGTCAAGATTTATATTTTGACTTCATAACCAATCTCAGTCTCCACCATACACGTTCTTTTTTTTTTTTTTTTTACCTCGAGTCAAGATGAAAATAGTTTAAAATAAAGACAGAAATACCAAAAAGAGAGCTGCTTTCAGCCTAAAAATAGCGTCATAGAGCACATACCTCCTGGAGAATAAATATTTACAGAAGACATAAAAGCAGGGCCTTGGAATGAGAGAGCTATTGAATCTGATTAGGTTTACCCTTAAAGTGCGTGTTTGTGCCACGAGGCTCGTTTTAAATGACGTAAAACAATCGAAATGCAAAAAAAAGAACGGGGCTGTGATCATAGAGGCTTTGAAAGATGATGGTTTTTGTGCTTTTAAATACAACAGTGATGAGAACAGAATTGCTAAATATATGATGCAATGGAATGATCCATATGGCAGCTGCACGCCGATTAAAAGCGTATTTCCTTTATAAAACGCTGATATTCTTGGCGCCCTGCAGGCTGCCAGACGTTTCATCCTGACACGGTGAAAGTCGTGTCTTCTCATGGATTTAGCTGCCTGCCTGCCTGCCTGCCTGCCTCACAGTCTGCTGCAGCGGCCTGACATTGATGTTATAATCTCTAAAAACAATCAATAAACAGGTGACCGCAGAGGACACGCTAACGTATAGGACTACATTATCTCTGCCAGGGATTTCCAATTATACACGCGAGGCGGCCTAATAACCCCTGCTGCGGTGCGCTGAGAATAACCAAGCAGGCTGGGAATAAAGCGCAATAAGCCCGATGATATGACGCGTGAATTCTGGCTCGCTAAAATCCTTTTTGCGCACTTTTCCATTTAGTCCAAATTCGATGTTTATAATATTTGTGCGCGCTAACAGTAAATATGAGGCACGGGCGCGTTTTCAGAACGGCGCGTCACCGCGCGCTCTTCAGCCTGACCCACTTTCTGCCTCCCCCTGTACCAGTTTCTGCAATTTGTCCTAATCTTTGACCCACATATTTAAAGCATGAGGTCAAAAGTCGCGTGGCAATTACCCATAGCCGAGCCTCGTCGCGTTTTAACGCGGAGATTATAACACTAAACAACCTGAAGTCGTGGCTTTGTGCTGACCTGGCTCCGGCTCTGCAGCCTTCATGTTTTGACTGGGGAAGCGGCCTGTGTTGTTTAAAGCGACTTATCTGCGCTGCTCAGATATCCGGCAGCGCTTTCCTGGCCAGTCGGGTTTTCACATTAGAGGCGAGGCCCAAAGCAGGACTAGACTGGACTGCACAGCCATCTCTGCCTCGACAGATTCTTCTATTTTTGTCCTGAGAGAACGCAGGGGAACTCCTCTGAAGTTCATAAGAGAGGGACTCCCCCTTATCTGCAAAAAGAGCTCCACCTGAAGCATAACACTTGCAAAGGTGGCATAGACGTGTGTCATGAGTACATTATACTAGTCTATAGGATGGAGCTCGCTGCGGGTTGAGCGCAGGCCTAATGGAGGAAATGCTTCTCCAAAAATACACATGGGCCTATTGTTGGTAACAGAGTCAATGACAGGTTTGCAAATAAAAATAGCATCGTCATTGCATTTTTAAAAAAAATGTGCAGTTTTTCTATTGTAATATCTGAAAACAGAGACCTGCACTTGTCGAGTCAATTTCCTGCAGCTAAAAGGCCTACTTCTTCCTGGATAGGGGAAAAACAGAGAGAGAGACGGAAATGTCATCAATAGAGAGATGTGGTGGAGACGTACCAGCCGCCGCTTGGGCTTGATGAGAGGGCGATTCTGCCCGTTCATCTTGTGATAGAGTCCGCAGGCGTTACACAGATAGTGACCCGTACCGTCCCGCCTCCACAGCGGAGTCGACGTGGCTCCGCAGTTCACACACTCTCTACCTTCTGCAAGAGCCGACGCACACAAACGCACACACAGAACATGGACACAAGGCCCAGGTCAGTCGGTCCTTTAAGATTTATCCCCAACACATTTCAATGCATCACATTTATGCTGAGAATAAAAAAGAGGTTAGGCAACATTTTAATAGTATACTGAAAATATGCGTTTTTCAATTATTACACAACAACAAATATAAAGATGCAGCATTTATGCTTCTAACACACGCACGCGCACAGTAAAAGCTGGTTAGTTTAGCTGATGCGTAATAAAACAGTTGTGATAAGGTCCATAAGGCAGAAACTGTAATAAATGTAATTACACAAAGATTTTAAGGTTAGATTTTTTTTCCCTTAGATTTTCAAGCTAAGGAAGAAATAATTTAGTCTGTAACAATTTTTTTAAAATTTAATTTTTAAAATTTTTGTAAAAAGAAAAAAGAGTTATATTTCTCTCATCAGCGAATAACGATAATAATATTATTATTAATAATAATAATGACTCGCTTCTTTTGTATTGACATTAAGGGGGTGTTGCGCTTTGAGTGGCACTTCTCTAGTGACACCGACAGGTGAAGCGCGCTCCAACAGTTTGATTAAATTATAGGGGTCTGAAACTGAAACAAGGGAGCTGCACTCACACTCGGATTATTTGAAAGCAGAGACCCACACACGGCTTTTGTGCGACGACGAGAGCCTTTTGCATTTCATGCAGCCGCACTTCCCCTTTTTTCTTCGCGCTGCAGAAACGCTCGCAGCCCGAGTTCTTGCTCGCAAAGAGAGAAGCGTCAGTCTGCGATCAAATGTGACAGACACGCAAGCACCTGGACAAGTGTGTTTTTCTTTCTGTTTTGGCAAGACACGACGTTGCTCAAATCAAACAGGAACCGTGTCGGATCCAGTGCATTTGAGTTGAGAAAACAAACAGGCCTCTGCAATGCAGATTCTCTCCTGAGCCTCAGAAAAGCGCTTCAACGCTGTCTCTGAAATATTAAGTTCACATAACGCGCACGCGGAACTGATGAACTCATTAAGATGGAGATTCTCTTCAGATCGGGAAATATCTTTAAATGCACTTCATCCTCAAATTAAAATCTTTTTTATTTGCATTAATGGTCCTGTGCATGATGCTGAATAATCCCGATGATATGCATCAACTAATCCACTGTTTTCTATACTCCCATCAAAGCCGCTGATATTAATCTCATTACAGAAAACTGGTTTTCAGCTGCGCCGCAATAACCTTTAAAATAATTACCCTCCTCACAATTTGGAAATGTCTCCCCTGACTCTCTCTTTCTCTCTCTTGCTGGTTCGTGCGTCCTGCCACAGCGACGGTTCACCCGCTTTTTCCCTGTGAATGAACGAGCAGCATCCGGTGCTGTACCGCTGGGTAAACAATGCAACTGTGGCGTGCACTGGTCTGACAGTAATGGGATTATCTTAAACATATAAACGGGGCGACACAGCCCAGGGAGCTGGCTTCCCCTCTGTGCCCCCCCCCCCCTCCCCCCGTGTGTGCGCGTTAGTGCAGAGGATCATGAAAAAACTGACCTAAATTAATTTAAGCATTCGAAATGTCAACTCGTTTGCGTCATAATGATGTTTTTGTTTGTTTGGAAAATGCTTCGACTGTAGGTTCTGGAAAGTAGTTGTTGGTTTTTGGTAAATTGTGAATAATTTTCCGCCCAAGAAATTAATTCTCTGTAATATTCCGTTGAATGAGTTTTTGCGTTTAGTTGTATTTAAATTGTAGGTTTGAATTGTATTATTGATATTATTATTATTATTATTATTATTTTTGAAGTATGTGATGAAAGAGAGTTTTGAGGCACACTGTCGACCTGTATGGCCTTTAACCCCATGGAGGAGCTTTTTTACTTGCTATATAAATTTAAACATGGCTGATCATTAAGGCTGCAAATCTGGGGAATGATGTTAGATTAAAAGGGAATGTAATAAATCGCACGCCTACCTGAACAGGACCTTGTTTTTGGTCTTGTTTTGGAACCATAACTAGAAGATGACCCACCTATCAGGCTACTTGGTGGGAAGAGGCCTGGGCCGTATTCGGGGACATAGGGTGGGTATGTGGCGATGGGGTGGTGGGCAGAGGATGACCCTGCTCCGATTGATGCCACGCTCCGGCTTTGAGCTGACTCCAGTTTCATACTCTCGGCCAGGGTCACCTGGTACTTTATGCACTCTTTATCCTCCTGTCGGCCGGAGCTGCTGGAGCCCGGGGTGGATATGCCGGGGTCCGGGGATACATCCTTCGGAGGGGTTGGGGGAAACGTGAAGAGGTGCGGACTGGAGTGGCCGGTGGACAGGGAGGAAGAGGAGGCCGGGGGGTAGACTGATAGGCTGGCAGGGGAGCCGTGGTGCAGCGGGTTCTTGGGGAAGGGGCTCAGGTTCCACGGAGAAGTGCTGTGGTGCGGGGGGATGCCTTTGCCCCCCTCCAGCCAGGGCAGAGAGCCGTGCAGTAATGAGGGACGGCACACCTGGCTACCTGAGGCAGCACACAAACACAAGCAGACGTCACAATCTGTAGCAACTGGAAGTGCACATCAATTGTTCAGTGTAAATATTCAGGCCTGAAAGCAGCGACGAAACCGATGACGGTGATGGTTTATGCACAGATTTACCAAACGCGCGTAGGTCAGTTGGGAAATGTTTCACATATGATCACGTCCCGGTTTAATTTACCTCCAGTGAAATTTCGGCCTTTCAGCGGCGTGTTGCTTTGTAAAAATCACATTCGAGCCGCTCCCGTGTAGAGTTTCGCTGCCGCGTACGTGCACAATTTTCCTCTGTGCCTTTTGCATTGAACAGGCCTCGATATAGCAACTGAACAGTCGTGGGCTCACCAGAAACTGTTTCGTGATTGAGCGTCCAGGAAGTTAAAGCTACAATATAGGAAACTCCACACATGACATTTTGCTTATTAATAGCGTCGTTGCTCAAAGATCAATTCGGTGCATGCGCTCTGAAGTGATCACATGCGTCTGAGCATAACCGAAATATTCCAGGTGTATGTGACTTCAGTGCCAACGCATATATTTGTTTAAATCCGTAACTCGATTGATCCAGAGCGCAAACTACGCACGGGCGTTTGAAAACAGTTGACATATGAGTCAGCTGAGCATTATTTTATGTCTCTGAACGGGAATAGGCAGTGATATAAGCGGTAAACAGAAACCAGTGTCAAGCTAGAGGTAAACCATATATATTTACGACGTGGTTTCACAACACTTAAGATCTCATGTCTTAAGGTAAAGTCATCTCAGGCCAAAACCGAAACCTGGTCTGGTTCACGGTCGGATAATACAAATAATTCCAAACACTGTGACAGTAATTGAGTCTTTGCTGCTCGGATGAATTACGCACAGAGGTCTAAGCGGGATAATGTGAACATTATTAAATAAAAGGCCTAAAGAGGCCGTTTACTTACTGTGTGGAGGAGGAGGATACCTCTGGACGGCTCGGACAGGGTTTCCATAGTATGAAGAGACGTGGTTCCCCTGCCCATCGATATTAAACAGTACATCCACATCGTCAGCGAGGGGATACTGCGAAGGGTCCATGTATGAGTGGCTCAGGCCCGGGTGATGTGAGCCGGGATGCTGCTCGTTCAGCACCGCGGGATGATGGCTCATCCATCGTGGCTGATCCGCACTTACTTCCATCGCTTTGCTTATCTTTTGTTTTTGTCTTTAGCAAATGTTCATGCAGGCAGACGAAAAGCGGCACAAGTCACAAGATAAGAAACAATCAGTCCTAAATCCCTTTTTGTTAAATCCACAGGTTCCGCGCTTGCTTCCGATCACCTGCAGACAGAGAAGAGAAATTATTGTCTAGTTTTCATAAATGCGTTCGCACACACGTTAGGTCTTTAACAGGCGGAGGCTCAAGCTCCAGTACATTTGCCCCGTTGTTTATGTAAAGGCTATATGAACATAAAACATACCCCACATTACAACTGCAACAGAGGTGTTGTCATATAAATACGTCCAAAATGGAATCCAGTCCCGGAGAGTTCCTGAACTTCTTCCTCTTAGAAAACAATGTCAGCGTTTCAGCCCGGTTCAACAAGTAGTGGAGGCTTGTTTTCAGTGGATGGCCTCGCTGCACACTGACCAGCACCAGCAAGTTAAACTCACTGATCAAATCTGTTTGCGCGCAGTTGTAGCCCTCTCCATTAACTGCGCTCCTCTCTCTCTCTTTCTCTCTCGGTCTGTGCGGCTCCTGCTCACTCACCCCTGCTCTACCTCTCTCTTGCTCTCTCTTTCCAGCCCCCTTTTTTTTTTCTTTTTTTTTTTTTTACAGTGAAGGCATTCTTTCAGGATGGCGCCAGGCAGCTCAATGCTTGCAGACAGCTGTGGCGCGACGCAACTTAAGGAGGGTCTGTCAGTGTCATCAGTTAAAGGGGAGGGGCTTGCCCTAATTGAATATAACGTGGGCCAGGAGAGACGCACAAGCGCCTCAAACGTCTTCCTGGCAGAGGTTGTCAAAAATTATGTTTTTGAAATAAATATAAAAAAATAACGAGCCTAAGAAATATTGTCAACTGCTGTTACGCATGAAAACAGCGGAAGGCTCACTAGAGTTGCAGGAAGTTATAAAGGCATCTTAAAAATTATAACAAACTGAAATCAATACATTTTTAAATCTAATATTTACGCGTCAGACTCCGTCAAAACACAAAATAAATGTATACATTGCACATCACACCTTATACATTAAAGACGAATTTGTCTTAGTCTGTGAGTTTATCACGGCGCCGACTGAAGTCAGCACTTTCTGCTGCAGCTCAACCGTAGAAAACGAAAACGGGGACTGCAGCAGAGCCTGTTGCTCTGGGCCAATGGCAGGTTGCGGGACAGTTACGCTCTTAAAATTGTGACAGTGCGTCCTCTCGCGGTGACAGGCACATTATTCTAATGGCACATCCAAACTGAGCTGATTTCCTCACCGTGAAGCAGGCATGGACAAGGACGCGCGGGTGACTGGGCTCAAAGTCTAAAAAAGGAAAGAATAAACATCCTAACGCGGGGTATTATGAGCTGTGAGTTCACTTATCGCTATCGTTGCAGTGACCTGCCCACTGCAGCAAGTCAAACAGACAAGCAACAATAGGTTATGTCATTATTTATTCAAAACAGTGCATTAAATGTAATAGGATAGGGCACGCGGGGAGTGATTTTCCCCGGCGCGCCATTCACCATTTCCAAATTTAACAAATAAGCACTTCGAATTTAAAAGGGCACATTTCCCTCATTGACTCAGAGGAATTCACCCTCTATGTTTTAGTCAAGTCGCGCGTCTCTCGCGTTTTTCAACTTCAGTGCGCGCCAGAAACCGGGCTGTTCCTTGGGGACGTATTTTGTGTCTAAAGCCCCGTTTGGCTTCTCCATATACTTCGAGATTGGCATTGTGTAATAGTAGAGGAGTGTGTGTGAGTGTGTGTGTGGTGGGGGCAGCCTCGGCGACGCCACTGGATGTGACGTCACGGCGGTGTAAACAGGCAGGAAATGAACCATTTCTCAGTGCGTAGTGGGTATGCGGCGGGAGCGCGCACGCCCTTGCACCAGGTAGCACTAGCATGTGCACAGTTTCACCAGGTAGGCTGGCTTTAATGGGGTATTTACTGGCAGCGGCAACTGGACCGTGCGTCACCAGCAGCTGCTTCATCCATTAGATCCACGCTGCGTTTTTATAGTTAGAACTAAGATGTTTTTGAAATGTGTGGACCTACGAGGCCACGCGTTCAGGTGATGACTCCATCACTGCGTGTTCCTCTACATTCTCAAATGTTCTCCTCTTTGATATCGAGGTTGTTTTCAGCCGTGCGTGGGAGCACGGAGTGAAAGAAACTTGGCAAAGCGTCCTATTTCCCCTTTCCAGGATAGCCCTACCTGGTGGGAGAGAGCGAGAGAGAGAGCGCGTCTCACTCAGGCAAACCTGAGACTGAACTTGGATGCAAACTGCTGTAGCTGCCATTGTCAAGCTGTCAGCGGACTCGTGTAATTATCCTCTCGAAAAGTATCGCGGGGCCATTATCCACAAAGTCTCCGTTATAGGTGCTCGGAGGCAACACATGACGGTAAATGTAGCCTAAAATCCCGATTATGTTTTTTGTTTCTTGACTGGATGTATGGAAGCTTAGGGAGTAGGACATGGAAGCCATCTCTTGACTTGATTCCCAAGCCTCGGTGTCAGCTTATTCAGCACAGAATAAGACTGGCTCTCTAAAAAATCATTTATAATCCCAAACTGTCGCCACGATCAGGGAGAGAAATAGTAGCTTCTCTCTGACAGCGTGTGGGACAATCTAAGACGGCCCCAGCACGCTGCAGTAGTCTATTTATAAAGTTAATGGTGTACAAATAGCAGCGCTGCTGTGCGTAAAGGTTTGATTCATAAAAAAGTGGGCGAGGGGCCAGTTTTGATGGCAGAGATAATTTCTCACTGTGTGTGTCAGTCGACTCTGATTAGAATCAAGACGTGGCACACTTTCTTTCAGACACTGTGGTTGAGAATTTAAGACACAGACAGATTATTCCATCGCCAGCGCGGTGTGAAACGCGTTAGAAAACGTCTGTGTCTGAGAGCGCGTGTGTTTTGCCCCTTATCGTCATGTGTATCGGCCCCTTTAGTATTTACAGTCGTGGTTTGTCTTCAGAAATAGTAGCTGCCAAATGAAGTAATGTCACAGTAAAGAATAATAATTTAGTAAATGCACAAAGTATAATATAAAAAATATAGTATAGTATAAAAAAAACAATAAATCGTATGTGTCTTAATCAAATCAGCACTATTAATATCCGGGTCACTAATGTCTCACACTTTCACTTCTGAACACCGTTAATAAAAACAAGGCTATTTTTATTATCGTTATTATACAATTTAAGACACTAGAAGTATTAAATAAAGCACAGTGCGAATCATTAAAATAATAAAATACCTGGTCGTGAAACACACAGGAAACGCGTTATGTTCGAATAATAAATACTTGAAATGCGCTGTGATGCTGCGTGTGCTGCAGCAGCCACTGATTCAAACTGCTACAGGCCAGTCATGGTGTAATTCTGAGATATTCGTACTGGTTCAACGCTCATTTATACATTTTGAAACCAGTAAAAGCACCGCAACTAGACTATTTGTTACACTGCTCGCTCTGTGAGTCATTCGGTCGCTTTCTGCTCTTTTCAAGAAACAAAAAAGCAGCTTTTTCTGCAGCATGTGAACCAACTCGGCTTCTTAGAACAAAACGAGGGCGTCAAATTCTGTTATTGCCTCGACACTTGAAAACAGAAGGTGGATTTCCTAGAACGATTGAATCGAGAGCACGAAGATGTGGAATAAATAATCATTTTTCTTCGAGTGTTGAAAAAGAAGTAGCATTTTGTGTCATCGTTCCCGATGAGAAAAAGAACAACAAAACGCTCTGCCAATCGACTGACTGATGCTTATCAGGGTCTATCGCTTCTCGCCAGACGCACTGATGTAATCTTTCCTTTAACGCACAGGGCCTCTTCACCTCTTAGACTCTGCAGCCACAGCAACAACAAAACCATAAACGTTTAGTGCAGCTTTAATAAATTCTGGTCTAATCTCACCTTTCGAATAATTAACACGATGATTTGACACAGTGGAATTTTCTCGTGTCAGTGTGAAAGTCTGCGTGACAAACCCCAGTAGCTCAGACCAAATCTCGACCTGTAAAATTCAAGTGAGCGTGGGGAAGAGATTATTGTAGTTTCAAGGCCTGTGTGGGATTAAAAAAACCGTTTTTACCCATTTAAAATGCTTCTATTTTTATGAAGAGCGTGCTAAATTTATCGTGACCTAAACGCCCGTTGTGGACGCTTTAAAACAGCCGGGCATTCATTCGAGGCTGCTCCAGCTCGGCTCGCCGGCGCAGTGGCTCTGCTGCGTGTAGAGCTGTTGGCCCGTGACAGTGCGAGTGCGATGCCCTTAGTCCAGCATCCTATTCATTCACAGGGCGCCTCTCTCCCCGCCATATCAACACAAATCGACCAAAGACGAGATGGAGGCAGCTAATAACGCGAAGGAAGCGCAGCCTCAGCAAGCAAAGCCCAGCTCCATTTTCTATGACCCGCCGGCAAAAGGTAATCAGATCAATTTCACGGCTTGTATGGATTCTGCCGTCTACCACCAACCTCACTGGGTAATAGGTGGCTGAAAAAGCGCTCATTGACGTAGGTGTCTAAATATTGCGAGTCATGCGGCTGCCCTCTCGTTTTTAGGCTTTTTCACTACGTCTCAGTGCAAACAGGGCTTCACAGATGTGCGAACGCGAGCGGAAAGAAGGCGGCAATTAATACCAAAGCGAATATTCTCCCGTTGTGAAGTCAACTGCAGCAGGTGCGAGAGCAGCGACGGTAAAAGGCAAGCAATGGCGCTTGTTTCTGGATGTTGCAGCCGGTGTGATCAACACTACATCCCCCCTTTTACAGCAAGTGCGCACGGCCGCATGTGGAGAGGACTGAAGCTGCGCCCGTGGCTCGAAATCCAGACGCTGCAACCTGTGAATATTTTATTGTTGCCGTTTTGTTTTAGTTCATTTGTTTTTGAGCCCGTTCGCAAAATGAAAGTTTCACACCGTTACCACACAAGTTACATCAGCGAGCTTTCTTTTAGAGCAGCCGCTGCGGGGAGCAGCCCCGCTGGACACCGCGTCCAGGACGCGCCGGATTCACAGATGTAAATATTTACTGACCTGTCGTGGAGGCTGGACGGGCGGAGGCGTTTTTTCTGCAGATGTGAAGAAAGAGTGACACAGAGATGGAAGCGCCGATGGCATTTGGAGGGAGAGGAAGACAGACAGGCAGAGGGCGAGAGTGAGAGAAGACACACTCACACAGCAGCGGAGGAGGAGGTGGTGGAGGTGCGCGCACCCTCGGTCCCAGAGTCACACAACCATAAGAGCAGAGGAGGAACACACACACACACACACGCGCGCGCGCTCAGGCAACCGGGCAGGCAGCACGCGCGCACAGGGCCAAGCGAAAGCGTCCTCTTTACCGTACTTACTGTACTCATCACTGCTTCCGGGTCTGAAAGCGTCGTAATTTAGGGGAATGGAAGGCAACACAGAGCAACGGGAATTAGCCTAATGGGGTTGAAATACAGTCAAGTAGGACGCGGACATTTCCACGCGTTTGCCGTTTAACACACGCGACAACAAACCCGTGATTCCAGTTATGGCGCTTTATTTGAAGTTTTGTTTAATGCATCATTTATAGCCGGGGTGTGCTCATTCAGGCCTATAACCTGATCTCAGTTACATGTAATGATCCATTTGTATTGTTGGGCCCTTTTGCAGCAGAAATGTTTGTTTGTTCTTAAACTGTAAAAATCAACCCATACGTGTATTGTTGTTGTAATTCTTATCATTATCTCGAGCCTTTTGATGAGGATTGTGCATCTGCAGTTATTTGAGGCGACACAGAAAAACGTTGCACCTCCTTTGTGTTGCAGGATCAGCCTGTTCTCTCCTCTGCCACAAAGCACAGATGAAGCCATTGCCGAGCTGGTGTCTAATCATCATCTAAAGATTTAGAGCCACGCTTAAACCGGCACTGGGCGACAAAACCGAAATATTTCACCTCAGTACATATTAACGTGGCCGGACCTGCATTGTGGCGCTTGGTTTTGGCAGCTGTTGAGAAAGGGCTTCACACACATCCACCACTAGCCATAGAGGCCTGCTAGCCTGCTTATTGACACCATGGTTGACTGAAAGCAGCACCAAGCAAATCCGATCCTTCTCTCTGTGAAACGCACTGAGGGAGGGAGAGGAGGGGAGGATGAGGCTGGAGGCTTGGTATCTCTCATGTTGCGCCTTGACTCTTTGAAGGAGAATGTAAACTGATCACACCCAAATCTATCTTTAGGGAAGGAATTCAATTAAGGTAATAAATTAAAGATAATTGGCACAGACGTCGTTGTATAAACTTACAAATGCGTCCACAGCCAAATGTGGCTTTTCAAACCAGTGAATTATTCAGTATTTCCATGCGGGTAAACAGAGCTTTTCATTTATGGAATTAGTATTTCAATATCTAAATAGAGTTACATCACAGCACATGCAGATGGGGCTGATTTATTAATCTGCTTTGACGTAAATAAAGTGCTTATTTTAGGGGAATGATTAGCTCTTCGATTTCACTGTAAAGGTGAAGTTAATAAGCGTCAGTGATAAATGGGCTCACTGATGCTTTTGATAGAGGCTAATAGAAAAACAACGTATTTGTGCCGCTGATAATTAAAGCATATTATAGGTCTAATAGAAATAGATTAATTATGAGGGAAATAAGGGGAATCAATTTGGTCTTGTTCGGTGGTGTGGGTTAAATAAGAGGAAAATAGATTTCAATTCAGGGAAAAGACGACTGGTGCAATTGCGTGCGTTTTTTGGGAAGGGAGGGGCGCAGCGCGGTGAGGCGGAGGCTTAATTAATTGTAAATGGAGACCGTAAATGTCCTGGATGCTGTTGAGGCTTTACCTTGTTTCTAGGCCACAGTGGGAGCTTTTCCTCTTCCTTTCTGAAGTCCCACACCCGGGCTGTGACGGGGACGCGAGCTGTGATTGTGATGCCCAAGTCCAAAGTCACGCTTGCCGTGAAATCGCGTGATTAATGTAGAATTTGACGCGAGCTGCCGCGTGATAGCAGCGACTGACAACAGCTGAGCGAGAAACCCTCCGGTAGCTACACTGGACAACAACAACAACAACAACAACAGCCGCAGCAGCAGCAACTAGCAGCGCCTGCGTGCGCGCACTGGCCTTTATACCCAGCAGCAGCAGCCAGATGATATTTATAATCTCACTGCCAGTGATAATGTCGCATTTTTAGGTGCATGCATCTCGCCCTCCCTCTTTTTTAAGAGTTAATTTTACTGTTTCAGATTGTGCTGCAGCGCTTTATCTGCAGCCCGCCCCCTGTACGCACGGTGCCTTTTTCTGCCCCCTTACGCATTAACCGAGTCAATCATTTACGGTCACCCGTTTTTATAGCCTCTCGGTGTAGACTAAATTTTATTAGACACTTCCCACTGCAAATGTGAAATAAATGCTGCAGTATATATCTCCCGTCTCTGCCTGCCTACATGCTGCTTCGCTGTAAACCTCGGAAAAGATGACCTTAATTTGAGACAAAACCTCTCCAAAAATGTATAGGCCACGTATTATGTATTTGCTTATTTATTTCCCTCCAATGTGTTTTATTATTCTCGTCCTGTGCACCCTCCAAACGTTAAGCCAGTGTGTTTCTTTTTATTTTTTTATGGCGGCTTCTCCCTGCGATTTTATTTTAAAATATTAGGCCGAGGTGGGGAGAATTATAAACGACTCTGCTCTTATCTGCTCCCTTCACGTATCCAGGATCACAGAAGCTGATTAAGAAAGAAGTCACAGCCAACGCTGGATTCATAATGATTTGGAATAATGAATCCTTATCTCCCCTCTGCAGATTATCAGCCTTTCAGCTCGCCATGTTTTGTTACATGGGATAATTTATTGCATCTAATACATCACAATGAATCTGATGGGGGAAAGTGATGGCCATGTTAGAAGAGAGGCTGCTTTTTATATCCCGGGGCAATGAAATGCCTTTACGATTTTTAATTGGTAAAATATAAGGGGGATCTGATAAAAAAAAAAAGAAAAAATAGAGGCACAGAGGTATAATCTTGCCTGCTAGTGTTCCAGCAGCACTCTGCACTATAATTAGTGTGTCAATTTCAACCTGAAATTAACAGCATCGACCTGCCATCTCTGCTTACGCCGGTGGAGTCAGCTAGATCCCAATTTCGCATGATTTATTTTTCACCAAGAAGAGATAATTAATCATAAACACTGAAAACAGTGCAGTAAAGTGGAGATAACAAAATATTTGCATCTAAAAAGATTCGATGAAGCTAATTCGTTTCCACCACCACCTCCTCTTCCTCCTCCTTTCATCCCTGTAGCCCACCTGATCTAGCCACCGCTGCCGCGCTCTCACGAGCACCTCCAAGATTTTTAATTTCCCATGATTAATCTTTGGGTGGCGATGTATCATTAATCACTGCGTAAGATGTGGGGAAACGGAAACATGCGCCCCTGTTGCGTAAATAGAGGCTTGTGTGTGTGTGGCGGGGGGAGTGTAATTGTTGGATTGTGGATGTGTAGCATCGTGAGCGTGGTGGTGTCACTGTTGTTGGGAAGCATGCCAGGTTTTCTATCTGGAGGGGTGGGAGGTGTCTGAAACCAGGGTGTAGGCCTACCGTGTGCCTGCTACTGCCACTACCACTAATGATAATAGTGGCGAGTTATTATAGGAGACTCGGCCTTTGTGTGGAAGTCCTCTTTGGCTCTGCGCCCGTGCAGCTCTGAATTTTTGGATGGCGCTATGTTTAAACTTGGGCATGCTCACCGTGCCAGGATAAATTAGCATTTTATTTGCAGCTGTAATTAGCTGATCAGCATCTCTGTGTCCCCCTCTCTCTCTTTCTCTCTGCCCATCTTTCTTCTCATTATGGTTTTGTTTTTTCGCCGCCTCTTTCTCTGCCTCTCCCCTCAGTCCCTCATTTCCCAATGTCCTGGCAGCGCCACCAGATGTTTATCGCTTTTATACCCGCTGCCATGTCAAACAAACCCGCGGATGGACACTTACAGGCGGTTGGGTATCCAGACGAGCCCTCCCTCTCCTCTCCCCCTCCTCCTCTTTCCTGGCTGGGCAGTGTAATCCTGGACTGGGTGGCCACTGGGAATCCATGGAGGGTTTCGTTTAAAAGAAAGTGACGGGCAGATCACGTCGGCTGTTGCTCAAATGCCTTAAAAATAGCCCGATTTAATTTGCCATGGGAAAGGAAATTTTAATCTGTTGTATATAGGAACAGGCCACATAAGGGGTTGATGTGGAGGCCGATGCTGCAGACAGAGATGTGGAGATGTGCTTATAATGAGATGCAAGGCTGGGGAGCTGGGGGCGCAAACATCCAGTTAGGAGGCCTCCCAGGAGAGCTGAGCACAATGCAACCTGCTGTTATCTGCAGGGGAATGCGCTCCCTCTTTAACGAGTCGTTTATTAAGTCACTCAATATTTTAACCTCATCATTGGAAATGAATGGCTTTACATGCGCACAACGCCTCTAAAGCCCCATCCACGCATCCGCGTGCGCCTTCCAGCCGTGGAAGTCTGTACATACAGTAGCTATCTCCCTGTAGATCACCTGTGTTGCAGCAATCACAATACCACGTTGGATGGCTTCGCAGCGCTCCCGCCTGGCCATGATATACAAATATTTATCCACTGATAAGGAACCGCCACGATGGCAGATAACCTCATATTCCACTGCGTCAGGACTGTGTCTGCGCAGCCTCAGCAATTACACACCGCCCCCCCTTCGCCCGTTCCCTCCGTAAACTTGTCTGTTGCTTTTAATTCGTTAAAGAATTATTAGGAGACTCCCTAAGCCGCTTTATTCAATGACTGTTGGTGGGGTTGTGGAGTCTGGAAGCGAAAGAAAGAAAGAAAGAAAGCAGAGGAGGGGGCGGAGGGGGGAGGGTTTCCAAAAAGGAAAAAGAATGAATGAAAGACTGGCTTGATTTCCCCACAATCCACGGAACAAATAGCTAACATTTAACGTTTACACCCTGCCTGGCGACTCACTGGCGCTGCGCGGCCGAGCCGAGCCGGGCTAAAGTGTCCCGAAAGCCTTTGGAGGGGTGTAAGTCCCCGGCTATCGGGTTCTCCAGATCCCCTTTAAATGACTGTCAAAGAGGCAAATATCAAATTGCATGAGGGTCTCACTCCCCCTGCTCCGCGCCCTCGCTCGCTCTTTCAGCAGCCCCTGCCAGGCTGGCACCAGTAGCGCGTTACTGTAATGTGATTACTCCTCCCAGAGCAGGCGGGGATTTCCTGGGAATTCATCCTTGGGAGTTTAGTTCGTGAAGGAAACAAACAAACAAACAAAACAGATCATTTATTTCTTTATGGATCGTTATGTCATCGACTCACGCAAAATATGTGCAAATATGCGTCAATCAGTTCTATAAAAATGAATGTGTAACATTTAGTTCTATTAAGACGCCTTAAAACATATTTTTGACTATAACAATATTTTGTTTTGACATTTATTTATCCAGCACTCACGTCCCATAATTCAGAATTTTTAATTGTCATCAAAAATACGCGAGCGTCGTGGATTTGGTTTTATTTACCTGTAAAATGAGTTCAGTGTGAAATTCAGCCAAGTTGACTTCGGTCCCAAGTTTCCCAGCTTCGACCCATGGCGTTGAAAATAACACATCCTCCTGAACAGTGCGCAGCCTTATCTACAGAAGGCCTGTGCATCGTCATTAATCTTCAGCAGGCTAATTAAATTAATCCATCGCCTCTTGGCATTGGAATATAACGACCACCACTAAATCCGCTGCAGGATAACGGATTTGTTTTTAAAATGAAAAGAGTTCCCTGTTTTTAATGGCTCAAAGTATAAGGCCGGATTCATTATCAGGTGATTTATTTATTTGTATTTTTTAACGGATGGCTCCGGATGAGGCGCATCTTTTGGGTTCAACGCTGCGATCCCCCCCCATTTTTTATTATTATTTTTTTCAGGCGGAAGAAGGTTGGAGAGTTGTGGCTTTGATTGACAGTCCGTCCGCGGGATCATGTTTAATCCCTGCTTCTCTCGAGCCTGCTCAGAACTCATTTCTCCAGCGCGAGATGGGGGACTCAGATGGTTGCCCAGGCAACGGAGATAGTACTAAGCCATTTCCATTTTCTGCGAATGAGGGGTGGGTTGGGTGAGGTATTGGAGGGGGGGGCACACTTTCAACAGAGGTCGTCACAAAGTCATTGACAAACACTCATTACTCTGAGAGACGTCAGTCGTTACTTGACTCATCTGTAATGAATCAGTAGTTGTGCTACTGCAGTAACAGTAATGCACCAAATACTAGTGTCACTAATGAAGTTACCAACCTGATACTATTATGTTACAAATATTATTAAATGCTATGTGTCACATAGTATATGTGTCAAATATTTTCAGGAATAGAATAAATGATTGTATTATTACTTGAAACGGCCCTTTCATCAGTACAGCTCATGTAAAACTACTGCTACTGTTCATAGTGTGAGAGAAACACTGACCAGAAGCCTCATTTCTAGCTTCGTCCATCTCACCACTTTTTTTGGACGTGATGCTGTTTGACAGCAAAACTCAATTAAACGTCTTCACTCGTCCCCATTTAGGTCCCGTTAGGTAAATCACACGGACACACCCCCCCTCACCCATGACATGTTCCTCTCCCTGTGTGTCAGGCGACAGCATCATCAGCATCCAGCGACGCCGTCCGTGGGAAGATGAACTGGCCTTTCTGATCAAAGGGCTCCTTTATGAAGCTCAGGCTTGGCTGAGGGCACATACGCACACACACATGCACACAATCTTCCCTTCATCCCTTACAGTGACAAATGCCTTCGCTTTCAATCACAGTGCTCAGACCTGCCATTTTAAATGGGCTGCCTGCTTCACCTGCATCTGGAACCCTGCGCGCTGCAGCACCCCAGGGTGCTATTTACATACACCCAGGTTTACGCTGCACGTTGGTTTTAATTGAGTCGCCTATGGCGTCGTGATCAGTGAGATCAAGGGCAGCTATTTAAATAAGAAGCGCAGCAGGTCTTTGGTAAACTGCAGGCGAGCGCGCTGGCGCCGGTTCTGCTGCTTCTCTCCCTTCACCTGGCCTCATTAATTCCAAGCATCTTTGCCTCTCGGTTGACATGACACCACACCTGTCAGAACATAGCCCGCTCTTCGCTCAGTCCTGGCACCAGTGGACTCGCATCATTTTATTTTCACAAGCAGACCAAGTTTCCTTCTCAGAGTAGAGCCACAGGCGTCTGCAGTTTATTTGGTCTGTGTCTACATGATAAAGAGGAAAGTTTGGTGAAGGACAACAATCTGGGGGAGGAGACTGATCAGGAGCAGTAATGATAATAAGGCTAATAAGGTATCTCTCTGCAGCACATTGTTGAAGTGCTTGCATGTCGCCTATGAGGCTGCTTAGTTTAAGCCACATCCAGCAGGTTTTTTTAAACATATACTGAATATGCAAACAGATTTGACAACGAATGGTGTAATTGCAAATGATGCTTTAGGCCTGTGTTTAAATAAAAGTTTCAAAAAAGCTTTGAGAATATTCAAGCTGCCCTCCTTTCACATGGCATCCCTAACAGCCTCCAAAAAGCTGATGTCTAAAAAGAATTGATAAAGGAGGGAGAGGAGATCTGGAGGCAGAGGAGATAGACGAGTGGCTCCCAGGCCGAACGCAGTGCGACGCAGTCGACACATCCGATGAAAGGTCGCGGAGAGAGCTCAAAGTAGAAGAACTAACTTTGAAGATTTTCTCATTTCTGATACTTCTAGGTTCAAACCAAACGCAGCATTGTTTGCAAAAGGACTAAACGCTCAAAGGTGGCACCGTTTAGTTTTGCCTAATGAAGGAAAAGTACTTTAGGTGCAGGGTCTGTGCCAACCTCACATGACCATCAGAAAGCCATTCTGAAACACATTAGGACGTTCTACAGAGTAGGCAGGAGCCACAGTGATCCCAGATAACCTGAGACATTGTTCTCAAAACAATTACTTAAATCACTGCTAAAATCTGAAATATTTCCCTCCAAACCCGTTTAGATGGAGACAGACATCTGGGCCCTGTGGGTGAACTTGGTCTAGTGCTTTGACTTTTCATCATAACCTGTGCAGGGTCAGGGTCAGGCGAAGCAGGCCGCTGCTCATTAGACACCAAAATGTTATCTGCTTCTGCTCATAGCCATCACAAACTGTTATCCAAGAAAACAGATTATGTCCCCGACCTCAAAGTGTGTCTTCCAACAAAAACAGCAGGTGGGAGATGAGAGTGCGAGGTTCGACACTGGAAGCTGAAGTGTTACCTTTTAACCTCATCAGCCTCGTAACCCCGTAGCCAACCTATTAAACCGAGCAATATTGTGTAGTTGTGGCCTGAGTCGTCGTCGTGGTGGCCTCTACTCTACTCCCATGTCAAAACACAGCACAAGGTCTATACATCAGTCCGCAGACGCAGAAGCGTAACAGATTTGGCCCATGTTCTTACAACAACTAGTAAATGTGAGATGAGAGGGAAAGGCCATTAAATTAGCGGCGGACTCGTGGGAAACATTCCGCAGCAGCAAACTGCTACCGTCTGTCTTCCTGGGTCGGTGTCGCCATCAGAGGAACCAGGACGAGCTCCCAAAAGCTGAAGGGCTGTAATTTCCCCTTGATTGGTCTTATCGCAGAGCTGAAATCTCAGTTCTGTTCAGACTCGGTCATTAAGTCCGATCAGAGTATTACAGCAAATGTATAAGAAAGGTTATGAGCGTTATCAAGAGAGCAATGATGTCATGTGCTGCTGAGGCAATTTAGATTTATCGGACTAGCCTGAGTGACAATAAGGGAGCAGTTTGTGCCTCAGGTCGGCTCTTTTTGTATTCTGGGACGTCAACACATCTACCGAGGAGGAGACTGAGACTAAATCACTGCAAGCCCCGCAGGCATCTGCCACTCATCTGCCACTCAGCCGATGCAGATCCAGTTTGATTTTTTAACTCCTTAAAACTTGATTTGTTTTATCTGAGCCGTGATAAGAAAAGAAAATAAGTCGCAGTTTCAGCCGAGAGCAGCGAAAATGTCAGTCAGAAGCCGGAGTGAAGATTTGCTCAAAGGGTTTGTGCTTCTGGCGCAGGCGAGCAGATGCAGATTATGCTTTATTAGCTGTTCGTGGAGACTTAATTGTGAGATCAAAGTTAGCAGAGTTGCATCGGTGCGAAGCAGAGCAGATTTTTATTAGGCTGAGAAACGCCAGTGTAATAATGGAGTCATGTGCGCAGAGCAACTTCAGCGTGTCTTCATAGCATTTTAGACCTAGTGGAACAAAAATAATGCAAAGGCTGGGGTTCAAGTCCAGCCCAGGTGCCTGTCTGTGTAGCGCCAGCGATCAGGAGTCAGCAACAATAGCAATTAGCAGCATGAATAGGTCAGAATAGCTAACAGATGTTAAAGCCAGGAACATACAGTAGAGGCTGGTGGGCGGTGCTTTCCCTCAATGTGGGTGAAGGTTGACAACATAACGTTCTGAGCGATTCGTGTGCCGCTGATGTTCAGTTTGTTCTCCCGGTGGAATCTGTGTCTTGTGTGATTCGCTGTCTTACCTTAGACCAAGTCTTTTCCGTAGCAGTCACACAGACGTGCCCCCACCTCCACAGAGTCAACGTGCTCTTGAATTACACAAAGAGAAAAGATTTGATTTGTCCTGGAAGGGAGCAGACTTTAATACGATTCACTTCACATCGTACCAAAGTAAACTTCATTACTAGGCCGCCGTGGAAGAATGCCGATTGGCTCGCGTCATTCCTCGCTGCAGGAATTCATCTTCAAGTCAAATCTTATTCTTATGAAGTTACACATTCATTCCTTGTCTTGCAGCAGTGACTGTCCTCTAATCGGCTGCCAGGTAGCAGTGACTGACGGCGCACGCACTCATGTGAGCCCTTCACAGGAGGTTTGGCAGACTTCCACCGTGGCTGTGGCGCTGACCCCGTGTGACCTCTGCTGTAACTGGCCGGTCTCAGATGGCCGACTCATTTTTTTAAGTCTTATCTGAGCGACGGCGTCCTTTCCCGACGCCTCAGACCTCACGCTCGTACGTATCGGTTTACCCAACATCATATAGAACACTTAGCTCAGCGCGTCTCACAGCCCTTTGGCCCACATGGGAGCTGCTCTCCGTCCTCGCTGGAGAGGAGTGAACGTGGGCGAGCGGGCCGCCTGTTAAGGAGCTGAACCCGTGACCCCGTAGCCTCATTGAGCTGCAGGTTAACCTAAGGGCTCCAGAGGCGGCTCCTGCTCTCTTGAGTGGCATCAATACGAGTGTTGTTTGGAGGTGAAGTCTGACACCCACTTACCTCACGTTCACCGAGTCAGGAACCTCCTCTCAGTCACTCTTCCTTGTACTTCCTGTAAGCTTGTCGTCGTTCAGCTGAAGTCTGATTGTTACAGCCTGGCGCCAGCAGGAGCTGCGACACAGCAGCACTGAGTTGAGAGGACGTGGAAGAAGCAGCATTTGGAGCGTTTTCAATTGAAACAAACCTGTTTGTTTCACTGATTTGAATTTTTTTCCAGCCTGCCGTCAACGTGCAGTATCTGCTTCTTGCATCTACCCCACCTTCGCCCTCCACCTGCCCCTGCACATGCTGCTTTTGTTTGACTTCTGCGGCAGGTGATTCGGCTGCATGCGTGCAACCAGTGTGCAACAATGAGGCTAAATGAAGCGGCCACCCGGTGAATCAAAGCGCGTGAGACAGAGGGAATAACAAGGCTTGTGTCACTCAGCGGTTTGCAGAAAAGATGAAATGGTCCTTTAGAAGTCGAGGAAACCGACGGAATCAAACACTTCCTGGCTTTAAAGTGGAAACAGCAGAGACTTCCTCCCTCATATGCAGGTAGAGGAGGAACAAAGACGCGGAGCCTAAACATGAGGCTCTGCGTCGTCACCACCTCTGTCTTGGAGGACACAGGCAGCTTGTGTGTGCGTCTACACTGGGTGTGTGCGTGAGCTTGTCGGCCTCTCCTGGGGTGGTAACGCACACCGCAACGGTTGGGGGTGAGTGAGAGGCTCAGCGGCGATTTCTGTGGAGCTCATTCCATGACCGGTCACGGGGTTAAGTGCCTCAGACGCACACACATGTGAACACTGGAGCCATTGAGTCCAACGTGGCGTAGACGCCACTGAAGGGGGGGGGTCATGGTAAACGGGAGCTGAATGGAAAGTGTGGCCACACAGGCTGCAGGAGCTTTATGACTAACATCCTTTACTGTATGTAATGCGGGGCTTTGTACACACTGTACTGCAGTTATTACAACTGTAGGGAGCAGTCAGTGAGGCGCAGACCTGCTTGACGGGTTGGTCCACCCAAATAACCAACGAGTTAACAAGCACATTAACCTGAGCAACAGGAAGCCGTCACAGCCAGTGTTTGCGCGTCTTGGCTCTACACATCCTCCTTGGTTTGTAAATGTAGATCTGGAGGCAGACCCTTCAGACACCGAGCCCCAGCTCCCAGTTCAGGCTGGAGAAGCAGACGCCCTCCCCGGACTAAGACTCGACTTAGGTCTAAGGCTTCTCGTCTCTCACCCCAACCGGTCGAGGCACATGGTCGCCCACCATGAAACTGTTTCCTCTCACTGTTGTCTTGTGGTATTTTTGGGGTTTTCTACATAATCCAGTTAACAAATGAGGCAAATATTGCACTTCAGTGACTTATTTGTGTATTTGCATGTGGCCAAATATAAGAGGCCACGTTCTTAACAACCTTCTGTGAAGTGTTTGTCAGTGACGTGCTCGTATGAAGATCGCATCTGATTGTTTGTGTTTTTGCAACACAAACTTGTAAAGCGCTCCCGCATCAGTGCTCCACTCAGCATCTGACGCCCGCATCAGCAGGATGACACTGTTGTGCTGTGCTTTTCTAACTGTCGAAACATATGTTTGTTTTTGTTAACAAATTACTAGAGAGACTGAAACGATTCATGACTTGTGTGGACTAAGGCTACAGGAAGTGCTGTGCAGAGACTGTGAAAGTGATGGCCGTTATTAGTCAGAGGAGCCGTTTATAGGTAAACAACGGAGCCCGCATTTATTGTTATGAAGAAACACGTCCGTCGGTGTAACGGTACGGCTCGTTGGCGTGTTTTTAACAGCAGTGGGGTTCTGGCACACGTGAATGAGGTGGATTTACTGACCTGACAGACCGTTACATTCACTGATTCGCTGACTTTTGATGCTCCACTACTACAGACTTTGTGCGACTGTGGATGTGGCTGCATGCGGATCCACTGGGAGCTGGTGTGGTTCTGTAGCTTGGCTGGTCTGCAGAGCATCCGTCTTTGTGTCTGGGGTAAACTCCTGCTGCTGCCGAGTCTTTGTGTCTTCCTCTAATGCTGCAGCACTAATTGTTTAACACAGAAACACGTCTTTTCTCCCTTTAATGTTTTTGTTTTTATTGTCGTGCGTGCATTTATTACAAAACCTTTGTGGATTTTGAACACACTCCTCCCTCAACCCTTCCCTCTGTCTCTCTCTCTCTGTTTCTCCAAAATGCCCGCCCTGAAAATAAGAGGGGGGGGGGAAAGTGAACATCAGCAGAAAAACGGATGTCTGGCAAGTTGCATCATTCTCAGAAACAAACAGTGTGAAACCGTGTTAGCCAGCCTATTAGCATATATACATAAAGACTGTGTGTGCGTGCCCGTCTCCAAAATAAAAGGAAAACACAAAAAGGCGAACGTTACTCTCCGCTACCCGTGACGGAGGTTTCTCAAAGAGAGAGTGCGCTGGGTAAACATGTGATCGCCACAGATCCAATCAGCTCAAACAAAGGGGATAAGCAATGGAGCTGAGTGAATGTTAGCGTGTGTGCGCTGTAATGTAGGTGTGCATCTGTACCATAATGTGCTGTGTTGTTCACAGGCAAAGTGCAGAATAAAAGGGAAAACGAAGGAGCCAGGCACCGCTGTTATCATTTGCATCATAATGGCAAACTGATATGAATAGTGCTGCGTCGATGCTAAGCTCTTAACGTGCATGCAGATTGCTTACCTTCCAGAAATGTGTCGCCATTTTTGTTTGTGTGCACGTATTGTTTTGCGGTTTCATCATACTTTTTTGCACAATACCAAAAAATAGAGTGGCGGAGGAATCGTAGGAGTGATTTAAAGATGTAAGGAGCGGCGAAGATGAAGCCGCCTCCTGAAATAGGTAACGCTAAGAGTTTTTATTCTAGTTTGCGTAAGTTTTAAATGCACCGTCCAACTTTCAGCTCTGGAGAGAAACGCATGCTCCGACACAAAGAGATGAGAGTTGCCTACTAATTCCATACAGGGTAGAAACTGTGACCCATATATGTGGCTCACCAGGTTGGTGGAAAGGTCCGTATCACCTGGAACCATCAGACCCATTATCTGACGTATGTGCTTCCAAGCTAAGCGTAGTACATGCCAGTGAGAAAGCTCATAGGCTGATTAAAGTGCAGGAAAACCCACAATCAGCAGGGTCTTGGAAACGAGACGACCAGAACGGTTCTGTCTGTTGTAATTGCTTGATCTCATCAATTAGAGCTGATGTGAAGCTTTCTGTTATGGGAAGTAATGCAGACATGAAGTTGATTCTCTATTATTATGATTCAAAAGGCATAAAAATATTAGAGGACACATCCAAAGACAGCGAGCATTGAACAACGGGAGCCCCACCCCACCCTCCTTCCCTACGGTACCCACCTCAGCCTCCTCCCTCCATCATCTCCCCAGGAGGCTACAGAGGCCCTGTTCATCCCTGATAAGACCTTCTCAGAGGGAGACGGGGGGTGGGGGTGGGGTGGGTGTGGGTTATGCAGGGTGGAGGAGGGCTCCAGGGTCACCACAATGCCACGCTCCTGATAGCGCTATCAGCTTATGCTAATCACCAGCTAAGTGTTTCAGGACGAGAGGGAACGGCGAGGTGCTATCCTGAAACACGCGCCTCCTACTTAACCTGCTCCGTATCGCGATGAGCCCGTTCAAACAGCCACCTCTCTTTATTTAAAGAGTGACGACGGTGACGAGGCACAGAGAGAGAGAGAACACGTCCAAATTGATTAATCACACCACAAATTGATGTTAAGCGCCATCATAGATACGGGCCTGCTCTTCTTTCCCTTTTTTTTGACCATCTTGGCTTTTTGAGGGTATTGTTCTGCCAATAATGGCGAAGCCGCTTTGGATGTGTGACTGGATGGCTCGCTGTAATTTAATGTAACGCGCCATTGTTAACGAGGCTTACTGTACGTGACAGGTGAAAGATAAAGACGTGCGCAGGCCGGTCTATTGAAAGATGAAAACCAGGGCCGATAAACACGCGACAGGAGCAGATTTAGATAAAAGTGCCAGCGAGCGTATAATACAAGAGTGAAGCATTTACCTGCCGCCCAAAGAGACAGAAGGCGCGAGCACTGAGAGACATGAATACACTGAAACAGTTCCCACTTCCTGCCTTTAGCAAAACATCTGACTGTAGTGAGAGAAGCTCAGAGTTGAACTGAAGAGACTCCAGTAGTGCAAACCCAACACCTACTGTCTCCACAGCAAAGCAACCAATGCTGCTGTTATATTCTAGTCACATTTGTTACCTTCGCCTTCTGCATCTCAGTATAACAGATTCACGAATTATTGACCATCTGTTTTATAATGTGTCCATGATATGAAAACAGGGTTTGATTGTAGCATGTGTTGAATTCCATGGAAGTGAGAAACGCGAGCTGCATCTCACGCCCTTTGCCAGCCTCTGCCAACCAGCTTCCCAGGTAAACTCTGGAAATGACTTCTGGTGCGGCGCCGTATCTTTTCCGCCTTCTCCGCTACATGTGTGTTTTCTCCTCCTTCCCTCAGTCTCTACTCCTGTTTAGATAGTGGAGCTTTGGGGAACCCGGGGGACAGGAGGTGAGGTCCACAGATAGAGGACCCTATTGTGGTCCAACGGGAAATGCATTGTGGCTGGATTTGTCCAGTTTTATGTAAAAGCAATACTCTTTTCACCTGAACTAATACAAGCTGTGGCGTAAGCCCCTTACTGCCATGTGCTGCATTTTTCCCCTAATCTCTCTGGATTCAGCAGCGTCCCCACATACCTCAGGGCACTCACTGATAAAGCCTTAACTCTATACTACTCCCTCGCTCGCCCTCTCTCTCTCCACTCGCCTTGTCTTGTTTGCGGTCGCTCGCCCGTCGGCTTTTTCCCCTTTCCTCCTGCCCCCTTCTGCCTCTTTTCTCTTTCCCAGGATACCGATGAAGCAGCCTAGCAAAAAATTAAAGTGATCAAGAGATTTAGAGGAAGGAGGAGAAAATCACTTTGTGAATTCCATCTCGGAGAGGAGATGAGAAATGTTGAGGGGAAAGAAGAGAGATGAGCAGAGCTAGAGAGCGGTGGAGAACAGAGTCTGTGGGATTTCAGAGTAAATCAACTTCAGCACCATCATGGGGCTACACAGGCCACGTTCAGCTGTGTGTGAGGGGCCCATCCGCAGGTCCAACACACCGAAATGTCCTAAACCTGATGCCATCCGTGTTGGAACGGTTAGATTTCCTCTTTTCACAGCCACAGCGTCTGGCCTACACCTTTAACAGTTATTATTACGATAGATGGATGGACAAACCAATGTTTGACTAATCTTGACTGGACTCCATCGTAGCTGTGTTGCAAGGAAGTAAAGCCGTCATGATCTGAACTGTGTAGTGACACATCCCAACACATCAGTTGTAAATATTGTACTGATACAAATGTTTCCTCCATCTCCACGTTGTCTAAAATCGGAGCCAAATGTGATATTTTTATCGTCACTCTGAGTGGAAATGGAAGTCGTTTTACATGATGGCTGCATTTTTCCCGTTTCCAGCCACACGTTGGACAAGTGTCAAGTGTTTTGTGGCAAAGCATCAAACCTGCTCGTTTCGCTAGAACGGCCAGTAAATGAAGTCATGTTACAGTTACAGTTTGTCCTCATTTGTATTCGTCCATGACCCTTCTGTTGCTTCCGGTTTGGCTAAAATCAGCAGATAAAAGAAACTTTGCAGAACTCGGGCTGTAAAACTAAAAAGGGACAGACAGCACATTCGTTACAAGCCTAATCTTGCATTTAAGCTGCACTTAATACGTCTCAGATGTTTTTTTGCAATCTTCTCCTTAGATCCCGTCAGATTTTCTGAAGTTGTGCTGAGGTGTTGCCATCACACGTGTTTAGTTATGCACAGGTAGGAAGGCGCCCTTCTCCCATCAGCCATGATCTGTCAAAGCAATTTGAGTTCTCGCAGAAGCTTTCTGTAGGTCCTCCTCTTAAGCAACCGAAAGCACACGGCGCTGACAGAATCTTTATTTAAATGAAGATCCTGTCAAGAGAGATTAACTGTTCACGAGCCCACACAGGGACATCCATGCCAAAAACTGCAGCTATTCCACCACTGACTGCTGCTTTAACATCGCTTTGCGTCCTCAGAGGTCTTCCTCCCTCTCCTGCTTTGCAGCATGACTTTTGGAGATGTCACCTCCCCTCGTGGCTTCTATCTGTCCTAATCTACGTCAAGCTTGTTTTCTGTCGCGGCGTTGCCTGGTTCTTGAAGTGGAGCTGTCTTGTGAGAGGAGGCCGGGCAGTTTGCTGACAGCTTAATTTCTCCTCCCTGAAGTTAAACACAAGTGTAACGTCTCCCTCTCCTTCACCTTGTCTTTGCTTTGGTCCCTTCTTCTCCTCTTCCGCTTTATGCCGTCCTTGCGCTCGTCCTCCTTCTAGTCCTCTGAAGCTATTTTCCTTTGGTTTCTTCCGTTGCGGTTGCAACTTGAGCTGGACGTGTGTGTGAGAAGCACGTTGTCTGTATGGACAGCGGGTAAAGCTATTGATGGCGTGATCAGTCAGTTTGCAGATTGCCGCTTGCGATGCTATGGATACGACGTTTCGCGTCCTGTCTCGTATCATTTCGTCCTCCAGTAACTTCAGACACGTCACACTCAGCCAGGCTGAAATCTGGATTAGCAAAGTAGTCACACAGCGTCTCAGGGTGAATCTGGCCATAGCCAAAGCCACATTTGTTCCATGTCCGTTTATTTTGTCCAGTGTTTTGAACTAGCTGTAGACTGGAAGGTTCAATGTTATGATTGTCACGTGTTTTTGGGTCCTTATCTAACACTTGTGTGATGCTGTGTGTAGTAATTAATAATAAGTGGTGACGTGTCGTGTCCCGTGGGTGGGAGGCTTTGGGTGGGCTGTGTGTGCGTCGTGTACATCCGCATATCACTGCTCCATCAGAGAATTTCTATCGGCGGATAAAACAAGGAGGAACAACACCTCGGACAAGATACGCTCACACTAATCTCCACACTTATCAACGCTTCTGTGTTAATATCTCCTCCTCCTCCTCCAGCTTTCTCTCCATCACCCCCACCCACCGCACACAGTCCCCACCCACACGACCCCTCCCTGAACACGCACTCTCCCACCGTGCCATTGTGAGCACCGGCCGCCGTGGCAATGTGCTGGCGTGTGATACTGAGAGAGGGCAATTCAGCTCCCCATAAAGACCAGGCTATAATCTCCTCCCAGCGACAGGTCCACCTTCCTCACGAACACACACAACCTCGCCGTGTCCTCGCCACACTGCACCTACACACGTACACGGTGACGACTTAAAGCTGCACCCGGAATGACACGCACCATTATAAATAGTCTAATCTATATGGTAATAGTGTTGTATTCTACAAGCAGAGAATAGGGATAAGATAACATTGTGACTTCGGGGTTTGTACTGCCTTCTATGGTAATTGTTATCAAAGGTTATTTGGGATGACATCGGCGGCTCCTTGTGATTGGCTGGGCCCTGTTATTTACGATATGAATTATGATAACCATGATGTCTCTGTGCTTCTTTCCCTCTCCGCTGCCTCGCCGGCCGCCAGATACAATAAATTGCTATCGTTAATCATGGCGCTTTGTTCTGCCATGATTACCCCTCCACTGCAATAAGAGTTTTATTTAAGGGAGAATATGGATTTGTCATCCTTCTGGCAGCAAAATGAAACTGACAATATTTTATGTCGTGACATTTAATTTGTAAAAGCGGACGCAGGCTGCATTTGCATTTTCTAACGCTTCTCTCCTCTCTCACGTTGATCCATCTCTTCCCCTCCTACCTCGATGTCTTCCTCTCCTTTTATACATAGAGTGGAGGTGACATTTGTGGATCAGGTTGGGCTGGAACAGGAGCAGAGGAAAGGGAAAAGGCGAGGCGATGAATGCATTTGAATGGCGGCCAGAGTGTTATGCGTTTCATTTGTGTGCTGTTTTTATTTTATTTGCTGTAACACATCTCCAGTGCCAGGAAAAAGAACTAAAAATAGTCAAGAAATCAGTGTTGTTGATATGAACAACCCTCCAGTGCAAAAGGTTTGTGTTATCTCAGCGGTATCGGTGTGGAAGACTTTGGCTGATGTGCTGCACGTCTGTAGGGAAACCAACATCACTGGAGGGTGATGCTTATGTTGTCTGAGTAAAGGTGAATCATTTTCATAGAGCAGGTTGTAGTTTGGATATGAGTGGCATAATTAGGCATCTGTCTCTCTATCACCTGCTTTGCTGAAATTCAGGTGTTGCAGACTTTAAGAAGCAGCATTTGTTGTAGTTTGCGAAGTAATGTCTAAAAGCACAATTAGAAATAAATGGTGCTTCAGGTGACTTCACTGGATGTGGAAAGTAAGTTAATAATTGTATTTTTCTGTGATTACAGCAAGAAATCACGACAGTTATGATTGAAGAATTAATAGTAAAACATGAGTGATGACATCTGCACGTCTGCAGTACTTGGGTTAGAGTCAGCGTGGTAATAAACGAGTCAGTAGGGAACGACAGTAGTGCTTCACTAGCATAGTATGTGTTGTACCCAGCACCATGTAGCAACCAAGTCTTGGTTTGGTGCATTGTTTGTGGTTACTTGTTCCAAATCGGAAAGAGTGAGGCTTCAGGCTTCCTTTGAACGCTTGTTCTTTAGAGTATGATGGTTTGGTATTTCCAGTCAAAGCAGGTGTTGATGTGTGGAGGTCTGCATTGGTGGGTCATGTTGCGTCAGGGAGGTGTCAGTGTTAATGAAGATGATGTGAACATACCAGTGGGTCCATATTGAAACAGCTCTCCCAGACACATACGCTCTGTGTAGGCCCTCCAGGAGCGAACCGTGGCGGAGTTGAGCTATTTCCTTTTCTCGTTTGTGTGGTGCCAGGCGAGCCACCCTGCTGCCACCGAGGAATGTTGATAACGCTGGCTTTGGGCTGGCACAGTCGCAGAAACACGCAGTCAACGCCCAACAAATATGAAAAGCAATGCATGTAAACACGACGGGGAAGGAACTCCTAGAAAAACACAGAAAGCCTCCAGAGAAAATGAGACTTTGAACGACTTTGACCCGGTGCTGCTTTGGCTGACTACAACACTCTCAGCAGCCTCCTCTCACTCTTCCTGACCTTCCTGTCCAGGGGGGATGGAACAGAGACAGTGAGCCCACTGGAACCTTGGGCTGAGTTATGCAGGAGTGAGCTTTGAATAATTGTCCCGCAATATGAGTGTCTCTGATTAATTGCCTGAGATAAGGTCTGCTTTCCTCCCCACTCCTCCCATCTGTACCCCCCTCCTCCCCCAGCTTCAGCTCCCAGGCCTGCCTGAGCTTCCATAATCAGCCCTGACTACTGAGAGAGAGAAACTATTTAACTGACCCTGTCATCTCGGAGCACGATGATGGCTGTCCTAATTACTCAACAATAACAAAGGCCCTCATTTAGCTCTGACGGCTGCCTGCAATCAGCAGTTCTATGAATAACTTAACAAATAGGAATGAGGAGGGGGAGAAACGTATTTACAGGCGCATTAATTCAAGGCCAAAAGACAATACGTGTCACCTCCAGCTAAGTTAGGATTCAGGTGACAATCAGCAGGTATGTGTGGGACACAGTCCCGCTTGTACGTGGGACTAATGAGAAATGTGCTGTGGACGTTCATGGTAAGAAGTCATATGTTGTGGATCTGTGAGATAAGTTACAGAGGATGTATGGCCTGCTTTGAACGTCACCATGGTGCTGAACATTTTGTCTGTGCTGTGTGTTGCAGGTGGACCAGCGACCCAAAAACATGGAAGCAAGACAACACTGTAGTGGATTAAAGAGAAGTTCCCCGAAATGTAACAATTGATTTGATGCTTGTAGTTAAACATGTGGATATGATTATTACTGTACCAGGTGTTGTCCTGTCTGCTTCCACATCTACTTGTTAATAACCTGCTGAAGTGTGCAATTAAAAACAGTGTATTGTACTTCTCATATAAGAGGAGGGTGACAGTGGCCAGAGTGGATGGGATTTTTATGAGCAGTCCAAAGTATCATGCCGACATCGTGGCCTAAATGGACGTAATTGTGTCGGCAGGTTGTAGAAGCACAGGAAGCCATCTGCTACCAAAAGTACCAGCTTCTGTAACCACAGATAGCACCTGGGCTTTGTTGAGACAACTATTTACATATCAAACATGCTCCTGCCTGTTGTTGCATCCTGCATGGAAGACGGACAGAAGACGGACTGTGGAAGAAATATAGAGAGTAAAGAAGGGGGTGAGAAGAATTGTAATGGAGCTGGCCTAAGCGTGCCGAGCTCGGTGTACTGATAAGAAGACCAGGCCTTTATAGTGTTACAGTGAAAATGGCAGACCTGGATGCAGCCACACAAGCAGGCTGGTGAAGAGAAGTTGTGTAAAGTTTCCGTAGAATTTCACAGGGTTCATGGAGGAAAGATTGAGAGCGGGCGAGGAGGGGGAAGCCAGAGCCGAGTGCACACTTGACACTGAGCTAATGGTAAATCCTCTGCTTTATACTGTAATTTACGGCGGAGCCTTCAGGCCAAACTGCCTTTGAAGTGCACTGAAATGTCAAATCAATTATTACTTAAATGAAAAAAGAATTCAATTTGTGCGTTTCATGATAATCGGAAACATTTTGTGATAGAATAAAAAGCAGAGCAATTTGAGATGATTTGAGTCCCTGCGCCATTTTTGTGTGTAGTTCTTTCATTCTACTGAGATATGCTGATTGGAATATGAAGTTGTTGATGATTGCGTCTTTTCTTCGTCTTCTCCTTTCTTGTGTCATCATGATCGCAGAGTAAGGGAAATCAATTTGAGGGTGTAATTCTCTTCATCAGTTGGAGGTGGGTGATAATGATGTCTACACCTGTGTGGGTGCGTCTGGGCTGCGGTGATGGAACAATGTACGTTGTTCATGATTCATTACGTCCTAATGTCATGTGTGAATAAAGATGGTGCAGGCTCCTTGAATTACATACATCACAGTAATAGCTGTGAAAGTAGGCCAAACTGTGCAGGTTTAGTTGATGAGCTGTGAGAGTGTTTTCTGAGTGTGGTGACAATAATGTGACATAGTAGTTGATGCAGAATGAGTTATGTAGGTAAATAATAGAAAGTGGTCAATATTGTAATACATGTTGTGGCAGATGTAATATTTTGATGTAACATGTGTCATCTGTGCTTGAACAGAGTGTAACTGATTGCGAATAGTAATTTGCATTATTGCAGAATGTGTTATTGTTTGTGTGTTTAATTTTTTGTTGAGAGTGCATTTGTTCAAGTACTGTTATGAAGTGAAGATTATGTGTGATGGCAAGCACACACGTGTGTAATAATGTACTGGGATTATTACTTTTTATTGTGGCCTCCCTGTGAAGTGATCAGGGCCCTTTATAGTCAATGTGATAGCGAAATTGGCAGAGAGGCTATGTAGCAAAACAAATTGTTTGTTAGTGGATTTGTTGTAGGTGCTGGTGGCAGTTGGAGTAGGGTAAACATGGCTTGTAGGTGGGCATTCCTGATGCATGTCATCATGAGCATGCAGGCATAGGTGCAAATATGTAGAATGGTTCTGAGGTCCAGGCTTTAGAGTAAAGTTCAGCAGGGATGTTATAGTATTAGTGTATCTTTAAATCAGCTGTGGTTTGTTGAGTGGTGGAGTTCTTGCTTTTAGAGTGTGACTGTGGTAATGTACCAGAGTGATTAGGGGGCTGTTAAGAGGGAGTTAGTTGAGTATTTCCAATGAACCCATGAAAGAATGCTGGCAGGCAAAGTAAATATAACTGCCAGGCAGCAGTCATAGACAATAGAGTTGTAGAATACACATTCTATGGATGTGTGTATTTATGAAAGCGGGTGAAATTGATTGTGTGGTAGTTTGTGTATGAAATTTTTTGGGTGGTTTGTGGCTGTTTTTGTGTGGTTGTAGTACTTTTTCGTGTAGAAAATGGTGTGGACAGAGAAGAGTTGTGTGAGAGTTTAGTGTACTGGCAGTGTCATAGTTTGAGGATGGAGTGGCTGTGGGTTCAAAGCCCAGTCATGGGGATTTTTGGATTTTATGGGAAGTCTTTATTTTAAAGTAGAAAAGTGCTGGTGATACAGATGACAAAGAGGTCTGAGATAGTACAGTGGTGTTGTGTCTTGGTGCCTTAAGGCAGAGGTCCCTGGTTTGAGACCCATGTATAACTGAAAGAAAGAAAGAAAGAAACTCAAACATGCAGGCAGCCTGTGACTGACCAAAAGAACAAAGTGCATCACTAGCAAAACTCCTTTACAAACGCTAAGGAGGTTCTGACAGGTACAAAGTCCGCCCCCATGTGGATGAAACTGGAACAGCAGCCCGGCGGTTGCGTCGATAAAGCCAGAGCGCGCTTCCGACGCTCTCGGGGGCGAGTTTGGCGTCATCACCGGCACGTGACTGCTCGCACCTGTGGAGAACCGGTTAAGAAGGTATGCGATTAATGAGCCATTTAACAAATGCAGCGGATTAACAACTCAAGAACCTTCTGCTCTCGCCTCCAGTGTCTCCTGTGGAAGCGAGGATTGACCACAGGACGCAGCCGCGTGTTGAGACGCACCTGGACAGAAACGCTGCCTTCGCCTGCTCCTCGCCTGGTTTGGGTCCAGCAGCGAAACACGTTGTTCCACACACGCACCAACTATTGTTTGGACTTTTATTAGGACACAAACCTTCTTGAAATAAACCAACTGCAAACAGCGTGTCCGGCGTCAAATGGGAAACACCGATAATTAGCAGATAATCAAGTTGGTATTTGCTTCTGGAGTTGGTGGAGACTAGAATCTGAGCTAAAATAACACAGATCTCCTCCAGTGGCTCCTCACAAGGCTGATTTAGCAAAACCACAGACCTGAAACAAAGCACAGTTTAAAAAATAAAGTATCCTGATATAAAACAAACGTTAATTATTAGCAGCCACATGAACATTGCTAAGGTAAAAGCCATTTAAACCTGCTCCCGGACCGACGTCTGACAACGTCGCCTCCCGACAAGACACTGACCTGGAAGAGCGACTTAATCGGGTGATATTTGAAGCTTTCGCCGCGCATGTGTACATGAAACATTGCCTTGACCTGCGTCCAAACGCCCCCTGCTGGATGTTTACCACACTTACATTCAACTGACTGTGGAATTAGAAAATAACGAAGAGCGAGAAATAACTGAATGAACTATTCTAATGTCATCGTATTATTATGTTTATTGCTATATTTCCAGAGTGAGAAATAAAGAATGAGCCACTGAGATAAAGTTGTACAGTCAACAGAAGGATGACTATAAAAGTAGTTTAACAAGGTCAGCAAGAGTAAAGGTATGAAAACCATTTAAATAGATGAGTGATATTTATTTAGAACAGTGAAAGTGAATGAATAAAATGCATACTTTGACACCTGATGTGAGGAAATACATCTGTTTTTGTTATTTGTGAGAAGACCTGCCAATGTGTTTTCACATATCTGATTCAGAATCTATAATAAAGCAAAATGATGCCATATCCTTAGTGGCATTTAAATAAGAGGAGATTCATCAACTGTGTCCATACGTCGCAGACAGTGTTAAGAGTTTATTTAGGACAATTTGTCTTTTAGAACATTTGTCACAAATGTGACCGTGTGGAAAACGTGTGAACGTCCCGTCATTAAACTCAGTAAATAACGTGGAGCCACTGTGGCAGTTTTAGTAATATACGTTTTGAACAGCAGGTGGCGCCGTTCGCACGTTTCGCGTGGTGGTCGGAAGGTTGTCTGGAAAATAGAGCAAGAAAACCAGTCGCGCTGTCTGGAGACGCTGTGTCCACTGTCAAGCATATAGGTCAGAGAGGGAGACAATGGAGCATCACTTGAAGCACAGGGAACACGGGTATTAGATTTGAAGCACATACTCAGTCAATCAGGGAGTTATAGAACATAACTGACATTTCTGAAAAACACGGGACTAATAAGTAGAGTGTAGGTTGGTTTTCTTTTCTTTCTTTTTTTTTTTCTCTCCAACCCTGATCCACACTCCAGCATAGTAGGTGGCGGTAATGCACCTTATCACTGGATGCCACCCGCCATAAAACTGAAAGAAGAAGAAGAAGAAGAAGAAGAAGAAGAAGAAGAAGAAGAAGAAGAGAAGCTGTGTCGTAGAAGCCACGGCCCCTAGTGGCGGCTGCGAAGCCTTCGAGGGGTCAAAATGAAAAACAGGGGGCGCTCAAACCTCATAAACCTCACAAGGGTTGGATCAAACAGCCGCAGACAGACGACAAATCACAACACGCTTTATGTAGATGAACGTGTTCATTGCTTGGATGTAATCAGTGTTAATCTGTTGGCTGGTCACTGAGGTAAGAAGGCGACAAGTAGTAAAATGTCTCGCCGGCCTCGCCAGGACCGGCCGGCAGTCTACCGGAAACCCAACGTGTGCTTTGCTCTCATTGGCTATTCCTTGACACGTGATACTGGTTTCCTTCGCTCCCATTGGCTCTAGCGACTTTGCGTTGTAAACAGCGAGCACCGGATGTGTCACGTTGAGCGGTGAGATAACAACAAAGTGAGTTTACAGTAATATTTATTAAATCTGTGCAGACTTTTTGGATTAAGACATAACTTGGTAGCATTAGCCGCTTTCTGGGTGAAGGTAAAAGCTGTTTCTCGTGTTGGTTGAAGAGAATCTTTGCTGGAAACGTCCCTCACTCAGTGCAATGAACAGTCGATCGCTAACGTGCGTGTGTTTGTGTTGACGTTTTAAAAGACGACAGGCTGCGAAGTAAACAAGACAGAATTGTCTTTATATGTAAACACATTGTAAAGACGTTTATTATGGAGTTGGCTCAGTAGCTAGTGTTTGTTTCACCTGTACTGCAGAGCTGTGTCTGTGTTCAGCACAGTCGTAGATCACGATGACACGTCGTTAAAACGGTTCAGACATGTGTCGTCATTGCTTCTGAAAGTGGCGTCAGATCACAGCAAGGTAGCATCAAAACCAGCCGAACCACTGTGACCCTATTTAAGAAGATAGAAAAGGAGCAGGAACAATGAAATGTGGAGGTTGTCGTAAACATGGGCGTAGATGTGAAGAAGCGTGTGAGCTTAGTCTGACTGTGGAGGCAGAGCTTAGGTTTGACTGTGATGAGATGGACAATTAGAAACTTTTGTCATCACCTTTTGAACAATTGCCTGTGTGTGTTCTAGTGGCTGTGTGACTGTGTTAAACCATTAGGCATCACTGACTCTTTCTCTCTCTCTCTCTCTCTCTTTATGTTGCATCTTCCTCCATCCTGCTCCAAAATCAAAAGCAATTAAACCTACACAGGTCACCTGATGTTTGACGGCCGTGCCTTTCTAACAGAGGTACAGTGACGCCTCTTCTCTTCATGTCGTAGCTGAAGATGTTTACCCCCAGAGCTGTCTGGGACAACACCACATGGTGACAGACCTACGACCTCACCGCACTACACAAAGCCATCAACAATGGGTGGCAGACTCAGGGAAAGTGTTTTATTTAAGAAGTAGTGTGTTGCAGTCAAGTACGGGTAAGTTTCTTCCTTAAAGAAGCAAGTTGTCTTTAGTTTCTGTGTAGGAAGTTAAAGTTAGTTTTTTCCTTTAAGAACGTGATTGCAGCAAAGACTGGGGTCGAGTCAGTTGAAACACTTTACCCACATGCATGTCAGTGTAGGGGTCATCACTGACGTCATTGCCATTGTGAAGTGAATAAGTGAGCCAAGTACAGTGGAAACGACTCTTTGTTTGAATAAAAATCTCTCAAACATGTCTCATCAATGTACTAGAAAGCAAGGTTTCAGAAGCTCATATAGCGCCAGTAAGATTTTACTATCACTATATCATTACTAGCACTTCTTGGACAAAATAACCCTTATTTAAGAAAGTAAGACATGAACTGTGACCTAATCCACCACGTATCAGTCAGGGTTTGTCCTGATGCAGTTATACCCTGCAGCCACGAGGCGTCGCTGTTCTGACTGTATCTACTGTTTCAGCTCCGTTGCTGCGTAAAGCCTCCACGTCGCCATCACTAGGCTGCAGGTAGAGAGAAGCAGCTTATTGCGCAGAGTAAAGATTTGAATGTTTTTGTAGCAGACCGCTCCCAGAGTATGAAGCGGAAATGAACGAACTGCAATTCAAACGGTGTCATTTGTACAGAAAAAGGAAGCAGTAGCTGGTTTGTTCTCTAGGGGGCGCTCTGCTCTCAGGCGATCTCCTCGAGGCCACACCTCCACGTCCGGTCACGTGTTTGTCCGGCTTCCGGTTTGTGTTGACAGGAGCATTGATAAGGCCTGCGTTTGCATAGAACGCCGCGTTTCACAGACAGAGACGGACGCGTGGGAAGAGTGTTTGTCCCCAGAAGTTGGATTTGGATCCAAAATGCAACAGCGAGTGTCTGAAATATTCAGGTAAGACGCGTGACAGCGCTTTGTTTCCGTCTTTCTAAGTCAGAAATGTTCAATGTTTGCTTTTCTCTTGTGGCTGCCTCGTTAGTCGTAAATGCTGCTCTGTAGTTTTACGCAAAGGAATATTTGTGTTGGCAGCGTCCGTGCAGAGGCCCAGTGTTGAGTAGGCGGGTGTGTAGTTGTTTAATTGTAGCTTGAAAGCCCAACAAATGCCAGTGGATCGGTTTGTTACTTGCTAAACTAATTCTGCTGTTATTCATGTCCGTCATTTTCTTATTGCATGTGATCCTATCAAGGCCACTATGTCACATACTGAACCTCTGTCTTTTCTCCTTGTTTATGCAGGGCAGGTAAGACTTTCACGTATTTTAAGTCTTTGTTTATACTGTTTAGCTGACAGACATGTCTACTAGTACTTGCTAGAAAGAAGTTTAATTTTCTTTTTTGTATTGTTTTGACCCTTTGTGTTATTGCACCACTAGTATTTGCTATAAGTAGTTTAATTGTCATCTGTTTTATTGTTGTACTTGATATAAATAAAGAATTTTCATAGTATGTTGTATTGTTATTTCTATACTTTAATTTTGGTTGTATTTTGATAGTAGATAATTAGTATTTAGTTCAATTGTTTGCTTTAAATATTTTCCATAGTGTTTGTACTGCTTTTATGATTTTTGGAAAGCAGTGGGAGTCGTATATTGCACTATCTGTTACACCTCTCTAGAATGTGGGTTTGGGTCCTGGAATATTTCACTTGACATGAAAACAACGTCAAATAAAGGGTTCAATTCAATTTATTTATTTTTCTTTCAACACACAAAAAGACAGTTTTTAAAGCTTCTTGATTTCTCCCGTTGGTTCAATCTGCAAAGAGAAATGAAAACTTGGTTAGAAAGCACATCAAAAAAATGCAGAGAATAAAACTGCTTTTTTAAACATAGTTGTATTTAGTTTCTCTTAAAGCAATAACCAGAATTCTGTACATAGAAAGAAGTTAACTTACTTTGGAGGAACAGGCATCTTCCTCTGGATGAAGATGGACAGGAAGCATGGAAGAAAAAATATAATTAAAAAGCAGACAAAACTAGTTTCAGTAGAACCAAAAATGTTAAATATGTCAAATACTTTATACAGAGAAGCTTCTGCAAAAAAAGCTGAGAATTAAACTGCTTTTTTTAAACATAGTTGTATTTAGTTTCTCTTAAAGCAATAACCAGAATTCTGTACATAGGAAGAAGTTAACTTACTTTGGAGGAACAGGCATCTTCCTCTGGATGAAGGTGGACAGGAAGCATGGAAGAAAATATATAATTAAAAAGCAGACAAAAGTAGTTTCAGTAGAACAAAAAATGTTAAATATGTCAAATACTTCATACAGGGAAGTTTCTGCAAAAAAATGTTGAGAATTAAACTGCTTTTTGTAAAACATTAATAGTTCTATTTAGTTTCTCTTCAAGGAAAAAGTTAACTTACTTTGCAGGAACAGGGCTCTTCCTCTGCATGAGGTGTCCAGATGGCTGGAAAAAACAAAATAAAAATTAAAATAAACTTGTAATAGCCAGAAAACACAGGGAAGTGTAGTTTTCTTTACTTCAGCCTTTAAGGAGTTGCTGCTTGTGTTACAGGGACTGGAAGCATGAAAGAAAAGTATCAAATGCCAGAAAAGGTTTCAACAAAAAATGTTCCATATGTGAAATACAGGGAAGTGTAGTTTACTTACTTAGGTTTGGCCTTTAATGAATTGATCTGCTTCACTTTTGCCACCTGGTCAAATAGGATGCAGAGGACAAAAAACAAACAAAACAATTAAGCAGAGTGAAGTCAGTCTAGTGTTTAATATTAAGAAACTTACTACAAAGGTTAAAAACTGTACACGTGAAAGTTCACTTTGCAGGAACAAGCCTCTTCCTCTGGATGAAGTGTCCACATGTGACTGGAAGCAAGAAAAACGTCAGGTAACAAAACTAGCATCTCAGCATATGTGAAATGCTTCACTTTTTTCTTGCCACCTGGTTCAATAGGATGCACAGGACCAACCATTATATTATAAGCCAAGTGAAGTCAGTCAAGAGTTACCCTTTAACTTGAAGAAACTAAGAACTATGAAAGTGGAAATTACCAGAGATCTGTACAAAACTGAAGTTACCTTACTTGCAGGAACAGGCCACTTCCTCGTTAGTCTGGAAGAAAAACATTAGAAAGACAGCAAAGGACAAACAATTACAGTAACATCAGCCAAGACGGTCAAGTGTTTAACTTACCTTCTGTTGGGCTTCACCACACGGCAACTGCTTGGCATCTTCATCCAATTCACATCAGACCCGCTGGTGAAGGTAGTTCATCCAGGTGAGGTCGTCTAAAAGTCGCCACAGCAACGGACTTTCCTCTGCAGTAGAAACGTATCCCCACCTATGCAGGTAGCTTCTTCAGGCAGAGCCTGACAGACCACCTGGTTATGGGAGCAGCCACCAGTAGCAGCTCTTTGTAAATGCATTTTAACGTGACTCTGACCAAAAGAACAAAGCGCATCACTATCAAAACTCCTTTACAAACGCGATCCTTTCCTACCGCTGTGGAAGGAGGTTCTGACAGGTACAAAGTCCGCCCCCGTGTTGATGAAACTGCCGGCGGCTGCGTCGTTAAGCCAGAGCGCGCTTCCGACGCTCTCGGGGGCGAGTTTGGCGTCATCACCGGCACGTGACTGCTCGCACCTGTGGAGAACCGGTTAAGAAGGTATGAGATTAATGAGCCATTTAACAAATGCAGCGGATTAACAACTCAAGAACCTTCTGCTCTCGCCTCCAGTGTCTCCTGTGGAAGCGAGGATTGACCACAGGACGCAGCCGCGTGTTGAGACGCACCTGGACAGAAACGCTGCCTTCGCCTGCTCCTCGCCTGGTTTGGGTCCAGCAGCGAAACACGTTGTTCCACACACGCACCAACTATTGTTTGGACTTTTATTAGGACACAAACCTTCTTGAAATAAACCAACTGCAAACAGCGTGTCCGGCGTCAAATGGCAAACACCGATAATTAGCAGATAATCAAGTTGGTATTTGCTTCTGGAGTTGGTGGAGACTAGAATCTGAGCTAAAATAACACAGATCTCCTCCAGTGGCTCCTCACAAGGCTGATTTAGCAAAACCACAGACCTGAAACAAAGCACAGTTTAAAAAATAAAGTATCCTGATATAAAACAAACGTTAATTATTAGCAGCCACATGAACATTGCTAAGGTAAAAGCCATTTAAACCTGCTCCCGGACCGACGTCTGACAACGTCGCCTCCCGACAAGACACTGACCTGGAAGAGCGACTTAATCGGGTGATATTTGAAGCTTTCGCCGCGCATGTGTACATGAAACATTGCCTTGACCTGCGTCCAAACGCCCCCTGCTGGATGTTTACCACACTTACATTCAACTGACTGTGGAATTAGAAAATAACGAAGAGCGAGAAATAACTGAATGAACTATTCTAATGTCATCGTATTATTATGTTTATTGCTATATTTCCATGCGTTTTGTTTCGGGGCATCCTGACAAATACCTGATAATAAAATTGTTGCAAAAGTTTGATTTATTTGCTGTGTTCATTGTGCAGCGTCTAATATGTTCAACAGTTGTTGTAGTGGAGTCAGGTCTGATGTTTGAAACGTGCATCCCATTCCCAAAATGACAAACAGGTGACATCCTTACTTTCATACGTCTAGGTTTAAAACAAAATTCCAGAGTGGGAAATAAAGAATGAGCCACTGAGATAAAGTTGTACAGTCAACAGAAGGATGACTATAAAAGTAGTTTAACAAGGTCAGCAAGAGTAAAGGTATGAAAACCATTTAAATAGATGAGTGATATTTATTTAGAACAGTGAAAGTGAATGAATAAAATGCATACTTTGACACCTGATGTGAGGAAATACATCTGTTTTTGTTATTTGTGAGAAGACCTGCCAATGTGTTTTCACATATCTGATTCAGAATCTATAATAAAGCAAAATGATGCCATATCCTTAGTGGCATTTAAATAAGAGGAGATTCATCAACTGTGTCCATACGTCGCAGACAGTGTTAAGAGTTTATTTAGGACAATTTGTCTTTTAGAACATTTGTCACAAATGTGACCGTGTGGAAAACGTGTGAACGTCCCGTCATTAAACTCAGTAAATAACGTGGAGCCACTGTGGCAGTTTTAGTAATATACGTTTTGAACAGCAGGTGGCGCCGTTCGCACGTTTCGCGTGGTGTTCGGAACGTTGTCTGGAAAATAGAGCAAGAAAACCAGTCGCGCTGTCTGGAGACGCTGTGTCCACTGTCAAGCATATAGGTCAGAGAGGGAGACAATGGAGCATCACTTGAAGCACAGGGAACACGGGTATTAGATTTGAAGCACATACTCAGTCAATCAGGGAGTTATAGAACATTACTGACATTTCTGAAAAACACGGGACTAATAAGTAGAGTGTAGGTTGTTTTTCTTTTCTTTTCTTTTTTTCTCTCCAACCCTGATCCACACTCCAGCATAGTAGGTGGCGGTAATGCACCTTATCACTGGATGCCACCCGCCATAAAACTGAAAGAAGAAGAAGAAGAAGAAGAAGAAGAAGAAGAAGAGAAGCTGTGTCGTAGAAGCCACGGCCCCTAGTGGCGGCTGCGAAGCCTTCGAGGGGTCAAAATGAAAAACAGGGGGCGCTCAAACCTCATAAACCTCACAAGGGTTGGATCAAACAGCCGCAGACAGACGATAAATCACAACACGCTTTATGTAGATGAACGTGTTCATTGCTTGGATGTAATCAGTGTTAATCTGTTGGCTGGTCACTGAGGTAAGAAGGCGACAAGTAGTGAAATGTCTCGCCGGCCTCGCCAGGACCGCCCGGCAGTCTACCGGAAACCCAACGTGTGCTTTGCTCTCATTGGCTATTCCTTGACACGTGATACTGGTTTCCTTCGCTCCCATTGGCTCTAGCGACTTTGCGTTGTAAACAGCGAGCACCGGATGTGTCACGTTGAGCGGTGAGATAACAACAAAGTGAGTTTACAGTAATATTTATTAAATCTGTGCAGACTTTTTGGATTAAGACATAACTTGGTAGCATTAGCCGCTTTCTGGGTGAAGGTGGAAGCTGTTTCTCGTGTTGGTGGAAGAGAAACTTTGCTGGAAACGTCCCTCACTCAGTGCAATGAACAGTCGATCGCTAACGTGCGTGTGTTTGTGTTGACGCTTTAAAAGACGACAGGCTGCGAAGTAAACAAGACAGAATTGTCTTTATATGTAAACACATTGTAAAGACGTTTATTATGGAGTTGGCTCAGTAGCTAGTGTTTGTTTCACCTGTACTGCAGAGCTGTGTCTGTGTTCAGCACAGTCGTAGATCACGATGACACGTCGTTAAAACGGTTCAGACATGTGTCGTCATTGCTTCTGAAAGTGGCGTCAGATCACAGCAAGGTAGCATCAAAACCAGCCGAACCACTGTGACCCTATTTAAGAAGATAGAAAAGGAGCAGGAACAATGAAATGTGGAGGTTGTCGTAAACATGGGCGTAGATGTGAAGAAGCGAGTGAGCTTAGTCTGACTGTGGAGGCAGAGCTTAGGTTTGACTGTGATGAGATGGACAATTAGAAACTTTTGTCATCACCTTTTGAACAATTGCCTGTGTGTGTTCTAGTGGCTGTGTGACTGTGTTAAACCATTAGGCATCACTGACTCTTTCTCTCTCTCTCTCTCTCTCTTTATGTTGCATCTTCCTCCATCCTGCTCCAAAATCAAAAGCAATTAAACCTACACAGGTCACCTGATGTTTGACGGCCGTGCCTTTCTAACAGAGGTACAGTGACGCCTCTTCTCTTCATGTCGTAGCTGAAGATGTTTACCCCCAGAGCTGTCTGGGACAACACCACATGGTGACAGACCTACGACCTCACCGCACTACACAAAGCCATCAACAATGGGTGGCAGACTCAGGGAAAGTGTTTTATTTAAGAAGTAGTGTGTTGCAGTCAAGTACGGGTAAGTTTCTTCCTTAAAGAAGCAAGTTGTCTTTAGTTTCTGTGTAGGAAGTTAAAGTTAGTTTTTTCCTTTAAGAACGTGATTGCAGCAAAGACTGGGGTCGAGTCAGTTGAAACACTTTACCCACATGCATGTCAGTGTAGGGGTCATCACTGACGTCATTGCCATTGTGAAGTGAATAAGTGAGCCAAGTACAGTGGAAACGACTCTTTGTTTGAATAAAAATCTCTCAAACATGTCTCATCAATGTACTAGAAAGCAAGGTTTCAGAAGCTCATATAGCGCCAGTAAGATTTTACTATCACTATATCATTACTAGCACTTCTTGGACAAAATAACCCTTATTTAAGAAAGTAAGACATGAACTGTGACCTAATCCACCACGTATCAGTCAGGGTTTGTCCTGATGCAGTTATACCCTGCAGCCACGAGGCGTCGCTGTTCTGACTGTATCTACTGTTTCAGCTCCGTTGCTGCGTAAAGCCTCCACGTCGCCATCACTAGGCTGCAGGTAGAGAGAAGCAGCTTATTGCGCAGAGTAAAGATTTGAATGTTTTTGTAGCAGACCGCTCCCAGAGTATGAAGCGGAAATGAACGAACTGCAATTCAAACGGTGTCATTTGTACAGAAAAAGGAAGCAGTAGCTGGTTTGTTCTCTAGGGGGCGCTCTGCTCTCAGGCGATCTCCTCGAGGCCACACCTCCACGTCCGGTCACGTGTTTGTCCGGCTTCCGGTTTGTGTTGACAGGAGCATTGATAAGGCCTGCGTTTGCATAGAACGCCGCGTTTCACAGACAGAGACGGACGCGTGGGAAGAGTGTTTGTCCCCAGAAGTTGGATTTGGATCCAAAATGCAACAGCGAGTGTCTGAAATATTCAGGTAAGACGCGTGACAGCGCTTTGTTTCCGTCTTTCTAAGTCAGAAATGTTCAATGTTTGCTTTTCTCTTGTGGCTGCGTCGTTAGTCGTAAATGCTGCTCTGTAGTTTTACGCAAAGGAATATTTGTGTTGGCAGCGTCCGTGCAGAGGCCCAGTGTTGAGTAGGCGGGTGTGTAGTTGTTTAATTGTAGCTTGAAAGCCCAACAAATGCCAGTGGATCGTGTTTTCGGTTTGTTACTTGCTAAACTAATTCTGCTGTTATTCATGTCCGTCATTTTCTTATTGCATGTGATCCTATCAAGGCCACTATGTCACATACTGAACCTCTGTCTTTTCTCCTTGTTTATGCAGGGCAGGTAAGACTTTCACGTATTTTAAGTCTTTGTTTATACTGTTTAGCTGACAGACATGTCTACTAGTACTTGCTAGAAAGAAGTTTAATTTTCTTTTTTGTATTGTTTTGACCCTTTGTGTTATTGCACCACTAGTATTTGCTATAAGTAGTTTAATTGTCATCTGTTTTATTGTTGTACTTGATATAAATAAAGAATTTTCATAGTATGTTGTATTGTTATTTCTATACTTTAATTTTGGTTGTATTTTGATAGTAGATAATTAGTATTTAGTTCAATTGTTTGCTTTAAATATTTTCCATAGTGTTTGTACTGCTTTTATGATTTTTGGAAAGCAGTGGGAGTCGTATATTGCACTATCTGTTACACCTCTCTAGAATGTGGGTTTGGGTCCTGGAATATTTCACTTGACATGAAAACAACGTCAAATAAAGGGTTCAATTCAATTTATTTATTTTTCTTTCAACACACAAGACAGTTTTTAAAGCTTCTTGATTTCTCCCGTTGGTTCAATCTGCAAAGAGAAATGAAAACTTGGTTAGAAAGCACATCAAAAAAATGCAGAGAATAAAACTGCTTTTTTAAACATAGTTGTATTTAGTTTCTCTTAAAGCAATAACCAGAATTCTGTACATAGAAAGAAGTTAACTTACTTTGGAGGAACAGACATCTTCCTCTGGATGAAGATGGACAGGAAGCATGGAAGAAAAAATATAATTAAAAAGCAGACAAAACTAGTTTCAGTAGAACAAAAAATGTTAAATATGTCAAATACTTTATACAGAGAAGCTTCTGCAAAAAAAGCTGAGAATTAAACTGCTTTTTTTAAACATAGTTGTATTTAGTTTCTCTTAAAGCAATAACCAGAATTCTGTACATAGGAAGAAGTTAACTTACTTTGGAGGAACAGGCATCTTCCTCTGGATGAAGGTGGACAGGAAGCATGGAAGAAAATATATAATTAAAAAGCAGACAAAAGTAGTTTCAGTAGAACAAAAAATGTTAAATATGTCAAATACTTCATACAGGGAAGTTTCTGCAAAAAAATGTTGAGAATTAAACTGCTTTTTGTAAAACATTAATAGTTCTATTTAGTTTCTCTTCAAGGAAAAAGTTAACTTACTTTGCAGGAACAGGGCTCTTCCTCTGCATGAGGTGTCCAGATGGCTGGAAAAAACAAAATAAAAATTAAAATAAACTTGTAATAGCCAGAAAACACAGGGAAGTGTAGTTTTCTTTACTTCAGCCTTTAAGGAGTTGCTGCTTGTGTTACAGGGACTGGAAGCATGAAAGAAAAGTATCAAATGCCAGAAAAGGTTTCAACAAAAAATGTTCCATATGTGAAATACAGGGAAGTGTAGTTTACTTAGGTTTGGCCTTTAATGAATTGATCTGCTTCACTTTTGCCACCTGGTCAAATAGGATGCAGAGGACAAAAAACAAACAAAACAATTAAGCAGAGTGAAGTCAGTCTAGTGTTTAATATTAAGAAACTTACTACAAAGGTTAAAAACTGTGCACGTGAAAGTTCACTTTGCAGGAACAAGCCTCTTCCTCTGGATGAAGTGTCCACACGTGACTGGAAGCAAGAAAAACGTCAGGTAACAAAACTAGCACCTCAGCATATGTGAAATGCTTCACTTTTTTCTTGCCACCTGGTTCAATAGGATGCACAGGACCAACCATTATATTATAAGCCAAGTGAAGTCAGTCAAGAGTTACCCTTTAACTTGAAGAAACTAAGAACTATGAAAGTGGAAATTACCAGAGATCTGTACAAAACTGAAGTTACCTTACTTGCAGGAACAGGCCACTTCCTCGTTAGTCTGGAAGAAAAACATTAGAAAGACAGCAAAGGACAAACAATTACAGTAACATCAGCCAAGACGGTCAAGTGTTTAACTTACCTTCTGTTGGGCTTCACCACACGGCAACTGCTTGGCATCTTCATCCAATTCACATCAGACCCGCTGGTGAAGGTAGTTCATCCAGGTGAGGTCGTCTAAAAGTCGCCACAGCAACGGACTTTCCTCTGCAGTAGAAACGTATCCCCACCTATGCAGGTAGCTTCTTCAGGCAGAGCCTGACAGACCACCTGGTTATGGGAGCAGCCACCAGTAGCAGCTCTTTGTAAATGCATTTTAACGTGACTCTGACCAAAAGAACAAAGCGCATCACTATCAAAACTCCTTTACAAACGCGATCCTTTCCTACCGCTGTGGAAGGAGGTTCTGACAGGTACAAAGTCCGCCCCCGTGTTGATGAAACTGCCGGCGGCTGCGTCGTTAAGCCAGAGCGCGCTTCCGACGCTCTCGGGGGCGAGTTTGGCGTCATCACCGGCACGTGACTGCTCGCACCTGTGGAGAACCGGTTAAGAAGGTATGAGATTAATGAGCCATTTAACAAATGCAGCGGATTAACAACTCAAGAACCTTCTGCTCTCGCCTCCAGTGTCTCCTGTGGAAGCGAGGATTGACCACAGGACGCAGCCGCGTGTTGAGACGCACCTGGACAGAAACGCTGCCTTCGCCTGCTCCTCGCCTGGTTTGGGTCCAGCAGCGAAACACGTTGTTCCACACACGCACCAACTATTGTTTGGACTTTTATTAGGACACAAACCTTCTTGAAATAAACCAACTGCAAACAGCGTGTCCGGCGTCAAATGGCAAACACCGATAATTAGCAGATAATCAAGTTGGTATTTGCTTCTGGAGTTGGTGGAGACTAGAATCTGAGCTAAAATAACACAGATCTCCTCCAGTGGCTCCTCACAAGGCTGATTTAGCAAAACCACAGACCTGAAACAAAGCACAGTTTAAAAAATAAAGTATCCTGATATAAAACAAACGTTAATTATTAGCAGCCACATAAACATTGCTAAGGTAAAAGCCATTTAAACCTGCTCCCGGACCGACGTCTGACAACGTCGCCTCCCGACAAGACACTGACCTGGAAGAGCGACTTAATCGGGTGATATTTGAAGCTTTCGCCGCGCATGTGTACATGAAACATTGCCTTGACCTGCGTCCAAACGCCCCCTGCTGGATGTTTACCACACTTACATTCAACTGACTGTGGAATTAGAAAATAACGAAGAGCGAGAAATAACTGAATGAACTATTCTAATGTCATCGTATTATTATGTTTATTGCTATATTTCCATGCGTTTTGTTTCGGGGCATCCTGACAAATACCTGATAATAAAATTGTTGCAAAAGTTTGATTTATTTGCTGTGTTCATTGTGCAGCGTCTAATATGTTCAACAGTTGTTGTAGTGGAGTCAGGTCTGATGTTTGAAACGTGCATCCCATTCCCAAAATGACAAACAGGTGACATCCTTACTTTCATACGTCTAGGTTTAAAACAAAATTCCAGAGTGGGAAATAAAGAATGAGCCACTGAGATAAAGTTGTACAGTCAACAGAAGGATGACTATAAAAGTAGTTTAACAAGGTCAGCAAGAGTAAAGGTATGAAAACCATTTAAATAGATGAGTGATATTTATTTAGAACAGTGAAAGTGAATGAATAAAATGCATACTTTGACACCTGATGTGAGGAAATACATCTGTTTTTGTTATTTGTGAGAAGACCTGCCAATGTGTTTTCACATATCTGATTCAGAATCTATAATAAAGCAAAATGATGCCATATCCTTAGTGGCATTTAAATAAGAGGAGATTCATCAACTGTGTCCATACGTCGCAGACAGTGTTAAGAGTTTATTTAGGACAATTTGTCTTTTAGAACATTTGTCACAAATGTGACCGTGTGGAAAACGTGTGAACGTCCCGTCATTAAACTCAGTAAATAACGTGGAGCCACTGTGGCAGTTTTAGTAATATACGTTTTGAACAGCAGGTGGCGCCGTTCGCACGTTTCGCGTGGTGGTCGGAACGTTGTCTGGAAAATAGAGCAAGAAAACCAGTCGCGCTGTCTGGAGACGCTGTGTCCACTGTCAAGCATATAGGTCAGAGAGGGAGACAATGGAGCATCACTTGAAGCACAGGGAACACGGGTATTAGATTTGAAGCACATACTCAGTCAATCAGGGAGTTATAGAACATTACTGACATTTCTGAAAAACACGGGACTAATAAGTAGAGTGTAGGTTGTTTTTCTTTTCTTTTCTTTTTTTCTCTCCAACCCTGATCCACACTCCAGCATAGTAGGTGGCGGTAATGCACCTTATCACTGGATGCCACCCGCCATAAAACTGAAAGAAGAAGAAGAAGAAGAAGAAGAAGAAGAAGAAGAAGAGAAGCTGTGTCGTAGAAGCCACGGCCCCTAGTGGCGGCTGCGAAGCCTTCGAGGGGTCAAAATGAAAAACAGGGGGCGCTCAAACCTCATAAACCTCACAAGGGTTGGATCAAACAGCCGCAGACAGACGATAAATCACAACACGCTTTATGTAGATGAACGTGTTCATTGCTTGGATGTAATCAGTGTTAATCTGTTGGCTGGTCACTGAGGTAAGAAGGCGACAAGTAGTGAAATGTCTCGCCAGCCTCGCCAGGACCGCCCGGCAGTCTACCGGAAACCCAACGTGTGCTTTGCTCTCATTGGCTATTCCTTGACACGTGATACTGGTTTCCTTCGCTCCCATTGGCTCTAGCGACTTTGCGTTGTAAACAGCGAGCACCGGATGTGTCACGTTGAGCGGTGAGATAACAACAAAGTGAGTTTACAGTAATATTTATTAAATCTGTGCAGACTTTTTGGATTAAGACATAACTTGGTAGCATTAGCCGCTTTCTGGGTGAAGGTGGAAGCTGTTTCTCGTGTTGGTGGAAGAGAAACTTTGCTGGAAACGTCCCTCACTCAGTGCAATGAACAGTCGATCGCTAACGTGCGTGTGTTTGTGTTGACGCTTTAAAAGACGACAGGCTGCGAAGTAAACAAGACAGAATTGTCTTTATATGTAAACACATTGTAAAGACGTTTATTATGGAGTTGGCTCAGTAGCTAGTGTTTGTTTCACCTGTACTGCAGAGCTGTGTCTGTGTTCAGCACAGTCGTAGATCACGATGACACGTCGTTAAAACGGTTCAGACATGTGTCGTCATTGCTTCTGAAAGTGGCGTCAGATCACAGCAAGGTAGCATCAAAACCAGCCGAACCACTGTGACCCTATTTAAGAAGATAGAAAAGGAGCAGGAACAATGAAATGTGGAGGTTGTCGTAAACATGGGCGTAGATGTGAAGAAGCGAGTGAGCTTAGTCTGACTGTGGAGGCAGAGCTTAGGTTTGACTGTGATGAGATGGACAATTAGAAACTTTTGTCATCACCTTTTGAACAATTGCCTGTGTGTGTTCTAGTGGCTGTGTGACTGTGTTAAACCATTAGGCATCACTGACTCTTTCTCTCTCTCTCTCTCTCTCTTTATGTTGCATCTTCCTCCATCCTGCTCCAAAATCAAAAGCAATTAAACCTACACAGGTCACCTGATGTTTGACGGCCGTGCCTTTCTAACAGAGGTACAGTGACGCCTCTTCTCTTCATGTCGTAGCAGAAGATCTTTACCCCCCGAGCTGTCTGGGACAACACCACATGGTGACAGACCTACGACCTCACCGCACTACACAAAGCCATCAACAATGGGTGGCAGACTCAGGGAAAGTGTTTTATTTAAGAAGTAGTGTGTTGCAGTCAAGTACGGGTAAGTTTCTTCCTTAAAGAAGCAAGTTGTCTTTAGTTTCTGTGTAGGAAGTTAAAGTTAGTTTTTTCCTTTAAGAACGTGATTGCAGCAAAGACTGGGGTCGAGTCAGTTGAAACACTTTACCCACATGCATGTCAGTGTAGGGGTCATCACTGACGTCATTGCCATTGTGAAGTGAATAAGTGAGCCAAGTACAGTGGAAACGACTCTTTGTTTGAATAAAAATCTCTCAAACATGTCTCATCAATGTACTAGAAAGCAAGGTTTCAGAAGCTCATATAGCGCCAGTAAGATTTTACTATCACTATATCATTACTAGCACTTCTTGGACAAAATAACCCTTATTTAAGAAAGTAAGACATGAACTGTGACCTAATCCACCACGTATCAGTCAGGGTTTGTCCTGATGCAGTTATACCCTGCAGCCACGAGGCGTCGCTGTTCTGACTGTATCTACTGTTTCAGCTCCGTTGCTGCGTAAAGCCTCCACGTCGCCATCACTAGGCTGCAGGTAGAGAGAAGCAGCTTATTGCGCAGAGTAAAGATTTGAATGTTTTTGTAGCAGACCGCTCCCAGAGTATGAAGCGGAAATGAACGAACTGCAATTCAAACGGTGTCATTTGTACAGAAAAAGGAAGCAGTAGCTGGTTTGTTCTCTAGGGGGCGCTCTGCTCTCAGGCGATCTCCTCGAGGCCACACCTCCACGTCCGGTCACGTGTTTGTCCGGCTTCCGGTTTGTGTTGACAGGAGCATTGATAAGGCCTGCGTTTGCATAGAACGCCGCGTTTCACAGACAGAGACGGACGCGTGGGAAGAGTGTTTGTCCCCAGAAGTTGGATTTGGATCCAAAATGCAACAGCGAGTGTCTGAAATATTCAGGTAAGACGCGTGACAGCGCTTTGTTTCCGTCTTTCTAAGTCAGAAATGTTCAATGTTTGCTTTTCTCTTGTGGCTGCGTCGTTAGTCGTAAATGCTGCTCTGTAGTTTTACGCAAAGGAATATTTGTGTTGGCAGCGTCCGTGCAGAGGCCCAGTGTTGAGTAGGCGGGTGTGTAGTTGTTTAATTGTAGCTTGAAAGCCCAACAAATGCCAGTGGATCGTGTTTTCGGTTTGTTACTTGCTAAACTAATTCTGCTGTTATTCATGTCCGTCATTTTCTTATTGCATGTGATCCTATCAAGGCCACTATGTCACATACTGAACCTCTGTCTTTTCTCCTTGTTTATGCAGGGCAGGTAAGACTTTCACGTATTTTAAGTCTTTGTTTATACTGTTTAGCTGACAGACATGTCTACTAGTACTTGCTAGAAAGAAGTTTAATTTTCTTTTTTGTATTGTTTTGACCCTTTGTGTTATTGCACCACTAGTATTTGCTATAAGTAGTTTAATTGTCATCTGTTTTATTGTTGTACTTGATATAAATAAAGAATTTTCATAGTATGTTGTATTGTTATTTCTATACTTTAATTTTGGTTGTATTTTGATAGTAGATAATTAGTATTTAGTTCAATTGTTTGCTTTAAATATTTTCCATAGTGTTTGTACTGCTTTTATGATTTTTGGAAAGCAGTGGGAGTCGTATATTGCACTGTTACACCTCTCTAGAATGTGGGTTTGGGTCCTGGAATATTTCACTTGACATGAAAACAACGTCAAATAAAGGGTTCAATTCAATTTATTTATTTTTCTTTCAACACACAAAAAGACAGTTTTTAAAGCTTCTTGATTTCTCCCGTTGGTTCAATCTGCAAAGAGAAATGAAAACTTGGTTAGAAAGCACATCAAAAAAATGCAGAGAATAAAACTGCTTTTTTAAACATAGTTGTATTTAGTTTCTCTTAAAGCAATAACCAGAATTCTGTACATAGAAAGAAGTTAACTTACTTTGGAGGAACAGGCATCTTCCTCTGGATGAAGGTGGACAGGAAGCATGGAAGAAAATATATAATTAAAAAGCAGACAAAAGTAGTTTCAGTAGAACAAAAAATGTTAAATATGTCAAATACTTCATACAGGGAAGTTTCTGCAAAAAAATGTTGAGAATTAAACTGCTTTTTGTAAAACATTAATAGTTCTATTTAGTTTCTCTTCAAGGAAAAAGTTAACTTACTTTGCAGGAACAGGGCTCTTCCTCTGCATGAGGTGTCCAGATGGCTGGAAAAAACAAAATAAAAATTAAAATAAACTTGTAATAGCCAGAAAACACAGGGAAGTGTAGTTTTCTTTACTTCAGCCTTTAAGGAGTTGCTGCTTGTGTTACAGGGACTGGAAGCATGAAAGAAAAGTATCAAATGCCAGAAAAGGTTTCAACAAAAAATGTTCCATATGTGAAATACAGGGAAGTGTAGTTTACTTACTTAGGTTTGGCCTTTAATGAATTGATCTGCTTCACTTTTGCCACCTGGTCAAATAGGATGCAGAGGACAAAAAACAAACAAAACAATTAAGCAGAGTGAAGTCAGTCTAGTGTTTAATATTAAGAAACTTACTACAAAGGTTAAAAACTGTACACGTGAAAGTTCACTTTGCAGGAACAAGCCTCTTCCTCTGGATGAAGTGTCCACATGTGACTGGAAGCAAGAAAAACGTCAGGTAACAAAACTAGCATCTCAGCATATGTGAAATGCTTCACTTTTTTCTTGCCACCTGGTTCAATAGGATGCACAGGACCAACCATTATATTATAAGCCAAGTGAAGTCAGTCAAGAGTTACCCTTTAACTTGAAGAAACTAAGAACTATGAAAGTGGAAATTACCAGAGATCTGTACAAAACTGAAGTTACCTTACTTGCAGGAACAGGCCACTTCCTCGTTAGTCTGGAAGAAAAACATTAGAAAGACAGCAAAGGACAAACAATTACAGTAACATCAGCCAAGACGGTCAAGTGTTTAACTTACCTTCTGTTGGGCTTCACCACACGGCAACTGCTTGGCATCTTCATCCAATTCACATCAGACCCGCTGGTGAAGGTAGTTCATCCAGGTGAGGTCGTCTAAAAGTCGCCACAGCAACGGACTTTCCTCTGCAGTAGAAACGTATCCCCACCTATGCAGGTAGCTTCTTCAGGCAGAGCCTGACAGACCACCTGGTTATGGGAGCAGCCACCAGTAGCAGCTCTTTGTAAATGCATTTTAACGTGACTCTGACCAAAAGAACAAAGCGCATCACTATCAAAACTCCTTTACAAACGCGATCCTTTCCTACCGCTGTGGAAGGAGGTTCTGACAGGTACAAAGTCCGCCCCCGTGTTGATGAAACTGCCGGCGGCTGCGTCGTTAAGCCAGAGCGCGCTTCCGACGCTCTCGGGGGCGAGTTTGGCGTCATCACCGGCACGTGACTGCTCGCACCTGTGGAGAACCGGTTAAGAAGGTATGAGATTAATGAGCCATTTAACAAATGCAGCGGATTAACAACTCAAGAACCTTCTGCTCTCGCCTCCAGTGTCTCCTGTGGAAGCGAGAAATGACCACAGGACGCAGCCGCGTGTTGAGACGCACCTGGACAGAAACGCTGCCTTCGCCTGCTCCTCGCCTGGTTTGGGTCCAGCAGCGAAACACGTTGTTCCACACACGCACCAACTATTGTTTGGACTTTTATTAGGACACAAACCTTCTTGAAATAAACCAACTGCAAACAGCGTGTCCGGCGTCAAATGGCAAACACCGATAATTAGCAGATAATCAAGTTGGTATTTGCTTCTGGAGTTGGTGGAGACTAGAATCTGAGCTAAAATAACACAGATCTCCTCCAGTGGCTCCTCACAAGGCTGATTTAGCAAAACCACAGACCTGAAACAAAGCACAGTTTAAAAAATAAAGTATCCTGATATAAAACAAACGTTAATTATTAGCAGCCACATGAACATTGCTAAGGTAAAAGCCATTTAAACCTGCTCCCGGACCGACGTCTGACAACGTCGCCTCCCGACAAGACACTGACCTGGAAGAGCGACTTAATCGGGTGATATTTGAAGCTTTCGCCGCGCATGTGTACATGAAACATTGCCTTGACCTGCGTCCAAACGCCCCCTGCTGGATGTTTACCACACTTACATTCAACTGACTGTGGAATTAGAAAATAACGAAGAGCGAGAAATAACTGAATGAACTATTCTAATGTCATCGTATTATTATGTTTATTGCTATATTTCCATGCGTTTTGTTTCGGGGCATCCTGACAAATACCTGATAATAAAATTGTTGCAAAAGTTTGATTTATTTGCTGTGTTCATTGTGCAGCGTCTAATATGTTCAACAGTTGTTGTAGTGGAGTCAGGTCTGATGTTTGAAACGTGCATCCCATTCCCAAAATGACAAACAGGTGACATCCTTACTTTCATACGTCTAGGTTTAAAACAAAATTCCAGAGTGGGAAATAAAGAATGAGCCACTGAGATAAAGTTGTACAGTCAACAGAAGGATGACTATAAAAGTAGTTTAACAAGGTCAGCAAGAGTAAAGGTATGAAAACCATTTAAATAGATGAGTGATATTTATTTAGAACAGTGAAAGTGAATGAATAAAATGCATACTTTGACACCTGATGTGAGGAAATACATCTGTTTTTGTTATTTGTGAGAAGACCTGCCAATGTGTTTTCACATATCTGATTCAGAATCTATAATAAAGCAAAATGATGCCATATCCTTAGTGGCATTTAAATAAGAGGAGATTCATCAACTGTGTCCATACGTCGCAGACAGTGTTAAGAGTTTATTTAGGACAATTTGTCTTTTAGAACATTTGTCACAAATGTGACCGTGTGGAAAACGTGTGAACGTCCCGTCATTAAACTCAGTAAATAACGTGGAGCCACTGTGGCAGTTTTAGTAATATACGTTTTGAACAGCAGGTGGCGCCGTTCGCACGTTTCGCGTGGTGGTCGGAACGTTGTCTGGAAAATAGAGCAAGAAAACCAGTCGCGCTGTCTGGAGACGCTGTGTCCACTGTCAAGCATATAGGTCAGAGAGGGAGACAATGGAGCATCACTTGAAGCACAGGGAACACGGGTATTAGATTTGAAGCACATACTCAGTCAATCAGGGAGTTATAGAACATTACTGACATTTCTGAAAAACACGGGACTAATAAGTAGAGTGTAGGTTGTTTTTCTTTTCTTTTCTTTTTTTCTCTCCAACCCTGATCCACACTCCAGCATAGTAGGTGGCGGTAATGCACCTTATCACTGGATGCCACCCGCCATAAAACTGAAAGAAGAAGAAGAAGAAGAAGAAGAAGAAGAAGAAGAGAAGCTGTGTCGTAGAAGCCACGGCCCCTAGTGGCGGCTGCGAAGCCTTCGAGGGGTCAAAATGAAAAACAGGGGGCGCTCAAACCTCATAAACCTCACAAGGGTTGGATCAAACAGCCGCAGACAGACGATAAATCACAACACGCTTTATGTAGATGAACGTGTTCATTGCTTGGATGTAATCAGTGTTAATCTGTTGGCTGGTCACTGAGGTAAGAAGGCGACAAGTAGTGAAATGTCTCGCCAGCCTCGCCAGGACCGCCCGGCAGTCTACCGGAAACCCAACGTGTGCTTTGCTCTCATTGGCTATTCCTTGACACGTGATACTGGTTTCCTTCGCTCCCATTGGCTCTAGCGACTTTGCGTTGTAAACAGCGAGCACCGGATGTGTCACGTTGAGCGGTGAGATAACAACAAAGTGAGTTTACAGTAATATTTATTAAATCTGTGCAGACTTTTTGGATTAAGACATAACTTGGTAGCATTAGCCGCTTTCTGGGTGAAGGTGGAAGCTGTTTCTCGTGTTGGTGGAAGAGAAACTTTGCTGGAAACGTCCCTCACTCAGTGCAATGAACAGTCGATCGCTAACGTGCGTGTGTTTGTGTTGACGCTTTAAAAGACGACAGGCTGCGAAGTAAACAAGACAGAATTGTCTTTATATGTAAACACATTGTAAAGACGTTTATTATGGAGTTGGCTCAGTAGCTAGTGTTTGTTTCACCTGTACTGCAGAGCTGTGTCTGTGTTCAGCACAGTCGTAGATCACGATGACACGTCGTTAAAACGGTTCAGACATGTGTCGTCATTGCTTCTGAAAGTGGCGTCAGATCACAGCAAGGTAGCATCAAAACCAGCCGAACCACTGTGACCCTATTTAAGAAGATAGAAAAGGAGCAGGAACAATGAAATGTGGAGGTTGTCGTAAACATGGGCGTAGATGTGAAGAAGCGAGTGAGCTTAGTCTGACTGTGGAGGCAGAGCTTAGGTTTGACTGTGATGAGATGGACAATTAGAAACTTTTGTCATCACCTTTTGAACAATTGCCTGTGTGTGTTCTAGTGGCTGTGTGACTGTGTTAAACCATTAGGCATCACTGACTCTTTCTCTCTCTCTCTCTCTCTCTTTATGTTGCATCTTCCTCCATCCTGCTCCAAAATCAAAAGCAATTAAACCTACACAGGTCACCTGATGTTTGACGGCCGTGCCTTTCTAACAGAGGTACAGTGACGCCTCTTCTCTTCATGTCGTAGCTGAAGATGTTTACCCCCAGAGCTGTCTGGGACAACACCACATGGTGACAGACCTACGACCTCACCGCACTACACAAAGCCATCAACAATGGGTGGCAGACTCAGGGAAAGTGTTTTATTTAAGAAGTAGTGTGTTGCAGTCAAGTACGGGTAAGTTTCTTCCTTAAAGAAGCAAGTTGTCTTTAGTTTCTGTGTAGGAAGTTAAAGTTAGTTTTTTCCTTTAAGAACGTGATTGCAGCAAAGACTGGGGTCGAGTCAGTTGAAACACTTTACCCACATGCATGTCAGTGTAGGGGTCATCACTGACGTCATTGCCATTGTGAAGTGAATAAGTGAGCCAAGTACAGTGGAAACGACTCTTTGTTTGAATAAAAATCTCTGACTTACCAAAATGACAAAAACATGTCTCATCAATGTACTAGAAAGCAAGGTTTCAGAAGCTCATATAGCGCCAGTAAGATTTTACTATCACTATATCATTACTAGCACTTCTTGGACAAAATAACCCTTATTTAAGAAAGTAAGACATGAACTGTGACCTAATCCACCACGTATCAGTCAGGGTTTGTCCTGATGCAGTTATACCCTGCAGCCACGAGGCGTCGCTGTTCTGGCTGTATCTACTGTTTCAGCTCCATTGCTGCGTAAAGCCTCCACGTCGCCATCACTAGGCTGCAGGTAGAGAGAAGCAGCTTATTGCGCAGAGTAAAGATTTGAATGTTTTTGTAGCAGACCGCTCCCAGAGTATGAAGCGGAAATGAACGAACTGCAATTCAAACGGTGTCATTTGTACAGAAAAAGGAAGCAGTAGCTGGTTTGTTCTCTAGGGGGCGCTCTGCTCTCAGGCGATCTCCTCGAGGCCACACCTCCACGTCCGGTCACTAGTTTGTCCGGCTTCCGGTTTGTGTTGACAGGAGCATTGATAAGGCCTGCGTTTGCATAGAACGCCGCGTTTCACAGACAGACACGGACGCGTGGGGAGAGTGTTTGTCCCCAGAAGTTGGATTTGGATCCAAAATGCAACAGCGAGTGTCTGAAATATTCAGGTAAGACGCGTGACAGCGCTTTGTTTCTGTCTTTCTAAGTCAGAAATGTTCAATGTTTGCTTTTCTCTTGTGGCTGCCTCGTTAGTCGTAAATGCTGCTCTGTAGTTTTACGCAAAGGAATATTTGTGTTGGCAGCGTCCGTGCAGAGGCCCAGTGTTGAGTAGGCGGGTGTGTAGTTGTTTAATTGTAGCTTGAAAGCCCAACAAATGCCAGTGGATCGTGGTTTCGGTTTGTTACTTGCTAAACTAATTCTGCTGTTATTCATGTCCGTCATTTTCTTATTGCATGTGATCCTATCAAGGACACTATGTCACATACTGAACCTCTGTCTTTTCTCCTTGTTTATGCAGGGCAGGTAAGACTTTCACGTATTTTAAGTCTTTGTTTATACTGTTTAGCTGACAGACATGTCTACTAGTACTTGCTAGAAAGAAGTTTAATTTTCTTTTTTGTATTGTTTTGACCCTTTGTGTTATTGCACCACTAGTATTTGCTATAAGTAGTTTAATTGTCATCTGTTTTATTGTTGTACTTGATATAAATAAAGAATTTTCATAGTATGTTGTATTGTTATTTCTATACTTTAATTTTGGTTGTATTTTGATAGTAGATAATTAGTATTTAGTTCAATTGTTTGCTTTAAATATTTTCCATAGTGTTTGTACTGCTTTTATGATTTTTGGAAAGCAGTGGGAGTCGTATATTGCACTATCTGTTACACCTCTCTAGAATGTGGGTTTGGGTCCTGGAATATTTCACTTGACATGAAAACAACGTCAAATAAAGGGTTCAATTCAATTTATTTATTTTTCTTTCAACACACAAAAAGACAGTTTTTAAAGCTTCTTGATTTCTCCCGTTGGTTCAATCTGCAAAGAGAAATGAAAACTTGGTTAGAAAGCACATCAAAAAAATGCAGAGAATAAAACTGCTTTTTTAAACATAGTTGTATTTAGTTTCTCTTAAAGCAATAACCAGAATTCTGTACATAGAAAGAAGTTAACTTACTTTGGAGGAACAGGCATCTTCCTCTGGATGAAGATGGATAGGAAGCATGGAAGAAAAAATATAATTAAAAAGCAGACAAAACTAGTTTCAGTAGAACCAAAAATGTTAAATATGTCAAATACTTTATACAGAGAAGCTTCTGCAAAAAAAGCTGAGAATTAAACTGCTTTTTTTAAACATAGTTGTATTTAGTTTCTCTTAAAGCAATAACCAGAATTCTGTACATAGGAAGAAGTTAACTTACTTTGGAGGAACAGGCATCTTCCTCTGGATGAAGGTGGACAGGAAGCATGGAAGAAAATATATAATTAAAAAGCAGACAAAAGTAGTTTCAGTAGAACAAAAAATGTTAAATATGTCAAATACTTCATACAGGGAAGTTTCTGCAAAAAAATTTTGAGAATTAAACTGCTTTTTGTAAAACATTAATAGTTCTATTTAGTTTCTCTTCAAGGAAAAAGTTAACTTACTTTGCAGGAACAGGGCTCTTCCTCTGCATGAGGTGTCCAGATGGCTGGAAAAAACAAAATAAAAATTAAAATAAACTTGTAATAGCCAGAAAACACAGGGAAGTGTAGTTTTCTTTACTTCAGCCTTTAAGGAGTTGCTGCTTGTGTTACAGGGACTGGAAGCATGAAAGAAAAGTATCAAATGCCAGAAAAGGTTTCAACAAAAAATGTTCCATATGTGAAATACAGGGAAGTGTAGTTTACTTACTTAGGTTTGGCCTTTAATGAATTGATCTGCTTCACTTTTGCCACCTGGTCAAATAGGATGCAGAGGACAAAAAACAAACAAAACAATTAAGCAGAGTGAAGTCAGTCTAGTGTTTAATATTAAGAAACTTACTACAAAGGTTAAAAACTGTACACGTGAAAGTTCACTTTGCAGGAACAAGCCTCTTCCTCTGGATGAAGTGTCCACATGTGACTGGAAGCAAGAAAAACGTCAGGTAACAAAACTAGCATCTCAGCATATGTGAAATGCTTCACTTTTTTCTTGCCACCTGGTTCAATAGGATGCACAGGACCAACCATTATATTATAAGCCAAGTGAAGTCAGTCAAGAGTTACCCTTTAACTTCAAGAAACTAAGAACTATGAAAGTGGAAATTACCAGAGATCTGTACAAAACTGAAGTTACCTTACTTGCAGGAACAGGCCACTTCCTCGTTAGTCTGGAAGAAAAACATTAGAAAGACAGCAAAGGACAAACAATTACAGTAACATCAGCCAAGACGGTCAAGTGTTTAACTTACCTTCTGTTGGGCTTCACCACACGGCAACTGCTTGGCATCTTCATCCAATTCACATCAGACCCGCTGGTGAAGGTAGTTCATCCAGGTGAGGTCGTCTAAAAGTCGCCACAGCAACGGACTTTCCTCTGCAGTAGAAACGTATCCCCACCTATGCAGGTAGCTTCTTCAGGCAGAGCCTGACAGACCACCTGGTTATGGGAGCAGCCACCAGTAGCAGCTCTTTGTAAATGCATTTTAACGTGACTCTGACCAAAAGAACAAAGCGCATCACTATCAAAACTCCTTTACAAACGCGATCCTTTCCTACCGCTGTGGAAGGAGGTTCTGACAGGTACAAAGTCCGCCCCCGTGTTGATGAAACTGCCGGCGGCTGCGTCGTTAAGCCAGAGCGCGCTTCCGACGCTCTCGGGGGCGAGTTTGGCGTCATCACCGGCACGTGACTGCTCGCACCTGTGGAGAACCGGTTAAGAAGGTATGAGATTAATGAGCCATTTAACAAATGCAGCGGATTAACAACTCAAGAACCTTCTGCTCTCGCCTCCAGTGTCTCCTGTGGAAGCGAGGATTGACCACAGGACGCAGCCGCGTGTTGAGACGCACCTGGACAGAAACGCTGCCTTCGCCTGCTCCTCGCCTGGTTTGGGTCCAGCAGCGAAACACGTTGTTCCACACACGCACCAACTATTGTTTGGACTTTTATTAGGACACAAACCTTCTTGAAATAAACCAACTGCAAACAGCGTGTCCGGCGTCAAATGGGAAACACCGATAATTAGCAGATAATCAAGTTGGTATTTGCTTCTGGAGTTGGTGGAGACTAGAATCTGAGCTAAAATAACACAGATCTCCTCCAGTGGCTCCTCACAAGGCTGATTTAGCAAAACCACAGACCTGAAACAAAGCACAGTTTAAAAAATAAAGTATCCTGATATAAAACAAACGTTAATTATTAGCAGCCACATAAACATTGCTAAGGTAAAAGCCATTTAAACCTGCTCCCGGACCGACGTCTGACAACGTCGCCTCCCGACAAGACACTGACCTGGAAGAGCGACTTAATCGGGTGATATTTGAAGCTTTCGCCGCGCATGTGTACATGAAACATTGCCTTGACCTGCGTCCAAACGCCCCCTGCTGGATGTTTACCACACTTACATTCAACTGACTGTGGAATTAGAAAATAACGAAGAGCGAGAAATAACTGAATGAACTATTCTAATGTCATCGTATTATTATGTTTATTGCTATATTTCCAGAGTGAGAAATAAAGAATGAGCCACTGAGATAAAGTTGTACAGTCAACAGAAGGATGACTATAAAAGTAGTTTAACAAGGTCAGCAAGAGTAAAGGTATGAAAACCATTTAAATAGATGAGTGATATTTATTTAGAACAGTGAAAGTGAATGAATAAAATGCATACTTTGACACCTGATGTGAGGAAATACATCTGTTTTTGTTATTTGTGAGAAGACCTGCCAATGTGTTTTCACATATCTGATTCAGAATCTATAATAAAGCAAAATGATGCCATATCCTTAGTGGCATTTAAATAAGAGGAGATTCATCAACTGTGTTCATACGTCGCAGACAGTGTTAAGAGTTTATTTAGGACAATTTGTCTTTTAGAACATTTGTCACAAATGTGACCGTGTGGAAAACCTGTGAACGTCCCGTCATTAAACTCAGTAAATAACGTGGAGCCACTGTGGCAGTTTTAGTAATATACGTTTTGAACAGCAGGTGGCGCCGTTCGCACGTTTCGCGTGGTGTTCGGAACGTTGTCTGGAAAATAGAGCAAGAAAACCAGTCGCGCTGTCTGGAGACGCTGTGTCCACTGTCAAGCATATAGGTCAGAGAGGGAGACAATGGAGCATCACTTGAAGCACAGGGAACACGGGTATTAGATTTGAAGCACATACTCAGTCAATCAGGGAGTTATAGAACATTACTGACATTTCTGAAAAACACGGGACTAATAAGTAGAGTGTAGGTTGTTTTTCTTTTCTTTTCTTTTTTTCTCTCCAACCCTGATCCACACTCCAGCATAGTAGGTGGCGGTAATGCACCTTATCACTGGATGCCACCCGCCATAAAACTGAAAGAAGAAGAAGAAGAAGAAGAAGAAGAAGAAGAAGAGAAGCTGTGTCGTAGAAGCCACGGCCCCTAGTGGCGGCTGCGAAGCCTTCGAGGGGTCAAAATGAAAAACAGGGGGCGCTCAAACCTCATAAACCTCACAAGGGTTGGATCAAACAGCCGCAGACAGACGATAAATCACAACACGCTTTATGTAGATGAACGTGTTCATTGCTTGGATGTAATCAGTGTTAATCTGTTGGCTGGTCACTGAGGTAAGAAGGCGACAAGTAGTGAAATGTCTCGCCGGCCTCGCCAGGACCGCCCGGCAGTCTACCGGAAACCCAACGTGTGCTTTGCTCTCATTGGCTATTCCTTGACACGTGATACTGGTTTCCTTCGCTCCCATTGGCTCTAGCGACTTTGCGTTGTAAACAGCGAGCACCGGATGTGTCACGTTGAGCGGTGAGATAACAACAAAGTGAGTTTACAGTAATATTTATTAAATCTGTGCAGACTTTTTGGATTGAGACATAACTTGGTAGCATTAGCCGCTTTCTGGGTGAAGGTAAAAGCTGTTTCTCGTGTTGGTGGAAGAGAAACTTTGCTGGAAACGTCCCTCACTCAGTGCAATGAACAGTCGATCGCTAACGTGCGTGTGTTTGTGTTGACGCTTTAAAAGACGACAGGCTGCGAAGTAAACAAGACAGAATTGTCTTTATATGTAAACACATTGTAAAGACGTTTATTATGGAGTTGGCTCAGTAGCTAGTGTTTGTTTCACCTGTACTGCAGAGCTGTGTCTGTGTTCAGCACAGTCGTAGATCACGATGACACGTCGTTAAAACGGTTCAGACATGTGTCGTCATTGCTTCTGAAAGTGGCGTCAGATCACAGCAAGGTAGCATCAAAACCAGCCGAACCACTGTGACCCTATTTAAGAAGATAGAAAAGGAGCAGGAACAATGAAATGTGGAGGTTGTCGTAAACATGGGCGTAGATGTGAAGACGCGAGTGAGCTTAGTCTGACTGTGGAGGCAGAGCTTAGGTTTGACTGTGATGAGATGGACAATTAGAAACTTTTGTCATCACCTTTTGAACAATTGCCTGTGTGTGTTCTAGTGGCTGTGTGACTGTGTTAAACCATTAGGCATCACTGACTCTTTCTCTCTCTCTCTCTCTCTCTTTATGTTGCATCTTCCTCCATCCTGCTCCAAAATCAAAAGCAATTAAACCTACACAGGTCACCTGATGTTTGACGGCCGTGCCTTTCTAACAGAGGTACAGTGACGCCTCTTCTCTTCATGTCGTAGCTGAAGATGTTTACCCCCAGAGCTGTCTGGGACAACACCACATGGTGACAGACCTACGACCTCACCGCACTACACAAAGCCATCAACAATGGGTGGCAGACTCAGGGAAAGTGTTTTATTTAAGAAGTAGTGTGTTGCAGTCAAGTACGGGTAAGTTTCTTCCTTAAAGAAGCAAGTTGTCTTTAGTTTCTGTGTAGGAAGTTAAAGTTAGTTTTTTCCTTTAAGAACGTGATTGCAGCAAAGACTGGGGTCGAGTCAGTTGAAACACTTTACCCACATGCATGTCAGTGTAGGGGTCATCACTGACGTCATTGCCATTGTGAAGTGAATAAGTGAGCCAAGTACAGTGGAAACGACTCTTTGTTTGAATAAAAATCTCTGACTTACCAAAATGACAAAAACATGTCTCATCAATGTACTAGAAAGCAAGGTTTCAGAAGCTCATATAGCGCCAGTAAGATTTTACTATCACTATATCATTACTAGCACTTCTTGGACAAAATAACCCTTATTTAAGAAAGTAAGACATGAACTGTGACCTAATCCACCACGTATCAGTCAGGGTTTGTCCTGATGCAGTTATACCCTGCAGCCACGAGGCGTCGCTGTTCTGACTGTATCTACTGTTTCAGCTCCGTTGCTGCGTAAAGCCTCCACGTCGCCATCACTAGGCTGCAGGTAGAGAGAAGCAGCTTATTGCGCAGAGTAAAGATTTGAATGTTTTTGTAGCAGACCGCTCCCAGAGTATGAAGCGGAAATGAACGAACTGCAATTCAAACGGTGTCATTTGTACAGAAAAAGGAAGCAGTAGCTGGTTTGTTCTCTAGGGGGCGCTCTGCTCTCAGGCGAGCTCCTCGAGGCCACACCTCCACGTCCGGTCACGTGTTTGTCCGGCTTCCGGTTTGTGTTGACAGGAGCATTGATAAGGCCTGCGTTTGCATAGAACGCCGCGTTTCACAGACAGAGACGGACGCGTGGGAAGAGTGTTTGTCCCCAGAAGTTGGATTTGGATCCAAAATGCAACAGCGAGTGTCTGAAATATTCAGGTAAGACGCGTGACAGCGCTTTGTTTCCGTCTTTCTAAGTCAGAAATGTTCAATGTTTGCTTTTCTCTTGTGGCTGCGTCGTTAGTCGTAAATGCTGCTCTGTAGTTTTACGCAAAGGAATATTTGTGTTGGCAGCGTCCGTGCAGAGGCCCAGTGTTGAGTAGGCGGGTGTGTAGTTGTTTAATTGTAGCTTGAAAGCCCAACAAATGCCAGTGGATCGTGGTTTCGGTTTGTTACTTGCTAAACTAATTCTGCTGTTATTCATGTCCGTCATTTTCTTATTGCATGTGATCCTATCAAGGCCACTATGTCACATACTGAACCTCTGTCTTTTCTCCTTGTTTATGCAGGGCAGGTAAGACTTTCACGTATTTTAAGTCTTTGTTTATACTGTTTAGCTGACAGACATGTCTACTAGTACTTGCTAGAAAGAAGTTTAATTTTCTTTTTTGTATTGTTTTGACCCTTTGTGTTATTGCACCACTAGTATTTGCTATAAGTAGTTTAATTGTCATCTGTTTTATTGTTGTACTTGATATAAATAAAGAATTTTCATAGTATGTTGTATTGTTATTTCTATACTTTAATTTTGGTTGTATTTTGATAGTAGATAATTAGTATTTAGTTCAATTGTTTGCTTTAAATATTTTCCATAGTGTTTGTACTGCTTTTATGATTTTTGGAAAGCAGTGGGAGTCGTATATTGCACTATCTGTTACACCTCTCTAGAATGTGGGTTTGGGTCCTGGAATATTTCACTTGACATGAAAACAACGTCAAATAAAGGGTTCAATTCAATTTATTTATTTTTCTTTCAACACACAAAAAGACAGTTTTTAAAGCTTCTTGATTTCTCCCGTTGGTTCAATCTGCAAAGAGAAATGAAAACTTGGTTAGAAAGCACATCAAAAAAATGCAGAGAATAAAACTGCTTTTTTAAACATAGTTGTATTTAGTTTCTCTTAAAGCAATAACCAGAATTCTGTACATAGAAAGAAGTTAACTTACTTTGGAGGAACAGGCATCTTCCTCTGGATGAAGATGGACAGGAAGCATGGAAGAAAAAATATAATTAAAAAGCAGACAAAACTAGTTTCAGTAGAACCAAAAATGTTAAATATGTCAAATACTTTATACAGAGAAGCTTCTGCAAAAAAAGCTGAGAATTAAACTGCTTTTTTTAAACATAGTTGTATTTAGTTTCTCTTAAAGCAATAACCAGAATTCTGTACATAGGAAGAAGTTAACTTACTTTGGAGGAACAGGCATCTTCCTCTGGATGAAGGTGGACAGGAAGCATGGAAGAAAATATATAATTAAAAAGCAGACAAAAGTAGTTTCAGTAGAACAAAAAATGTTAAATATGTCAAATACTTCATACAGGGAAGTTTCTGCAAAAAAATGTTGAGAATTAAACTGCTTTTTGTAAAACATTAATAGTTCTATTTAGTTTCTCTTCAAGGAAAAAGTTAACTTACTTTGCAGGAACAGGGCTCTTCCTCTGCATGAGGTGTCCAGATGGCTGGAAAAAATAAAATAAAAATTAAAATAAACTTGTAATAGCCAGAAAACACAGGGAAGTGTAGTTTTCTTTACTTCAGCCTTTAAGGAGTTGCTGCTTGTGTTACAGGGACTGGAAGCATGAAAGAAAAGTATCAAATGCCAGAAAAGGTTTCAACAAAAAATGTTCCATATGTGAAATACAGGGAAGTGTAGTTTACTTACTTAGGTTTGGCCTTTAATGAATTGATCTGCTTCACTTTTGCCACCTGGTCAAATAGGATGCAGAGGACAAAAAACAAACAAAACAATTAAGCAGAGTGAAGTCAGTCTAGTGTTTAATATTAAGAAACTTACTACAAAGGTTAAAAACTGTGCACGTGAAAGTTCACTTTGCAGGAACAAGCCTCTTCCTCTGGATGAAGTGTCCACATGTGACTGGAAGCAAGAAAAACGTCAGGTAACAAAACTAGCATCTCAGCATATGTGAAATGCTTCACTTTTTTCTTGCCACCTGGTTCAATAGGATGCACAGGACCAACCATTATATTATAAGCCAAGTGAAGTCAGTCAAGAGTTACCCTTTAACTTGAAGAAACTAAGAACTATGAAAGTGGAAATTACCAGAGATCTGTACAAAACTGAAGTTACCTTACTTGCAGGAACAGGCCACTTCCTCGTTAGTCTGGAAGAAAAACATTAGAAAGACAGCAAAGGACAAACAATTACAGTAACATCAGCCAAGACGGTCAAGTGTTTAACTTACCTTCTGTTGGGCTTCACCACACGGCAACTGCTTGGCATCTTCATCCAATTCACATCAGACCCGCTGGTGAAGGTAGTTCATCCAGGTGAGGTCGTCTAAAAGTCGCCACAGCAACGGACTTTCCTCTGCAGTAGAAACGTATCCCCACCTATGCAGGTAGCTTCTTCAGGCAGAGCCTGACAGACCACCTGGTTATGGGAGCAGCCACCAGTAGCAGCTCTTTGTAAATGCATTTTAACGTGACTCTGACCAAAAGAACAAAGCGCATCACTATCAAAACTCCTTTACAAACGCGATCCTTTCCTACCGCTGTGGAAGGAGGTTCTGACAGGTACAAAGTCCGCCCCCGTGTTGATGAAACTGCCGGCGGCTGCGTCGTTAAGCCAGAGCGCGCTTCCGACGCTCTCGGGGGCGAGTTTGGCGTCATCACCGGCACGTGACTGCTCGCACCTGTGGAGAACCGGTTAAGAAGGTATGAGATTAATGAGCCATTTAACAAATGCAGCGGATTAACAACTCAAGAACCTTCTGCTCTCGCCTCCAGTGTCTCCTGTGGAAGCGAGAAATGACCACAGGACGCAGCCGCGTGTTGAGACGCACCTGGACAGAAACGCTGCCTTCGCCTGCTCCTCGCCTGGTTTGGGTCCAGCAGCGAAACACGTTGTTCCACACACGCACCAACTATTGTTTGGACTTTTATTAGGACACAAACCTTCTTGAAATAAACCAACTGCAAACAGCGTGTCCGGCGTCAAATGGCAAACACCGATAATTAGCAGATAATCAAGTTGGTATTTGCTTCTGGAGTTGGTGGAGACTAGAATCTGAGCTAAAATAACACAGATCTCCTCCAGTGGCTCCTCACAAGGCTGATTTAGCAAAACCACAGACCTGAAACAAAGCACAGTTTAAAAAATAAAGTATCCTGATATAAAACAAACGTTAATTATTAGCAGCCACATAAACATTGCTAAGGTAAAAGCCATTTAAACCTGCTCCCGGACCGACGTCTGACAACGTCGCCTCCCGACAAGACACTGACCTGGAAGAGCGACTTAATCGGGTGATATTTGAAGCTTTCGCCGCGCATGTGTACATGAAACATTGCCTTGACCTGCGTCCAAACGCCCCCTGCTGGATGTTTACCACACTTACATTCAACTGACTGTGGAATTAGAAAATAACGAAGAGCGAGAAATAACTGAATGAACTATTCTAATGTCATCGTATTATTATGTTTATTGCTATATTTCCATGCGTTTTGTTTCGGGGCATCCTGACAAATACCTGATAATAAAATTGTTGCAAAAGTTTGATTTATTTGCTGTGTTCATTGTGCAGCGTCTAATATGTTCAACAGTTGTTGTAGTGGAGTCAGGTCTGATGTTTGAAACGTGCATCCCATTCCCAAAATGACAAACAGGTGACATCCTTACTTTCATACGTCTAGGTTTAAAACAAAATTCCAGAGTGGGAAATAAAGAATGAGCCACTGAGATAAAGTTGTACAGTCAACAGAAGGATGACTATAAAAGTAGTTTAACAAGGTCAGCAAGAGTAAAGGTATGAAAACCATTTAAATAGATGAGTGATATTTATTTAGAACAGTGAAAGTGAATGAATAAAATGCATACTTTGACACCTGATGTGAGGAAATACATCTGTTTTTGTTATTTATAAGAAGACCTGCCAATGTGTTTTCACATATCTGATTCAGAATCTATAATAAAGCAAAATGATGCCATATCCTTAGTGGCATTTAAATAAGAGGAGATTCATCAACTGTGTCCATACGTCGCAGACAGTGTTAAGAGTTTATTTAGGACAATTTGTCTTTTAGAACATTTGTCACAAATGTGACCGTGTGGAAAACGTGTGAACGTCCCGTCATTAAACTCAGTAAATAACGTGGAGCCACTGTGGCAGTTTTAGTAATATACGTTTTGAACAGCAGGTGGCGCCGTTCGCACGTTTCGCGTGGTGTTCGGAACGTTGTCTGGAAAATAGAGCAAGAAAACCAGTCGCGCTGTCTGGAGACGCTGTGTCCACTGTCAAGCATATAGGTCAGAGAGGGAGACAATGGAGCATCACTTGAAGCACAGGGAACACGGGTATTAGATTTGAAGCACATACTCAGTCAATCAGGGAGTTATAGAACATTACTGACATTTCTGAAAAACACGGGACTAATAAGTAGAGTGTAGGTTGTTTTTCTTTTCTTTTCTTTTTTTCTCTCCAACCCTGATCCACACTCCAGCATAGTAGGTGGCGGTAATGCACCTTATCACTGGATGCCACCCGCCATAAAACTGAAAGAAGAAGAAGAAGAAGAAGAAGAAGAAGAAGAAGAAGAAGAAGAAGAGAAGCTGTGTCGTAGAAGCCACGGCCCCTAGTGGCGGCTGCGAAGCCTTCGAGGGGTCAAAATGAAAAACAGGGGGCGCTCAAACCTCATAAACCTCACAAGGGTTGGATCAAACAGCCGCAGACAGACGATAAATCACAACACGCTTTATGTAGATGAACGTGTTCATTGCTTGGATGTAATCAGTGTTAATCTGTTGGCTGGTCACTGAGGTAAGAAGGCGACAAGTAGTGAAAAGTCTCGCCGGCCTCGCCAGGACCGCCCGGCAGTCTACCGGAAACCCAACGTGTGCTTTGCTCTCATTGGCTATTCCTTGACACGTGATACTGGTTTCCTTCGCTCCCATTGGCTCTAGCGACTTTGCGTTGTAAACAGCGAGCACCGGATGTGTCACGTTGAGCGGTGAGATAACAACAAAGTGAGTTTACAGTAATATTTATTAAATCTGTGCAGACTTTTTGGATTAAGACATAACTTGGTAGCATTAGCCGCTTTCTGGGTGAAGGTGGAAGCTGTTTCTCGTGTTGGTGGAAGAGAAACTTTGCTGGAAACGTCCCTCACTCAGTGCAATGAACAGTCGATCGCTAACGTGCGTGTGTTTGTGTTGACGCTTTAAAAGACGACAGGCTGCGAAGTAAACAAGACAGAATTGTCTTTATATGTAAACACATTGTAAAGACGTTTATTATGGAGTTGGCTCAGTAGCTAGTGTTTGTTTCACCTGTACTGCAGAGCTGTGTCTGTGTTCAGCACAGTCGTAGATCACGATGACACGTCGTTAAAACGGTTCAGACATGTGTCGTCATTGCTTCTGAAAGTGGCGTCAGATCACAGCAAGGTAGCATCAAAACCAGCCGAACCACTGTGACCCTATTTAAGAAGATAGAAAAGGAGCAGGAACAATGAAATGTGGAGGTTGTCGTAAACATGGGCGTAGATGTGAAGAAGCGAGTGAGCTTAGTCTGACTGTGGAGGCAGAGCTTAGGTTTGACTGTGATGAGATGGACAATTAGAAACTTTTGTCATCACCTTTTGAACAATTGCCTGTGTGTGTTCTAGTGGCTGTGTGACTGTGTTAAACCATTAGGCATCACTGACTCTTTCTCTCTCTCTCTCTCTCTCTTTATGTTGCATCTTCCTCCATCCTGCTCCAAAATCAAAAGCAATTAAACCTACACAGGTCACCTGATGTTTGACGGCCGTGCCTTTCTAACAGAGGTACAGTGACGCCTCTTCTCTTCATGTCGTAGCTGAAGATGTTTACCCCCAGAGCTGTCTGGGACAACACCACATGGTGACAGACCTACGACCTCACCGCACTACACAAAGCCATCAACAATGGGTGGCAGACTCAGGGAAAGTGTTTTATTTAAGAAGTAGTGTGTTGCAGTCAAGTACGGGTAAGTTTCTTCCTTAAAGAAGCAAGTTGTCTTTAGTTTCTGTGTAGGAAGTTAAAGTTAGTTTTTTCCTTTAAGAACGTGATTGCAGCAAAGACTGGGGTCGAGTCAGTTGAAACACTTTACCCACATGCATGTCAGTGTAGGGGTCATCACTGACGTCATTGCCATTGTGAAGTGAATAAGTGAGCCAAGTACAGTGGAAACGACTCTTTGTTTGAATAAAAATCTCTCAAACATGTCTCATCAATGTACTAGAAAGCAAGGTTTCAGAAGCTCATATAGCGCCAGTAAGATTTTACTATCACTATATCATTACTAGCACTTCTTGGACAAAATAACCCTTATTTAAGAAAGTAAGACATGAACTGTGACCTAATCCACCACGTATCAGTCAGGGTTTGTCCTGATGCAGTTATACCCTGCAGCCACGAGGCGTCGCTGTTCTGACTGTATCTACTGTTTCAGCTCCGTTGCTGCGTAAAGCCTCCACGTCGCCATCACTAGGCTGCAGGTAGAGAGAAGCAGCTTATTGCGCAGAGTAAAGATTTGAATGTTTTTGTAGCAGACCGCTCCCAGAGTATGAAGCGGAAATGAACGAACTGCAATTCAAACGGTGTCATTTGTACAGAAAAAGGAAGCAGTAGCTGGTTTGTTCTCTAGGGGGCGCTCTGCTCTCAGGCGAGCTCCTCGAGGCCACACCTCCACGTCCGGTCACGTGTTTGTCCGGCTTCCGGTTTGTGTTGACAGGAGCATTGATAAGGCCTGCGTTTGCATAGAACGCCGCGTTTCACAGACAGAGACGGACGCGTGGGAAGAGTGTTTGTCCCCAGAAGTTGGATTTGGATCCAAAATGCAACAGCGAGTGTCTGAAATATTCAGGTAAGACGCGTGACAGCGCTTTGTTTCCGTCTTTCTAAGTCAGAAATGTTCAATGTTTGCTTTTCTCTTGTGGCTGCGTCGTTAGTCGTAAATGCTGCTCTGTAGTTTTACGCAAAGGAATATTTGTGTTGGCAGCGTCCGTGCAGAGGCCCAGTGTTGAGTAGGCGGGTGTGTAGTTGTTTAATTGTAGCTTGAAAGCCCAACAAATGCCAGTGGATCGTGTTTTCGGTTTGTTACTTGCTAAACTAATTCTGCTGTTATTCATGTCCGTCATTTTCTTATTGCATGTGATCCTATCAAGGCCACTATGTCACATACTGAACCTCTGTCTTTTCTCCTTGTTTATGCAGGGCAGGTAAGACTTTCACGTATTTTAAGTCTTTGTTTATACTGTTTAGCTGACAGACATGTCTACTAGTACTTGCTAGAAAGAAGTTTAATTTTCTTTTTTGTATTGTTTTGACCCTTTGTGTTATTGCACCACTAGTATTTGCTATAAGTAGTTTAATTGTCATCTGTTTTATTGTTGTACTTGATATAAATAAAGAATTTTCATAGTATGTTGTATTGTTATTTCTATACTTTAATTTTGGTTGTATTTTGATAGTAGATAATTAGTATTTAGTTCAATTGTTTGCTTTAAATATTTTCCATAGTGTTTGTACTGCTTTTATGATTTTTGGAAAGCAGTGGGAGTCGTATATTGCACTATCTGTTACACCTCTCTAGAATGTGGGTTTGGGTCCTGGAATATTTCACTTGACATGAAAACAACGTCAAATAAAGGGTTCAATTCAATTTATTTATTTTTCTTTCAACACACAAAAAGACAGTTTTTAAAGCTTCTTGATTTCTCCCGTTGGTTCAATCTGCAAAGAGAAATGAAAACTTGGTTAGAAAGCACATCAAAAAAATGCAGAGAATAAAACTGCTTTTTTAAACATAGTTGTATTTAGTTTCTCTTAAAGCAATAACCAGAATTCTGTACATAGAAAGAAGTTAACTTACTTTGGAGGAACAGACATCTTCCTCTGGATGAAGATGGACAGGAAGCATGGAAGAAAAAATATAATTAAAAAGCAGACAAAACTAGTTTCAGTAGAACAAAAAATGTTAAATATGTCAAATACTTTATACAGAGAAGCTTCTGCAAAAAAAGCTGAGAATTAAACTGCTTTTTTTAAACATAGTTGTATTTAGTTTCTCTTAAAGCAATAACCAGAATTCTGTACATAGGAAGAAGTTAACTTACTTTGGAGGAACAGGCATCTTCCTCTGGATGAAGGTGGACAGGAAGCATGGAAGAAAATATATAATTAAAAAGCAGACAAAAGTAGTTTCAGTAGAACAAAAAATGTTAAATATGTCAAATACTTCATACAGGGAAGTTTCTGCAAAAAAATGTTGAGAATTAAACTGCTTTTTGTAAAACATTAATAGTTCTATTTAGTTTCTCTTCAAGGAAAAAGTTAACTTACTTTGCAGGAACAGGGCTCTTCCTCTGCATGAGGTGTCCAGATGGCTGGAAAAAACAAAATAAAAATTAAAATAAACTTGTAATAGCCAGAAAACACAGGGAAGTGTAGTTTTCTTTACTTCAGCCTTTAAGGAGTTGCTGCTTGTGTTACAGGGACTGGAAGCATGAAAGAAAAGTATCAAATGCCAGAAAAGGTTTCAACAAAAAATGTTCCATATGTGAAATACAGGGAAGTGTAGTTTACTTAGGTTTGGCCTTTAATGAATTGATCTGCTTCACTTTTGCCACCTGGTCAAATAGGATGCAGAGGACAAAAAACAAACAAAACAATTAAGCAGAGTGAAGTCAGTCTAGTGTTTAATATTAAGAAACTTACTACAAAGGTTAAAAACTGTACACGTGAAAGTTCACTTTGCAGGAACAAGCCTCTTCCTCTGGATGAAGTGTCCACACGTGACTGGAAGCAAGAAAAACGTCAGGTAACAAAACTAGCACCTCAGCATATGTGAAATGCTTCACTTTTTTCTTGCCACCTGGTTCAATAGGATGCACAGGACCAACCATTATATTATAAGCCAAGTGAAGTCAGTCAAGAGTTACCCTTTAACTTGAAGAAACTAAGAACTATGAAAGTGGAAATTACCAGAGATCTGTACAAAACTGAAGTTACCTTACTTGCAGGAACAGGCCACTTCCTCGTTAGTCTGGAAGAAAAACATTAGAAAGACAGCAAAGGACAAACAATTACAGTAACATCAGCCAAGACGGTCAAGTGTTTAACTTACCTTCTGTTGGGCTTCACCACACGGCAACTGCTTGGCATCTTCATCCAATTCACATCAGACCCGCTGGTGAAGGTAGTTCATCCAGGTGAGGTCGTCTAAAAGTCGCCACAGCAACGGACTTTCCTCTGCAGTAGAAACGTATCCCCACCTATGCAGGTAGCTTCTTCAGGCAGAGCCTGACAGACCACCTGGTTATGGGAGCAGCCACCAGTAGCAGCTCTTTGTAAATGCATTTTAACGTGACTCTGACCAAAAGAACAAAGCGCATCACTATCAAAACTCCTTTACAAACGCGATCCTTTCCTACCGCTGTGGAAGGAGGTTCTGACAGGTACAAAGTCCGCCCCCGTGTTGATGAAACTGCCGGCGGCTGCGTCGTTAAGCCAGAGCGCGCTTCCGACGCTCTCGGGGGCGAGTTTGGCGTCATCACCGGCACGTGACTGCTCGCACCTGTGGAGAACCGGTTAAGAAGGTATGAGATTAATGAGCCATTTAACAAATGCAGCGGATTAACAACTCAAGAACCTTCTGCTCTCGCCTCCAGTGTCTCCTGTGGAAGCGAGAAATGACCACAGGACGCAGCCGCGTGTTGAGACGCACCTGGACAGAAACGCTGCCTTCGCCTGCTCCTCGCCTGGTTTGGGTCCAGCAGCGAAACACGTTGTTCCACACACGCACCAACTATTGTTTGGACTTTTATTAGGACACAAACCTTCTTGAAATAAACCAACTGCAAACAGCGTGTCCGGCGTCAAATGGCAAACACCGATAATTAGCAGATAATCAAGTTGGTATTTGCTTCTGGAGTTGGTGGAGACTAGAATCTGAGCTAAAATAACACAGATCTCTTCCAGTGGCTCCTCACAAGGCTGATTTAGCAAAACCACAGACCTGAAACAAAGCACAGTTTAAAAAATAAAGTATCCTGATATAAAACAAACGTTAATTATTAGCAGCCACATAAACATTGCTAAGGTAAAAGCCATTTAAACCTGCTCCCGGACCGACGTCTGACAACGTCGCCTCCCGACAAGACACTGACCTGGAAGAGCGACTTAATCGGGTGATATTTGAAGCTTTCGCCGCGCATGTGTACATGAAACATTGCCTTGACCTGCGTCCAAACGCCCCCTGCTGGATGTTTACCACACTTACATTCAACTGACTGTGGAATTAGAAAATAACGAAGAGCGAGAAATAACTGAATGAACTATTCTAATGTCATCGTATTATTATGTTTATTGCTATATTTCCATGCGTTTTGTTTCGGGGCATCCTGACAAATACCTGATAATAAAATTGTTGCAAAAGTTTGATTTATTTGCTGTGTTCATTGTGCAGCGTCTAATATGTTCAACAGTTGTTGTAGTGGAGTCAGGTCTGATGTTTGAAACGTGCATCCCATTCCCAAAATGACAAACAGGTGACATCCTTACTTTCATACGTCTAGGTTTAAAACAAAATTCCAGAGTGGGAAATAAAGAATGAGCCACTGAGATAAAGTTGTACAGTCAACAGAAGGATGACTATAAAAGTAGTTTAACAAGGTCAGCAAGAGTAAAGGTATGAAAACCATTTAAATAGATGAGTGATATTTATTTAGAACAGTGAAAGTGAATGAATAAAATGCATACTTTGACACCTGATGTGAGGAAATACATCTGTTTTTGTTATTTGTGAGAAGACCTGCCAATGTGTTTTCACATATCTGATTCAGAATCTATAATAAAGCAAAATGATGCCATATCCTTAGTGGCATTTAAATAAGAGGAGATTCATCAACTGTGTCCATACGTCGCAGACAGTGTTAAGAGTTTATTTAGGACAATTTGTCTTTTAGAACATTTGTCACAAATGTGACCGTGTGGAAAACGTGTGAACGTCCCGTCATTAAACTCAGTAAATAACGTGGAGCCACTGTGGCAGTTTTAGTAATATACGTTTTGAACAGCAGGTGGCGCCGTTCGCACGTTTCGCGTGGTGGTCGAAGGTTGTCTGGAAAATAGAGCAAGAAAACCAGTCGCGCTGTCTGGAGACGCTGTGTCCACTGTCAAGCATATAGGTCAGAGAGGGAGACAATGGAGCATCACTTGAAGCACAGGGAACACGGGTATTAGATTTGAAGCACATACTCAGTCAATCAGGGAGTTATAGAACATAACTGACATTTCTGAAAAACACGGGACTAATAAGTAGAGTGTAGGTTGTTTTTCTTTTCTTTTCTTTTTTTCTCTCCAACCCTGATCCACACTCCAGCATAGTAGGTGGCGGTAATGCACCTTATCACTGGATGCCACCCGCCATAAAACTGAAAGAAGAAGAAGAAGAAGAAGAAGAAGAAGAAGAAGAAGAAGAAGAGAAGCTGTGTCGTAGAAGCCACGGCCCCTAGTGGCGGCTGCGAAGCCTTCGAGGGGTCAAAATGAAAAACAGGGGGCGCTCAAACCTCATAAACCTCACAAGGGTTGGATCAAACAGCCGCAGACAGACGATAAATCACAACACGCTTTATGTAGATGAACGTGTTCATTGCTTGGATGTAATCAGTGTTAATCTGTTGGCTGGTCACTGAGGTAAGAAGGCGACAAGTAGTGAAATGTCTCGCCGGCCTCGCCAGGACCGCCCGGCAGTCTACCGGAAACCCAACGTGTGCTTTGCTCTCATTGGCTATTCCTTGACACGTGATACTGGTTTCCTTCGCTCCCATTGGCTCTAGCGACTTTGCGTTGTAAACAGCGAGCACCGGATGTGTCACGTTGAGCGGTGAGATAACAACAAAGTGAGTTTACAGTAATATTTATTAAATCTGTGCAGACTTTTTGGATTAAGACATAACTTGGTAGCATTAGCCGCTTTCTGGGTGAAGGTGGAAGCTGTTTCTCGTGTTGGTGGAAGAGAAACTTTGCTGGAAACGTCCCTCACTCAGTGCAATGAACAGTCGATCGCTAACGTGCGTGTGTTTGTGTTGACGCTTTAAAAGACGACAGGCTGCGAAGTAAACAAGACAGAATTGTCTTTATATGTAAACACATTGTAAAGACGTTTATTATGGAGTTGGCTCAGTAGCTAGTGTTTGTTTCACCTGTACTGCAGAGCTGTGTCTGTGTTCAGCACAGTCGTAGATCACGATGACACGTCGTTAAAACGGTTCAGACATGTGTCGTCATTGCTTCTGAAAGTGGCGTCAGATCACAGCAAGGTAGCATCAAAACCAGCCGAACCACTGTGACCCTATTTAAGAAGATAGAAAAGGAGCAGGAACAATGAAATGTGGAGGTTGTCGTAAACATGGGCGTAGATGTGAAGAAGCGAGTGAGCTTAGTCTGACTGTGGAGGCAGAGCTTAGGTTTGACTGTGATGAGATGGACAATTAGAAACTTTTGTCATCACCTTTTGAACAATTGCCTGTGTGTGTTCTAGTGGCTGTGTGACTGTGTTAAACCATTAGGCATCACTGACTCTTTCTCTCTCTCTCTCTCTCTCTCTTTATGTTGCATCTTCCTCCATCCTGCTCCAAAATCAAAAGCAATTAAACCTACACAGGTCACCTGATGTTTGACGGCCGTGCCTTTCTAACAGAGGTACAGTGACGCCTCTTCTCTTCATGTCGTAGCTGAAGATCTTTACCCCCACAGCTGTCTGGGACAACACCACATGGTGACAGACCTACGACCTCACCGCAATACACAAAGCCATCAACAATGGGTGGCAGACTCCGGAAAAGTGTTTTATTGAAGAAGTAGTGTGTTGCAGTCAAGTACGGGTAAGTTTCTTCCTTAAAGAAGCAAGTTGTCTTTAGTTTCTGTGTAGGAAGTTAAAGTTAGTTTTTTCCTTTAAGAACGTGATTGCAGCAAAGACAGGGGTCGAGTCAGTTGAAACACTTTACCCACATGCATGTCAGTGTAGGGGTCATCACTGACGTCATTGCCATTGTGAAGTGAATAAGTGAGCCAAGTACAGTGGAAACGACTCTTTGTTTGAATAAAAATCTCTGACTTACCAAAATGACAAACATGTCTCATCAATGTACTAGAAAGCAAGGTTTCAGAAGCTCATATAGCGCCAGTAAGATTTTACTATCACTATATCATTACTAGCACTTCTTGGACAAAATAACCCTTATTTAAGAAAGTAAGACATGAACTGTGACCTAATCCACCACGTATCAGTCAGTGTTTGTCCTGATGCAGTTATACCCTGCAGCCACGAGGCGTCGCTGTTCTGACTGTATCTACTGTTTCAGCTCCGTTGCTGCGTAAAGCCTCCACGTCGCCATCACTAGGCTGCAGGTAGAGAGAAGCAGCTTATTGCGCAGAGTAAAGATTTGAATGTTTTTGTAGCAGACCGCTCCCAGAGTATGAAGCGGAAATGAACGAACTGCAATTCAAACGGTGTCATTTGTACAGAAAAAGGAAGCAGTAGCTGGTTTGTTTTCTAGGGGGCGCTCTGCTCTCAGGCGATCTCCTCGAGGCCACACCTCCACGTCCGGTCACGTGTTTGTCCGGCTTCCGGTTTGTGTTGACAGGAGCATTGATAAGGCCTGCGTTTGCATAGAACGCCGCGTTTCACAGACAGAGACGGACGCGTGGGGAGAGTGTTTGTCCCCAGAAGTTGGATTTGGATCCAAAATGCAACAGCGAGTGTCTGAAATTTTCAGGTAAGACGCGTGACAGCGCTTTGTTTCTGTCTTTCTAAGTCAGAAATGTTCAATGTTTGCTTTTCTCTTGTGGCTGCGTCGTTAGTCGTAAATGCTGCTCTGTAGTTTTACGCAAAGGAATATTTGTGTTGGCAGCGTCCGTGCAGAGGCCCAGTGTTGAGTAGGCGGGTGTGTAGTTGTTTAATTGTAGCTTGAAAGCCCAACAAATGCCAGTGGATCGTGGTTTCGGTTTGTTACTTGCTAAACTAATTCTGCTGTTATTCATGTCCGTCATTTTCTTATTGCATGTGATCCTATCAAGGCCACTATGTCACATACTGAACCTCTGTCTTTTCTCCTTGTTTATGCAGGGCAGGTAAGACTTTCACGTATTTTAAGTCTTTGTTTATACTGTTTAGCTGACAGACATGTCTACTAGTACTTGCTAGAAAGAAGTTTAATTTTCTTTTTTGTATTGTTTTGACCCTTTGTGTTATTGCACCACTAGTATTTGCTATAAGTAGTTTAATTGTCATCTGTTTTATTGTTGTACTTGATATAAATAAAGAATTTTCATAGTATGTTGTATTGTTATTTCTATACTTTAATTTTGGTTGTATTTTGATAGTAGATAATTAGTATTTAGTTCAATTGTTTGCTTTAAATATTTTCCATAGTGTTTGTACTGCTTTTATGATTTTTGGAAAGCAGTGGGAGTCGTATATTGCACTATCTGTTACACCTCTCTAGAATGTGGGTTTGGGTCCTGGAATATTTCACTTGACATGAAAACAACGTCAAATAAAGGGTTCAATTCAATTTATTTTTCTTTCAACACACAAAAAGACAGTTTTTAAAGCTTCTTGATTTCTCCCGTTGGTTCAATCTGCAAAGAGAAATGAAAACTTGGTTAGAAAGCACATCAAAAAAATGCAGAGAATAAAACTGCTTTTTTAAACATAGTTGTATTTAGTTTCTCTTAAAGCAATAACCAGAATTCTGTACATAGGAAGAAGTTAACTTACTTTGGAGGAACAGGCATCTTCCTCTGGATGAAGGTGGACAGGAAGCATGGAAGAAAATATATAATTAAAAAGCAGACAAAAGTAGTTTCAGTAGAACAAAAAATGTTAAATATGTCAAATACTTCATACAGGGAAGTTTCTGCAAAAAAATGTTGAGAATTAAACTGCTTTTTGTAAAACATTAATAGTTCTATTTAGTTTCTCTTCAAGGAAAAAGTTAACTTACTTTGCAGGAACAGGGCTCTTCCTCTGCATGAGGTGTCCAGATGGCTGGAAAAAACAAAATAAAAATTAAAATAAACTTGTAATAGCCAGAAAACACAGGGAAGTGTAGTTTTCTTTACTTCAGCCTTTAAGGAGTTGCTGCTTGTGTTACAGGGACTGGAAGCATGAAAGAAAAGTATCAAATGCCAGAAAAGGTTTCAACAAAAAATGTTCCATATGTGAAATACAGGGAAGTGTAGTTTACTTAGGTTTGGCCTTTAATGAATTGATCTGCTTCACTTTTGCCACCTGGTCAAATAGGATGCAGAGGACAAAAAACAAACAAAACAATTAAGCAGAGTGAAGTCAGTCTAGTGTTTAATATTAAGAAACTTACTACAAAGGTTAAAAACTGTACACGTGAAAGTTCACTTTGCAGGAACAAGCCTCTTCCTCTGGATGAAGTGTCCACACGTGACTGGAAGCAAGAAAAACGTCAGGTAACAAAACTAGCACCTCAGCATATGTGAAATGCTTCACTTTTTTCTTGCCACCTGGTTCAATAGGATGCACAGGACCAACCATTATATTATAAGCCAAGTGAAGTCAGTCAAGAGTTACCCTTTAACTTGAAGAAACTAAGAACTATGAAAGTGGAAATTACCAGAGATCTGTACAAAACTGAAGTTACCTTACTTGCAGGAACAGGCCACTTCCTCGTTAGTCTGGAAGAAAAACATTAGAAAGACAGCAAAGGACAAACAATTACAGTAACATCAGCCAAGACGGTCAAGTGTTTAACTTACCTTCTGTTGGGCTTCACCACACGGCAACTGCTTGGCATCTTCATCCAATTCACATCAGACCCGCTGGTGAAGGTAGTTCATCCAGGTGAGGTCGTCTAAAAGTCGCCACAGCAACGGACTTTCCTCTGCAGTAGAAACGTATCCCCACCTATGCAGGTAGCTTCTTCAGGCAGAGCCTGACAGACCACCTGGTTATGGGAGCAGCCACCAGTAGCAGCTCTTTGTAAATGCATTTTAACGTGACTCTGACCAAAAGAACAAAGCGCATCACTGTCAAAACTCCTTTACAAACGCGATTCTTTCCTACCGCTGTGGAAGGAGGTTCTGACAGGTACAAAGTCCGCCCCCGTGTTGATGAAACTGCCGGCGGCTGCGTCGTTAAGCCAGAGCGCGCTTCCGACGCTCTCGGGGGCGAGTTTGGCGTCATCACCGGCACGTGACTGCTAGCACCTGTGGAGAACCGGTTAAGAAGGTATGCGATTAATGAGCCATTTAACAAATGCAGCGGATTAACAACTCAAGAACCTTCTGCTCTCGCCTCCAGTGTCTCCTGTGGAAGCGAGGATTGACCACAGGACGCAGCCGCGTGTTGAGACGCACCTGGACAGAAACGCTGCCTTCGCCTGCTCCTCGCCTGGTTTGGGTCCAGCAGCGAAACACGTTGTTCCACACACGCACCAACTATTGTTTGGACTTTTATTAGGACACAAACCTTCTTGAAATAAACCAACTGCAAACAGCGTGTCCGGCGTCAAATGGCAAACACCGATAATTAGCAGATAATCAAGTTGGTATTTGCTTCTGGAGTTGGTGGAGACTAGAATCTGAGCTAAAATAACACAGATCTCCTCCAGTGGCTCCTCACAAGGCTGATTTAGCAAAACCACAGACCTGAAACAAAGCACAGTTTAAAAAATAAAGTATCCTGATATAAAACAAACGTTAATTATTAGCAGCCACATGAACATTGCTAAGGTAAAAGCCATTTAAACCTGCTCCCGGACCGACGTCTGACAACGTCGCCTCCCGACAAGACACTGACCTGGAAGAGCGACTTAATCGGGTGATATTTGAAGCTTTCGCCGCGCATGCGCACATGAAACGTTAATTGCCTTGATGAAGTTCAGGCGTTTACTTGCGTCCAAACGCCTGCTTAGACTCCCAAAACAGCGGAAATGCAAGTTTTAGGATGCGGGATAGATAGACCTTAAAAAGCCCATAGAAAATGAACTTTGAATAAACAAATGTGCATAATCCAAGAATTTGCCTCTTTACACTCCCCACCCTAGTAAATGGAAAATATTATAAGCAATGCTTAAGGATCGAACCCGTGATTAGACCTATAGGAGGAAACACTTCCATCCATTACACTGCCTCACATCTGTCAATGAACACTTAAATAAGTTTTACATGTTAAGCTTTAGCCTGGATTCAAACTAGTGACCTTTAAAACATTGTCAGAAGCAGCAACATCAAAGGCTGCACTCTTAACCCTTGGACTATCAAAGACAACGCAATGGTTGTGTTTTTCTAAATGAAAGCCTCTGAGTTAACTCAGCTTTTTTTTTATTTTGACAATACCCAATCTTTTAATTGAGCCTGGATTCGAACCAGTGACCATGAAAACATTACCTGTACAATTAAAGGATGTGTTCTTATCCTTTGGACTATCAAAGTCAACTGGGTGCAAATGTAAGGAGGTTACTATAGTGATCTATAAAACATTGTCAGAAGCAGCAACATCAAAGGCTGCACTCTTAACCCTTGTACTGTCAAATACAACGCAATAGTTGTGTTTTTCCAAAAGAAAGCCTCTGAGTTAACTCATCTTTTTTTTTTATTTTGACAATACCCAATTTTTTAAACGAGCCTGGATTCGAACCAGTGACCATGAAAACATGACCTGCACCATTTAAGTCTGCATTCTTAACCATTGAACTACCAAAGTCAACTGGATGACCCTGTAGGGAGGTTACCACAGTGACCTTTATGTCATGAACAGAGGCATCAGCGTTTAACACTGGGTTCTTAACCCCTGGACTATCAAAGAGAGACACTTCCGCAGATAAATTACATATTTGAATCTTTTCATTTTGAGTTTTAACAACGGCCTGGGGAAGAAAACCGGGAATCAAATCAGAAACTATATTTTATTAATAATAATACTTTAAGAATCAAAATGATGACACAGCCTGATTGAAGCTGTTAGAAATAAGCAGAGATTCATTAACGTCCCGTCATTAAACTCAGTAAATAACGTGGAGCCACTGTGTCAGTTTTAGTAATATACGTTTTGAACAGCAGGCGGCGCCGTTCGCACGTTTCGCGTGGTGGTCGAAGGTTGTCTGGAAAATAGAGCAAGAAAACCAGTCGCGCTGTGTCATACGCACTCAAGTCGGCAGCACAGGCCCTGCGCCATCCAACAGTCCCACACTTCAGTGACGTCAGTCGTACTTGTAGTGACACGTAAGACGTGCGAGAAAGCGCGTAAAACTCTCATTCGCTGAGGCGGGAGGCCGAAGCCCGGGCCATGATTCGAACCCGGGTCCCGCGCACTAACGCCGGCAGCACAGGCCCTGCGCCATCCGGCACTGAATGTGACTTAAGTTCTACATATTACCAACAGCACCACGCTTACAAACAAGTATGTGGACACTTTTGCTGAGAAAATCAGACACATTTCTTCCTGGGACAACAAAACAATGGCAGCGCATCAAGACATTTCCTGCAGTCAGAACAATGACATCTGCTGGTTCTTTGTGAGAACTGGAGCTGAGCAAACTGAGGGTTTTAGACATAAAACTAAAAGTTGTACATCATAAATAGGGGATCAGAGGCCTCGGTGTGGTAAAGATGATTGTATTGTTTGTCATTTTGTCAATTCAAAGAAGTTTATTAAAAAACATATAATAATAAGCAGTACTTGGCTTGAAATCCACTTCTCTTGTTAATCACTACCTCACTGACTTTCACCCACACAATTTTCTCTGAACTCTTTCAGACATCTGTTATTAACCACTTACAATTCGACATGTTTGTATACATGTTCTAACACCACCAAAAATATAATTCAAATACGTTAGTGATGTCCTTCACTTCCATTTCAAAGTGATGTAAAAATCTGAACTGCCATATCATTCGAAGTTGTCAGAAGACTTGGACTTAGACAGGACCTGGAGTCATCACACCTACCTCTTAACTCACTTGTTGCTGAAGTCAGGCATGATGTTTGAAGTTGCAGCACATTTAAAGTTTATATGGAACTAAACAAAAACCCACGACAGCTGCAACATTTGGCAAACTGCCTTGGTTGGTTTCTAAATCACAGAGCTACGTTTAAAGATTTAATTTACAACAGACTGGATTTGAGCCACAGTCCTGTTTATGACAACTCTAACACTTCCTCTACACCAGAGAGGCACAGAAGGTGCATATGGCCTCATCATTTTGGATTCTCCTCGTCTACTTACTTCATACAATGTAGTCTGAGCACATGCAACAATTTAATAAAATTAATTTATTCAGTTTCAGTTCAAATGTGAGTTTCTCATTTTTATTTGTGCTCAAGTCTAAAAGTCACTCCAACATAACAACCACACCAATACACTTACAACAAAGTCTGCAGGTGGGATAAGAACTGCACCTCTGAGCAGCACTGGTGATGTGAACAGCAGCAGCGTTAGCACTGCTGCTTCAAGACGCTTGTACAGCAAACCTACAACACACGCGTGTAGACACAGCTGTAAATGAACTGGATCTATATACTTTATGACATCAGCAGTTACATGATGTACCTATAATATTAGAGCTGGACTCTTCAGAAATGTACATTTAAACAAACATCATTGCACATAGACACAGGAAAACGGAGGGAGAGGTGCTTTTTGTGAGGACAACTTTTATTCCAAAATGATTTCTCCTAACTTTAAAACACGTCCAACACACATTTTAAACCCAACTTTCAGACTAATTTCATTCTCTACACGTACACAGAATTGTTCCTCTGGCATTTGTTAAATTTCACCTCTACATCGCTGTAATAGAGCTTTTTAGTCCCTTTAGGTCGATGATGGGTAAAAATATTGACAAGCGCCTTTCTTCATTACATTTCATGTTGTTATTTCATTTTACACTGTGTAAATAACAAGGACACAAACTCCATCCTGTATTTTCCCTGTGTGTCAATTGGCCAAAACTTGTCTGAGTTAAGAGGCATTGTTTATGTAGACATTTTTAAAGAGAGATTGTTAAACATTGAATGTGGGAGGAAGCACCCTCTCTGTGACATACAATACACATGAACACAGCTAGAACAGTCCAAAAACAAATTTCACAAAAGGGAAATAACCACACAAAAACAGAGGGTTAAATCATTTATTTATCCAATTCATTTGAGGAAACAATGAACTGTTCAAGTATATTCCATAGCAGTTACAACGATTTCAGGCTGCCTACAGGTCAAGACAAGAAAACCAAACCAAGAGAGCCACCGTGTCACGACCTTGGCCAGATTGTCCCCGAGGTCACGAGGTCGGGTCAAACTCAGGGGATTGTTATCCAAAGCGTCAGACTTTATTTGTTTAATTTTCCGTGTCTGCCTCTGATCAAGATGGCTGCGGATTACTGGCGGAGGCAGAGAGCGAGAGAGACCGACAGAAAATTGGAGGACAGAGGGCCCACTGCTTCAAATTAGGCTGGAAAAATAATCCTGCGTTACCCTCAACTAAACATCTTACTTTAAACTTATTGTCAAAAGTCAAATATGCTTTGCAAACCACTAAAACACTCTCAGAACACACACGGCCTGAAAGACGCTGCAATTCACACAAAGGTCTCTGGAAGGGTCGTGAATATTTTTCTCCTTTTCAGCCCCTTCTCTATTTTCTCTCTCATTCAATCTGCTAAACCACTTACACACAGGGAGGACCAGGCAAGTGTCCAATTCATAAACACAGATCTAATCTGGGGTTCAAAATGAAAAGCTCATAAAAAGGCGACTCATACCGGTTTCCACAGAATATTCAACTTTTTAACATCTTCGAGAGGTTTGGTCATTTGAACCGAACGCCACTAACTGTACCTGCAGAAGCCTGAAATCACTTCACATGTCATGGATTAACCTCACAAAAATGTATTTAGGTTTTCAACATGCAAACTGAGACATCACCTCACACATGTAATAAAAGTAGAAATTGTAGATGATCCACATTAGTGACTGACACATTTAAAGCATCCAATTCTTTTCTTTAATATTGCATCATGGTAATGACATGCTTTTTTAATAAGATGCTCAGATTCAACATCCCTCAAACTAATGGAAATATTCAAAATATAAAGTAGCCGATAATTACATTTCAGGATTTGATGTAGTTAAACACTTTTCCTCATTTACATTTAAAGAAAAACATGTCTGGACAGATGTTTCTCTAAGAGACACCTGCATCCCTTTAATCAAACCAGGAAGCTTATTGAGAAAACACTGGCCTCAGCCCTCACATGGTGTGGACTACAAAACCTTTGAACGACTTCTCAACCTTCGACGCTGGAGGCAACCCAACAATATGCTTAATGTTCTGTGTGACTACCTGCGTACCTGTGGAAGGGTGTGTGTGAAGACGCAGGGAGAACCCAAACAGTGCGGCGCCAGCAGTCTGCCCTTCCCTTGAGAACGTAACGGATGAGTGCCATCGGAAAGAGAGACGACATGGGGGAGCGGGAGGAGGGGCCGATTGCTTAACGTGAGCCGCGGAAGGCAGCAGGTTCAAGCTTTCAGGTGAGGCCGGCGATGCTGCTTTGTCTGCACCAAAGCAGCTGAAACACTGAAGTCTGAGTGTGATTCAGCCTGGCTAACGCTGCAGCAGTTAGTCACCAAGTGCATGGAAAGTTTGCTTTCACACAACTGAAATCCCCCAAATCAGGAAGTTTGTGTCATTTCCCGCCGTCCAAACAAAACGATGCTTCATCTCCTACAAGAGAACGTCCAGCACTTCCAAAATAACTTCACTATCGCCACATTTCAAGTTCCAAAAAACCCCTGAGTGCCACGCCATAATCCTTTCTGTGCAACGCAGAAATGCTGTCTAAATTCTCGCTTTAATCTGCAGAGGACAGAAATGCATGTACGAGAGAATATGAAAATAGGGTGAACTCCAAAGCCCCTGTGCTTACTCCATCAGAAATACATTTCTGCTGTGCTCGGCACAATCCTAATGCCAAAACATTTACCCACAGTCCTGCTGGCCTCCCCCGACCAGGCTCCGCTTCACTTCATTCATTTTTAAACTGAATCTTTTTATGTCGTCTTCTAAAAACAAAACCATTACTGGCTGAGTCCGTTGTCGAGGGGGAGGGAGGGAGGGAGGGAGGCGAGAGCAGCGTTCAGGGAAGCCAAAAAACACTGAAACACAATCTGGTTATGGAGCGTTCCTTGTTTTCATTGACTCACAACCGACTCACTTTATGCACTAACTAGTTGGACAAACACAAAAATCCTGAAGCACAAATATTTTCAACTGATTGGATATGTTTTACAGGAAAAGGCTTCCAAGATGGACGACCTCCCCAGCCTTCTCCCAGGAGGGGGTTGGATTAGAGTTACCTCCTGCTCTATCAAAACTACCCAACGCGTCAGCGGGGCGTCACTCTCAAAGCGATGCCTGTCAATATCATTCTTTCCAGTGTGATCCAAGTCAAACCCTGCTGAATCAAGCACACACAACCTCAAGAAAAACAAAAGCGGCGCTGTTCAGAGGGCTCTAATTCCCTTGACAGCCTTCCAGCCAGTCCCACTTAAGGTTATTATAGCTATAAATACGCTGGTTACCAGGGCTAGAATGTCAGCGCTGTTTGCTCTCGTTAAGACACATAATTACCTCATTTACATCTCGTTTCCTCCCCAAAATCGGAAGCCATTATGCGCCCCCGCACTCTGCGTCCCCCTCCTACTCCGCCGACGATTACGTTTGCCGTCCAGTCGCTGGGAGGATGGACTGTCCTGAACGAACAACTGAGAAAAGGCTCTTGGGAGCAGAGACGCTCAGACAGGAAGTGCAAGCAGAGGAAACTTCCAGGGCAGAGAGAAACAGAGTTTGTATTGAGAAGACAAAAAGCCTTCAAGCTCAACTGTGACGTGTCGACTGGTATGAGTGACATTCGTACCGGGCATCAGGATAAAAACGAGCCATTACGACCCAGACGTGACCCTTCAGTGCCGAGCACCGGTGCACAAGCCTTCTCATTTAAGGACACGCCAGACATGTGACATGGACAACATCATAATCTGTAAGACTGATCGGAGACGCTTCGTTCTTCACATTGTTGACAGGTTCCAGCTTCTGTCTGTACACATCGACAACACAAACATCAACAATCAGATACAAGCTGCTTTCCTCCACCTTATTATCCCCTCACTCAATGCCTCCCTTGCTTTTCCTTTGCCTGGCTTCTGCTCCTTCTCTCTCTCTGCCTCCTACAAACTATCTTTACCGGCTTACCGTTATATGGTGGGAGTCGAGCATATTGTGTGTGTGTGTTATAACAGTATTACAGCAGTTGTGTATGAAAACAGCAGATAAGACAGCAGGATGATGAAATGTGAAGCAACAACACATGACCCAGCTTAAAGATCTCTGATAAAACACACTGTAGCTACACATGCTGCGAAAGCGCACGCACACACACACAGACACACACAATGTTGACTCACATTCCAACAGATAAACACACACGAGCTATGAACCATGCTACACACATTCACCGCGGACAGAAAAGCAGATGCGTTTATGATTCTGTGCATATCGCTGCGTGTGGATGTGTGTATATGCGAACAAGTGTACAGACTGGTTTGGCATAGTAAATGAAAAAAGGCCTGATAAGATCAGTGAGTCAGGGCCAGTGACTCGAGTTTATGGCGGCGGGCGGGAGGTAGTTAACACAAGGAATCATGGGAAGGCACATGGAGGTGTATAAACTAATTTTTCACTGGTGCAAACAGGCTACAGATCATCTAGAGAAGATCTCCTCTCTCAGTTGAAGGTGCATTATTGGCCTTGTCAACTGATCAGGATATAGATTTAAAAAAACTTACATGTATATATAACAATAAATTAATAATAGGATTTCAGCAGCGCTTGAAACTTCGTCCTTTCATGCTTAACTACGGCCCAAGACGGACTCTGAGCTTTACACCCTCAGCCTATTTAAAGGAATCAGAAAAAAACCCCCAGCATTTATCCAGTTTCTGGGTATGATAAGTCAAACTGAAGCTGAAAGTCTTTACAACAATCTGCAGCTTGAGTCTCCACAAATGTGATGTGGAAACAACTGTTATTGTTTTCTGCCCAACTAGGTTAGAAAAAGACATAATTATACAACTCCACATAAAACCAGACGATCTATAATCCACTTTTTCCTCAGTTCTGTTCCTCAGCTTGTTGATAACATAAAGTAACTTGTATTTTCCTTGTTTCCATCCATCCATTTGGTCTCCATTTGTGTGATTTCTCCTCAGTTTGACTGGAGCCAGTCTGTTATCGTGAACTACACTCCCTCAAACTTCCCTCTTCCCGTCTTGTTAAGAATTTCCAATTTCGTATGAGACTAAGGCAAACACATACCAATCAGTGGCCAGTGCTCCATCTGATATAGAGTTGATCACGGTGACATGAGGATGGTCTCTGCTGACTTCACACGCACATCTCCACACACTCTCAGCCCTTTGGTCAGCTAACAGCAGTTTGGGAGAAAAGAGGAAGGTGAGGGACAGATCTGTTTTTTTCCGGATGGACAGGTATGGTTTTGGCCACGCTCTGCTACTCTGGGATACCTCGATGATTGGCATGGAGGCTGGGCCGCCTCCTCCACTGACAGATTATTCATATCACCTAGTTAGGTTTCATGAAGCAATTATATGTGTTCACACTCCACCAACTTTGGGAATGACAGACTATAGAAACACACAGTATGCGGTCTCTGATGGTGGGAAATGCCTGTCACCGAGGAACAGGAAGGAGGCTCCGCCGGGTTCAAACTCAAATCAGGGCATTAAAGTAACACACCAAGGTGTTTTCGTTAGTGTATGTGTCTAAATTCTTCACGGAACAAAACAAAGACTTTTCATTATTTGCTGCTTGAAACACTGGACGCGTGAAGTCATTCATGAGGAAAATAAACAAAACGTGATGTGACATACAACCTCAGTTTCTTTGGAAAGACAAAGAAAAAGTTGGCATGAACAGTAACAAGTGACTGATGAGGACTCGAGAAAAAAGGTTTCGATACCTCAGACTCAACAGGTAGAAGATGCCACATTCCTCCTTTAACCGACTACTGACGTTTGGCAAGTGAAGCGTAGCAAGTGAAGAACACTGGTCTTTCAATTCTCCCTGTAAAAGATAAATTAGGAAAACAAAATCCCTCATCGCTCTTAATTCAACTACACAAGTTTACTTATATGTAAATATTTAACTACTAACTGGACTAATTCACATTTGCCAACAAACGTGAGCAGAATCTGAACCGACTCCTTGTCAAGTAGTTCAGTATCTGAACACCGGATTACTGTGAGTCTTAGAGTGCAATAAAAACATGCTAATGCACATCTGAAGTGCAAAGAAGGGTGAGATGTGGTAAAAGTGACAGAATGGAGCCCGGTGACACTCCGCCCACTCTCACACCTCGGCAGCCCTGCTTAATTTATTTTGTGCGACGTGTGCACTTCTCGTATTCTTGCCAACAGAAACTTGCAGAAACTGTTCTTCCATTGTCAGTACAACAGTAGTTTCACATGCATCCATGCATGCAGACAGTTTGTCATGTGATCAGAGATCCAGTTAAACAAACAAGTGGTCGGTAAACGCCTCATCAAGCCCAGACTTCAGGGAAGAACGTGAATAAAGCTCAAACCAACAAAACCAACAGAGTAACTATAAAAAATTTGTTGATTTTACAGATGGACCAACTATGATATGAAACCAACTGATCGATCAACTGAAAACTATTCAAGCTTCAGTGATTAAACACTTCATTTAATCCACACCTTCTAATCAAATCCTAGGTAAAGGTCATTTGTATAACACTAAAGCAGGCGCCAAAACGAAACTACACCACAGATGTTGCCAGATGTAAAGTCCCACTCCCTGTGAATGCTTTATTAGACCTGTCACGTAGGAAAAGGTTAAACAGTCACAGATCACATAATGCGTCACAGCCAGGGGATGCGCTTCAGCAGAAGTGGGCTCTTATTACTCAACAGCTACAGCAGAAAACTTGTGGCGCTTGATTGCTTCTCGAAACATACGCTGCTGACAGACGTGGCTGCGTCGCCCGGGCCGCCACACGCACACGCTGCTTTCAGAAAAGCAAAACGCCCAAATCTATACGCTTACGGGCAACGTGCGCGGCGCACAAACCCGCTGATGCCGGTGAGTGGCGACATGGGAAAACTGTGAGTTAGCAGGTGTTTTGGGGCCAGAACCCTGACATCCAGTAGGTTCAACAGAGCGATCCGGGCTCCTTCTCGCCTCTTCTTCACACACACACACACACACAAGATGCTGCACAGCTCCGGTTCTCACACCATCAGCTGTGACCTGGTTCGCTTTAAGCTGCTGTTTGAGCCTGACCCTTAGTTGCGGTTGGCTACTCAGACAGGGCAATAGTTATACACACACACAGGCCACTGTGGCTAATTGAATGGGCCAGGGCAGGAGGGCCAGGTCTTTATGCTTGTGGAGAGGAGCCATGAATATCTCTGTTTCATTTGGACTTCACACACTTGGACTCCAGGAAAAGTGAGTGAGTGTGGGAACAAACAGCAGCAGGCTCTTAATAGGCAGCAAAACAAGGTGATGCCGACGTGCACAACACGTCTGAACTGAACGTTTTTCACCTGGAATAGTTTTCATAGAAGGGAATCTGGGACAAAGTCAGCTTGAAATGGTTTTTGTACCTAAAGTCTGTTCTCCCCAAAAATAGAATGGTCAGGCAAAAATCATCTGAGAATGACATTAAAACGACTACAGTCCACAAGACAAAGGCTTATTGTTCACGTCCTTCCTGTGAAGGGAACATGTGATGCAATTACTAGTCAAACAAGCAGCCTGTGGTTCAACAGGTACTACACAAGTGTCAGTTCATTTATAGATAATGTTGTTATTGCATTAATGACTACTACTTTAATCACATCAATCCAATTAAGTTTTTTTTGTATTGCACCAATTCACAGCGAAAGCCTCCTCAAGGCAACTGTTTATTTAGTGAGAGAAAAACCAACTCATCCGGCTACAGGCAGCAGCAGGAGACAGTGAACGGAAGAAGCTCCAGCGGAACCAGGCTAAGGGTGAGTGGTCATCTGCCCCGACCGGCTGCAGAGAGGAGACAGACTAAACTATAGCTCTGTCTACTTTAAAACATGTATCTGCAAGCACCTTAGCATTAGCACCATTGTTGTTAGTTCCAGCGAATGTAATAGCTGCACTAACACAAAAACACTAAATGCAACATGCCTTCGCTCACAGCTAGGGAGATACACAAGGGTAAGGAAAGTTAGGAGGGGGAGGCAAGGGTGAGGGTGAAACGGCAGTTAAGAGGGCGAGACGGAGGTTGGGAGGGTTAAAATTGTTAGTTTAGCCCTTACTGACCGTATTTTCTGTCCCCTGGGTCTATTTTACATACTTTTCTCTGAGAGCCCATAAACAAACATGGAGGCCAATTAGTGCAGCGCTTTGTCTGCGTCTTTACATGTCCGTGAATGTGGAGCATGGGAGCGAATGACAATGATTTTCTTTTGGACATAAACACCCATATAAGGCGATGCATGTCCTGCCAAACTCTCTCTCTCCCTCACTCACACAAAGCATCATTTCTCATAACACTCTAATATGGTTCATTTTCAGCCATCAAAACACACAAGAAAAGAGTGTTAACGCTGTCAACAAGCGAGCATGGGATGTGGAACCGTCGTTTTCATTCTCAATATGTCAAGGTTGGGGTGTATTCCAGCAGAGAGCGAGGATGGGGGACAGAGAGGGAGCGGGCGAGCGAGGAGGGAGAGAGAGAGGGTTAGAGGGGGAAGCAGTGTCGTTCTCCATCCTCTGCTCTCCAGAGAATCCCATCATGAAACGCCAAAACACAAAGAGCTCCGAGCCTTCGACTGAAACCAAGGGACCTTTTCATCCAGGAGCGGGGGAAACGCTGGGGCAACAGCGCCACCCAGCCTGACAGCAGCAGTACTACACCTCCGCCTACATACTGACCTGCATGTCTCGCCATTAAAGTAAACACACAAAGGGGCACCTTTGGTTTTCCACATCCAATGAACTAAGCAGCACAAGAATCTGAGTCAAATCTAACCATCCCTGCTCACAGAGAAATACAGGAAGGAACGAAAGCCTCCATCTCTCTGTGTGGGACTCTAACCCTTCATGGCACACGTATACACACATACAAAATCAAACTAATTACAATTTGTCCTTTCTCTTTTGTTCTTTTTCACACACTGCCTCATTTTAATTCCCACCAAGAACACATTCAAAACAGGGGGTGTGGGTGTATGTGAGTACAAGGAGGGCGTAGTGAGGGATTTTCCAAAGTGGCACAGTGAAATAACACACTGGAGTGTGTATCGGCTTCCACTCTCCCTCATTTAAATAAGAGCCAACACTGATTTTCTAACAAAATATGCTACTAGTATAATAACAATGAAATAAGACCCTGTGAAAACTCGCAGCCTGCAGCAAGTATTTAAAATATCATTTAAAAAGGGCTGATCTGTAATTCAGAGCGGATATGGTATCAGACGGCGTGCTTGTCATTCCCGGCTATAATCTCCACTACGCTGAGAAACACACTGTCTGCTGGCAGCGCTGGAGAGAGGGAGGAAGAATAGGGGAGGAAGAGGAGGGGAGGCAGGATTTGACTACTTAGTTTTCCTTCTCCTCTAGGTGCCGTTCGCCCGTTTGCTATCCGCTCCAAATCTCTGAACCTGTTCTAAGAAAAATCACAGATTGGGGAGAGAAGTGGAAAAAGTTTTCAAAATAAAATGATTAGAGAGGAAACGACAGAGGGAGGAACTGAGACCAAGAAGTTCAAGGTGAACCGTGCAAGTCAAGAGAATTCCTGACTGATTAAAATATCTAAATGAGCTATTGTGATAACTGATAAATGGTTAAGTTTATCAAACAAAAGTCCATTAAGTGGCTCTTCTGGGGCTTTCAAACGCATTAAATGGTTTCCCTCAGTACTAAGCACGTCACGAAACAGCAGCTTGCAAATAGGGTTTTATAAGGAGTCTGTTTAATAGATTTCCAATCACATGACCTTACATTTGATAGAAGTGACACTTTTTAGGAACACTCATCTAAAACAATCACAGGTCCATTTACTTGTTGTTCTGGAGCTTTCACAGAATCACATCGTATCGTTTCCTTCATCTCCTATAGCCAACGAGGAAGCCAGAGGACGACAAGACGGACTTGAGAAATGGTCAAGACGTGCATAAAGCACAGTAAAGGCACAGTCAAGTCATTTTTGTTGTTTAAGAGCTTCAAAATAATTAGACACGAGGATCTCATGAATCCCGGACACTCACTGCCTGAAACGCACATTGGGTTTTGGTTAGACGTGTGGTCTGGACAGGAAAGGGCTGGGGCCGCCACGCTCAGCAGGACATGGACCTCGGGCAGTCGTGCTGCACACACACTCACACAAAGCACGCTGCCAGACCATCCTCGCCTACCTATCCTGTTGCAGTGGGGGGTCAGAGCCTGCCAGGCACACACAGAATCACAGCTATATTCCTATTCAAGCACACACACATGCACACAGGGTTGGCGGAAACTGGCAGTGACATGCTGTCCAGCGGCTCAGGCTGGGTGATCTGAGGTTGGGCCGAGCCATCGATCATACAGCCACAAACACCGTAACCCAAGACGTGAGTGGCAGGGGATCAAACACACACGCGGGCAGAGTGAAGAAGACATATGTAAGTATTCTCACAAACAAAGCTCGAGCTCAGACAAAGCCAGCGACGCGCTACACCACGCTGCGCCGGCTGCCTATGAGACGTTTTGATCAGATTCAACACATACGCACAAAGGGTTCTACTGTGCTCAGAGGTCTACATAATTATAACTTCTAGGTTCTGCGATGACAAGATCAAAATACAACTTAGATAAATGTGATTCTTAAGGATGCACTAAAGACAGAACCAGGTGCCAGCAGGCTGTGCCGTTAAACAGCTGTGAGGCATTTTGGACCGAAACTGGAATCAGAACCACTATGAGCAGATTATGAGCGACCGACGACCAGAATCATCTCCAGCTGATCTAAACTGATCTTTGTCAAGTTTGCGTCTCACAACACAGCAAGTCTCCAGCTTGACCGAGCTCCCCCACTTCGCTTGTACAGCCCTGAATGACACACTCCTCTTGTCTAAATCTTTCCCTCGCTAAACGGGCATCGCTATTCAAACGGCTTGAGAACCCCGACTAGCAGATTGATGGGAGGGTGTCTTTCATTTGGATCATGAGGAAAAGTGGCCAGTTTAGCTGTTGCTACTGTATTTTAAGTGCCACAAGCGTTAAAGAGACTGATGAGTCAAAGGCGACAGCAATATAGGGGCACCCTCCCTGTTTGACTTGTCTCAATACCCCCAGAGGGAGGAACGAGGGGGAGGATTGGGAATAAATCTGCGTAGTGGCGGGAATCGATCGTTTCTCCCTCCTTTTCCCGCGCTATCTGTAAGGGCTGAGAGAGGCAGAGAGGTTTAAACGATCCTGACCTTGTCCGACATAAATAGTCAGAAAAGTCCACGGAGCAGATAGCTTTGTGTAAAGCTGGGGGAGGAGGAGAGAGAAAGACGAAGGGGGAACGTACCGAGATAAGAAGAGAGGAGAACGGGGGATTGAATGAGATAATGCCCGAACGCTACTACATCAGAGTTGGTGTCGCACACATGTACGCGCACACGCACACAGATGCTGCGGTGGGAAACCGCCCTGGCCTTACTTCCTGTCTTCCCTCCTTCATCGCTATCTCTGTCGGTTTACCCCGTCTGATCAGGAAAAACGAAGGGAGCACGGAGGAGGAGGAAGATGAGGAGGAGTGGAGAGCCGCTCGTTTTTAAAAGCTCTCGTCCTTCTCCCTGCGATTACCCGACTGAGAGGATGGCGGGAGTCAATTGGCTACCGTGAACCACCCATTCTGCACTGAAGAAGACGTGAGTGTTTTAAAAGCAAAAAAAGAGCTCTTTTGTGCGGGCCCCCTTCTTCTTTTCTTTTGAGTGTAATGCTGCTGTACCTGACAGTGGCGCTGCCCCAGGTAAAGGCAGAAATCTCTGCCTCTATTGTCACCTGTTCCTCTAATCATTTTCCGCCCGTCACGCCACAATGGAAGGAGGGCGATAACGATAACGAGGTGAAGCTAATACAGAGCGGCGGCGAGGCCCCAGAACACAATGTTCCGATGTCTTCACCGGTTCTCTCTTTCACACACACTCATACACTCCTTGATGCAGAAACGCACATTAACACAACGCCACACTTTCACAAATTCATCATAAAACACAGGGAGAGACGAACGACCAGTCACTGTGCTTTTTCTCTGCATTGTAGGAACTAGACGAGCAGGTTGTTTAAGGCCCAAAAACATACAAATCGGAGCTTAATCACAGATGCGTTGAAGAAAAAGTCAAACTGTGCTAAAGTCTCCTGAAAACATCCATCACAGACAAACCACTAGTTTGACTGTCGTCGTCTTTTTTAAACTTTTTAGTTTAGTATTAGTAAAGAAAATAATTACAATTTAGGAGCAAGAATAAATACCTAACATTGCTTTCATAAGAATTCGGAAGAATGTGGATCATGACTCCTAACATCCCTCCCATGTAGGACAACTCACTGGACTGAACATACCGTCTCCCTTCCAAACCATCAACACACAGAGGAAAATTATTGCTGCCGAGATAACTTTCCAGACTTCCTGCTATCCAGCCAGGAAGCAGAATAAACTACTATGACTGATGAGCCTCAACCAGACCTCCTGGCTCCTACTGTTCCTTTTTTTGCTACGCCTGTGCTCAGATATAACTACAAAATTAATATTGAAGACTGACAATCTATGCATCACGCAAGGCCAAGAACACAGGAAAATTCCCAAATATGCAACACAGCAAAAATACTTTATCATTCCTCCTCCTCACCCACATCCATTTGACGTTGATTCGCAGGGCCTCAGCAGCGACGAGGAGATGAGAAGGCTGCTGCTCTCTGGCTGTGTTTATCAGAGTCTGGCATCGCTGTAATTTCAGTGTTCAGATGCAATCGCTCCCAACTCCCCTCAGGAGTAAACAATAACAAGCCCAAATACAATAGACAAACAAGGCCTGCAGGACATGTCTGCACACACACACACACACACACACACACACAGGAAGAGAAAGGACCACATATCAGGTAAATGAACAATATTAAACCACAAACACCCTCCGTCTAATCCTCTATCAATTTTAGCTATTACCCACCTATCAGGCCTGTGTGACCACAAGAAGCTACAAGATCAGGCTGTGCCCGAATCAGGTTTCATCTGAAAACAGCAGATCAGTTTAACAGGTTATACAGTGAAGATCATACAGAAATGTTTCACTTACGTACAGATGGTGCTGGAGGAGCCCACACATTTCTTATCGGACAGCACCGCCTGGTGGACACTTTGAGCACTGCAGAGTGAGGTCGAGAAAGGAGGTTTAATTCAGCATGTTCACCGACATCATCTTAAGGTGGCGTTTCACGAACACAGATGTTCGTTTAAATTTTATGGTATATGCTTGATAACTTTGAATAAAGAAAACTAACGAATAAGAGGAATTACTCCAAGCAACGTGAACTTTTATCCTCAAAATGTTTGTAACCAGTCTCCTACTCTAGTTACAAACATTTTAACCTTAAACAGCAAAATTTTATTTTATCTAAAGCTGGAATAAAACAATTAACGTAACTTACAGTACAGATGTTCTTCATGTGCGCCTCCTAAACCTTAATTAATACTCAGTGAAGTCAACAACATTCTACTTTCTCAGACATTAAACTTCAATGTGACAAAAGGAAAAGACAGGACGAGTTGAAAGGGTCAGTGGTTCTGTTTAACAGCTTTATTTTATTTTCTTCACATATTTTACAAATAGAAGCACAAATGTTCATTAGACTCAACATGTGTCTGCAGTACTTTGAAGAGCTATAGGCAAAGGAAATGATGATCTCGCCCCATTTATCTGCAGAGAGAAGAAAGAAATACGTAAAAACACGGAACAAAAACTTTAACTACTCACCCAGAATCTAATGTCTATTTAAAAAGCACTAAACTTCTACGGGAAACTAGATCTGCAGTGATCCTAAAATTACAGTCTACTGTACAACGTTACCTCCTCTGTTAAAACAAGCTTCAGTCACTGAATTCAGCAGAGTGAGAAAAGGTAGATAAAGTCAGAGGAGAATTGATCAGTTAAAAAAAAAAAAAAAAAGGGGTGAACTTTGAGGAAGTTGAGATATGCTGGTTAACCGATAAAAGGTGAAAAGGGTCAGAGAGGTAGAGAAATAAGAAACAAGGGATAACTATGAAAAGAGGAAGAAGTGATTGAATCAAAAGGTCAAAGAAATCCTAAACACGGTGAAGACACTTACAGAGCAGCAGCTCCAGAGATGATCTCAATGAGCTCCTTGGTAATGACGGCCTGTCTGGTACGGTTGAAAGTGAGGGTCAGCTTGTCAATCATCTCAGCTGAAAGGAAGGGAGAGAATTTTTTTTTTTCCTTGTCTGCATCTTGGCCAGTGGTTCCAATTTGCTGATGTGACGTTTGCTGCTTCTGGTTAAAGACTGAATAACTAATCTGGGCTGTTCTGACAAATCACGCAAACCGGTGATGCTGGGGATAAATTATTCCCATAATTCACAGCTGAGTTCATAAGGTTCATGTTTGCAGCTGTCAAAATACAGATGAGACAAACTATTTGGACCTTGATTGTGGCACATCAAACCTGCCACTGAGCCTGTGCACCTGACGCATGTAGTTGGAAAACAAAACGGGACGGTTGCTCTTCAAGATGTCTACCCCTGATGAGTCATAGTTGCTGCTGCATGCAGATCATAGTAAAAAACAAGGCTTCGAGATAGGAACACTTGACTTTTGTGCATCTCAGACCACCAATTTAAGTTATAAGGGCTTCAAAGTAAATGTCTACCCAACATTGTATTACTGACTGGCCCATTCATTAACTTTATAAAATGCACAGGTGGCATCTTTGTTTGACCAGCAGCCTAAAACCATGCAAGATTCTGGTTGCACTGACATTCTATCCCCTTGATTAACACATCAAGCGGCAAAAATTAAATTGTCTGCCAATCGGCAGACCCCATATGTGACGATTGCTTGACATGCTGAGGAACATATATGGTTCGCCTAGAAGACCGGGGACATACAGGCATTCTTGCTGGCGCTGTCCATAGCAGTCATCCTGGCACTCTGCTCGCTGGTGGAGGACTCCCTCAGGGCCAGATAGAGGATGTTGACGAGCGCAAACTCCTGGTAGTTCCTCAGCACATCAGCATCAATGTCATCATAAATGCTCATGTTCTCTGTTTGGGGTGGGAACGAAAGGAAAACAGATGGTAAGTAGCTCTGAGGCAGAACGTGCAATCTTAATCATGACAATAACTAAACGCTACCTGAGTTAGAAACCGTATCTGTGGAAAACACAGGCTTCTGGTCTGTCTTGTATGAAATAACAGACCTGTATGAGTAGAACACAGCTTAGTGTTTTGCACATTACATCTTACAAATGATTGTAAACACACACAAATATCAAAATAAATGTTGTCACACCTGAATCTGTTGAAAATAACAGATCCCTGGTCAAACTCATATCCAGAGCTGAGCAGCTCAGTGGCAATGATGGAAGCATCACCAAAGCTGGGGGGCTTGCGACCAACTTCCTTACAGTTGAGCATGATGTGTTTTCCATGAGTCCTGATGAGGAACAGATTAAGTGTGACGTTTGCTGAGAGGTTCATTTAAGCCAATGTAAAGTTGCTTCAACGCTCAAATCAAACAGTTCCTATGAGAGAGGCTGCTCAATGACACAGACCCAACTCACATTCTTTAAAAAGGTACAGAAGTGTGTTTGTACCTGTGCAGCAGACCTCTCAGCTTGTCTCCCACATTGATCACCATCACCTCCTTGCCAGATCCAGTCAAGTTAGCAATCTCACTCTTTATGGCCTTGGCCACACCAGAGTGGATGGCACCACACAGTCCACGGTCAGAAGTCACACCGACGATCAAATGCTTTGCGGTCTTGTCCTCAGGCACTTTGATGTCGGCCTTCTCATACAGAGCTGGACATCAAAAAAAGAAATGGAAGAATTCTAATTCAGTGGTAAGAAAATAAAATATCACTGGGAAAATTGAAAGCTGTGAACTGACCCAGAGCACCAGTGCCATAAATCCGGGCTGGCTTCAGCTGCTTCTCAGCACGAGCATATTTGGCTGCAGCCACCATTTTCATGGACTTTGTGATTTTCTGGATGTTCTTGATGGACTTCAACCGAATGGTGACTAGAGGAAAGAGAAGGTCACTCGTGTATTAGAAATACAAAAAACTTACTACAAAACCAAAAGATGTGTCTGTTTAGATAAGTAAGACATCTAGTCCTGCAATATCTGGCCTTATATGTGAACAATGTCCAAGAAAAATCAAACCAAGGTTATAGTCTGCAACACACTGAACAGCATTTCACTTGTACTTTAGGTGTCCAGTTGTACTTACTGTCCTTCAAGGTAGCCATGTTCCTGACCTGCCCACTGTGGAGAAAAACAACGTTAGATAGCTTCAGCTGCTACAATTAACATGAAATCATTATAGTTTTTAGAATTCATGTGCTTTCATTTTAACGTACCAGTCTGACTTTGTGCCTTGCTGCGGCTGCAGGAGCTAGCACGAATTAGCTTAACGACATTTTTAATATTAACCCTAGTTCAGACAACCGTTATATCTACCATGCACGACTGACTGCGTAGTAAAGTGAATGAAACGTTTACTCTTATCATTAGTATGACTGAATGTGACAGAAGGTGAGTTAGCATTAGCTTCTAGCCGGCTAGCCTCTCCATTCACACCGCTGTCATTCATAACCCGCGGCCTACACGTTAGCACGTCCTTGCATTCAATAACGCTATGCCTGACAGCCTTCGGGTTACATGGGTGATCTTACTGCGCTTATATATGAAGCAAACACAGCCAGAATTACATAAAATGTGGTGGTAAAGGGAAATATACGAGTTTGACGTTACCATTGTGGGGAGAACACGAACGCGCTGGTCCTGGCGAACATGGTTAGTCCTATGAAGGTCAGACACGCAGGACTGCGCAGGCGCAAACTAAAGGCAAAATGGCCGAATGTTGCCTTCACGTCCCACCACAGACACCGATCAAAACACTTAACACAAAATCACGATTCTACCAAAAGTAAATATTCAATCAAAGGTGTTTGCAGTGTCATTTAAAAATGCCCATCTGAAACTGACGTAAAAGCCAATGCTCTGTTTACAGGCTTGGCAAATTCTGAGCTTGTGTAAAACTAAAATAAACAAAACGCTGTGAGGGATGCCTCTAAATCGTAACTGCGAAATTCACATCTTAAAGGGGGGGGTCCTTCAATGCAACGCGTCTTATCGCGATATTATACGCTTACTCGCGATAGTATGACGCCGCACAAGCGGAAACTGTTGTGGACCGTCGGTAGCGGTGGTTCGTGTTCGTGTTGAACGAACGTTTTGGGAGTTTATTGTTGTTGTTTTTTGGTTTTTTTTGCGTTTTGGGGTTTGCAGTTGAAGATAAAAATGGGGAAAGCTGATTTCCTTTCACCCAAAGCGATTAGCAACCGGATAAAATCCAAAGGTCTCCAGAAGCTGAGGTGGTATTGTCAGATGTGTCAAAAACAATGCCGAGACGAGGTAAGCTGCCCATGAAGCCCGTCTGGTTCAGTAGATTCAAGTATTCAAGTAATGTTTTTTACAGTGTTTACCTTATTTTACGTTGACAGAATGGCTTCAAGTGTCACTGCATGTCTGAGTCCCACCAGAGACAGCTGCTGCTGGCCTCAGAGAATCCCACCAAGTTCATGGACTACTTTTCTGAGTAAGGCTATTGATACTCTCGCTGGTTCTAAATGTAAAGAAAAGCATGCTGGCACTTCAGTAATGACAGTAGATTTAATATTGCGGGGTTGTTTTTACCAGTGAATTCAGAAGCGACTTCCTGGAGCTGCTCAGAAGACGTTTTGGTGAGTCCTGATTCCCTCACACGTTATCCAGATGATCACACAACAGCAGCTATTCACAAGTTGCACTGTTGCACGTGGACTGTTAATATTGTTTTTCATGTGCAGGCACAAAGCGAGTCCACAACAATATTGTATATAATGAATACATCAGTGACCGGGAGCACGTCCACATGAACTCCACACAATGGGAGACTCTCACTGATTTCACCAAGTGGCTGGGTAGAGAAGGTGAGCTGGAGTAGCCTGTTATTATATCTCTCATCGTAACTGCATCAAGGACATGCGAAGATCTAGTCTAGTAATCTACTGATACCTTAAATGCCATTTCTAGGTTTTTGTAAAGTTGACGAGACCCCAAAAGGTTGGTACGTCCAGTACATCGATCGCGATCCAGAGACCATCCGTCGCCAAGAGGAGCAGGCGAGGAAGAAGAAGCAAGAGCTGGATGATGAAGAGAGGAGCGCCAGGTTCATCGAGGAGCAGGTCCGCAGAGGTCGAGGCAGCAAAGAGACAGAAGTGAGTACCAACAGGACTTGAAGTGAACACTGAGAGAGACTTGACTGAAAATAAAAATTGTTTTTATTCATTAGGAAAATCCAGTTTACACCGAACTCAAGCGTGAGAGTGAAGAGGAAAAAGGTTGGTATGAAGTACGAAATTAAGTTGATTGCAGTATAAAATATCCTACATTTCTTTAAAAGCTTAAATGTAATTGTGTGTACTTTTCAACAAATTTTTATTAATTTTTTTTACCAGTTGCTTTCAAACTTGGTGCAACCGCCTCTGTTGCTGGTCCTTCTAAATCCAGGTATATATCTTCACAGACAGACTGGTTTGGTACTGTAATTCTGATGGATTACCATCATATTGAATTATATTGCGCTGTAACGGTTTCTGTCCCTCTGTAGTTCCGTGCTGGGTGCCAGCGCCCTTAAAGTAGCAGCATCGACCAAGAGAAAAGAAGCGTCCTCCAGTTCAGACTCCAGAGGGGAGAAGAAGAAGAAGTCTGCCTTGGAGGAGATCATTGAGGTATAAGATTATTTCCTCCAGTCTTCATTGTGAGTTTGAAGATGTGTTTGCAGTTTGAGTGTTTAGATTAGTAAGTGTAAGGTCTTGTTCAGATGGAAGACAAGAAGAAGCAGTCGGTCAGAACAGATTACTGGCTGCAGCCCAACATCGTGGTCAAAGTCATCACCAAGAGACTGGGAGAGCGGTACCACAAGAAGAAAGCTGTTGTCATGGTAATAGTACTTATTTATTATTATTTATTGAGGGGTATGTTTATGGGCGTGTGACACAAAGAAGAAATAGATGTTAACAGCCGTTGATTTTCTGGTGAAGGAGGTACGAGACAAATATACAGCGGTGGTGAAGATGGTCGACTCGGGAGACAAACTGAAACTGGACCAGAATCACGTAGAAACTGTCATACCTGCACCGGGTAAACAAAACATTATGTAATAACATCAAAACAATGCATGGATTTTACTTGACAGCTGTATTTTTTTTCCATCACATTCTCGCCAATTTTCCTTCAGGTAAACGTGTTTTGATCCTGAACGGTTCATACAGAGACACGGAGGCTGTGCTGGAGGGGATCGATGAGAAGAATTACTGTGCCGCACTACTACTCGACTCTGTAAGCATTTATTTATTTTTCAGACTACCAGTTGTCTCTGTGTCAGGACAGTTCACACGTGGTTTCTGGTTTGAGTAGAACTGATGCTCTCTTCTTGTCTCACCCTCAGGGACCTCAGAAAGGGAAGACAGTGGACGTTGCTTATGAGGATTTTGCAAAACTGGCCTGAACCTGCAACCTTCCAGTTTTAACATCAGCCAGCTGTGAGGGACTCTGTGTCACAGTTGCTCACCCATCATTCACCTGTACATACAAATCCCACAATGCATTTCTACTGAGCGTTCACAGAGACTATTAAGTGCAACAGATCTGATTATCCCTTTATTTTGTAATAATCTTCAACTTAATGTTGTTGATGTAAATTCTGTCTTAATAAATGTTACAAAAGCGTTCTGGAAGAGAAGTATCAAATGTGACCTCATTGGTTGACACGGTTCAGGTCTCTGTCTGTGCAGAGCGTTTAGAGGAAGCTGTTCAGATCTGGGACGATGTAATCTGTGTAGTGGCCATCGATGAAGCCCTTCCCACTGTTGTGAATGAACCAGCAGTAGACGTTGGAGCCGCGCTTCTTATCGTGCCTGTAGTCCTTCTGCCAGCCCCTAAAGCACACAAACGTTTAGTTTTTTTATTTCAATAAGAGGTTGTATTTGGTTTTACATGAGTTAAAATGTACCTGGTGACGAGCAGCTTGTTGCCGTTTACTTCCATCGTCGCTTCCTTTTTCAGAGGGTCGACTCCGTCGTGGATGTCATAGACACTGACCTCAGGTTCTCTGGAAAACTGCCCTGTGAGAGTCAAGTTTCACCTTCAGATCCACCAGCTGACACAGGTTTCAAGGTTCAACAGTGGCTGAATGTACAAATGACATCAACTAGACCATTCTACGGGGTCTCATCCAGTTGCTTGCTCATCACTGCAGGCAAAGTCAGACTATCACCATCCTCCATGGTTTTCTACACTCTAAAGCTCGAGGACTGGTTTGATTAGTCATCGTTTCAGTCAAACCACATCACGGAGCTATGCTGTACCTATGAGCCCGTGCACCAGAGGGGAGTACTGGTTGTTGCTGGGAATGTAGACCCCAAGGAAATCCACGTTGACCGGATGTTTCTTCCACACACGGTGAAGCAGCACCATCACCTGGATCTTCTCATTCACTGTAACTGTAACGTGAGCATTCTTCACAATGGAAATCTTCACCCTGAAACACGAAACCATGAGACCACATGACCGGAATGTGAAAGCAGTAAGTGAAGCGAATTAAGGGGTGAGCGTTACCCATCCACAGTGATTTCAGCAGTGGCCCCCCAGGTGAAAGAGTGATGGCCCCTGCCGTCATACAGGACGAGCCCATCGGTGCCGACGATCACGCTGACCCCGTCGGGCTGGTAGTAGACTGAGACGACGCCAAAGTAGGTGTTGCTCTGTTGCACCTGCTTGGAGCTGACGAGCTGACCGTTCACAACCAACCCTTCAGAACAGGAAAAGTTAAAGGGAAACAATGGTGACGTCAGAACAGAATCAGAAGTTGCTCAAAAAAACTATTCCTAGTTTACATCTGGTACCTGTTCCCCTGTCAGACACCAGGTTGAGAATGTGACCTGGTTTAGAGTCAATGTTGAAGCAGACGTCCATGTTGTGTCTGGGCAGGTGAACGATGAAGTGGGGGTCGCTGTCCACTGGATGAGACACACTGACTTTATTCACACTGTGTAATGTGGAAGATGGAAGAGTTCACATGATGGCCTGAAAGTGTGTGTGTTACCAAAGATGACGCTTGGAGGCAAAGTCACCACCTCTGGACCCTTCATCACCTCTCCCGGTGGGAGCGGGGTGCTCATCTGGACCCAGGGCGGAGGCTGGTAGATGACATTCTTTGGATGCGGAGGATCAGGCAGTGATCCTCCAAATCCCATCCCTACACATATGGGATAGGCCTTTATGCCTTTATGTGTATTATACATTAGTAAGATGTCTTATGTTTAGCATGTCAGGCACCTGAGCAGCAGCCATGTTTTGGGTCCTTCGGCGAGTCGGCCAGCAGCCTCTCCGTGGCGTCCTCGCTCTCCACCAGCAGAGCAGTTAGCGGAGTGACGAACTGATGCTCCAGGGCCAGCGACATGATCTTCTTGGTGATCGTCCTCTTCTTGGCAGCTGTCGGAGCCAGAGACCTGAAAGCAATAGTAAATTCAGGACCTTCTTGTCAGCATGACTTATGTAGTTATGTATGTTACGCTGTACATGTAAACATGAGCCACTCTCACCTTTCAGAGATCAGCTGTTTGATGGTGATGTAAGCCCACATTTGTCTGGCGAAGCCCGTGAACGAGTGCTGATGTTTGGCCAACTCCGTGTCCAGCTCTGCGGTGTCAGCCTCTGACTGCAGGTTGATGTCCAGCCGGGCCTGCAGAACAAGGTGGGCGGTACGCAGTTTTTTTCACCTGTGCTTCTGTGACTGTGTGTGTGGTTGACTGTTACGCTTACAGCAGACGCAGTGGTGTAGCTGGTCAATGTGTCGCTCTCGGATGGGTTCACCTTTCCAGCCACCACCAGCTCTGAGCCGCTGAAGTATTTATCAAAGCGGCTCTGAGTGACCTCTGACACCGAGTCCTCTGGAAACTGAACGACGATTCTCCTCAGTAGAGGAGAGGAAACCTGTCTGTAAAAGGTCTGCAGGGTGACACGACAGACAATGAGGTCTAATCACTAAACCCATCTTCTGCATCTGGGGAAGGTTTTGCTTGGTGTCGTACCCGTAGCTGCTCTGCAGCATCATGGTTAGCAAAGATCCGCTGAGCCATGCCTCTGTTCTCTATAGCGATACGTTCTAGGAAGTCGTAGTCCACGTCAAAACCAATCCCCAACGAGAAGAGAGAAAACTCCTCCCTCATCACTCGCTTCACATTCTTCTGGATGATGCTCAGCTTTATCTCTCCTGAAAGAAAAATATGTAAACCAGCATCAAGACCTGATCAGACATCACAATCTGGACTGATCTCAAATCCTTCCTACCAACTGTGGGGTCTCCATCAGACACGAGAATGATCATGGAGACAGACCGAGGGCTGATCAGGCCCTGGTTGGACGCCTTCACCAGCATCTGAACTGCTCTCATCAGGGCTTCGTTGATGTTGGTGCCTGGTGTCAACAGCAGAACGTGTGTGTTAATGGAGCATTAAGAGCAACGAGAGGGAAGAATCACACGTTCTCTCACCTCCATTAGGTTTGATGTTCTGGATGTACTTCTTGGCGTCTGCGATCTGAATGGACGACCCAGGAACCAGCTCCTCGCTCCAGCAACGCACGTTGTGGTTGAAGTCAATGATGCTGAACTGATCGTCTATGGTCAGGTCGTCCAAAATAGCCTGCATGGCCTCGACTGTCTGCAGGGGAGAAAAACGTGCAGTTTGCAGATTCACCACACGGTGGCAGTGATTTACAAATGGAAACAAAGCAGGACAGGGCACAGGACAACTAGGACTTACTTGCTTCATCTTGACCCCCCACATGGACCCGCTGACATCAATAACAAACGCAATGTTTTTAGGAAGTGGAGAGAGGTTTGACGGAGCAAAGAAATGGACAAAGTGGCCATCGGACACCTGGAGGAGACAGTGGACATTTGAGTGGCACTCGGTCTTGGTGAGTGAATGAACAGTTCAGCGGAGCTTTGGAGAGCGTGTGCCACCTGTAGTTCCCCAGCGTTGCTGTCTCGCTTCACATCGTATTTGACAGTGAAGACGCCGTCGATAGCGCTGCCAGTGCAGTTGTCACACTTCCTCTGCTGCTGCAGGCTGGGCTTGAAGGCGATGTGGGCCTGGGGATGCAAACAATGCATGAGAGAAGAGCAGACGCTGACACGTGGGCATGTAGGCTGGCAGAGGCTCCACCGGCACCGTTACCTTGTCTTTGGTAGATACCACTTTGATCAGCTCCTCAAACTGTGCTCCAAGTGTGTTCGGTGTTTGCACCACTGAAATTCCTTTAGGCTCAAAGATGTACACATCCACCTAAAGGAGGACGGGGTCAGGCTCGTTGGCAACAGCACACACGGGGCTGCAGAGACACAAGCATCGTGCGTCACGATGTTCTCACCTGAAGCTGTGGAACCAACCTGCCGGGCTGCAGGTACAGCCTGTGCTCGTAGAAACCCAGCTTCCGTTGCATCATCTCCTGGTAGTGGAGCTCAAACTCAATGTTACTGCCCGGGGGAACGTGGACCTCTGTCTTGAAGGTCTCCATGTCCTGGGAGTTTGCCCTGTTAGGTGAAAGCATTTCGGTCTCTATGAGGAGCTCTACAGTGGACGGAAACCCAGGTGGTCCAGTACCTGACGATGCCTGCTGCCTTGCCTCTGGCTCTGGCCTGCGTGTACAAGTTTCTGGCCACTGTCTTCTCCTTCACTGAGCCCATAAATGTTATACCATTCACATTCCTGCAGTGAAAAGACATGAGACTCAGCAGAACACACCTTTTAAACCACACACGATGGATCTGTGTGGATCTCACATGGTGAAGTTGGTGATGAAAGCTTGTTTGGGGATCTGGACGTTGAAGCCGATGCTCTGCGCCTTGGTGCCAGAGTTGACCACGAAGCTCCTGACGGTGGTGTGGGCGAAGCGTGACGTGATGCGGCTCTCCACCCGGTAGCTCTTGACAGTGATGTCATCGCCACGAATGGCCTGGGAGAGAGAGGAGATCCACTAATCATGTTACAGCAAGTAAACCCCGTCTCAGTGATCTTAAGGTCACTTTGCTTTGTTTTCATGTTTTATGTCCCACTGAGTAGATTTAAACGACACCGGTTTGGGGGCAGAGCAGGATTTATGGTGAACAAAGTCAGTAACCCGTCAGTCATGTGAATCTCTTCAAACAGTGGCGTATTGATCGTCCGATAAGGTTAAACTCTGTCACACTGCTGGAACATCAAGCTGAGAGTCGTACCTCAAAGTCTTCCTGTTCCTCGCTGGTCAATATCGCTCTCTGAAACAAACACATACAATCAGCTTCTCACGCTTTTAATCTAGAAATCACAAACCGTTATGAACATGTAGATTGTGATCAGAATAGGTTTCTACATCTATGATCAATGGATGATCAATGATTGCACACAGGCAAGGATTTGTTTGTTACTGAAGCAGCTCTCACCCTGTGTCTCTGCTCATGATCCTCAACGTCTAACGTCTGGTGGAGGAAAGACAGCTTAGATGAAAATCAGGAGGACAATTCAGTTTGGGTTTAAAAGGGTCACAAGCAAAACCATTGATTTCATTTATTAAAACAAATATACGGATTTTGTTTTTAATGTTGTACAAGCAGAAGAAACGTGACTGATCATTTTAAATGTGATTCAAATCTTTCAAATTCAAAACTCATAAAGGTTTAAACCTGACACCACTGAAAAGGTCATGAAGTTCTTTCCAAATATGTTGGAAAAAAAAATTCTATCTCTGTTCCATCTCATAAAAAACATGAACTGTGGGTGAAGCTCTGTGCTGTTATTTTCAACACCCTCCATCTTACCGTGTCTTCCTCCCATTCTCCGTCTATCACAAACTCGAAGCAGCGGCCCTGATGCAGGAGCAGGAGCCCCAGAAGCAGCAGCAGCGGACGCCTCATGTTTCCAGGCCTGTGGGCTCAGACACACATTCCCTCGCATGCAGCTAAAAAATACACAGTGCAGCGAGACAGACGGCCCGACTGCAGGGAGCCTCACAGAAACGCAGCCCAGCTGAAACCTGAAGGTTAAAATCCAACAGACCGATCGACTTCTGGCCCCAGTCAATATTTGCTGTGCTTCATGTAAACCAGAAAGGAGAAGGACACTTTGAAACTTGACCCGCATGAGCAGGGTAAATGGGACACATCCGAGCCACTCACAGTTCAAAACAGTCAAGTCCTTTCGATGGGTTTCACACATCATCATCAACATCACACCAACAGGTTACATAAATGCAGAAATATGATTCTGACCTGAGTCCACACAGAATAAAGCTGTGGAATAATGACGCACAATTGTAGCTGGCGCGAGGAAAACCTGTAATGTTGCATTGGAGCCACAAGATGACGCCAAAGTCAACAGAACAGCTTCCTCTTTCATAGTAAATAGATTAAAACCACACTTTTTTTACACTCAACATTTTCAGGATTGTTCTCTTTGAAACAAAAACACAAAATGGAAAATAAAAATGATAAAAACTGAGCAATCCTGAGAAAACTAAGCAGCATAACACTGACTAAATTAAAAGGAACAACGTTACTGAATGAATTTCAGCCATGTGTCGTTTAAAACGCAGCATGGTGAATCCCCAATAAGAACAACGTGGCAACGATAAAAAGAAAAGTGATCACAATATATAAAACTAACAAAAACTGGCCACAATATTTAAATAAGCTGGGATCCTGAACGGGAGCGACGCACTAGTAGCAATCACAACAAACCTCAAAATCCGACGCGCCTTGAAGGTAGCAGCGGCATCTCTCCTCCCGTGGGTGGGCGCACGGCTCCCCTCCACAGCGTGTCACCCCTCAGTCGGGTCGCTCTGAGCTGGACAGGCGGACTCCGACGCGCTGGAAATAATGTCCCATTGATCTCTGAGCTTTCCCGGAGCAGAGCTGGAGGATGCTGCTGTTGGCTTTGCTGATGTGCGTCAGCGCGACTGCACTGGGGCAACTGGAGGAATCTCCCTTGGAAGAGGGAGACGATGATTACGACTTTGGAGACTTTCATTTAGACATTGTAAGACGTTTACCGCCCAAAGCGCTGCACGTTGTCATGCTTGGATTTCTTCATCTGATTATTTGTGCCCACAGGCGCCGCGCAGGGTCCCTCGGCAGGTGAAAACTTTGCTGACCAAGGTGAGAATCATATTTACTGGAGACAAATGATGCGTCCTGCATGTTTCCATTTGTTCTCAATTGTAAAGGTCAAGAGTTTTATCTTTGCCAAAAGGTTTTTGGACGTGGTATCTCACCTTTGCTCTTAGATTTCACAGTACGCACCCTCAGGGTACAGTTTACTCTACATGTGTAACTGCGGCTAAGAATGCATGACCTAGTTATTTCAAATGGATTTTGTTGTGAACTTGCGCGTTTTGGGCGTGACGCACAGTGGTCCGCCAAGCGCGCAGATGCGCCAGAGGAGCTGTAACGCGTTAGAGGCGCTGTAATGTGCTGGATCATAGCTCATGGGGCCGAGGTCCAGTGACTGTTTGGTTATTGTTGCTATGGGAGATCTAGAACTGCACTAATGACGGAAAGTAATTGTAAATACGGATGCAGCTGTTGCAGGTTGATTTTTACTCGATGGTGTGTTCATTTTCATCGCAGGAGACCAAACCTCACATCCAGGAACTCTCCATCAAGACCACCATCATCTCCCGGTATGCCTTCACCGCCGTGTACTGCGCCATGCTCAACCGGCACTCCGGCGCGACGGAAGGCGTCTTCCAGTTTCAAATCCCCGCTGGCGCTTACGTCTCCAACTTCACCATGTAAGAGCCACGAAAATCACCTGAGTAGCAACAAGAACTGGCAGAACATTATCAACAGGACGATGAACACATAATTAGAAGATGGGGTGAGGTTTTACGTCACCTTTGTTGGACTTTTAAACCTTACATTAAATGACTTGGTACAATGCAAAGAGGCTTTCAAAGACTTGTATAAAGGGTTGGAAAACCCAGTGACCCCTGTGATTTATCTTGACACCAGTGGAAAGGGCCCGGTCCAGAGGGTAGAGACCGCTGCTCACTGCCACTCTTGAAACAGGTTCCCATCAAGATCAATCTGTCTCATTCCTGTGTGTATACATGTATAAGCCAGGGCCACAGATATCCGTGAATGCTGGCTAGTGTTTAAAAATACCTGCCGTGCTTGGAGCCAGTCTGCCGTCTTATTATCAAGCGGAAATTAAAGTGGAAAGCAGTGATCAAGTGATAAATGCCAGGATTTGCAATTTCCTCCCTTCCCTGCTACGTTAGAAACAAAACACCTGCACTAACATCACCCGTGTGGTCACTTTAAGCAGATGCAGAAGTTTTGGAAGGTATTTTATGAACGGACCCAGTTGCTGTCGAGATTTATGGTGTTTCCGTTGCTATGGAGACACCCGCAGTGACAGTAACGGTGGTCCATTCATGGTCAGCGCCGGTACCCGTAAACGAGAAATGAAGGGATTTCGTCAGATTCCACCTTTTGTAAGAAGAAACTGAACTGTGACAATAGGTGCACTAATCCTCGACCTTTGACCCCTGTGAACCAGGATCATTGGAGGGCGTGTCTACCAGAGCGAGGTCAGGCCCAAGGAAAAGAGGGTCAAACAGCAGAATGGCAAACCCAGGGAGAAGGAATCCGGTGACACAAGGTGAGCGAGCTGAGAGAGTGTGTGGCCACGGTTTGGCTTCTCCTGATCACACAGCAGCACACGCTCCATCCTTCAAATTTAAAGCTTTAACCACATCTGGGCACCCGCAGAGCGAGCTGAAAAATTAAATCCATCTGTGACCTGACTGGTGACACGTGGAAGAAGTGACATTGTGTTTCCAGCTGTTAGTGACATGTGACATTTCATTAAACAAGACTCGCTGACCTCATTGTAAACAGAGCGGAGGAGGGACGGAGTGGAAGATGTGACATTAGGCAGAAGCTGTCGATCCATATTTGTGACATCACCGCTTGGACTGTTAACGGTTCAATGCTCCGCCCTTTCTCCAGCCCCTGACTGCTCCAGTGTTCCTGATGTTAGGAATATTTCACGTCCTCTTGAATAAACATCTTCTGTTAAACTGCAAACACAGTTAGGTCATGTCTCTGACCGTTTCTTCAGTCCTGAATCGGAGGTGGAGGTGTTCAGGATGCAGGTCAACATACCGGGTAGGAACCGCGCCGTCTTCCTGCTCACCTATGAGGAGCTTCTGCAGCGCCGGCTGGGGCGCTACGAGCATGTGACCAGCCTGCGGCCGCTGCAGCTCGTCAGCCGCCTCAGCCTGGACGTCACCGTCGTGGACCACTCCCCAATCACAGACCTCCAGGTGCTGCCGCTCCGCAACGGCAGGAGCAACGGAGCAAGTGGGCCTAGTGCGGCAAAGACACCAGGTCTACAGAGCAAACATCATTAATCACATCGCGTCTGTACCTCTGTCCTGTGCCCTGTCAGCACTTTGTCTTCAAGCTCACGGCTACTTCACTGTCTTTGTGCTCCAGCCAGGCCCGAGCCGCCCATAACCACTGCCATAAAAAACGAAAGGAACGTCTACACGATCACCTTCAGCCCCAACATCGTCCAGCAGGCCAAGATCACCACCAACGGCATTCTGGGAGACTTTGTGGTCCGGTATGATGTGCAGAGAGACATGGGGATAGGAGACATTCAGGTGAGAGCACGAGACACAAATTCAACCCCACACGCTCATCCACCACCTGCTAGTCATTCATTTCTCTGGCTTCCTGCCCGAAGCCTCGCTCCACTGCCAAAGTCTATACGTCAAAGGCTGTACGCATCTCATGTCACTACCTGCTGTAAATGTATGTGTTCTCAGGTTTTAAACGGACATTTCGTCCACTACTTTGCTCCCAAAGACCTGCCAGTTGTGCCCAAGAACGTGGTGTTTGTGATCGACACCAGCGCCTCCATGCTGGGCACCAAGATCAGACAGGTAAAGCAAACCAGAGGAGAACTTCGAAATAAGATGTGCCTGCAACCAGTTCAGAATGCTCAAGGGCTTTTACTTTGAATCCACCATTCAATGTCTGTATCGGATGAGAAACCCGACACCACACCTCCTCACGCCCACACTGGAATCACCACCAGACCTTTTCCCCTTCATCTGCAGCAGCGCGGTAATCCCCTCGGCCGGACTCGGAGCCGTGAGCGTAGAGTACAGAAACAGAGAAACACGTTTCAGTGAGGAAGCGCAGAGCACAAGGCCACGCTGTGAGGGAGGGAGGTCAGCGTCTATGGGGTAATGGAACTTTGCAGACAACGGCACCCTCGACCCCTTGAACCCCCCCCACCACCACCACCGGCCCACATGAACAGAACAACAAGTGCGTTTGATGTGGCTTCACAATAGAGGGTTTCAGTGGAGGTCACCCCTCCTGAAGCACCAAATTATATATGACACCCACACTATGGGATGCACATCTGGCCCTGGGGACAGATTACTTCACTGTGCAGGCTAGAAGGCCAGTTGAACTACAAACTGTAAGTTAAAGTGATTTGAAGAGTGAAAGTTTGAGCTCGGTTTCATAGACGCCGCCCTTCAGGGCTCGATTTAAAGGGTGGGTTGAGAAAACGCCGCCGTGTGACTGATGATGTGACCGTTTGTGTCCTGCAATACACAAAACACTGAAGTTAATACAGGTACGTGTCAACTCTCCCTCAGACTAAAGACGCCCTGTTCACCATTCTCCGAGATCTGCGCCCGGACGATCACTTTAACTTCATCAGCTTCTCCAATAAGATCAAAGTTTGGCAGCCGAACCGCCTCGTTCCAGTCACGCCTCTCACCGTCAGAGACGCCAAGAAGTTCATATTCACGCTGGTTCCTAATGGAGGTGAGACTCCATTTAACTTAATGGAGGCAAGACATATTTGCTGGTGTACACAAATACAGACAACTTATAAACTTTGACTCATTCAGTGAATTCCATGCATTGTAATGTCTATTGTGACTGAGTAAAATCCACTGAACAGGCACGAACATCGACGGCGCCATCCTGGCAGGCTCCTCTCTGCTTCGAGCTTACCTCTCGGGCCCCGACGCCAGCCCCAACAGCGTCTCTCTCATCGTCTTCCTGACGGACGGACGGCCTACTGTGGGGGAGACCCGGTCTGTGGCCATCCTGGGGAACGCCCGCTCAGCTGTGCAGGAGAAGTTCTGCATCTTCTCCATAGGGATCGGGAATGATGTGGACTACCGGCTGCTGGAGCGCATGGCTCTGGAAAACTGTGGCATGATGAGACGCATCCACGAGGAGGCTGACGCCAGCGCAATGCTCAAAGGGTAAGAGCTCCAAACACGCGCTGTGTTGTTTCTGCCATCCTGTTCAGATTTTGTCTTTCTACTTTGCTCTTCCCATAAAACAATAATAGACAACAAAGCAAAGACAGATTTCGTACTGCTTAAACAAATAATGACCAGTTGTGTGTCATGAGTCTCCACCTCGTATTGGGGCCATTAGCTCTCCCTAATCCCTCCCTTCTTCCCTGTGACACGTACTTCCATCATTCATCGGCCTACAAGGCCGAGCGAGCGCCGTAAATGTGACGGTGCTGACAACAGAGCTCTTTAATCAGCCTCGGACTGCGACAGCCACTCTCTTTCTCTGTCAGACCGCTTTTCTTCCCAAGCCTTTACACACAAAATCTCTTTTCTCTCTCTTCCGCACCAAGATGTTTGTTCAGTGGAGCAGGAATGTGTGTTTGTGTTGCGAAACCTGCGTCTGGGTTAACAGACTCCACAGATAATAGCCTTCGTCCCACTTGAACAAACACGCTGGTTTGGAGGGGAGGAGGTAAAGGCAGCACGGCAAGGACGCGATGGCGGAATAATGCACACGCACTCATTCACAGATTCAACTTTACACACACTCGGGCTGTGAAGTGGGGAGGCAGCAGCTTACAGAGGTCAGACCAGCAAGCCACTGAACAAACAGGACATCTGATGAAACCTGGAATAACAGCCTTCTGCAACGCTTTTCTAGATTCTACGACGAAATAGGAACTCCTCTGCTGTCCGACATCAGGATCAACTACACGGAGGACTCAGTCCAGTATGTCACCCAACATCTTTTCACCAACTACTTCAATGGCTCGGAGATCGTCATTGCCGGAAAGCTCACCAACCAAAGCGCAGAGTCCCTTCACGTCCAGGTCACTGCGAGCAACAGCGACAAGAGCATCGTACTGGAGACAGACGTGCCCCTGCGACGCCGACAGGTAGAGACCGAGAAACGTGTGAAAGAAGCCACAGCAGCGATGGCAGCCGGCGCCGCCAAGGCTCCCGGATCGGGAGACTCGCGGGACTTAGGCAACACTCTGGGTTCCATAGCAGAGGACTTTGTGGAGCGTGTCTGGGGTTTCCTGAGTGTCAAGGAGGAGCTGCGGTCGAGGCTGCGCAGCCAAACCAGCAAAGAGAGGGAAGATCACATCCATCAGGCCACCAACCTGTCCCTCACCTACAACTTCCTCACTCCCCTCACCAGCCTGCTGGTGGAGAGGCCCGTGGTTTTGGCTGACGGCTCCATGAGTCCAGCACCCACCACCACTGCACCATCGGAACCATCAGAACCCACGGAGGCCGTTTCAGCTGATAATGACCTGCCAAGTGACACTGGGGACAGAAAGCCAGGCAGTCACACTCAATCTCTGAGCAACAAGATCGGTGAGGATGTAAACACATCACACAAGATAAATTAAGTTTGACTCAAACATCTAATTAATAGATCCAGAATGTAACTTGTCCATTAAAGACAGGGATCCGGACCCGGACCCTTCTAACCAATCAGAGAACTGATTTCTGCGGGATTAGTCGGTTTTCTGACTACCTGGTTTCACATGGACGCAACGATTGTAAAGCTTTGCCTCACGGCTTAAGATAAATTCTATCTCTTTTAGGTAAAGTTGAGAGAAGACCAGCCAAGAAATCCATCACCATCTCCAAGACATCAGGTGACTCCACGTGTGTGTGTGGAAACATTGTCCTGTCCTGTCCCGTTTCAGCCGATAGCCTCTGAACGTAAGCGTACACGGCTGTGTTCACACAGAAAACCTTCGCAGAGAGGAAGGTGGGAACGTACAGTAGCTCTCTCCCTGCACCCTCACCCTCATCACCGAGCACGCAGGGTCTAATTGAAAATGCCAAAACAGGCGCTACGTGGTGCTTTGAACACGCAGGAGTGAAAAGTGGATGTGTTTCAGTAAAGAGGACTCCATCAGAAGCAGTTCGTCAGGACTAATGACCCCGTCATTACTGATGCTCTGTAATCTTGTCTCATCTCATCACTCCTGTTTATCATAGCTGGTTCCCACAAGCCTGTGAAGACTCCAGCTGAAGACATAAACAAATTCCGTAGACTCCATAAAAATCTGACATTACCATATATATTTGTGTTCTAACTCTTGTACATAGAGATGGCAGATTGGAAATCCAACCCCAGTAGTAACATAGCATTTCCTTACCTTCTTCTTCCCTACGACTGCTTCAGCGGACGGGGACCCTCACTTTGTGGTGGAGTTCCCCCTCAGTAAACTGACCGTGTGCTTTAACATCAACGGTGACGCTGGACACATCCTCCGCCTGGTTTCTGACCACCGCTACTCTGGTGAGACTCGTAAAGCTGTGGCTGTCAGAGAAGGCAATGAAAGCTTGTTTTCTGCTCTTGACGGTTCTTTTCCCGTTGTGCAGGCGTGACGGTCAACGGTAAGCTCATCGGTGCCCCAGCTCCACCAGGCAGCCACAAGCAGCAGCGCACCTACTTCAGCGCCATCACCCTGGTGGTGGATCACCCCAGACGCGCCTACATCGAAGTGACCCCAAAGAAAGTGATCCTGGACGGACGCGACCGCATGGTCCTGCCCTGCCACTCCACTGTGGCAGTGGAGAGTGGCGCACTGTCGCTGGCTGTCGTAGGAAACTCTAACGTGACTGTGACGGTCGGTGGGAACGTCAGCTTTGTCATCCTGCTGCATCAGTACAAGAACCCAGCCCCATATCAGAGAGACCACCTGGGCTTCTACATCGCCAGCAGCAAGGGCTTGTCTCCTTACTGCCACGGCCTGCTAGGTACAGTACGCCTCCACGCTCTCCTTGAAGCGCTCCTCCAACCCTTGGGTGGAAATTAACTGCAGCCTTGATTCACTTTCAGGTCAGTTCCTGCACGAGGACGTGGGGTTGGCAGACCTTCCCGCACAGGGAGACATGAAACCCTCTCAGGTCCTGAAGGTGAAGGACCGCTCGGTGCCGGTGGTTCCGAAGAGCAGGCGGATCTACAGCGGGACGCAGAACGTGGACTGCTGGTTCGCCAAGAACAATGCAGCCAAACTGATAGACGGACAGTACGAGGACTATCTGGTGTCACACATGTTCGATACAGGCGAATGGCCCCATGGGACTAACAGAGTGTGAGCAACCGCCACGAACCAGCTGTGGCCTGTCCACCATCTGATGCAACTCTTCAGCCTGCATCTCGAATTATCACATCACAATACACCAACAGTAAACAGTTTCACATACCACAGCTCAAGTACAGGTTTGCTCTCACGTCTTGAATATCCACTATATTGTGTTGGCTCACCGGCCCTGACTCCACATGCACTTAGTGACATCCCAGTACTAATCCATAGGGTTCAATGTGACGTCGCTCCACCCGTTGCAGCTATAAGAGCTTCAGCTCTTCTGGGAAGGCACAAGGTTTAGGAGTGTGTTCATGGGAACTGTTGACCATTCTTCCAGAAGCGCATCTGTGATGTTGGACCAGAAGGCCTGGCTCTCAGTCTCTGCTCTAATTCATCGGGTTGAGGTCAGGACTCCGTGCAGGCCAGTCAAGCTCATCCACACCAGACTGTCACCCATGTCTTCATGGACCTTGCTTTGTGCACGGATCCCCATTATTTACAGGGGTGAGCGAATACTGGCAATATAGTTTATGTTTTTTACTATTTCTAATGGAATTTAAATTTATTATACGACGTGTATTGTTCTTCTATTCTTGTAAATAAAACATTTAAACTCACATACCGAGGTTGTTTTCTTTTACATGTACACGATTTTCAAAGCCGGAAGGTAAAGCTCACACCTGGTTACCATGGAGACCAACCCTGTTATCTAACTCCTTGTCCCAGCGCCAATGACAAGATGCGTGTCTGACACACAACTACACACACACTCCTCCCTGTCATCAGCTGGAGGTCACAGGGCTGCGGGCCCCGCCCACACAGCTGTGCTGCGTCCAGGTCCCTCTCAGGTCGTCTGTCATCGCGCAGCCTCTCATCGGCCACTGCAGGAATTCAACCCCAAACACCGGCTCTTGTGTCAATCACCTTTATTCATGGTACAGAGTGAAGAGGTACATTCTGTAGGATGCAAAGAAGTTGTTGTCGCCATTTCATCCACACGTTCTGATTTATAAAAAATCCAGCTGGAGGCGTTACAACCATTAAACCATAAATAAAAAGTACTGAAATATGTTGTTGATAACAGAATATATAAAGAAACAAACATCAGCTCTGTGCTTCAGAAGCTTATTTACCACCTGTAGTTTGGTAAGGTCTTGGGAAAAAAACATTTTAGTTTATGGATAAAAAAAATTATATTCCAATGCTGTCGCCACAGATTAGACCTATATACAGAGCAAAATATAAGAATAAATAAATGTCCCGGAAGCTGCAGTGGTTAATATACAGGTACTGAATGATCCCATAGAACAAGGGGAAGGAAAAGAGAATTCAAGTATATAACGGTATGAGAAATAACATTATTACAAGGTTAAGACTGCATTTTAATGGTATTATGATTTTTTTCTGGCTCCAGCTGCTCGTGTTGAATGTCTTTGGTGGTTTTATTCATTCAATCAAATACTGCAGAAAACTACTGTTTTCCATCTATCCACATTATCATATTTGGTCCAAGGAGGCTCTGACAAAAGCTTCTTTCTATCATTAAAAGCAGCCAGAGGGAGGAAGTGAAATCCCTCAACTAAAAAGGTGGGTTTCACGTGTTTATATTTGATGAAGTAACATTTGCCGTACATAGGTCACTACACTAACTTCAGCACTATACAGTTCTCCTTCTAGAGCACCAGCTTTGAGAGAATGTCCATGTCTTTAACACTCACACACTTTGCCCTGCAGGTGCTGCCCTTCCTAATCTCTCACAGCACGGTGAGAAGGTAAGCGAGTCCTCTACAATGCTACTGGATATACATGCATATAGTACTGAACTACACACACCTTCAGTACGGAGGAAGGCAGCAGAGGCTGTAGTGTTCACATTCCCAGGTTACATGAGCTTTAACTGTATTAGACCTTTAATCTGACGACATACGGAAGCGAGTGTATTTCGTGGCAGCTCGTTTTGTGTCGAGCGTCGTGTGTGGACAGCGGACGGACGAGTAAGAGGTCACGTCACCTGGGGCTACACCACCACCCAGCTGGGCCTCAACGGTCCTCCTGAGTACTGCACGTGAGGGGTTGGTTCCACGTCGCCGGGCTCCTCTTCCCCCTCTGAAGCGTCGTCTGTGTCTGTAGTGAGCAGGACCTGAGAGAGGAGGCGTCATTAGTGCTCAACTAATCCAGAGACGAAGGCGTTATCGGCAAAAAGCTGGGAAATCTCCCAGTTCTACATTCCCAGCCAAAAGTGGGAAATGCTTCCATGTATTAGCATCAGCAGGGATTTGTATCACATTTACAGGATTATAAACTTCCATGTGTTGTTTTATAGAGAAAGAACATTCATCACCGTCTGTGACTTCTCAGCTTTCAATGAGTCTTAACAACTTGTGAAAACTTTTCTGGCCCTTATAAAACTGAAACGCTGCTTCTCATGGCACCTTGCTCAGCCTTTCGCTTACTCATTATTATTTTAATGCATTCGTAGATCAACTGTAGAACAATCAGCTCAGCAATGAGCTTGATTTTAGATTTAATATCTTAAAAGCATCTTTCATTTACAACATAAAGCTGAAAAAGTAAAAAACAACAATCACAGGATTTTAACAATAAGATCTTTCAGCAGGCACAACAGCAGCTTTGTGCCCCCACTAGGCGCTCATCCAAATCAATGCCTCGCCATCAGCCGTCGTCCTCCCCTCCGCTTTGCTTTCCATAACATCAGTGAGTGGAAACAACTGCTAAATGTCACTTTTATGCCGGGATGAAGGCCTGATTTACGGCCGCCTGGCAGATGACCCAGGAAAAGAAAAAAAACAAGGGAGGGATAAACACTCATCGAAACATGAGGGTCATTCAGCTCTACAGCCACAACCCCAATTTAGGCTTTTAGCTCAATCTTTCCTGAGGGAGGAAGACAGAAGAGACACAGGCTTCTGTTCTGTTCTGTGTGAATCAGCCGAGACGAGCCAGCACCGAATCTATACAATGGGAACCAACTGAAACGTGTAAACAATTTACAGTGAAAATGATGTTGTCGAGATAAATTACTGAATCCAGAAATGCCTGCACCTTTCTCCAAAAACACATTATTCTTCTGTATCTGGAATGAATCTGCTGAACTCACCCGTGACTCCTCGTTGTCCGATGAAGAGTCCGCCTTCTTCACCGAGCTGTCACAGGAGTCATCCAGGCTCTTCATCGTCTTGTACTGCCTCATCATCAGGCTGTCCACCACCCAGAACATGATGGACTACAGTGGTGCACACGAGAGACAAAACTGGGCTTAGTAAGGCTGCAAAGGCAGGTTAAACTGCTTTCTTTAATAAGACGTACAAACCAGAGCACTCACGTTTACTATAAAGGGCACAATGAGCATGACCAGCGCCAGCTCCAGCTGAGGGTTAGCGATGTAGCTCAGCAACACTTCCTGCAACTGGAACCCAAAGTCTGAGTTATTATCACATTACTGATTGATTACGGTGCGAGAATTATGAAAAACAGTAAACACTGTTTTAGGAATTAGATTAAAGCGCTGCAGGCAAAAACACCAGCCTCTTAAATATCTAGTTTACTGAACTCTGGCCGTTTTGTCAAAGTCTGTCTTCAAACAACGGATGTCCCCAAACAAATACTGAAGAAAACGATGTCTATTAAAGAGTCTTGTTATCGCATGGAGGTCACAGCTGTTGCTCTGATGACAGCTAATTCCAGTAAACAAACTCAAGCATCTAAACACAGCATTGATTCATTGTTTCCCCTGGTATCAAACTTTTTTTCCTGCTTGTTTATTCTCCATGACTTTCATCTGTTGATGCTGCCAGAGAAAACAAAAGCCTAAACCCAGCCGAAATAGAAATATGGGAAGACTGACGAAGTCTGACGTTTGTTCGATGGAGCCTGGTTAAAAAAAAGATCCCATGTGGGTAGAAGGATCAGTTTAATGCCATAAAAAGCTATGAAACCTTTCTACTTAAGTTCATTCAGCTGATGCCCATGAAATGTTGCTATTTTCAGCATGAATTATGATAATACTACAGGATGTCATATTTCCCACAGGATGTGTGCACACATATCTCCACAGTTTACTTACCTTGGACCAGCCGGGGACGAGCAGCACCAGGCTGATTACACCTTTCTCCAGCACCATGATGAGCAGGTAGATGCCACACTGACCCAGCCAGGCTGCAGCCTGAGGAGGGTCGCCTGGAGGAGACAGAACCAAAAGATGCTCTTAGGATATATTAGTAGTCTTTTCTCCAGACTGAAGAAGTCTGTGATTGGGACAGATGCAGACAAAGAATGACCCAAAAGAACAAAACTAGTGATCATTGTTTTCTGCTCCTGGCTTGAAGGAGCTCATCTGATCCAGTTTAATTTCTGTGTCACAGCTATTTACAGTGCTCCGCTGAAACAGAGCGAGCAGTGGTCTCAAGTCAGCTGTGCAAGATGTCTCACTGAAAACTTCCATCGCTGACGAGAGTGTCTGTGTAACAACCGGCCTGGTGTTAATCCCTCTCTGCCCCACCGGGAATGTTTCCCAGACGGACTCTCTTCCCTGTCCGCTTCCAGCTGGTCTACGCTGCCCCCTTGCGGCGACACCGTAGAGCTGCAGCTTATTTTTACTTGGTCACTGAATGCATTAAGTCACTCACCATACTCTCCAAACACGAGCAGCGTCCACTGCTTGTACTCCACCAGCTTGGACACCAACTTGACAGCCACCCAGATGACCAGCATTCCCAGCGTGGCGTCCAGCAGGAAGTTCATAAGATACCTGTAGGAGTTACATGAATGTAAATTGCCATTCTTTATGACGTCACGGCTGGTACGTGGCAATGAATTACTCACAGGGAGCAGGGGTCTTCTTTGGTGAGTGTGGACAGGAAGACGTTCGCGAAGTGGATGAAAAGAGCACCGATGGCCTGTTTGGAAGTGTCAAAAAACCTGCAGGGACGAAAAAATTCTCAATGTGAGAAAAAAAAAAGTAAAAATTCAGCTTTGACCAACACCTCCTCTCATCTAAGCAACTTCTCTAGAATGTTGGGACTAAGGGCAGAAGAAATATTCTAACCAGATCCTCCATGGTCGTCTGATCCCCACCGGCTCGCGAAACCTCTTCACTGCAAACAAAAGAATTTAAATTACGAACATGGAATGTGCTCATCATGTCAATCACTGTTTCTTTGCTGCTGGTTTGGAACCTGCGAAATGAGCTTCCTCCCGGTGCAGAGCTGCAGGGAAAGAAGGACACAACAGACACTGCACAAACAGGACATCAAGCGTGTGAGCGATGGGAAATAGAAAGCTCTGCACTGAGGAACTGCGGTATCCGCCATGAACATACAGCCTTAATCTCAACAGCAACTACCAGAGCAATGTTGAGTCAGTGGAGGGAAAACTCAAAAATAGGTTTGAGGAAGAGCAGAGGGACGCGCGGTGCAGGCCTGGCTGAAGGGCCGTTACTGCTCCGCTCCACTCAAATGATCAAGTGTAAATATTAACAGATGTGTGCGTTTTGACCTGGAACGACACTTGAACACAAGCTCAGAACAGACAAAAAAGGGGAAAAAGCAACAAGTAGAAGGATATAGATTTTCCTGCTGTAATGAGTAACTGCATGAAGGTTACAGCTCATTGATCTCACTCGCCATCGAGTGATTAGCTGATGAAATCACCGGGACCGCACTGACCTTTTAAAAACACTGATTACACACCGATAATTAGATCACACGCCAACAATTAGCCAATACTTCACAGAATACACATGTGCATAAACACACTAGCGTATTAGTGGGGGAGGAGGGGACACAGCACTCAGGGTTGTATCAGTGGATATCTGAGCTCTAAACTGCTGCAGAGGGACTAAGCGTTGCCAAGGCTGGTGAGAGCATTCACCCAAGTCAGCTGGACAGAATCACAAGTTCATCCTGCAGTCAATAGGCATTGTTCTGAGCAGACCCACGCTGTGACCAGGGAGCTTCGCTGTCAAAGCTAAGAAGTCCTCACGTTACAGCTCACTTGACGGAGGCCGCTGTGGGAAGTGTGATATATTAAAAGCACACTCTTGACCAGCTCCTAGAATAAAGAGAGGATGAACCAGGGAGCTGCCAACAGCATCAACAAACATCACTGCTCGACTTACTGGCAAAATATTAGTGTGGTTAGGTTCAATGCAACTTTCATTTTTTTTTAAAAAAGAAAAGAGGACATGACGTAGGCTTCACATCCAAGACCAACACACACAGTCACTGTCTGCCCAGTGGCCGTGGAAGACGTGTTAACTGTACAAATTTTAAATGTGTTCAAGCACGTGTGGCGTAGTGGAGACGAAACCCTGCTTAGGCGAGGCTTCAAGCTCCGTCCTGCCTAAAAGCCAGATGACCTTAAAGTAACACATTTCTCAGTGAGGTTCGACGTTCGGCTGCAAACACAAACGTCAACAATGCGCCACGTGGCTTCCTGCAGACCCGCATCTACACAATACTGAGCAGATAGATATGGAGCCAACAACTGCGCCGTGACGCGCAGACGCTCCGTGCGGCTCTGGACACTCACGCATCAGCGTACTGAAGGCGACGACGGCCAGCAGCCCCTGGATCAGGACGCCGAACCGGTCCGTCAGCGCTCCGTTGTCGCAGCCGTGCGGATGCGCCTTGTCGATGTCGGACATGTTTGTGATTTCCAGAGGAGCATTTTCCAGGAACCTTTTCACCAGGGAGACGCCGCTGTATCCGTACATGTCCATGTTGACGAGGCACCAACAACAGCCGCTGGAGACAAAAGGGACGCCTCCTTAAAAACAACACCACTTTACCCGAGAAAAGCCCAGCACCCGCTTTCTGATACGCGGGGATCGACCCAAGATAGAGTTTCCCGTCACTGTCTCCGGAGGCTGGTGGCGCGTCTCATGATGCGAAAGCAAATAAAAGCACTAATTCGGTGACTCACGTCCATGTTTCTGACACGAAAACACCAACCGTCAAGTGTCCGGAACAGGAAGCCCGGCTTCCGTTATTCTGTGTCAAAATAAAAGCAGTGGATTTGTTTTGCCATGGTAGATGTTAAATAAAAACTGCACAATTATAGTGTCACAAAAAGTATTTGTTAAATTAAAAAAAGTAAATAAAAGAGTTGAAAGTCCAGCTATGTCATCATACAAAGTATTTTCTGCACATTGAACACTGCACGCACCAATTCAGTTAATCTGAACTTTGGAGATGTCATAAATATTATAGTACATCAAAGGCATTAGAATAGCATATTAGAAGTGACTTTGCACTGGACACGTGTGAGTTTTCTTGGCCACCCTTCAGTTATTAATGTCTTAAAACTAACCGAACCGTCCACCTCTTTACTTTGAAATAACATCTAACTGTTTTCCGTCGACGTTTCAGCCGCTTTGACGCTGGTCGGTGCAGAATTCCTTGAATGTGCGCGACGCCGCTTCATCAGGTTTTTTATTTGTTTGTGTGGCATCGGTCGTGCGTCCTGTCGCGCGCACGAGATCCCACGAGGTCAGTCTCTACCTCACGTGAAGCTGTAACAAAAGAGATTCTTGTGTTCAAGGTTTTTATTTTAATCGCAAATCTTTCTGTGCAAAAGCACACAAAAATATAACCGAGCAGTGGGGACGTTGTAGTTGTAGTTATGGATTCCTACAAACTGTCAGATGCCATTTTCAACTTAGACACTAATGTAAATAACAAATATACGGAATACCTGCAGAGCCTGTCTGCCAGGTTGTTACTCTGTTATTTATGGGCTTGGCCTCTGCCAATGAAATACCAGTACATTGAAAATGATCTAATATTAAAATAAATAATTAGAGATAAAGCTTGTAATCTGTTTTTTTTTTAAATAATCTAGAAAACTAATCATTGCTCATCTTTCGGACTGCAGAGAACTTAGTTAAACAGTGAGATGTTCCATATAACAGAAACCCATTCACCATTATTCCAAATGAATATTATTCAATTAGCGACTCTGTTGGAGGTGACAGGTACAGGTCAGTGAGACCAGATGCGTGTAGTAACCAACAGTTTGTTAATTATGACTGACATTTGGACTCCACAACAACAAAACAAGTCTGTCTGCACAGGTCGCGTGCTCGTGTGCGTGCGCGCGCGTGTGTAGGCTGTAATCCTTGCTCGCGCGCTTGGAAAAGCTTCTTCCCTGGCAGATTAATGGAGCACGGCGCACGATTCAGCCATCTGTTCCTCCAGCGGCATCGCGCCTCCTCTCCGGTCTTCACGGTTCCTTTGTCTTCATGAATCAAGATGCATCTCTATAAATACTGCGCAGACCCTCCCCTTTACACATTTCAAAATAAAATAATATTTCTGCCATGAATAACTGCTCATATGCGTCATGACGCAGGCTGCGCATCCATCTGTAAAACTTTGACGACACTCCAAATCATACTGGGACTAACTTACTCTCACTGGCTTGTGTCGGTATTATCTCAGTTTCGATACATATTTATATAGACATGGCGTCAAACTTTGAACTGTGGCATGACCGCTTATCAAAAGTTGTGCAAAAGGCTCCTACCACTAGAGGATAGTGTTGACTTTTATTAAGGGATGACCCATGCTTATTAAAATGACTCAAAGTCAGGGATATCAAATGTGACAAACACAGGAGCTGGTTGAAAAAAAATAATTAGAAATTAATATTTCTCCATACAGACAAAAAAGTGCTGCAGCTTTGCTTTGCAAAGAATATGAATTTGTTATCATTTTTGTTGAATATAGGGGTTTTCCTTGCTAATAAAACTAGACGGAGAAAAATACATATTAGGTGTTGGTTGCAGGATCAGATGAGTTGTTTTAACACAAATAAAAATGGGGGTATTTTAATTTTAACAAGCAGAGATCTTTAATTAATGTGTAGTGAGGTAGAGAGGCCATTTGTAGCTTAATGCCACCAGAAGAAGCTCGAATACAATCTTCGTTGCCGCAGTGAGTTCGGTTCTGGTGTCAACAGAACTTCAGCCTCTTATTTACACTCGAGCTGAATAAATGTTGCTGCCGCACTAAATGGTCAATGAAGGAGTTGGCTTGGAAATATCTGTAGATGTTTTGGACATGCGCAGATGGGAGATGCCATATTGGAACGGGGGCAGCAGCAGCAACCGAAAGACATCGCTCGCGCTGCTTTGCTCGAGCTCACGCGAACGAGGAGGGGGAGAGAAAAAAACGAGAGGGTCTCGAGAAGGAGAGGCGACCTAAAACTTGGACAGGTAAGACAGGTGACGGCTGCGGCGGTCCCGGAAGACTCTCCCGTGGCTAATGCGCTCTCTTATCCTCGTCATGTCGACGCTATAAACAGAGGGAGACTTATTCTTCTCCTCCTCCGCTTAAAAAAACAGAAGAAAAATCCCGAAGTGATCCCGAGGCTGTTTCTGTAGAAACGAGAAAATACTCGCGAGCGTTTCGTTCACGAGCCCAACTTGAACTAAGTGTCTCTCACGCGCTGTAATTAAGAGCTTTCTCGGCGTCTCGTGGCGCTCCGTGTAACCACGTTTATTACAGTGTTTTCTCTTTATGTTCACGTGCGTCATGTTATCAGCTGTTTGAGAAATAAGGCCAATTCCAGTAACACGCACGAACACGCGCAGTGTCCATCGAAGCGTCGTTTTAACGTGTTTTAATAAACACTTTGTTTTAGAAACGACCACGGCGCAATTTCATTCGGTGCGAACGCGAAGTTGCTTTGTTGTAAACGACTTATTACCGTCACTCGGCTGTAGATGAGTCATGTGGATTTTTATTTTTCACCCAGCCCAAGGTGCGTAAAAGCCATCGGAAAATACCGGACACTGCCAAAATGTCAAAGCACTTTCAACATGGCGGGTTATGGTGTTCGTGGGAGAAAACTGCGCCTTCAAATCTTTGAACGAGGAAAAAATACAACGACGGCAGGTAATGCGACCGGTTCGGTTTCTTTTGATGGATATACACGAGGTTTAATCAATTAAATTCAAAGTGTGCATGTGGCAACTCCGGGGGAGTTTTTTTCCGCTGCAGTTGTGAGTGTGCAAAGTACATGACCGGAGTGACAGGCAGGCTGCTGGTCGGCTACACCCCTCAGCCTCATCTTCCTTATGTGCACCAACGTTTCCTCTTTCACTTTTATCAAAAATACTGCCGCTCATTCGACGCGCCTGTTCCTAGATTACAGTGGGACATATTAGATTAATATAATTTCACCTAAGAAAGACGACATTTTGCACCAATGTGTTGCTGCAACAGTCGGGCAATATAAACCTCCAATGCGTATTGTTTCTCTTTGGGCACATTTGCAAAGATTACGCAGATAATTGGGGGCTGTTTTGCCCGCGGTCTGTAAATCCGGGGGGTTAACAGCTTTGCGTTATTTCGGAGGATTCCCCCTCCAGCTTAATTTCGTCACCACAAGGAACAGAAACAATAAAACCGGTGCGTTACGGAGCGACGTTCGGGTTCAGTATGAATAAATGATACTGCTCCAAAGGCATCATTCCCATGGAGCGAGTGGGGATGGAAATGGGAAAATCTTACTGGAAACACGAAAACGTGAACATAAAATATCTATATTACTGCGTGAGGTAAAGATGATTAAAACTCCCGCTGCTCTTTACTGATTAACGCCTGTTACGTTCGAATCATCTTTTTTAATCATTGAGCTGCCTTTCAGGAACCATTGTATGTTAATCCTGCTCAGCCACTGAGCTTCTGCACTGCACAGAGAAGAGGAGATAGAGAAACAGAAGCAGCCACTTTACAGGAAATATTGATTATATCTTTCTTTTTGTTGTGCTCTTGGCAAACTAACTCCCAGCCTGTATTTGAATAAGGGGAGGACGTAGGAAAATATCAAACCTGACCTCTCTTATTTTTAGAAGACAAAAAAGCCTCGGAGCTGTAGGCTGTGCCTGAAAGCCTGCATGTGTGTTGCATGGAGCTGTTTCCAGTCATTGATGTTGAAATAAGAAAACTCTGGGCTGAGGGATTTTCCCCCTCTGGCTGCTGCACAGTTTTCCTCTTCTGTTTTTTGTGGCCCACCAGAGGCTGTGGCTGTTTACACTTCATCAGGTTATAGTTACCCGGGCTCTGCGAGCATCACAGGCTTTTGTAATTGGGCATGAAAACACGCAGGCTGCAATGTGTACACGTCTATGTTATAAACTGTAGGAATCCGGAGGAAAAAAAAACAGAGGGCAAATTGTTGTATCGGCCTCCTGTTGCCAGAAGGAAACAACTCTTGGATGGGTCTAAAAGAGGAGAACCTAATAGGAAGTAATGCAATAAAACCCAAGCCCATGCAGTGGTAGTTAATCTCCTAAATCCCCCATTAAATCTTTGGCATGGATGGGTTTAGGGAAAGGCAGGATGACAACACGTGGATGCCCAGTGCACCATCAGGGGCTAATCAATAAAAACTCCTCTCAGTCGAGGGCCACAAATGTCCTGTGTCTGAGATTAACTCTCCCATTCCACTTTAATCCCCCAGCGCCCAATCTGGAGCCTTTTTCTGTAGAAAGGCTACAGGCCAGCAGGCTTCACCAAGTACAAATACAACACTCCCAGTGAGAAACAAAAAGCTTTAGGAACAAAACGCCTGTGGATGTTTTTGTGTCCCTGAGGGTTGTTAGCGTCTCTACTGTATGAAGTTGTTAAACCAGCGAGGAAACGAATGGAAAATACCTCAACAGGCTCTTACAAGGAGCAGATCATGAAGATGAGTGAAGTTGATGATTAATTTCACGTTTCAAGCAAATGCACCACATTCTCTTTATTTTACAAACTCACACTTCACATCTATGACCGATGTCAGAGTTGGGGTTTTTTCAGCAAGTTATCGCAATAAAAACAAAAATATATCTTTTACAGAACATCTAAAATGATAAATTACAGGGTAAATTTGTGGGAAATGAGCAATGCAGCTCATACGCAGACCATGACACATTTCCTGTTTTGGGGATTTTAAAATAAATGAACTTTGAGCTGCCACATTTTCAGGATGTTCACATTTGTGTTTTTGCCTCATGAGCACAGGAGGACAATGACAGGGCTGCAGTCTCTGCACCGTTCATCTAATGTGGTTGTGAAACCTTCAAATTAAAGCTCAAAGTCTGCAGCTTGAGTTCAAATCCAGTAAAGAGCCTGCAGAATGCAGAAAAAAATCAATAAGGGCTGCACTGAATGTACAAGAGAATACATTTCTGTTAGGGTTTTCACAGTGAATCATTATTGGTTATATTTTTGCTAAATCTATTGATTGTTTATAGACAAATGTTCTGAGTAAGATGTAAAATGTGAGAGTTATAACAACACGAAACCCTGGAAACGTCAGGTTTATAGTCATAAACAAGCTGAAAACCTTCAAGCATTTTAGTTTTTAGTGTTGATCGAAGGAAAAAAGGGATCAAATTGTCACATTTGAAAAGCTGGAGATGCAGATGTTTAGCATTGTTGCTTGACCCGAGACCTGTGGTCGATGCTCTACCTGTTAATCAGCGTTAATCAGAGCTTGATGATTCCGATGCCCGAGTGTTTCCCCCCGCTCCTTAAATAGCCTCAGTCTGTGTGGTGCCGCGAGCTGCTGCCTCGCTGCAAGTGTCTGAGCGTACTTTGATGAGTTTTAATGAGCGCTGGGGAGGACGGCTCGCGTGGACGCAGCTGAAGACGGGAACCGCTGGTAGGCTGCGAGCAGGGGAGAGGGGCAGTGGGCTGCGTCATGTGAGCCAAATTAGCTCAGCTCGGTGTTTACGCAATGGATGTATGCTGGAGCCAGTTCAGGACGTCGGGAGTGTGTGTGTGTGTGTGTGTGTGTGGTGGAGGGGTGGCACACACCCTGACACAGTCGCACACAGAGGGATGGTTGTGGAGACGAGTGCTAAAGAACTGTGTGGCTACAAAGGGCAGCAGGACCGGTTTGTGTGCCTGCTTTCACATTCCCAGGATTTTAAGTTTGGGATTTTGGATGCAGGACTTGGAGTGTTTTCGTCGGAGGCTGGTTGGCTCGGATAATCCCACAATAAAGGCATGGTTTGCTCGGTTGGATGTTGATTTGAAATTCAGCAGCGCCTGGAGGGGTCCTAAGAGCGATGGGGACCGCTCTGCGGCCGCAGCCTGCCTCAGTGTTAATTACCAGGTGGATGAAAGTGGGTGGACGTTGGTGAGTGACTCATTGTTGATGTGACTACATGACCAAGCACAGCTGTCCAGCAAGTGACAGAAAAAGCCTGCTGTTGTTGTTGCGAGGGTGATTTCCACACGCTGTAGTATTGATCTGTTGTTTTAAAGCTTGGAAGGTCAGATTGGAAAACGTTTTTCATTCTGGGTTTGCTTTATTCTAACATTTAAGCTGCTCAGCTGTTATTCTCTCCTGCCGTATTTACAGAAGCTGTAGGTTTATGACACAACTCCAGTCAAAGAACTGAAATGAGTCAGTCAATGAGTAAATCGCGAACAACTGGCTGCTTAGCTAATATGTGGGAACATCTGTTATTTTCTTTATCGCTCATTTACAAGAAAGCAGATCTTACTTGGATGTGTTCGTTGTTCGTATTAACTGTTGATATGAAGCATCACTGTCAGTGAAGAGAGTCGTTGTAGGCTGAACGATAAAAAAAGAGGCGAAGAAAAAGCACAGTTAGTTGGTATGTTCCTAGGAAAAAACACTGGTCATTTATTGTGAAATAAACATTCCTGACTCCACAGACGCTGTCTTCAGACCCACAACGAGTGATCAGAAAATGAATCAGAACTATTTATTAGTAATTAAGCATAAAAGCAAATATTCTGTGCTTGCGGCTTCTCCAGTGGGAGGTTTTCTCTGCATCAAAGAACTAGTGGGTTAATCAGAACATAGTCTGCAGATTAATCAGCAACGCATCAGGTTAGCAATTCCTGTGGAGTTCAGGAGCTCACAAGGTAAATCAAAAGGTTTGAAAGAATCTGTAGGTGGGGAAAGTCTCAATATGTTAGAAACATGCATTTATTATAATCCATGCATTCCAGGACTAAGGAATGATAGGACGTTAATGCAATAATCTCATTAGTAAAACTTACAATTTACAAATGCATATTTGTTGTCAGACCTCCTCTAAATGTTCCACATGAGGCGCCGCTGGCCTTATCTCCATTCTGAGTTAATTAATTGGCCTCTAGTGTGTCATTCCAGTTTTTCGGCTTTGCGCCACGCTGATAGGCACCCAGATATTACAAAACACAGGCTGGAATAACAGGCTTTTCAATCGGCTCTAATGATGCTGAAAATTAGTTTGACTGTGTTTCTCTAGGTTTTGTTTGCTTGTGACGTCCTTGCTCTGAAACACTCCCCAGACATCTTGGGGAGATAAGCAGATGTTGAGTCCTGGGACGTGGCGTTGTTTTGGGGTTTTTTGCACATTCAGCCACGTTCACGCCAAACACTTCTTCTAATTATGCTAAAGGAAGTGGAACTACGACGTTATTTTGTAGGTGCCAGATATTTTCTTCCAGTATGTGTTTATTTGAATAAACCTTTCAGCAGGTTTGTGTGATACACCAAATTGCAGATTAGTGATTTTGAATGCTACATTATTTGTTACATGATCTCATTCCTTCGTCTTTTCTTGTCTAGGGTCACTGAGGAACGTGAGAGATGCAGTAAGGAAAACTAAAACACTTCAGGTCAGCAGCTAACACTCACCTGGAAGGGGACGATGCAGTGTCACGCTCAGGAGCAGCCTCTGGCCCTGACCATAGTCAAAACGTACCGGTCGACCAATGGGAAGGAAGAAGAGCTGAACACAGGTGAGTTTGATGCATTTAAAGACCTGGACTCAGTGGATTCAGGGTAGATGCAGATGTTAGAAAACGTGTGGGGAGTCTGGCCTTTAGTTGTGCTTCAGCGAGCAGCGTGTACTTGCATTTGTGAGGCAGAAACGTTACAATCTGTTCAAGACAAACCAAGATTTCTACAGGTTCCTCTCATTAGACAGAGCAGGTTCAGTCCCACACTCTTCACACTGACGAGTCCCCAGAGACGCAGCACACACACAGACGCACCTCACACGAAATGTCCCACAGGTAACGCGATCGCTTCTCACCTCCAGGAGAAACATTAGCGACATTAAGTCAAAGTGGCGTAGTCAGACGCTTCCTACGAGGATAAACAAAAACCAATGTGACCTGTTTCACCAGTGGTGGCTGATGGGAAATGTGTGTGTTTCGCATGCAGATTTATTGGAGGAGGAGGCGGAGTTTAACTGGGAGGAGTACATGGAGGAGACCGGAGCCAACGCCGCCCCCCACACCACCTTCAAACATGTGAGTGACTATGCATCACGGTCACCTCTCACTCTGTTCCCATCCCCTCTGTGATCCTTTAAACACAGCCTCACGGATAAATACCACATGCAGAAATACTTTAATGCTACGCTGGAGCGAGCGGTGACATCACGGCGTCAACGCCGCTCAGTGGTGAGCTCGCGTTTGACGCCTGCGTCGTCAGAGAACTCATTGGTTTGATTACTCAATCACAACAGCAAACAAGGGCTCTGCTGGCTCAAGTCTGAGCATTTAAAGAAAGGAATACGATGACTTATCGACTGGAAAGCCCTGAAAAATCACGTTACTAAACTTCAGCAACACTCTCAGATCAGAGTGGGAAACGTGGTGGAAATATTATGAGGGAAATATAGAATACAACGAAACTTTTCATGTAAATAAGCGAATGTTAAACAAGTCAGGTTTTTAACAAAAGGACAATAATAAGCAGAAAGTGCTCACTTACTTACAGCTGATCGTTATCTCTGATACTCGAATCAGGAAACGGTGAACACGCACATTCTCTAGAAAACCGAAAGATCACATTAGTAAGAATTCAGATAAATTTGTAAGCAAAGCTGCACAACACTGAAACCCAGCTGGCACGGAGAGTCATCCTATTCGTTTAGGCTTTGATTTCTAATGTTTTCTGATTTTGCAATGTCGAACACTTCACTTCTGTAACAAAACCCTACAGTATAGATGCAGTTGGAAACCCATCATGTGGGTGTGTACGGGCCAGGGATGGTTTGATAAGAAGCATTATCCTGTTTGGAAGTTTAGGGGAAGTGTTGGATCCGGTGTTTTTAATAGGCGTCTCAGCTTTATGGAGACTCACTGTGATGGCCTTTCAAACTGTGGCTGTGGAGACAAATGATGTTTAAACTCACAGTAATTTGTTTTTAATACCATAGAGACTGAAGTGACAAAAGAAACTAAATTTGAATTGATGTACAAAATGTGTTTTTCAGCAGTCACCAAGTGTGGGAACTTGCAAAGACTGAATACTGCATGTTGAGGATTTTTAGCAGAAAAAGGCCTAAAGTCGGAGAAAAGTTTATTGTTAGCTGACAACTTGCTCGTATGTGATAATAATACTTTCTGAACGTAACGGCTCGCCCCTGGACGAGACGCTCAGCCCTCGGCACCTTAGAATCAGCCGCCTGTTCTGAAGACTTTCCCTCTGGGGACTAAATAAACTCCAAATCAAAGGAATGCTGTGCATTGTTTTTCGGTATGTGGCTCTTTGTTGCAGCAAGGGGACGAATTTGTTACAGGAGCAACTGAAGGTAGCAGAAGAAAAAGTCAGGAGAGTTTGGGAAAGACAGCCGTGTGTCTCAGTTTCCCTGCTGTCCTGTTGTGATGCTGCAGACTGTCCCCTTAAAAGAATTACTGCCTTTTTTAGTATTTCCAGCCTCTGTTTGATGTCATTTTAATCACAATCCCAAAGCCTGTTACCAAACATTTACCAGGCCGCTCCTCCATTAACATGTTACATCACAGGACGCAGAGGGGCCACATGGGTGAACGCCGAGTTTGACCCGACGGAGCAGCTGTGCGCCCGGGGGCGGCCCGCGGCGCTCAGCCACGGGCAGATGGATGGGAAGGTGCAGGAATGTAGGATCTGAGCAGCGTGTCCGTGTTTCAGCTTCTTACATCACCTGCAGGGATAAATGTAATGAGGGTAAAGATTAGAGTATACAGGCTGTATGATCAGGCACGCAGCGCTTATGTGAGCAGCGGAGTCTCCTGGGAAGTTAAATTGTCTTGTTGGGAAGTGGATTCAGTCACTGGGAAACAGACCGTGAATTCCCCAGTAAAATGTGAGTCAGTAAAGTGCAGCCCTCATCTCTTTCTCTCTGTGCCTGGACAAATTGAAACAGTGATTTCTCTTGGGCCCACACACACACAGGCAGTGTTTGCTGCTGAGGCTGCCCGTAGCGCTCTTACATAAGCCAAACAGAGTGATGCAGCACGTTTGCATTGTTGGAGCAGGAAGTCACGGGGCTGTTTGTATTGTGTTTATTTCTAAGATGTTGGCTTTTTCCATTCACTTGAGAGTGTGTGCGTTTGCGTGAGCGCTGAATGTGAACATCCTGTTGGGCTGGTAGTAGCCCAGGAATTGTATGGCAGCCTGTGGGTACGGTGGAAACGCATTACATTGTGCCGTGTTCACGGATTTCGCTTTCAGTGCAGAACAACTGAACTGAACTGTGCTGTTGTTTAGCACAGTTGGCAGGTTTAAGCAGTTTTCTTTTTTAAAAACCTTCCCAGGTTTATTTACGCTGCAATACAGTTATTAAACCTCATCTGTGGTTTGGGGCAATAAAAACAAACAATGCTGCATGTTACTGATAAAATACTGTAATACAGTTTAAATTAGTGGTGATTGTTTCCAGTATTGCTCTAAAAAACATTTGTTTCCATAAATAACGTTACCACATTATTATCTAGGTATTATTATGTCAGCAAAGTCGACAACACAGGCTTGGTGGCAATCCCCATGATGTGACCTTTTAGCTGACTTCCTTTTATGTTTTATCGTCTTCAGGCCTCTCACCAGGTTTTAGTAGCAGCCCGGTTCAACCTAGATGAACCTAGGAGACTATCAAAGTCAAACTCGGATGATAAAACTAAACAATACTCAAGTGTCTCTGTTCCTCCCAGGTGGAGATCAGCCTGCAGAGCAGCTTCCAGCCGGGCATGAAGCTGGAAGTGGCCAATAAGAGCAACCCGGACACGTACTGGGTGGCCACCATCATCACCACCTGCGGTCAGCTGCTGCTGCTGCGCTTCAGCGGCTACGGCGAAGACCGAAAAGCGGACTTCTGGTGCGACGTCATGACGGCCGAGCTGCACCCGGTGGGCTGGTGCACCCAGAACAACAAGACCCTCATGCCCCCGGAAGGTAGGAAGAACCGAGATCAGCCGTCGCCGTCACGGCTAGAATGCATGGAGTGGTTCAAAAGGCACGCTTGGCCCTAACACTACATCACTGTCCGCTACAATAGGGTCATAAAATAACACTCATCACCAAGATATGCAGCAAATGTTTCTGCACTATAATGAGAATTAAATAGTGGATTTTGCTGCGATATCAACCGAGGACACAGAGCTTTGTTAAAGACGTAATTGCTCAATAACAGGCTGAAAATCAAACGCGCTAATATTCCAACGCTGCGTCTTTGTGAGGCGTAAAGAGGACAAAGGCAGAAGTCGAACCCAGACAACGAGCGGGTGTTTGCCGCTGCGTGCAAGGTGGAACCACTGAATAACGGGGTGAATGAGAAGAAGCAGAGCAGATTAGGAAATATGTCCTTGCCTTAGGAAGAGGAGAAAAGCTGAATCAGTTTACCAGCCTGCACGTGACGCGGGAAGATTTAGCTCTGTGCTAGTTCAGCAGTTTATTTTAAGTGTGGTATATTTAGTTCTCTGAGAAACTGTCTGCATCCATTTCTATTTGTCATTAAACAATCAGGGAAAATCAGATTCAGCTTTTACTACAAAGACTGTTCATCTTTTTTTTTTTTACTTCTTTTATTCACCTGACATTTAATTTTTCACTCCATTTGCATTTCTTCCTTGTTCTTCTTGTCACTTTCTGTAAACAGACGTTTTTTGCAGCTGAGTGACATTATTTACATGTTTAGAGGACAAAACGTATTAATTTTTCATCGTCATAGGAAAGAAAACAAAAACCGAACTAAAGTAAAATGGTTTTCAATGGCAACAACAGTCAGATTAGGATTCTTTTACGAACTTAAGTATCCGTGAACATGTGAACGCCTCCCATCTTTACTTAGCAAAGAATGCTCTGAATAAAAGCGGAAAAACAGGTTTTCCTTGAATCGCTATTCTAAACACTGTTCAACTGCCGTGTTGTCGAGCTGACTCATCACACCCTCACCTGGGTTAAACACAGCAACACAGGTCACTTACTCTCTACAACAGAGTGAGAGCAGCTGCTTTTATTGTCTGAGAGCACCTTTGACTTCTAAAAACAAGGCGTCATCTTTAACTCTGACGCTTCTCAATGTCACAGCATCTCCAAACAGATGACTTGTGCAGACCATTTATTTCTCCTTGACTCTTCCTCGCTGATGGATAGCGTGCGCCTCTGTTGTTGTGGAGATGACCTGGATATGTTCCCACCTGAGTCGGGTGTCCTCGCCCTCACGCGTCCTTTTCAGTCGGCACCAGTGTTTTTGTCCCTTTTTTGTCCTCTTGTGGCACCGGGCGATTCATAAATGTCTGTAGGCACAAGCTGTTTAATTCACATCTCAGCGGATCATCTATCAAGCAGAGAAGCCATTCATTAATGCAGAAGAGTATTTGAAGTCTGCAAACACTGAAGCAGGGCTGCGAGTGATGATTATTTTTATTACCAATCCATCCGTCACTGCATCCTCCGCTATGCATCCAAAAACAGAACCACGTTAACACATTCGACTTGCTTCTGTTGGCAGATTAATAATCCAAAACATTCAGTCAGTTCAGTTTCTAATGAATCTCGTGCTTTGCACAAGAAAACTGTCATGACTTTGTTTCAATCACACAACATTATAACTAATCAAATCAAATCAAATGACATCGTTTTTTCTAGTTTTGGTTGTCCTCATTCTCAGTAAATGCCCTCAGGCTCTGCTTGATGTTCAGATAAATGACAAATGATGATATAAATGTTAAACTTTAGACTAAGGATAACAATCCTGTGGTTGCTTGGTAACTGTTAAATAGAGATGGCTTTGTTTTTCTTTTAATTGTAGGCTCTGACGTTTTGCAGCCTGAGTGGAGCTTAAGAAACCCAACAAAGCTTCACTTTTAGGTCGACATAAGGTCTTGTGTTCTTAAATTTTAATAAATCAGCAAAGAAACACTGGAATTCATGGACTATCAGTGGTTTTTAATTTAATTTAATTGATTTGGTGATAACTATTAACCTAATGCTAGAATTATATTATTTAATGTGTGATTTGGTTGAAAGTGGTTCTACCTTACAAAGCATGGAGAATAATTTTCATTTGGAGATGCACTCACTGAAACTCGTTTCAATTAACCTTGTGTAACAAGGAAACTGTATTATTATTTATTTATTATATCGACAAAATCACCATGACAACAATGTGGGTGTATTTCCATGTCTTTAAAATACCATCTTGGTAACCTGTGCAACTCCTTTGCGAGGGAAGATAATCCAGCAAAATCTATTTGGTAAAGGAAGGGTAGTATTATGTCAACAGATTACACTGGTAGCAGTTTGAGATGCTTGGTCACTATGAGCTGATAGAACAGAAGTTCCCTGGACTGAAACCGCTGACGTTTCTCGATCAGCTGCCTCCTCCTGTGTCCCTCAGAGGATCTCATGTCAAAATCCTTCCCTCTTCTCTTAACGACAGGCGGCTGACGCGGCCGTGTGTCTAATGACGCAAACCAAAGTGCAAATCGTGTAAGAGGCAGCTCAGTATTCCCCAAAGAAGCTTCTGCAAGATACTGTCAACTTGTGAATTTGTCCAAAATGAGCTTCCTTACAAGGCTTTGCATCATCCCATGCTGTGAATGTGTGCGAGTGTGTATTTTTGAGTGCTTCCACCTGTGTCACAGTTACTGGTTTTATTTGTTTCCTTTTTGTTTGTCTTTGTTTCTCAGATAACCTTTACCTAAGAACAGGTAAGCAGCTCTAACGGTGCCTGTGACTAACTCTCTGTCTGGCTCACTAGTGGCTAACATTAGGCCTCAGAGCTGCATGTACAGTCAGTGTGCTTCCTCCTCCTCTTCCTCTTTTCACCTCTTTGCAGGAAATGACCTCACAGCTTAGTTGCCACGCCTTTGCCTCTTGCATGTTTTTAGTCGAGTGCTGAGTGGGTGTCTTAGAGTGATAACACACACGCGCCCGCTGTTTGTGCTTGCTAAGGCCTTGCATGATAACTAGTGCACCACACAGCAGCCCAGTTATAAATGTCCTGCTTTGATAAACACGCCTCTTCTCATGTGCAACCAACAAACTGAGAGACAGGTGCACGAATCCGGGTCAGAGCTGCGCAGCGTAAATGTGTCGGTCCCTGCAGCAGATAAAAGCCACGTTTCACATGTCACAGAACTGTCCAAGCACTTTTGGATAATATTGTTAACTGCTAATGTGATATAAATATACCATAGAAGTGACTGAGCAGCATGTTGAGAAAGAAAATGAAGACAAAGACAAATGCGCTATTGTAGAAAAGTCTCCTGCTACAATATCTACCGACAAGGAAAAACAACGTAAAGAGTTAAATGTTTTGTGGCCATCAGTTTAATCAGCCTCTTTGAATGTACGATCCTTAGAGAATACGCTGCAGAGGCGTCTGAGGTGTTTCTCACAATGTCGGCAAATAAAGCTTTAACAGAAGAAAGCTGGACATAAAGACGCAGGAATCATCCCATAAAGTTCTTCAAATCATTTCAGAATCTAAACAATTACAAGAAAAATGTCATCATTAAGCAATTTCCCGCAGCCTTTGAAGGAAACATTGATTTTTCCACGCTGAGCTCTTCAGTTTCACAATGACTGAACCGAACAGGCCTGTTAACAGCAACAACCACCGAGGGCTCACTCTCAAAGCTTTGCAGGGCTCAGTGTCGATGCAGTCTGCTCCCTAACCCCCAACCTGAAGCATCACAACGACCGACTCCAACCCACACCTGGTTAGAACTCAACTCTAAACCAAGCGTGAACCTCATTTACCTCTTTCAGGTGTGACGTACTGCTATTTAATCATTTACGACGTCAGGACAGCGTGACCACACAGTATAAGCACATTATGTCCGCACAGTGTCCACACACTGATGTGTTCGGCAAAGTTTTTGTGCTCATCAAATCAGCCCCAAATTAATCGGCATCTCCGTTTGCAAATGCAGCGCACGAGTCTGCAGCACTGCAAACACTTACGTTGCATAATTTGCTCATTTTTAGGAATCACAAAGTCACTTGAGAGACAAGTCAACAGGCTCAACTTTGATTTTCCCAGCTCACCTGCTGCGTAACGATGATCCTTCCCTCATTCTTCTGGAGCATCATTTAAAAACCCGTGTTTAAAATCTTCTAAATACAAATCAAACAGAAAATTAGGCTTGAACATTTCCCTACAAGCGACAGGAAAACACTCACTCAAACATAACGTGATACGTGTACTGAAGATATGATCTCTGTTGTTTGCATGTGCACGTATGTGTGACTGCATGTGTGTACGTCACAGTGACCCGTTATTGTACAGAGATTTTAAATCCTACGTTAAAGATTTGCTGGTGTGGTGGAGTAGCTGCGCGCTGACATGATCCCAACACAGATCATTTGCATAATGAATTCACCACACTACTTCCTGTCTGGGCCTGCTGGAGATGATGCTCGGAGTCAGACGTGTGCGGTTTTAGGACTAGGCTACGTTCACGCTGGCAGTGACGATGTGGTGAGAAAGTACAAGGCGCTGCTCTAGTTGGGGGAGAAGGTGGTGGATTGATACACACTGTGATCCAGAGGCATCAGTCTGGAAATGCCTCTTTGTTTGTACGTGATAGGGCTGCAGTTTGCAATCCAAAGCAACTAGACTTAACATTCGGTTAACTTGTAAAGCTCAAGAAAAGCACCCGCACTTGTTTTAACACTACCAGCCAAAGATAAGATAAAAAATGTTTCTGCTGCAAAACACAGATGGTGTCAAAGATGCACACACGTACCAGCTGAAGGCGTTAGCGGAGGCTCGCCCGTCTAACCAATCGGACTGGATTAGTAACTTTGAGCTATTTCTCACTTCGGGCTCATGTCATGATGACGTGTATTTGAAGCACTGAGCATGGCCGACAATAGCACAATAGGGATGAAGGGCTGGGTAGAGCGGAGTGATTCCAAGTCTCACGCTGCCAATGAGTTCTTTTAAAACAACTGGCCTTTGTTTTGGAGGTAAATTAAACTGATCTCTCCTCCTTTGCGCTTCCTGTTCAACGTTGTTCAGCTTATGTTGTTTTGATAAGACACGATTTTACAGCACTCCGTAGTTTTGTGTGGGTTGTGAAGCGCCTTAGTATCAGAAGCTTGGCCAGTTCCTGCGTCTCCACGTCTCCCTGTAGCCAGCAAACACGTGGAGACGGTGTGTTGTGTTGGACTTCATTTCTTAGTTGTACTGTACCTAATCGCTGCTTGTTAAATGGGATTAGACACTATTCCAGCCATATTAGTTGCTCTAGCAGCACAGTACAAATATGCAAATGTCATGTAAAATGGTTGAAGGCAGGCACTGCTCCAGTGGGGTTTACGTTTCTCCAGCACTTCCTACAGTAAACCCTGGATTTGCTTAACCTCACAATGGTTTCTCTTACACAGCATGCGAAACGTTTTGTGTATTTTTTGTGTAAACGGACTTAAAATTCTTAAGCAGTTTCATTCTTCCGTCCATTCATCACACGTGTACGCATGCGCCGTGCTCCTGTGGGGCTCTTTACCACCAGCACATCACTACGGTCATTTATATTTACACAAACTGCTCAACATCCCGTCATAGACAGGGCAATAAAAATGAATCTAAAACTGTCCGGTACCGATTCAGGCAAACGCAACAGCAAGAGCATCTCACAATAAAGTCAACACGTCGTCATTACGCTTATGGCCTATTTGGAAAGGCTGCTTAAAATGGAAGTATGTAATTGTTGCATTGACTTGGCTTTCCAGCCTCGTGCTGCTCATCTGCACGCCAGCGCTGGATGAGACAGAGGGGGAATTGAGCGTAATTGGCTCCCATTAGCTCTGATTAGAATCTGTGGCACTGCTGTGATCACGGCTAAAAACACTGAGACACCTTTTCTTCTGTAATTATAACATTGATTAACCAAACTGAAGCTTTGTGCACAGAGCTGGGACTGTTTACAGGGAAGAGGAGCTGGAGATGCAAATATCAGGCTTTAAATATATTCATATGTGTTGCTTTTTTTTTTTAATTTAATGCTGAATATTTTCCTGGAGACTTCAGCAAAGCTGTAGCGGAGCCTGGGCCTCGGGGAAAAGGAAGGAGGGGTGAAGTTGGCACTGAATTACGGGAGGAGGTGGAGGAGTGTGGTGTGTTTAGAGATCTCCTCCCTCAAGGTTAATTATGCACGTATTGTAATGTGAAAGTCAAGCGCTCACCTCTGTGTCTGCTGCCTTCAGGATGGATATAAAGAAAAATCATTAATTACTTCTACACACAGCACTGCAGCAGGGCCAAACTGCAAGACGGCTGGCAAGAGCGAAAAAGAAACGAGAGAGGGAGAGAAATGAAGAAGTAGAAGTTTGCATCTTCGGGCTGCAAATGACTTCATGACTAATCTTGGCAGGATCTGTAAAAATAGTTGATCTATTTCTGCACAACTGAGATCAACACAGAGTGAGTGTGTGTGTGCTTTTGCAAAGTCCAGTAGCAGCAGCGAGGAAGGAAAATAGTCTCACAGGAAAAAAAACACTATTATTAACAGTGTATGGGCCACAGAGATGTTGTTGTTCACCTTACTGGCATGAAAAGGCTTCTGTCTGGTTGACACTTTGATTTATTTGCGAGAAAATTCCAGTTTATTAGATTCAGACGAGACTGAGTCCAGCGGCATGAAGGGATTTATTGATTTGTCTCATATCATAGGTCAATTAAGTATTTAAAGGCCTCTGTGGAGCCATCAGCTGTGGTTAAGCAAACCCAAGAGGAATTATTACTTTATGGCCGTTTATATTTTGAGCCCCAGCTCTTAAGAAACAGAGGTTAAGGGTTCGTAGTGTTTAATTAACCAACTAGTCTGATCTCACCTGAAGAAAACTAGACGGGGGAGAAATTTTCACTTACATACTTTACAATTACAATTTGATCACATGCCTCAGTTATATCATCCAGAAACAGGTTGTAAATACTGTGTTAGACTCTAAAACCGGTCTATTGCCACTGCTACTGTACGTTTCATCATACTACACTGTGTGCTTTACATCACAGACATGTTTTTAGACATGATTTCCCCTTTTTCTGCTTCTAAAAATCCGTGACATGTTTACTAAAGTAAAATAGGATCTTGGCACTCATTCATCCCCAGCAAACCAATTTACACCCAAATCCTGACTCCTCATTAGGTGTTAGTGTATGGACTACATTTCACTTTCACTTCAGTCTGATGCTAATCTGAGCTGCAGGGGTTGTTGGTTCTCAACATGCTACACTCATTCTGCAACTGTGACTCATTTGGCAGCATCTCATCGATTCCAATGAGTCTCAGAGTTTGTCAAAGGCTTCTTCTGTGAAAGTGACTAACATGAAAAACATGCAGGACCCTGAAGGCCACTCTGCATTTTCCTTGAATTCCATGCATTGTTAGCGCTGTGCTTTGCGGTGGGGGGTGGTGAGCAGACGAGAACCACGTCACTTGGAACGGTTTCTTTTTTGAGCATAATTGGAAGCACAGGTGTGGCCCTTCTTCAGTCTCTTACAGTATGTGAAAGGCCGTGAACTGCTTGAAGGACACTGAAGTGCGTCATATCAGCTCTGAGGAGCGAGAAGTGAGGGCACGCGAGACCCTGAGTCCCTGAACCTGTTAAGTCTTAGTTTTAGTTTTTCAGGTGTTCAGCGTTTCTCTCCTGATGCCGACCCATAACTAAATACAAACGAAGCCCCTTTCATTCACCTGCAAATTTCCAGGTCCGAAACTTGACAGTTAATTTTGTTTCTAGTCGAATCCGCTGTTAGAAATGACTCATGAGATTTCTTAATGTTTTCAACTCATTCTTTTGTTTTGCTGAGCATTTTTAAAAAGACTCCAGAAATACTTATTTTCCCCTCAGTAAGAAAACTGCAGTGTACTGTAAACAAGGTCATCAGTGGTGACAGCAGCCCAGAAAAGGCTTCCAGTAATAGAAAGACAAGATAAAAATAGGAAGGCAATGCAGGCGAGGAACCCTTTAATTATTATATTGAAACTACACAAATGGATTTACTTCAGACGTTATACAGGTATTAAAGCCTGACAAATAGCCCTGGGTATTCTGAGGGGAAAGCCCTGAAATAAACCTCCTTTGGCACAGTCATTGTCTATTTAACATAGAGAAACAATGTCAACAATACTTTCGTACATTTCCTCATTACTTTGAGCTTCGGTTCTTTCTTTTCCTCGTTCGTGTGCCAGAGCTGACTGATTCTGGCATCTTCTGTTTTGATTTGCGCTGCTTTCACATGTGGTCATGAACCTGACACAAATCTAACAGAGTGTCTCCGTGATCTCAGCCACACCGGTCGTTTCTGAGTGCATGCACCATTTATCGCTTGCAAGAGGAAGTTACAAGCAACCTGGTAACCTCTGTAATTGGAACCTTTGGATTAAACACATTTCTGCTCCCACTGTGGGTCTCACAGAACTTCTCTGCACAAGGCTTCAGTCGTTTACTGAAACTGACAGCTGAGCTTCTGTTTGCGTGTCTGACGTCAGCTATAATTCAGCATTTATGTTTGCAGCGAAGCCATTGAGACGTCAGTAGGAAAAGACACTTCTTTTGCACAACATTTGTTAATTCAGAGCTACTTGTTGGTACATTAGTGCACATCTGCATGAGACACAATAAAAACATCTGTAAGGGCCTTGCTGAACTTGTTTTGTGCGTTTTTCAGCTATATGCATCCTCTGTGGCACATGCAAGAATTTACCACAAAACAAGAACACAATCATGTGCTTGCTTTCCACACGTTGCTTTGCCTCCATGTGTCTCAGCTCTGACATGTTTGTGTCTTTACAGCCATCAGGGAGAAGTACAGCGACTGGACAGAGTTCCTCATTCAGGACCTGACCGGCTCCAGGACGGCACCGGCCAACCTGCTGGAGGGGGTGAGCATATCTACGCAGCAGCAATTACAAATTCAAGCCGTTCCATCTTGCTCAGCGTATTTTGTTTTCCGAATGAAAACGTGATCTATCAAAGAAACAAAGCTTCAAGAAGTAGAACGATAACAACCAAAGCTAGAACACACACACAAGACATGTCTACAAACAGAAAGAGTGACCATAAGGTGACGGAACGAGCTATATTTAGCTTTGCAAGTCATCAAACTTAGTTAAAATTTTAAATCAAATTTTTAAATTAAAGCTGTCATTTTCTCTGAATGTCAAACTGTGGCTTGACAATAACATAAGTGTCCCCCTCAGCCTCTGCGAGGTAAGAACACAGTGGACCTGATCGTTGAGGGCTCGGTCCTGGAGCTTCAGGACGCGTGTGATCCCTCCCTGTACTGGCCCGTTCGAGTCATCCAGAACATCGGAGGACGGCTCCGGTTACGTTACGCAGGGCTTTCCGACGACCACCGAAGCAAAGACACCTGGCTGTTCTACCTGGACGTTAGACTCCGGCCCCTCGGATGGGCCCTAGACAACAGTCTCAGCTTAGAAGCACCTATAGGTACCAGAACAATCTGTTCACACTCAGCATTCAACCAGGATCGACTATGACCCTGAGAATGAACCAAAGCCATGGTTGTAGTGATAGTTTTAACCTTAGTCGTCTGCTCAGAGCTCAGGTCTCTACAGAGTGCCCCCGACTGGCAGCAGGCGCTGGAGGACGCTCAGCTCGAAGGACAGAAGAGTCCACTACCACTCGAAGTCTTCAAGGTGAGTCGAAAATAGGCAGACAGGTAGATGGCTGAAAGCTGAAACTAACCAATTAAAATGTTGAATTGAACACAAATGTGCCAAAAATGTGCCAGCTAAAATAGTTTGGCCCAGTGATTGGACCCCACTTCATCCACTTTCTCATTAGCTTAACTGGGAATAACACTTCTCCTCGAGTGGTTTGTTCATTACACGTCCGCCCAGCAGCGTTAGCACGACCTACATCATTATCAAAACTGGAACACATTAGTCTGAAAGTCTTGGTTTCACTGTGGTAGGACCATGCAGACCTGCCCAAACACTCCTTCAAGATGGGGATGAAGCTGGAGATGGTGTCTCCGTGGGAGCAGCTCCAGATCTGCCCCGTTTCTGTCACCAGGGTGAGTCACAGCGAAACGCCACCAAAGCAGCGGCTCCTCTCTGGAGGCTCCTCCAACTACAGCGCCTTCAGAGTTTACATTTTTTAATGATGTTTGAATTTCAGCAGCTGGAAAGTTTTATTTTACTGCGTATCTGCCATCAGAAAAGCCCTGAGGGCTACCGCTGTAACGTGATTCTGTGCGTTTCTTCCTCTCTTCAGGTCTACAATGACGTCTACTTCCAGGTCACGCTGGACGATCTGTCCCCTGACGCCAAGCCGCGGGTTGTGGTGTGTCACAGAACCTCGCCAGGCATTCTGCCCGTCCAGTGGTGTCTGAAGAACGGCGTGAGTCTGGAGCGGCCGCGGGGCTACGAGGGACAGGACTTCGACTGGGCCGACTACCTGAAGCACAGCGGGACCGAAGCGGCTCCTGACGCCTGTTTTCCAGACGTAAGACTGGGACTAGATAAACTCTTCACTCTGTGTTGTCCGAGGTGAAAGCCTTGACTTTTAATGACCCGTTACCCAACTTCAAGAGGAAAACCAGAGTTGAATCCATTTGAATATCTTGTAATGTGAGTCCAGCTTCAGGTTACCTGAGGTTAGATCATTGTCCTGCATGTAAATTAAATCTTCCACCCTTCTCCTCTTCTGTGCTTGGGGATGTGTAGACCTGGCAGAACAGAGGCTTTGCCAAGGACATGTGGCTGGAGGCAGTAAACCCTCACCAGCCGGAGGAGGTGTGTGTGGCTCAGATCACACAGGTCAGAGGACGCCTGCTGTGGCTCCGACTGGAAGGTATTGATGCGTGTGTGCGTCGCATCCAGTGTTGGTGGACTCCTGCTGCAACGGGTGTGCGCTCTCTCCGCAGGCGTGCCGAAGTCCGTGTCCGACCGCATCGTAGACGTCGAGTCCATGGACATCTTCCCCGTCGGCTGGTGCGAGGCCAACGGTTACCCTCTGACCCCCCCAGTCAAGCCTGTCTGTACGTACACAAACACACGCAGACTTCATCCCCGGAGCGACAGCTTAAGGCAAACTCTCTCTTTAATCGTCTCCACAGGCCAGAAGCAGAAGAAGATCGCAGTTGTCCAGCCAGAGCAACAGTAAGATAACAAATCATATATACACTCACTGGCCACGTTATTAGATCCACCTGCACAACCTAATACAGCAACTGACGTTAAGTCGACTTTTACAAATCCTGTTATAGCTGGAAGGTAACTGAATACTTTCAGTGGAGTGGATTGTCAGAGGCAGTTTCGTTTTGTAGGAATATTTGCATTAATATCACTACAGTTCACGCATGAGACTTATCTTTCCCTCAACCTTATCACTTAAGTAAATAAGAAATAAGGCCATGACCGCAGCAAACCATAAAACCAGCACCTAGAGCCTGTAGGGTATGGTCTTTAAGCAGCTTTATAGAGGTCATAAACACTTAAAATAAAAATAATAAAACGCTGGACAGTTGAGTAGATAGAAAGTCATTTACGGCACAGCGTGTCCGTAGAGCAGCACATAACCGTTCATGATTTTCATTCCCTGAAGTTTTAAAACTCTTAAATTGGTATGTGGTGAATGTTTAAAGGCGTTCATTGCTTTGCATGCACACTGATAAATACAGGGTGTAAATTAAAAAAACACGTTTTTCAAGTGTTGCTTCTGTGGATTTTTTAGAGCAGAATTTTTTTCTTGGGGCTTTGATTCTTTTGTTGACAAGCGACGTGTTCAGGAGATCAAGGAGGCAAAGTGGGGTAACATGGGGTTTTCAGCTGCTCTGATCCTCCCATCTTAACTCACCTGTAACTGGCCGATCGAACCGTCGCTTAGTTACTCTGTTGTCTCCTGTGCAGTTAGACCAGCAGGATAGTTTCAGGAGCCGTTCAACTGGATTGATGACCTTTTCCCCACAGGTTGGCTCCGTCCCAGACGGTGGCTGCGGCTCCCGTCAACCCCTGCCAGCTCATCACTGTGGATGCAGGTAATGTAATGTCACCTTATGCTTGACTGGTCTGCGCTAATTAACGCTAACGAAGGGAAGCCCTGCTCTTCAGTTTCTTTTCTTTTCGTGTTGCGTTTAAGTACACTTAGTAAACCCAACACATTAGCTATGTTTTTGTTTTCTTTCTAATCCTACTGGATGGGCTTTCACCTAAGAATCGGATTATTCTCACAAATGAAGCCAACGTGTGAAACTGCAGACACATCAGTGATTAAATACGTCTGAAAGTAGCTGTTTGTCGCCCCAACACAAAGACAAAACACTGTTGTTTACATAGAGGGGAATGAAAGTAAAACCAACAGCATGGTAATTCATATCAGTCAAGGAAAAGCCGCACTGGAGACGCAATACTGTGTTTGATTCAAGAGATTACTGAAGAACACAAAGCAGCTTCAACAAGATGCGACTTGTGGCTGCATTTCTGCTCTGCGCCCCGTTGAGTCTCATTTCCTCTTTGGTGAAGCCTTGTTCTCTCTTTCTTAAACTGTATCCTACAAAAACATACACAACTGAAGAATAAAAAGTGTCTTTTTATCAGCTGGAAGACGAAATCGTGCCCACAAACAAAACATTAGAGGCTGCGGTGTTGCTTCCTTTTCTAGACTATGTGCTGTAGAATGTGACTTACTCATTAGAAAAGAGATTTATAGGCTTATTTGGTACATGGTAAACAAAGCAGGGCTGGGTATTTACAGTATGTGCATGTCTTGTTTACAGCGCATCCGACTGTAAACAGCTTGAATGCTCACACACAGAGAGTAGAAGGTTAAAGCATTGTTTCCAAGAGGCACTTGCCCTCTTTTTCGAGTTCCCCGTCTAAAAACCACCCACTTGCTCATACATATTCATCACCTCCACTAATTACTATTCACCCCTGGCGGTGCGGTTCCAGGTGCCAGCGGTAATCAGGGGCTGCAGGAAGGACGGAGAGCGGAGTAGTTCAGTCGACCCACAGCCCAGTTTGACTATGTATTCACCTGCTGCACGGGCTGCATACTAATCACGTTGAAAGCGAAAAGATACACATATCTGTACCCAGAGGGAAAATGCTCTAAAATGCAGAATAACAAAAAAACGTTGCCTGTAAAATGACCTGAACGCGTATTTGCTTAATTAGTTTCTACTGTAAGTGACAGATTCTGTATGCAAACACAGTTTATTTATTTATGCTGGAAACGGTTAAAATTAAATTATATGTTATATTTTCTCTTTGCTGCTGCGTTTAACAGAAATATTGAAAATTAAACAAAGCCTTTCTGTGGATTAACAGCACGTTAGCCAGACAACAGTGCTGAAAGTTTCAGAGGCCTGACGAGAGGTTGGCAATCACTTTAACTATAAATTCATCTCTTAGCAATTCTCTGAGCACCTCATTACTACGACCAATTAAAACACTGACTGAACATAAAATATCATTTAATCTAAAACCTTCAAAGATGCCTCACGCTGACGTTTATAAAACCGAAATCTGACGCGGTCACGAAAAGGTTAAAAATATTTCAAACAAACAAAATATCTGACTAAGACCCTTTAAAAGCCGAAGCTGCTAACGAGTCTTCCATCAAAAGTTATAATAAAAGAGATTTTGCTTTCAAATGTAAGTTTTAGTTTAGATAAACTACAACATTAGTTTGAGTCCTAAACCCACAGTTCATGAGTTATGCATTATTTAGTAAAGGCACTAATGATTTGATCACACATGCATCTTTTTTCTTTTTTTTTTTAACATACTGTAAATATTGTTGTTTCCGATCCTCCCTCCCTAAGGCTCAGCCAACGGCAGATACTCCTGCTCCAAGATCTTCGTCAACCATCGGTGTTTCTCAGGACCCTATCTCAACAAGGGCCGCATCGCAGAGCTGCCACAGGCCGTCGGGCCCGGGAAGTGCACGTTGGTCCTCAAAGAGGTGGGCAGATGTCAGAGGCGGCGGGGCGGGCGGGGGGCGACAGGTCTAATCAAAGACTCCCACAGGTTCAAAGGCAGAAGAGGCTCGACGGACGCTGAAAGAGGGAGGAGGTGAAGAGATGGAAGGCGAGACAGTGATGTCTTGTTAACCACCTGCAGCTTCCCAGCAGTGCCTTCATTTTAATGTGGGGACCTGTCAGTCAAGAGTGTTTACACATGCACAGCCAGAACCGCACAGAGAAGCAGCCTCTTAATTTCTCTGGAGACGGTTTGTGCATATGCAGTCGCACTGCATCCGTGTGAGGTCTCAGTGTTGCCAGACGTGATTTGTAAGGAGGAGTGCGATCGGTGTTTGCAATCTGGTTTTGTGCAGTTAACAGGTTTTTCTTGAGGATTGTTCAGCTGAATACGGAATCTCTTTTTCCTTTTTTGCTCATCTGAGTTTTACTCTTGCCCTCAGCTGCTGAACATGCTGATCAACGCCGCCTACAAGCCTGGACGGGTCCTGAAAGAGCTGCAGGAGCTGGAGGATCAGAGCTGGGACTGCCAAGAGGAGACCCTCAAAGCCAAGTGAGGAGACATGCAGCGAAGTGTTCGCCGCAATAGGCCCGAACATCATCTTTTACGTTTGTTCCACACTGGCTTTCACGTGTTTCTAAATCATACGAAATACACTATGACCACGTCTCTTTGGGAGCTCCTGCAGACGAGCCTGCTGCTTTTCCCCCTTAACTCTCTCTCTACGAGTCAATTTTGCACTGGCCCGTTGAATTTTTATTCAGGTTTTTTGAAAGGTCGACATTTTCTGCCACCGCTGGCTGCACGGGGCCAAATTATTCCAGCACTTCAGGCTGGGGCTCAGTGTTTTCCAATCACAAACCGGCCCATTTTTCCAGCTGTAACAAGAAATTGGTCGGACATAAGATCAGCGTCAGCCTGCAGAGCACAAGCGTGTTTTCACAACTCAGCACAGAGGCTCCGTGTGATTCTCTGGGGTATTTAGTTTCTTTCATCTGATGCATCAGCTTAGCAGTTTCACTTCAGCCAAACACAGACCTGACCTTAGCCATTACAGGCAGCGTCACCATCTACCATCACGGACTGAATCTACCAAAACCTCCTTCTTCAAGTCAAAAGGCAGGTGTTTAAAAATGTTCTCCTCTGTCCCTTCTAGATATAAAGGAAAAACCTATCGCTCCACCATTCGGATCGTCCGCATGGCAGATCAGATCCCAGACTTCTGCCGGAAGGTGTGTGTGAAGCTGCAGTGCTGCCCGAACCTCTTCAGCCCCGCCCTCGTCACCGACAAGTGCCCAGAAAACTGCTTTGTTCAGACAAAAACCAAATACAGTGAGTTTCAGTAATTACAAGCGTCACTTGCTTGGCCACAGCTATGTAGAAAGCGCTGCAAAGTGTGTAATTGCTCCTGATGAGTAGCTTGAGTTTCGTTCTGGCTTCTTTGTTTTCAACATCTGCTGTGCATTCTGCAGCCTATTACTACGGGAAGAAGAGGAAGCTGTCCAAGCCGATGGGAGGAGAGGAGACACTGGAGGGAGAGCCGGCCAAGCTGACGCGCCGCAGGAAGAAGAGGAAAGCTATCTTTGTGCAGAAGAAGAGACGCTCGTCCACCGTGGACTACACTCCTGCCGGCTCACCGCAGGTTGGTCAACACGCCTCATCCTTCGGTCATAAAGCAACATCACAATTCAAAGGCCTGAGTTCTGAGCATGAGCTGAGGTTTGAGATGATGCTCTATGAAGATACTCTCTTAACTCTAACGAGTGTTTGCTAACGGGTTAATTTGGAGCATTGTGACTGGTTGGCAGCTTTGGGCCCCAAATCAGTCTGCAACTAATCACGAAGGTCTTAAAATATTGATTAGTTGTAAAGACAATATACAAGTGGAAGCAAACATTACAGACATAGAACTCATTACGAGAAAATCCATAATAATACAGCATTACGCCAACGGTAGAGGTGAAGAACCATCCTGGCAGCTCTGGCTCTCGTTGTTACGCCTTCTGAAAACTAACCTGGGGGAGCAAAGAATCCAACTCCAGGAGAAAATCCTGGGTTTAACACACACTTAAAAACCAGAGGAGTCATGTCTAACGTCACAGACAAGGCACCTCAGACTTTTCTCTGCTCTCAGATATCGTCCAGTGCTTTAATTTTCTGTTACCAATATATTTACAAAAGATCTACACAAACTGCCACGAAAGCAATGAGCAGCTTGTTCATTTTCAATTCACCAAACTGTAATCCTGCATTAATGAATAATAATTTAAATGAGGAGTTTGACACTGGGGTCGAGACAACAGCAGGAGCCAAAGTCAATTCCAGCCCACCTCACTGAGTCTTTCTGCCTCAGGACAGTGATGAGGGGTTGTTAGACGAGGAGATGGCTCAGCAGTCGAGCAGTGAAGGCACCAGCTCAGAGCCCCGCGAGGATCATACCGACGCTTCCTCGGCCGAAGTAACAAACAGCCGACCTCGCCGGGCCGCCGCGCTGCGCAGGACCTTCAGAGCAGGAAACGGCCAGGAGGCTGCAGAGGGTCGCAGGAGGTCGACGCGCTCGCTGTCGGCCTACAACCAGAACAACAAGTACCAGCCCCCAAAGGGACATGACGTGCAGGTGAGGTGGACGGACACACGAACACATCGCTAGCATGCAGCAGTCTACAGCTTGTATTTTGCTTGTGTGCATGTCAGGTGGAGGAGGAGGAGGGTCAGCTGGTTCTGGACAGAAACCCTCTCGAATGGACCGTAGACGAGGTCGTGCAGTTTATCAGCTCTACCGACTGCGCGTCTCTGGCCAACATCTTCCAGGAACAGGTACAGCACAGTCCAACAAGCCCCGATTCATCAGAGTCCACTACTGCTCACTCGCATTCTCGTGACTGTCTTGCAGGATATCGATGGCCAGGCCCTGCTGCTGCTGACGCTGCCCACAGTCCAGGAGTGTATGGACCTAAAGCTGGGCCCTGCCATCAAACTGTGTCACCAGATAGAGCGCGTCAAGGTTGCCTTCTACAGACAGTACGCCAACTGAGCTCCGAACCCAGACAGTCAAGAGCAACTGGGATATGTTGGATTAGCAGCCTCCTGCCGGTTCCTGCCGGTTTCTAACGTGCAAGGAAAAGAAACAAGCCTTTTTCAGAGCTGTTGCACTGGAAAAGCACAAAGTGAATTCTGGAGGATGTTTGCCTACAAGGGCTGGAAGGATCTACTACTCGGGTGACTGAAAATGTGAAAAACTCCCAACACACATCGGACTCGATCCGATCTGATGCTTTACTAACCTGTGAAGAAACTGAGAAGCTGATGACGTCTGTCCACCTATTTCTTACTTTTCACATCCATTTATTTCTGATTAACGAAAAAGAACTTTCCATTTTTGTGTGACACATTGGTTCTGAAAAAAAAAAATATGCTAAAGTATTTAACAATCCCAAAAGTAATATATTTGGAATATTTATTATCGTTATAAGGAGGAATCTACTTGGATGCAGAGAAAAAAATAATTCAAGAGATATATCAAGTCGGCTCTTTCTCCATTAACTGAAACAACAAGACGTTATTTCACAAACAGAACGAATCTGTTTACTATTTACTATGATTCACAGCTGAGTTTGTGGTCGTATGAGAGAGAAAAATGTGTCCTGCTTGTTGTTTGAGACACTGACACGTTCCACAATACCCAGCATCCAGCTGTGCTCTCTGTTCCTCGACCCAATCACATGAAGTAACCACGTACACTATTCTGTGTCCATCTATGCAAATGTGTTGCAGATATTTTTGACAAGAAAATAAATTTCTATTGATTTTTGATCTGTGTGTGTTCTACTGCACATCCTGTATGAAGATCATTAAGGGTTAAGTCCCTCTTGCATGGTGAGATATAGGAAGTCAGACCTCGCTGTGGTTAACAGAACAAACAGCAGATCACAAAGTCACAGTTTAAAGAGGAACCACATTTCTCTCAGTTTCCCTGTTGAAACAATTAAACATCCTGTTGCTGCCTTTTGCTGCCTTCATTTAGAGCTTATTACTCACTTAATTATTAATTAGTACAAATGATTGTGCAACATAAAGTTATATAATTATTCATATCAAGATAATTATGAAGCTGAACAGTTGTTGAATCAGTCGGCTACGAGCGTGAACCTTGTCACGATGTTAATCTATATTATTTTTATTATTGTTATTCTCGAGCATGACTGTGGAAAGACCAAAATGCTTGAGTTTTAGCGTGTACAACGTGCAATAGTTACTGAGCAACAGATATAATCACTGAGGATTAAATCATTCAGCTACAATTAATAGAACAATGGTTTAAATTGCAAAAGAAAAAACAAAATATTTTGCTAAAATATACTGATAAATACTAGATTAATTTAGATAAACTGAAGGTTTAGTCTTTATGGATAGAAGTAATGTTGACGTAAGTTTCAAAAAGCACCAAAAACAAAACAGACCTTTTAAAAATCATGATTGTTTATGAAATGACTTTCAAACCATCTCTGCTTGAGAAAAACACAGCCTTGACTGACACTAATGGATTCCACAAACACCAGACAGTGCAATTACACGACATCAGACACGGGTCCAAAACAAACAATGCAACATGCCACCGAGAGTAAAAATAAAAAATTACTTGCGTAAACAAGAGCTGCAATTTATATCTTTCCCTTGAAATAAAAGTCTTTTCATACAAAGGCTTCTCTCAGAAAATCATTTGTCACATGACAGGAATCCTGCCTTAGAGTTAAAACCCGTCATTCGAAGCCATTCGGGCTTATGCTGCTGTTTTGGCTGAGCAGATGTGCTTTTACAGCGAGAGCCACACAAAATAAGGCGACAAGACCAGACAGAGCAAAACCGAGAGCAGAGAAGCGTTCAGCATTCACACTCCTCATGCGTGGGAGATACAATCCCTTCCTGCTTTTAGTCTCTTTATGGATTGGTCATGAATAAAAATATAACAGGGACGCATAATGAATAACAATTATGAGAAGTACTATACAACACAAAGGGCTTGATCCATCGAGGGAGTGAGACTCTGTCTGGATGTGAAGTGAAAGCCTGGCAGTAGGTGGGAGACAGCAACCTCTGCTGTGCTTTTTCCACCAGGTGGGAGGTGTTAAGGAGCTCGCCACTGGTTTTTGTGGTGGTCGGACCTCCTCCTCACGTTGACACATACAGTTCGTTTAGACCTTTATGGAGTTGGGCAGATGAGGACATTCACCATCATCTGAGTAGTGACGTTGAGGCAAGGCATGAAGAAAAGACTACAGACCAGCAGTGAGGTGAAATAAGAGCAATTACCCCAGATTTGTAGCAGCGTAAATGGAAGTGATGCCGATAGGCTGATTCGTTTGCTCCGTTGTAGCCAATAGAAACTCGTAAAAGCAGCAGCTCAGTTATGGCTGGAGCTGAATTCATCTCTGTCTCTCACACACAAAGCACTTCCCCAATTCTGACACTTATTGAGTCACTCGGAGAAGCTGCTACCTTATACTGTTGCCTGGCAACCTCGCATCACATGTCTGCTTTGCGTGATTCTCCTCCTGTTGTATGTGAACACAAACAGAGTCATGACAGTAGGAGTAAACAGACGCTGGGTCTGAAGGGGAGCCCGGGACGTGAGCAGACGGAGAATGTGTGTTTCATACTCGGCTCTGTGGTTTTAAAGGCTTCAGTCAAAGGCGGTGACGGATGTAGCGCATGAACGCTATTGACAGAGAGCAGATACCTCGTCAGTCACATTGTCAGACCCTGACTGATCAAAGTAGGGATATATCGCTGAAACACATTCATCATCCATTTAGAGAGGTTTTCTATTTCCTATGAGAAATAATCAAAGCAATGAGACAAACATTTCGGTCTATTCAATGGACACATGCTTAGTAATCCTCTGTGGTGTCCCTCAGATTACTTAAAGTCACATATAACCAACATCAATCTACCAATTCATAGCTTTCCTGTACCAAAGTTCACAAAGACAAGTAAAGAGTCAGACTGCAGTACGGAGAGGATAAACAAAGTAAGTATGTTGTTTCAGTACTCGAAGCTCCATTATTTTATCTAGTGATTATTATTAATAATCTCTTCTTTTACATCACCTTTTTTTTATTGTTAAATGTTTTTGTTAAATGTGTTAGGTGTGTATGACACGTACTTTTTCCTGACTGGAAAGTTCTTTGTATCGCTCCTTCCTCCCACAGCGGAACAAGCTTGTGCCCCCTGCTATGTGGGCTGTCACAGTTACTCTGGGTAATGTAGGAAATCACAGTGGTTATACTAAATCTGCAGTCGATTCCACGGGTTATATTGAACTCGACAATAAATGTGTCTCTAAATATGCTGTGTTACTGTGAACCGCTCTTTTCCACCAAGTATTGACGATATGTCACCGTCTCCAGGCGTCCACTCATAGTTCAACTGCATTCACTGTTCCCCGCGTTGCTTCGGGACCACGTCGGGTCATTATCCTGCAGCGGCTCGGCAAAAGGCTTCAAGGACTCTCGCTGTGGGTGAGTCTGAGAGGGAAAAAGTGGGAGGCGGAGGTTCAAGAAGAAGGAGGTGAGTGAGGGGGAGGAAAGCAAGCAAGCTGAGGTCTGGTGGTTGGAAAGGAGAACGATGCAGTGTGGAGACACTGAACACAAGGCTTTCTAAAAGTTAGATCAGAAAGTCTGATCTTTTCCCTGCAAATTTATTTCATTTAAATGTAAGACTGAAAACGTGCAGCAGGGTTTATTCTACGAAACGTCCAGCTCCACCAGTCAATAAACCCATCTGCAGCCGAGAAATCAATGTCCACACAGTTCATGGCTTCAGGAGCCCTGACACGAGCTGAAGAAAACTAGATAGAGCTAGAAGTTACACAGTCCAGCATGTTTTCATCAGTTTAGAAAAGGAGAAGCACAGTAAATGTGTCATATCACATCAGTAGAGATGTGAATGGGACCAAAGCTTTGCCGCAGTCAGAAGAAGTGACCCTTCCTCGCACATTCTATCATACACTCCATCTTATCAGTAAATCAGCTCCGATGTGAAAAAGCATCATCAAATCCATTGAACTGTGGCCACAGAAAACCACACGTTCTAAACATCCTCAACGTCGAAACCAATAGCAACAGTCGTTTTATGTTTCACACAGCAATATCACCCTGAATCCAAGATCAAACAAACCGTAATGAACAAGCACAGAATAAAAATGTTTAAATCAAATTAACTGGAAATGAACTTACTCAGATATGAGAAGATTCCACTTTACTGTATGATCACCGACTGTGTGACGGGACTTTAAAGGGGAGAGGATTTACCGCTTTGTGCTTGTTTCATCAGGCAACTCCAACAAAAACACAATCCACAAACACGAGCCATAAAGTTTCCACATCCATAACATCTGCACTGTATGTTCTGTAATTTGAAACCCACCTGGTCTGCACTGTGAAGAAAAAGCTTTTCTATTCATGATCGCAGCTTCTCTTTACACAGATCATTTTCATATATTCTTCCATAGAGAGAAGATTAGACAGAACCAAACCCCATGAACGACACCTGATAGCGTACAAACCATGCAAACATTTAAAATGTATCCATGACTAGACGCTTTGGCAAATCACAGTATTTATTGCATTAAAGACACTTCAGATCATTCGTTTGGTAAAACCGCTCACGTCCTACAACATTCAAATATCACTAAAGCCAAAAAACCTCATTGCACAACATAAAGTCTTACTCTGATCCTACTCCATCAGCCCAGATGACATTAAGTAGTTGAGCCAATCAATCGAACTAAACAAACACGTGCAGAACTGTTGAACAGACCAATGCCAAGAGTGTGTGACATGACACTGCTGCGTGAAGGTGGAGTGTGTGTGTGTGCGTGTGCGTGTGCGTGTGTGTGTGTGTGTGTGTGCGTGTGTGTGCGTGTGTGTGGGGATGTGGGGGAAGGCGAGGTGTATGGTTAACCATGGATGGTACTCTCACCAAGTCTTTCTCACACACAAACCATCATTTGCATTGCACTGCAGACTTGAAATCTAGGTCACGGTAACACACACATGCGCACACGCGCACACACGCGCAAACACACACACACACACACACACACACACACACACACACACAGGCTGAACTGGCAGTGAGGACAATGATGAGATGAAGAAAGGCTCGATCTGTCAGCTCTCCACTATTCTGCTTCAAACTGTTCACTGAAGCCACCCACTCAAAAACACACCCAGATCTTATCAGCGTTTCGCTTCTCTCGGCTTCTCACAACTTGTGTTTTGATGAGGTGTTGCTTCCAGTTGCTGTGAACCTGCTTTGTGTTGTTTGACTCGATGCCTTGTAGCACTACGAAGAAGATGTGTGAATGTCTGGGCTGCGGGTTCAACGTGCAAGCAGAGCAGGGTTCTCTGCTGAGAAAAGGCAGCTTTCAGTCTGGGGGTCAAATGAAACAATTACCACCCTTGTGAAACTGTAGTTTCAAAATCTTAACGGTTCTGAGTGAAAAGCCCAGAAAAACTACGTTTAAATCATTATTCACCCAGTTTCTCATCTGCTAAACATCTGGATTTCAATATTTTTTTAGACACTAGTGCAATTAATTATTCAGCCACAAAACATAAAAACCAAACGAAGAGAAATCACCCAATTAGCTGGTTTCCTTCCTGCGGCTCCTCTGAATCTGAATTGGAGTGTGAAAATTCGTTGGACCAATGAAACAATATGACTTTGTGAAAAAACAAAACGTTATAAAAGCTAATAAAATGCTTCAATAGATCTTTTTAGTGCAGTATTAATTTATTTTCTATTCAAATCCTCTTTAAATAAAATTAATATTCCCTGGTTGACAGGAAAGAATCTCTTCCTCATTGTTTGAGCAATATTTCAAAGTCTTTTTAATATATTAACATGTGCAGTAAACTCACAAACCTCGCCAGGGACAGATTAATCCCCAGTCTTAAGATCAAAGGTTGCGCTGCTTTGTACAAAAGTAATAAAACAAAATGCATATTCTCACGTTGCCCTTTTTTTCCTATTTTAAATTAAACATTTTACTTAAACTACTTTAAACAAACACAGAAGGCCGTTTATGTTTCGGCCGCTGCTTTGGTATTTTGTGTTTTGTCTTGACTTTCTTAGTGGCGGAAGTGCGTGAAGGTCAGTGTCTGGGTGTTATGTCTCCAGTTTTCTGCTATCGCGTGTACATGCGTGGCTTAAACGGCATCATGCTGCTACGTTCCAGTCCGCACTGTACAGACAGCATGATTCCGTCGCCGCAGAGGGACACTCTGCTCTGCGTCCGGTCAGTTTCCACTGGGTTAATGTAAACAACAAATTTGCAAAGCGGCTCTTTACATTTCTGCTTCCACTCCTCCAACCTGGATCTTAACTTCTTCACATTCCTCCCTGGGGAATGATGCGTCTTTATTGCTAATAAATTGTACGAGATTCTCCTGCATCAACAGATCCCGATCTGAATCCAGGCAAAGCACGTCTCATAAATTATGCGCTCCCCGAGCTTCTGAAAAGCTAATAGACGTCTGAGTGGAGGCAAAGTGATGCTGCGCTCGTGTGATTTAGACACGAAGACATGACTCAGTATTGATTAGTGTTAGCAGGGGCTGAACGCAGGCCTATCTCCAACATCACACCTCTGTTTATACGACGGAGCAGTTTCCTCTCCATTGTTCATTATTCATTAGTCATCTGGACTGCCTGTGGGACTCCCTCCCATCTGCTGCGGCTCCATTTCCATATGCCTGGCTCAACCAAGCGAGGCATACATCTGATATGTGGAGAGCGAGAGAGAGGGAGGGTCTAAACTCCTCTCTTTCCACTTCCTTCATCTCTCTTTCAGACGGTAATGCATTCATTGATGTTATCATTGGGGGAATGGATGAAATGATGAAAATGGGAATAAATTGCTGCTTTGAACAGAGAGAGAGAGACAGAAGAGAGAGTACTGGGAAACAAGAGGGACTGGTGTGGGAAGAAAGCAGTGCGAGTGCTCCAGGGGGCGGCAGGGGAGGGAATTTAAAAAGAAATGTATAATTAGGAGTTGGCTGAGGAGTCTGCCTACGAGGAAACTCACTCAAAAAACTACTACCACTGTGAGTGTAGTAGCACCAACTTTTAGGAGTTGGAAACGAAATCTGTTCATGATGTGAGAAATGAATTCCTGCAGTTTGCTCCTGACGTTACTGCTGGTGATTACATTTAAAGCCTGCTAATAATCTGTAGCTGGACATGAACTAACTCCGGCTGCTCCACTTAAATATCGACTGATACCATTCATACAGCTTGTAATCTATCATCTGCCTCATATCTGTCATATCAGAGGACATTGACTGATCAACGCAGGGTTTTTCATCTAAGAGCTGAATTATCCCAGACACACCAAGATAAGTTGTATCCTCCATGTTAATCAAAAGGAAACAAACAGCCTGAAAGTTTAAGTACAAAACTGGAAAATACTCATTACCATCTTGCAATAAGAAGATTTAAGGTTCAGAAAGTTGGGTCGGTTGGTCGTCAACCATGCATGTGTCTCTACTCGTTTTACCCCATTTACATGCAGTTAAATGTTTAATCTAGTAGTTTGCTGCTCGCAGCCATATTTATGCGCTCGTCTCTCACACACATCAACCTCCTTGTGGGCAACGTGAGATAATGTTAGAGGGTCCACCTCTGGAAGGTGAAAGAAACACAGCTCTCCTCTTCCTCACAGCGTCAGGGAAATTTAAAACCTCGCCGGTGTCACAGACGACACGTTAGCACGCGTAACGCGCTTCTCTGGCTGATCGTGCACGTTTCTGCAGTATTAAATGTCCGACAACAGGTTTCTCTGTGAAGCACTATTTATACTGCAGTACTTCCTACCATATTGGCAAGCAATTGCCACTTCCCCTTGGCTTTAAACAAAAAGTGGTGAAATTATTTTGCCCAAATAACCACAAACAATGACAACAACAAACACCAGGTATTAATGATTATGTTAATTTAATCAGGTTTAGTCTCCACAAAGTGACAAACCAGACCAAATCCCAACGATGCAGAGTACACAACGACAACTGTCACCGTTTCCTCACTACTACATTTATTCTACATTGAACTTCATCCATTACAACAACCAGCATGTACAGTAGTTTTTCCTTTTGTACTGGCTTTATGCCACTATTTCGAAATTTGTGTGAATTAATATTTCTCCACTATTACATCTACACAATTTAGCAAGTAGGTGCTTTAATTGAAAGCAGCAACTTCTCATATGCGTCACTGCCAATAATCCAAATATTAATAATAATAGTATTATACATCACTTGTTTGAGTGTTTTGACAGACAGCAGCAGGTATAATACTGCTCCTTACTTCCTTCCCTGCCGCGTGCAGGACCATACCTACATTTAGTACAGAATAGTGTTTAAGCTGTTCACTATTCTGAGGCTCATTTGTTAAACGCAAGGCGATTATCATGCTCTAGTTGTGCGCACGCCTACAGTACAGGACTTGAACCCAGTGTGCATGTATGGTCCCTCTTCACGCATGTGTGACCATAAACTGCCCTGTTTTCACCCAAACCATCAAACAACTTCTGATATTTGTGCATTTGTCTGGCTCATATCTTGCACCTGGCAGTAAAATTCAAATCTACACTTTGGCTGGTTTCACTTTACCTGCATCTTAAATGTTGTGGTTAGACTTTTGCTCTCAAATAGCTGAGTCATTTCCTGCTAGGTCTCATTCTGTATCCTCAAGTGCTGCACAGCCATGTGCACTGTGGTTATGCATCAGTTCGCTGCACTGCAAATGTATGCAAAGGTGAGCGTGTGCGTTTTGTGGCCAGGTGGACGGTGCGAGTGTGCATTTCATTTTAAGTTTGTTCGACACACAGCCGTAATTCATGTGCTGGCATGCAATATGAATGTGCACAAGAGGAGGTGTCGGTGTGTAAAAGATGGCTGGGAGGGTCTGGATAGTCGCAGCAGCTGGTTGGCTGCTGGGCTGGTTCCCATGGCAACGTGTGTAAAAAGAGTGCAAGCTCCATCCCTCAGTCCTGTATCGGTGCTTTGTACTAAAGAATAACGTTTGTCTCTCTCTTTGTCTGTGTGTGTCTTTAATCCTTCTTTTAACCCAAACGGAGAAAAGAGAACACACAATTAAAATTCATTAAAATATGGACATTTCATAAGTAAGTGTGCAAACATGCGATTTTTCAGCGGAGCTCCTCATCCAAATTCATGTTCTTCAAAGAGGCAGTGCCTGATTGGAGAAGGGAGAGAAAAAGCCTTTGCTATTACTCACAATCAGCCTTTACTGGGGGATTAATGTGTGATCATGGAAACGCACCCACAGGATTCTTGTGGTTCTGCTCACAAAAATAGTTTTATTGTGAGCTTACACCTCCAGAGGGGACTATACCGAGGAAATTATATCATGCTACTGCTAAAAGTCATCAGATTTTATTACGATAAACTCACCACAAGAAATGCACAGCCTTATATACTGAAATTCATCTTCTAGCAGAGAATTTTTGAAGTGATGTAAAGGTTTTAAATATTTTTATGTATACCAACAGTAAATGTTACTGCAGAAAAAGAAGCTGTGAACATTTGTTTAATTGTTTAGTCTTACTTTTTTGTGTTCTTCTGGCAGTGCGCTGTTCTGTAACATTGCAGCTGGTTGTGTTTAACTGTCAGCAAAAAGAAACTACGTGCGTAAAGATTGTTCAACTGCTCAACCTTCAACCTCCATAACACTCGATGCAGTTTGTGAAGTTGCTCAACTGTACATGTTGCATTGTGATAAAGTAGCATTACCCGTATTTGTGGTTTGTCGTTCAATGTAGTTTCCACACGTACAGGACACGACGGGCGGCAAGCCAAGAATAATATTTGAATGTTTCAGGAACTAATGTTCAGTTCTGCTCAAGTAAAGGCGTCATGAGGTACTAACAGAAGATTATCCCAATGCTAGTAGAGTAACAGTAGAACCACAGCTCAGGGAGGTAAAGTAAGAGGTAGAACAGTGTTTATGCTATGAGCTGCGTCAGGGGAAAGCGTGGCTCCCTTCTCATCCCATTAAAAAAGAACAAATGATAAATTATAGTACTAACATTTTGTAGTACATTATGACATCATTAATATAATTATAAAACACAACAAAGTGCAATTGAACACAATCAGGCTGTAAAATATAGGTTGTTACGCATTGATATGAGCATCAGGGCTTTTCCTCACTGCTTAATCTATACATGTGATCATTCTTGTCTGGGAGGCCTCTACTTTGTACTGATGACTGTCTGAAAATGAGTCTTACTTGTCCTGCTCTGAAGCCAAACATTGAAGTGACTTGATGGATGTGATGCGTGGGCATAGATGTGGCTGTGTGTGGTTGGCTCATGTTGCTAATGTTCACTTCAGAGCATCTAATCTCCTGATTGATCCTGATGTTGGGCTGCTCTCAGTCACTGAACGGGACGGATGAACGCTGTGAAAACCAGATCAGGCCAATCCTGCTCCAGGGCAGAAACATGAACTCCTTCTTTTTTAGCTGCATTTTAAGAAGAACACGTTCAGTATTAATTCTGACTGTTTTCCACATTCTGGTGGCCCACGCTGCTTTCCATGGCACCATGCAGGTCCGCATGCTGCAAATTTAAGGGCTATTGCATAAACACTGGCACCTCCTGCTGGAGGAAACGCTAAACATGATGGTGATGCATTCACTCCTTGTTGCACAAGTAGGTTCGATTTAACACATGCTTTAAGAACCTTTCACAACAAAGGGTTGGGTTCTTTAGTAGAGGACGTCTCTGATATTTATGTTAAGTCTCTTCATGTGCAAATGTCATTCAAAAGCGTGAAGACGACAACACTGATCTTTACACTTTGTATTTGACTGCACCACCTACTCATTTGGGTTTTCGATTAAATCAAAAAATAAGTTTCTTTAAAAAAAAAAAAGTCCCACTTCCCGTAAAATAAATTACTACTGGAACCCAGACAAACCAACAAGCAAAGTCGCATATTACTAAACGAGTCTTGCCATGAAACGAGAACGGAAACGAGAACTGCGTCGTAAACGCGTCAGCTAAGACTTGTCACAGCTGGAGTCACTGGATGCGTCCTTCAAGTTCGCCTTAATGGTTTGTGTCAGAAAAGATAGTTTCAGTTTGCATGTGGGTGGAAACAGCCTGCTGCATTCACGGCCACTCCAAACTTTACCAATGCCAATTTAAGAAAAAGCTGAAAACGGCTTGATGCATACAAATGTGTACATTTAATTCTGTCTATTCCAGATGTTGACTGCATCAAAGGTAGGTAAAAAGCTTTAACGGGAAGGTGCAACACGATTCGCGAGAAAACTTTATGTGGAAGATTCCCGACAGTCCGCGAACGCATCGCGGCATCTCGGCAGCGCAGCGCCTCGGCTCCGGGCTGTTGGACAGACGCTCGGATGGGGAGCAGCCTCCCCCAACTTCAGAGCAAACTCTCGTCTTCGGGTAAGGACACGCTTGGTTATTACTTCTGAGCATTGTGGCTTTTCCCGACATCCTTTCTGCTTCGAGACGCATAATTCAGGAAAATACCCTCCAGCTTCCATGTGAAACCTGCCACGCGTGACGAAAGTGATGATATATTGACATAAAGTGAGAAACGCGCCTGCGCGTCGCATCTAGTTTCTTACAAAAGCAGAGGAAGTTTAGGTGCCTTCGTCTGTTTTAGCCTGTTTTAGTTCAATGTCACTGAATCGATCTGAGAAAAAAACATATGGACTAGCAGCATTGTTGAATCCGTGACATAGAGACGTCTCTCATTTATAGGACTGCATGGAAATACTCCAAGTACGCATGTATAAGTAGTTTTTTTTAGATTCGTGCTGATCCGGCTACAGAATGGACACTAGCGTGTTAGATATATCTGATTATTATCCAGGATACCTCATCTACAGGAGCAGTTGTTCACACAGTCTACTTACTGGAATAAGATGCTGACGTCACATCAACATGTGATCTGCTTTTGAATCTGGGACCATTTCTTTGTTTCAGTTCTTCCTCAGTGTAGAACAACTTATGACAAGCACTGTACAAAATATCACCATTCACCATTTCAGAGATGTTTCGGGGGTCAAAGCAGCAGCTTTAGTCAGAGGCTGCTGTCACACACACTGACCTCCAGTCAGTAACAACAAAGACCTCCCCGCTTCCTGCCTCCACCACAAACTCAGCACTTTGATGACGTTTGGTACACAGCGTCAGGTGGGAGGCTCTTTCAACTCACTGCTCCCTCATGAAAGGCTTCTGAAAGGTCTCGGACTCAGACACGCTGGTGCTTGACCTTCCTTGGATTTGAGGATGAAGGTAACGCATGTGGCATTTGAGGGCCGATGGGTGGTTGGAGAAAAGGGAAAGGACGGCCTCCGATAACACCGTGTTGTCTGTGTGCTCAGTCCCAACACAGCGAAGACAACGAAGATAGACATCAGCCACACAAGAGCAAACCACAAAAGAGTACGTAAACTACTAAGACAAACAACGACCATCCACGCCGTCTAATTCATTTCCCCCAGCTATTGCAGATGGTAAAATACACCTCATTTGATAGAAAACAGTAACGGTGACTGTGTTTAGACAGATAAGAGACGATGCTATTGAGTGCTCTGTGTAGTCCACTCTACACTAACTGGACACGCTTTAACTTCACGTTGCCATTCGTTTGTATTCGGTCTGCAACGGCCCAACCAGCGGAGCTTCAAAACAATCCAACCGCCCCAGAGACAGGAAGCGTGGTTACATCGTAGTAACTCGGGTACCGGAAACTGTGCCCCTCCTGCATGAGCACAGCGCTATAGAGCAGGCTGCAGCACTGCACAAAGCTTCCAGTCTGCACCGGAGGAGGGACGTGTGTTGGCGTCACCACCGGCGTAGTGCCGATGATTACATGCTGATAAAAACATCTGAGAGATGCATGAAGTAAAGTGGAAGCTGTTCAGCACAATGGGAATAAGGAATAGTTACTAAAATCTATTACTTTCGCTTCATTGAAGAAAATATTGAAACTGTTACATAAACAACATCTGTACTAATTAGAACAAGGCCACAGCTCTGCCTCAGTTTACTACTGTAGGTGCCAATTTTTTTAAATATTTTTGTTTTAGCGTTGTAGGACATCGTAAAGATTAATCCATCCATTAGGAAAACAACCTGTAGTTCAAAATCAGAAGAAAAAATGGCCTATTTTCTCGTTAAACATCTGGCTCAGATACTGTGTTTACTGCTGTACAGTAAGAGGGTTTAAATGAAAACAGCTGGAAATGACCTGACTTTACACGAAAGAGCAGTGGACCCTGAAACCAAAACGTCTGAGCTCACTCACAGTCACTAGAGCCCTTGTCAACATACAGAAAGTGGACGTTTAATGTATGCACTCACTGGCAACTGTTGTAGGTTGAATTAAACCGCGCAGGTGTCCCTAATAAAGTGGCCACTGTTCCTGCATCCTGTCTCTGGGACAGTGGGAGTTGCAGGACAGAAGGTGGGTGGGGAGGTTCTGGCGATGACGACCGTGAAGTCCTGCGGATTCAGGCTGTGTATTTCTGATCCACGTCTAGCGTTTCACTCTATTAATAGTCGCCTCTCGGACACACGCAGCTCTCAGGCAGGCCTCAAATATCCCATCGACCGTCAGAGTCAGCCGCTGCAGTGCGGGTCGAGCCAGTGGAGTCAGGGCCAGGCAAAGTGACGTTCTTCAGGTTTTTCATCTTTATCGAGTCCTGCACGGCGTTTACAGGCCCTCCGTGTCCGGGAAGCTTTATTTCAGTTTCCCTATTGTCTTTTTTACTCATTTCGTTCTTTGGGTCCATATGGGGAGGCGCTCCGCTGTGGATTCAGTTTAACTCCCTGCTGTGACAGCCAGCAGGAGCAGGTAGAAGCCTGCTTTGCGGGGAAACACTCTGTGAGCTCTTGTGGTCACAACGTGATGAGTGATGAAATCTCACTCAAGGCGTCTGTGTCTCTCTCTCTTCCTTTCGCAGGTTGAGGCGTCAAAGGCGGAAGACGTCAAAGCTCGTTCTCGCCTGCCAGCCCATCGTTGCCCTGAAGGAGAAGGGTAGCTGGTTTCAAGCCGCTCTGCAAAGGAGGCGTCTGTGCCAGGTTTCAGGGACGTCGTTTGGATATTCGAGTTGGATAAACCTGCAGACATGTCGCCTTTCCTGCGGATCGGCTTCTCCAAGTTCGAGATCGATCCCAGCCTGGCTTACCACGAAGAGGTGCTGAACCCATACTGTGCAGTTTACATGAAGGAGGCCGTCGACACAGGTCAGTGATAACAGGAGGTTCATTTCATTATACGGTATTTGGTCAGACTGGACCAAAATTAGATGGCATCACAGCAAGTCAACCATCACATGTGGTCTGACGCCCACAGCTGGTGTGAAGAGAACTGATTACGTACTGAACAATACACTCTGCCTGGTCGACGCCTTTCAGTCATAGTCGACGCGTCAAGAGCTGATTGTTGATTCCTCTCAGTCGACAGATTAACTGAGTCTAGCAAAAAGCCTTTACACACGTCTGTGTATTATTCTTCTACAGTAAGTACTGCAGCCGAACTCTACCGTTTGCTTCTCAGTCCAGTTAAAATTTTCACGTCTTCCAATTCTATTAAAAGTTACGTCTTCTCGCTTACTTATGTTTTTGGCATTATGCGATTTAGCTTTTATATTTGTTCACTGAAAAACTAAAAGTCTCCTGTCACCCAGGAAGTTATGCGTGTTGTGCTTAGAAGCGTGGGTTTCAACAACAGAAAAACATTATCACCGTTTTCATGCCTACTGTGACATGAAGGCGTTGCTACTTCTATTTTATATAATACTGAGGAATCCTGGGAATTTGAGGTGTAGGGTGGCAGGCACCCGAAAGCTGGACTGACATGAATACAGCACTCGTATTTTTACACTCAACGTCTTCCAAGATCTTCTGCAATGTCACGACTGTGGGAAAGTTCCCAGCTTGATAGCAGATATCTTTGTTCTGCATCCAGTAACCACTGGTGAATACGAGTAAAGGACCGAGCTAAAAGCTGCGACTCCGAGAGGAAAGAGGAGTGTGTAAGGGTTGGTTTCGCATGGAGAAACACAGGCTGGTCCCCGAGTGTATTCTCTTTAAATGCCACTGACTCACTAACTGACAATAAAAGCAGGGAAGGTCAAGCTCTTTTAGGTCTGTAGAACACCTGCGTACAAAACTACCGCAGTAAAAAAAGCTGGGTGTGTTTCACGAACCTGTCATTGCATCAGCTATCACTGCTGAAATGATTACACATCAAATCTATGCAGTACGCGGACCTTTCAACAGAACAATGTCAGACCGAGGAGAGGAGGACGCTTAAAAGAAGCAGCACGAGCTGTAACCTTCAAGATCACACAGTCGAATCAACACCTGTCACCACAATAAACTGAAGTGCTGCAGATGAACAAACTAACTCAGCGCATAAACACACAGCAGCAGAGCTGGTGCAGTCTGAACTTAAGCTGCCGATCGTAAAGCAATTCAGTGTCTCAGCTGAAGCTCTTTAATACACAAACAGAGTAAAAGACGACGTGTGAAGCTCTTTGATAGAGTCGATGTGTGAAAACACACGAATCTAAACGCCACCTTTGAACGTTTTCAAAGAATAACACAGGAACTGACTTAGTCTTGGTTGAGACTAAAATATGTCACCACTGCATGAAGCCGCAAAGAAGAAAATGTGAAATACTTCTTGCTGCAGAGAATGGACATATTTTCCTCGCTGGGCTTAATCAGCACAGACGGCATCTGGACAGACCGGCGATGAGCCGATGATGGAAAAGGCCACAGATGACTTTGGGGTAAAACGCTTAGTGAGCTTTATTGTTAAGGCAGCATGTGGCCGTTATGCAAGTAAGGGATGATAGCACAGAAAATCAGCAGATGTCAATTATGGAGGTCAGAGATTAAAAAAAAATCTCTCAGCACTGTGGAATGATAATCATAAAGGTCTGAACTGTGCGGCCATCACCCTGCAACGTGAACTACGTTACACCTGTGCAGAAAGACTCTGACTATAAAGAAGCGCCTCCATGATGTTCTGCTGCCTGTTCCCTGCACAGAAAAAGGCCAAGTGTATAAACAGAAGAAACCCACCATGTACCCACCGTGGAGCTCAACGTTCGATGCCCACATCCATCGTGGCCGCATCATGCACGTGATGGTGAAGGACCGGACAGCCGAGCTGAAGTCCGAGGCCACGGTGGTGCTGGACTCGCTGGCAACGCGATGCAAGAAGGAGAACGGCAAGCTGGAGATCTGGGTTAGTACCGTTTGCTTGTTTGCATTCACAGAGCAGCTGTTTGGGTCTTCTGCCAAAGACCAGATGTGTTGACTCGCTTTTGGGTCAAAAGACCCAGTGTTTAAAAGGGCTAATCCTTACTTTTTGATACCAAGCACCACCCGTGCTGCACCACCCTGCATTCTGAAGTCCTAGAGCTGAAATAAGCAGATTATACCAACATCAAGGTTGCTCTGATACAGCTATGTGCAAGTGTAGGCGCAAAAACTGCTGACAGCCAGGTTTACACCGCACAGTGTCCCATTGTATGAAAAACAAGTCCAGCTAAAAACAGAAGCTCAGACAGAGAGTGGCCGTTAGGTCTGCCTGCCACACACTGCAGGCATAACCTCCAATTACTGCCTTCTGCTCAATTCAGCCATTAGTGCCAGATCACAAGTTTACTTTCTGACATATAAGGATCATGGTACAGCCACTGGCGCAAGCTCACAGCGACCAGAACCTAAATCGAATCAGTTGTTTAGTAAAACACGATCCTCTTTGAGGACACAGTACAAACCGGCTCAACGGGAACTACTAACCAAGTTCTCACATGGGAACTACTACATGTCACCCACTCAGATCAGTGTTGACATTTGCCTTAAACTCTGGCTCTTGTAACAGTCAGAGTAAAAGTCAGTCTGCATCGTTTGGATGAAGCAAAGTGGCGATGATGATGAGACCCTTGGAAGACAATGACAACGTACAGGTCTGTTAGGCGTCTGATAGCTGACTATTAAGTGATTTCTATTTGTTCTTATTCTCTGACTTCTGTTTTTATTAACATGGAGCTCAATGACTCATAGCTCATAGAAATTTCTGAGCTGTTCCTGTTTATTTTAAACCACTCAAAAATCGCTTGTTGTACACCAGAGAATTTTACTCCATAGAAAGTCGTGGCTTTGACAGCAGAGGCATCACGTCGACCGTTTCTCCTCCCAAAGCAAACACAGCCAAGAATAACTGATCAAGTCAAATGCAGCCTGTGACTACATTTCCTCAGCAGACAGACAGTCTGTCACAATGCAGCCAACAGCGTGACATGTAGTTTCTCTGAAACGAGGACTGTGCATCATCATCTTGAGTCCACATCCTTCCTTTTTTACACTCCATGTTACATGTTTCTCATGAACTCCTGTCAAAGTGTTTTGGTTCCACTTTGCTTCTACCCCACAGCTGGAGTTGAAGCCTCAAGGTCGTGTTCTGATGGAGGCCAGATATTACCTTGAGAAAAGCGGTGAGTAACTTTACTTCACTACGTTCAACCTCATGCAGCCATCACATAGAAAACCGCCTTTAAAATCATCTGTGGTTATTAATTAAAATAGAAATATTTCAGGTTCTACTAGTGGACATGATTTGGCTTTGTGGTCACCTTTCACTGGTGCTTATCTGGCAACAACACTGTGCCAAGACGCTGAGAAGCCACACAGAACTAATATGAAGGAGCCATCTCTCATTTCTATATTTAGAGCCAGCTAATAGGAAATCATTGCTGGAAACAACAGGTGGCGTAGTCACAGCTAAACGCTGAATCTAATCTGTGAGGTTCCTCTTCGGCTACATCCTCTCACCCAAACACTGCACGGCCGCGATAATTTACCTAACGACCCAAATATGCAGCTAGTGAATATAGTAGTATAGTAGTCCTGCAGGCTACAGAACAAACCAACCTTAAACATACACCCTCTGATATTAGAGAAGGAAAAGGTCAAGGCATCTCGACAGGCAAACAAGAAGTGGTTCAGTGGTTGATACAAACAAGAAGAGCATCAGTTAGAACACAGACAACCAGAATGTGTGAAACCAGAGGAGACAACACCAACTCAAATTCAGAAGAACTAATCTACACGTACCATTACCTTCATCAGCCAGCAAAGGTCACGAGCCCTGAGCGAGACGCCAGTTTCTGGTAATTTCTAGTACCCATAGGGTGAAATGCATGAGGATGTGATTTTGCTCAGTGAGGGACTGAAGCCATTTGCATTGCAGTTATTACTAAAAGCAGCATTTCATTATGTCAGGAAGTTACGTCTGATGTTTATTTCCACTGATAAAAATGTTGGTAGTGTTTTGACTCACAAAACAAACCCCAAATGGGAAGTAGAGTATCTCAACCCAACGAATAGGGTGGAGCTGCCAGACTAGAGCCAGAGTCAATTCTCCATCCACAAAAGGTTGCAAAACTAAACCAGGGGTGAGCAGAGAACGCTGAGCTCTGCAGCGGCACGTTCAAGCTGTGATGCGTTTCAGACACTCCAGGCCAGACTGAAGGAGACCCCGAGTCTGAGCAGGAGAGAGAGGGTCTGTTCGCCCTCCATCAGAGACGCGGCGCCATCAAACAGGCCAAGGTCCACATTGTCAAGTGCCACGAGTTCAGCGCCACGTTTTTCCCTCAGCCGACCTTCTGCTCTGTCTGCAAAGAGTTTGTCTGGTATGCAACATTTCCATAAAACAGAAAGCCCTAAATCAGTCACATTTCCTGCGAGTCATTTCACCTGTTTTCTCCACGCCAGGGGTCTCAACAAGCAGGGCTACCAGTGCAGACGTAAGTGGCCAGTGTATGTGATGGCCAAGTTTTGAAGAAGCTTTATTCCACGCGTCCAACCTCATCCTGTTTGTGTCTTTCAGAGTGCAATGCAGCCATCCACAAAAAATGCATAGACAAAGTTATCGCCAAATGCACTGGTTCAGCAATAAACAGCAAAGAAACCATGGTAAGAGTTGGTCATCTCGCTTTGCAATGTGGCCTTCATGAAACACTGAAAGTCCGCGTCTATTCCTCTGAACGGCTGCGTGCCCTGTGTTGCAGATCCACAAAGAGCGCTTCAAGATCGACATGCCCCACAGGTTCAAAGTCTACAACTACAAAAGCCCCACGTTCTGTGAACACTGCGGGACGCTGCTGTGGGGGCTCGCCAAGCAGGGGCTCAAATGTGAGGGTGAGAGCAGGAGTTTCTCCAATTCTATCTGGTTGTTCCGACGTCTTCTAGCTACGGAGTTACACCTCAACACAACAGAGTTTTATTTCCTGCATTCTGATGCAGAGGATTCGTTTTTCCCAAGCAAGAAGCTCATCCACAGCAGAATATGATTTAAATCAAACAGCTGCCACAACAGCTGATATGTTTAGCTGTGGACGATAGAGTAAACCAAAAACACACCACAGCTGCCACAGCAGGTGCGAAATATTGAGTTACATGTGAAATTAATGACAGTTCCAAGAAACTGATGGGTGCTGGATACTGTCTGGTGGGGAATGATTCTGTTATTACCGTCACACAGTATTTAAACAGCTGGTGTGTTTGTTCACAGAATGCAGCATGAATGTCCATCATAAATGCCAGAAGAAAGTGGCTAACCTCTGCGGGATCAACCAGAAGCTGATGGCTGAGGCTCTCGCCATCATCGAGAGCAAACAGCAGGTCAGAAAAGACTCTTTTAAAAGTGCTTTAGATGAAGTACTGGGGTCACGACAAACCGCTTTTACCTGCGATGCAATGAAACGGAGGTAAACGCTTTTATGAGGCCTGATTAGAAAGACTCAGCTGTTTTTCAGTGGCGTAATCTCGGAGCACAACTTACATACCTTTACTTTTTAGGCCCGAAGCACCAAAGACCCCGACATCATTGGTCGAGCAGGTCCAGTGGGTGTGGGTCAGCCAGGAGTGCTCCGAGCTCCGTCTGGGGTAACGGATTTACCGACCACGGCTACGCCTGCAAACAGAGGTTAAAAACTGTATAGTTTGACCTGTCAGTAAACTGAGCGTCGTCTTTAGCCTCATACTTGTGTCCTGACCTGCCTCTTCCTGCAGAGATGCAGGGCATTTCCTGGGAAGGACCAGCAGACATCGGCATGACGGCGCTGCCAGATGAAGAGCCTCTGTACGCCGTTCCCAAGAAGGATCAGCCCAGATTCACCATCGACGACTTCATCCTGCACAAGATGCTTGGGAAAGGCAGCTTCGGGAAGGTGGAGGAGATGATCTGTTAGAAGAAAAGCAGAGGAAACAACATTGCTTAGAGGGAGACTTATTGCGGCTCTCTTTCTGTTCTCAGGTGTTTTTAGCGGAGTTAAAGAAGAAGGCGCAGTTCTATGCGGTGAAGGCTCTAAAAAAGGACGTGGTCCTGATGGATGATGACGTAGAGTGCACCATGGTGGAGAGGAGGGTCCTGTCTCTAGCCTGGGAAAATCCCTTCCTCACACACCTTTACTGCACCTTCCAGACCAAGGTAACCACTACAGCCACCCAGACCCGTTGGTGAACACCAAGCTACTGCTCCTATGACAACTTTGTGTCTTTACATCCAGGAAAACCTGTTTTTCGTAATGGAGTATCTGAATGGAGGCGATCTCATGTTTCACATCCAGAGCTGTCACAAGTTCGACGTGCACAGAGCCACGTACGTGTCCCGTCCCAACGCGACAAACGTCTTAGCTCAGTGCATACGCGTTAGAACACCGTTATGTCAAGGAAAATTAACATGGCCGTCATTTTCCTCCTCCTTTCCTGCAGCTTTTACGCAGCTGAGATCATCTGCGGGCTCCAGTTCTTGCACTCCAAAGGAATCATTTACAGGTCGGTTCTGAGAGCAAGCAAACAGAACTAGAACTGATTTTCAACTCAGAAGGCTTGATTACTTTACCATCCTGTTCATCTGTAGGGATCTGAAGCTGGACAACGTGCTGTTGGACTCTGAGGGTCACATAAAGATAGCAGACTTTGGCATGTGCAAGGAGAACATGCAGGATGAATCACGGACCTCCACCTTCTGTGGGACACCTGACTACATCGCCCCCGAGGTGATCAAGTGCGCTTTCGTACTGAATTTTAAAGTAAATTTACTTTTACTAATGCATGACATTGTGTGTCCTACAGATTCTTCTGGGGCAGAAGTACAACAGTTCAGTGGACTGGTGGTCGTTTGGAGTGCTGCTCTACGAGATGCTGATCGGTCAGTCTCCGTTCCACGGCCGCGATGAAGAGGAGCTGTTCCAGTCCATACGAACAGACAACCCCGTCTATCCCCGCTGGCTCAGTAAGGACGCCAAGGACATACTGGTCAAGGTCGGTCCCTGTTCAGTAAGGGTTTAACACAACATAATCTACACTCTGGTCCTTATTGTAGCTTCAGTTATTAATCACGTGGTGCATCTGTGATGCAGCTGTTTGTCAGAGAGCCTGAAGAGCGACTGGGGGTCAAAGGAAACATCAGGCTGCACAAATTCTTCAGCAGCACCGACTGGAGCGCCCTGGAACAGCGGCAGGTGGAGGCACCCTTCAAGCCAACCATAGTACGTTCTGCACCAGCATCATAAAGTAGGGCCTTTTCAAAACATCACAAGAGTTAGTTACTGCAAGAGTTTTTAAATATTAAGACACGTGATGGTAACCAAAGTGAACAATGGCTTACTGCACCTGCACACAAACTGAAAACTCAGAGTCGATTTTCAAGTCATTGTCTTCTTGTTATCAAAGAGAGTGTTTTCATTTTTCACTGAGCTTCGCGTCAATAAATCCACAACCCACAGCAGATGAACACTGAGAAGCAGCACTGAAAACCACAAAGACAAACAGTTTGGATAATGTGTTTTTGTTTTTATACAACTCCTAAATCTAACAATTGCCGAAGAATGATACACAGGAGAAAATGCGTGCATCAGCTCCTTAATATCATAAATAATATATGAACAAGGAGTGTTTCATGTTGCAGGACTACAGCCACAATCACTGCTTGTTCAGTTTGTGTTGAGGTTTAAAATCAGACAGATTGGAAAAAAGTTCACATCGTCTTGAGCATTTTAGTCACTTTACAGTATAGATAAGATCTGTATGTCTAACACGTTTGGTCTTCATTGTCACAGACTTCTCCCAGCGACTGCAGTAACTTCGACAAAGAGTTCATCAACGAGAAGCCGAGGCTGTCGTGTGCCGACCGGACGCTCATCAACAGCGTGGACCAGACCATGTTCAGGAACTTCTCCTTCGTCAACCCAGGGATGACCCGCACCGCAGCGCGCTGACCAACAAAGTACTACCTACAGACAAGCACTTCAAACTAACTGGCACAACACGGGTCAAACCACTAAAGGGGCGTCCTGGCTTCAAGACGACCCAGCAGTGAAGGGACGTTTGTTACACGTCTCTTCTGTCTACGTATGAAAATTGCAACTCAGACTCAAAAAATATCAAACCACATCACATTGTAATTAGCTTATGGTGCCTATCGTGTAAATAACTGTAATATTGTTGTGTAATCGCATCAATACTAACTCATTAGTATATCATCAATACTATCTCATTGTTGGACTACATCTGTCACAGCAGAGAATTGTTTTGTACCTCAGGAGATTTATTGTCATTTGGTTCGGGTGCTTAGATTTACTGCTACTTATGTCGATTGTGTTCCTTTTATTGTGAATCCTGGACAATAAAATGTGTTGTTTTTTAAATTAGTTATGAACAACTGTTCATTCATCATCACTGACGAGTCGTGGCAACAGATGAAATCGATTAAACGTTTCAAGATGTTTTTCACAATTTATAAACTTCACTGCAAAGCTGAACATTTCAGCCCCAGGAAAATGTAAATAAAATTATTGGTCTCAGGTCTAATATAGTCAGGGTCACAATTTAAAGTCAGATATACTATACAAACTAAATCCTTCTCTGCTCTTTACAGCCCACATGTAATCAGGAAACATGCTTCTGGCAGTGATTTTTATTGGCGTGCAGCAGCGCCTTCTGCTGACAACTTCCCCCTAGTAATCCAGTCTGTGGACATTGAGTGTATCATACAACTAGTATTTCGTGGTGGAACTCCCTTCAGCAGCCGTTTCTATAACCCTAATTTATAAAGTTGCTGTGGTTCAGTAATAATGCTGCTTTAACTACGAGTCTGTTTTTACCAAACAATGGCAGTGGAAACCACGTGAAGCAACTATAGCCAAAACAAAAAAAACAACAACAAAAACTAAATGAGAATGACTTAGAACGACTTACATGGAGCTCAGTCTGAGTGGATGGTTGGAGAGCACAGATTCCTCCTGCAGGCTGGCTTCCCTTCACACCTGAAACACACTCATTAGATGCACAGGAAGGAGCGAGGAGCGAGAGGCTGTGGGAGTCTCACCTTCTGTGACTCCTCCTTCCTGGTGGGCTGGAACCCTCAGGGGACAGGTGTGACAGGAGCAAGCTTTCTCTGGAAATAAACGGACGTTCCACGACTGAACAAATGCACACAACAGCTGAGAAGCAGCACCAAGAGAGTGTTCATGTGTCAGCTCACATATTCTGATACTACATTTATAGATTTAAGTCTATCAAAATCTTCAGTGGAGAACACAAAGCACAGCCTTGGGAGCTGCCGCATTTGTTTTCCACTGCCAGGTTGTACTGGCATTGACAGAACTGACCTTGCTGGGATTATTCGTTTGATAAACTCTACATATTTGTATTTGCCAGCAGCAGTGAGAAGGCTTTCAACATGGTTATATATCACTGTAATCAAGCTACTGGGAAGTGATGGAATATTTTGTGTATTAATACAATAAATGTAGACCTCACATCAAACCCAAACAATTCAGTTATGTTTCAGAAAGAAAACTTAGTTTTATATTTAAATCATTTACATATTATTCACCGTGAAAAAGGCAAAACAAACGTTCAAACAGTCATTACTGTTCGCATTCACACAACCTTCATCAATAATCATTACATTCCTCATGTTTAACAGTCGATACACAAACAGAAATACACACAACAAAAAACGTAAGTGCTTCAGAGTCACTAGGTTTGTAATTGGGCAGTTTTTTTGGTAACACACAAACACTTCTTAGGTATTTATTGATTCATGTGTAGGTACTTTTCAAATACTTGGCAACAACTGAGTGGCTACTATGAGTAATTTCACTGGAAGAATAATTCATCATCAGCTTCGTTATGTTCAGAATTACAGCCCGTCAGTCCAGAAGGAAGTATTTTCTCACTGTACTGACATTTCTGAAGTCTTTGAACCATAGAGTAGGTTCCTGTTCCTCACTCCTCTGATTTACCAAACTAACTGATGTTTTCTACTGGTTCTAAATGTTTTTGTGTAATGCATTAAGATTATAAGATAAATTATTCCTTTATCAGGTTTACAAGTCAGAACTGATAAGTTTCTTTGTACAGCTGAACTTCTAGAACATTCAGTCCATTAAGATGCATTTTTTATGGATATGCAGGAGGCCACATGGTGCAGTTCTAGATTATTTTTCATGTTGTGCATCCGGTTGTTTTCAGCATGTGATTGATGTGTGTGACATGAGTCTTCATCGCCTCCCTGTGGTGCAAGCAGTGCTGCTCCTGTTGAGGCCACGGCTGAGCTGAGGGAAGTGGACTGTGGGCGTCCGGGATGTGGGACCGTAGAGACCAAGGTTCCTGGCTGCAATGGATTTTCTGGGTTGCTTTACACAAGGGAATGGCGAGAAGGCCTGCTGTTTAGGAGTGGAGGCTGTGGGAGTGAACGCCGGGGTCGATGGGGAGGAGGGGATGTGAGACTTGGCAGAGGAGGTTGAGCACAGTGAGGGCGTGGAGGGGGAGGAGGTTTTGTAAATACAAGCAGGGGAAGGAAGAGAGAGACCTGATAAGCCATTGGCTGAGGAAGAGGATGGGAGGCAGAATTCAGAGCTTGGCGTCAGGCTGGGGGGTGGTGCAGGAGAGGATGAGGAGGAAGGACCAAGAGAGGCTGATGCAGATTTTGGAGAGGGGGATGTACTTGGTGGGGAAGGTGAGGAAGAAGGGATACAGTTGGAGTGTTGAGTAGAAGCTAGAGATAAGAGGAAAGATCTGTTAGAGCCGTTTCCTTCTGACCCTGATGAGTCAGAGTCTTTGTGTCTATATGAGGAAGGCGGAGGAGGAAGAAGAGGGACTTGGGTTGCAGGCTTACACTCTAGGAGCTTGGGTTGTGTTTCTGGAATTGGATTGATGGGTGAAATCATGTTTGGTTTATCCTCTAGATCCAAGGAGTCTAATTGCACCAGCACCTCGGCAACATCTGCAACCTGTGGAGCTTCTTCACATGCTGATGGTGTAAGAGAAGGAACAGGAGACGGAGACACAGAGGTTTCACTCGCTTCGTTCTGGACTGTGCCATCCATCTCATTGGGGTCAAGCTTCCTCTCCTCTTCACTCTCAAGTCTTTCTGCTTCTTCTTCTTCCTCATCATCATCATCCCTTTCCTCTGAATCGCCAAAGCCCAGCTGCGCTCGAGCCCTGGCTATATTTCTACGATGAATGCGAACATGAGCTCGCCACGGTGACCCAGTACCTCCACCAGAGATACCTGGTGTTGCTGCAGCATTGGTGAGCAATGAGCCACAACGCTGCTTAGCTGGGGATCCCTGGCCATGGCACACAGATGCAGGTCGAGCTCCTGTTAGCGTGGACCCACTAGTGGCCGTGTGTCTAGAGCCCCGGGGACTGCCGAGTGACTTCCGACCCAGAAGGAGGTGGTTGATCGCTGCGCTGGAAGGGTTAAGTTGAGAAGCGAGGACCCGGGTGGCTGGGCATTTGTCTGGAGAGAGGGTGAGGGAGCAAACACAAAAGACATGAAAAGGGGTGTGCAACAGATGCAATGTGCAGCAATAGAAGCAAAAAAATAATTCATAACAGTTGTAGCACCTCCATCAGACACCAGAGGGCAACCCTAGCTTAAGGATTACAGACAGCTGCAGCTCAGTCCTCCTCAATTGTTCCATGACAAATACAGATTTATGCAGAAACCTAGAAACATTCTTTGTCTTGCTACTGCAGGTTAGTAAGAGGCAGAAAGAGAATTTGTTAATATAGGTTCATAAAAGGATTTTGCCCAAGTCAGAAACACCACAACAAGGAACCAGGAAAACATTTGACTGGAAAAGGCCTTAAACCAGCTGTGGTCTGTATGATGTATCATCACCAGCAGCATTTCCAGCTGCAGCAGACCTACACCAAACTGCCTGATCGAAAGGCAGAAGCCTGGAGACTAAATCAGCCCCAGAAGACCCAGTCGGACATGGTTCGAGACCAGTACCGTCAGTGTGTTGGTCGGTACTGTCGCTGTGTTTGCTGAAACGCTCTTGGGGAACTCCTGGACTTGTAGCCACTTCATGTCCACGCCCTGCGAGTCACACATTATCATCAACTACAGAAGAAGAAGCTCTGCCTTACCAGCCTCTAGTTTGAATACAGACTTTGTTAAATGGAATCAAATAAGAGTGTGGCGGCAACCGTTGGTGTGCCCACCTGTGCGTATGTACAGTTGCATAGCTTGTTGCTGCTGCCGCCGCTTGATGCGTGCATATTGCTTCTTCAGGGCGCAGATGTCCGTGCTCATTCTCTCCATCATCATGCTGTTGATGGCTGCTTGATGATCTGCCCTGGCACCTCCTCCTCCAACCGAACCTCCGGCCCCCACTGCTCCTGGGCTCAGCTCTGCGATGTTTCCCTGCTCTGCTCGCTGGTCTGGAGGTAGGAAGAAAACCCAGGACTGATACATACTGTCTGTTTCTGAGACCAAATCCAAGTCAACGGCACACAACGTGAAAGCCCTGTAGCAGCTGGAAAGACAAGTTTGTTTGGAGTAATTATACTGTCTCAAAATGACTGTGGTAATGATTTATTGATGTTCATTTGCTCCACTTACAGCAGCAATGTTTCCCTTTTGAACCAGGTCAAGCCTGCAGTCCTGAAATCTCCTTAGGAGTTTAAATGAGGCTCTCAAGTCATTTTTAAATCTCTCTGGAGGATGATGACTACAGCTTTAGATCTTAACCTGTGTTTTTTGAAATAAGTCCCTCAGGCTGTTAGCTGCTTTACATGTTTTGCTAGAGTTGTTGAAAGAGGAGGAAGTAGGGATTTGTTTGGAGGAAACAGATCAGCGACGGCTTGTACTTGGAGTCTAAACAAGGGTGGCAGGAAATTAAAGATTTGGGGTAGTGGTGAGTCTCAAACCACGTGACTACTGTCCCTGTATCCTCCCCCTTTCTCACATTTCAATCTTCTTCCTCATTTTGTGAGACTGCACTGACCTTTCAGATGTTTCTGGTATCTCTGCAGCTCAGGGGCCAGTAGGCCACCCAGGGGCCCCAGACAACCAAGTGCTGTCACCATTGAGTCCTCATCATCTATGTCGGCATCGTCATCGCTGTCCCAGCTTCCCAGGCCACCACTACAACACAAAAACATAATCAGCACAAGTTCCCATCATCATCATCTCTCACACACACACACACACACACACACACTTACATAAATACTGTAAATGCTCAATTAGGATCTAGATTCATTTCCAAATCACACTGGGTGATCTTATCTGGTTGTGTCACATATTTTTGGGATTGCATGAAAATCACCAGCACTGATGCCACTAGCAATCTCACACTCCACAGGGCATCTTTAACGACACTTAGTAAAAGAAACTATATGATCTTTAAATGCAAAACAAACCTTCCATTGGATTTGACTGAGGTAGGAAATGGAGTGATGTTGTAGGTGTATTTCTCTCTTAACTCAGCCAGCTGGGGGAAAGGAAACACTGCCATGGAGTAAACCTCCTGAAGCACAGAAAAGGAAAATGAGAAACTTAACAGCTTTGTGTGTAACGACTTAAAAATTAAAAGTTAAAAGTTTTTGTCAATACCTGCATAAGTTCAGTGGGATCAATGAGGTTCTGCTCCAGCATCTCCTGAGTGAGACAACCCATGATGCTGTAAAACTCATCAGCTGTCTGACAGTACTCAATCCTCCTGGACACACAGGAAGGCAGGATGTTTAATTTCTAACATACATTTTTATATATTCAGCTCCAACTTTGTCCCACTTACTCTCCCAGTCTCTCCCAGATGGCCAGGGCCACTCGAAACAGCACCTCTGAGCCCTCAAAAAACACAGAGTCCCAGATCTTTAGCACGGTGGGGGCCGGCAAGCAGGTGGCGAACATGGTCAAGAACCACTGCATAGTGAAGACGTTGGTCAGCGGAGGCTCGTAACTGCCTGAAAGAATAATATAGAAGCCGAGAAAACAAGCTTAAGCACATGACACTTAACCTTTTTACCAGCCAGGCATCGTTTCTATTAATGCAGACATGCTGATTTGTACCTCCAGCCTCCTTGTTAGCAGCTTTCTGGAGGTGGTGGAGGTGTTGGGACAGTCTGGGCAGCTTTAGACGCAGCAGATCTCTGAACACCGCCATGTCCACTGGCATAAGGAAACATCACAGAAGACAAGTTAGCAAATAAGACACAACCTGTAAAAACAGTTCAACTTTCATCATGTAATTTTAATCTAGGTTAGGTTTAACCTACCTAACACATATTAGGTCATAGAGTGAACTACAGTTTCCTGTGTGTTTACCTGACAATGCTCGAAGGTTGTTGGCAAAATAACTCTCTGGAAGCACTTTGTCAATCAGGTAGATCATCACCTGAATATAAAAAAACAAAGAAAGAGAACAGAATAAAGCATAATTCAGAAACTTTCACAGCAGGAGCTTCGTCTGCATGATTAAAACATCAGGATATTAGCATATAATCATGTCACACTACCTTAAGTGCATCACTCTCATTGCCCTCTGTAACCTCCAGAATAAGAGCAGCCAATACATTAAATCCTTGGCAGTAACCCACTGTTTTATTCCAGCGGGCGTATGCGAGCAACACTCTCTTCAGCACCACCCTGTCCTGCTCTCCCTCTTGGCCGCAATAAGAGCTGCAGCCTGTTCTGTGGAGATCCTGGACAGCAGGAGGAGGATGCAGAGTATGGATTATTTCAGGACAGGTCAGGTACATTAACAGGACAAATGGATGTTAATTTGATGCATTTAGGACAGAGATGGAAAGACAAACAGAGAAGCAGATGACTGGACTTTGCCCTGTGGATGGAAACAGCCATTAATCTGTTGAATCGGAATCACTGAAGAAATGGAAAAGAGCTGCTTCATGTTCCCATGATGTCATCATCCAACGCTCTGACACACAGTCAGCAAACAAGCTCTGCTGATATCAAACATGCAGATTTCAGGAGAAATGCTGTGATTTACCTACTGAATACTACTACTACTGCAAACATCAGTGATGGACAATGGATATGGAAAGCTTCTGTCTTGATTCATTGGCTGCACTTACTGAAAATCATGTCAATAAAATAGCACTTAGGCTAAGATGCTTAGTCTGTCTCCTCCACATCAAATTTGATTGAATAAGAACATAAAAACCATATAGACAGAAGAACGTCACTGACTTCTGGCATTTAAGGTTTTACTCAGTTGTTAAGTCATTATGTTTGCTGATGACTCTGAGGTGCAGGTGTAAGTTCCAATAAAGTAAATCAAGTAAAAAAAATATCTGATTATGCATTTAAAATTATTTGTTAACAAATCATGTTCTATATTTTTAAAAATTTTGTATAAATCTGTTTTTACATCAAAGAAAGTATTAATATTGTACTAAACGTACAATATTAATACTGCAACAGCCAGATACAGCTGAACACTCTACGCCACACTTTAAAAAGCATTCATGCATTATATGTTTCGTTCTATTTTAAGATGCGTCTTGTGAACGGACGCTGAGGCTTCACACCGAGCGCTGTACTGCTGACTAGGACACAGTCCTGATTCTCCTCTCTCTGCATTTTTACTGTGTGTACACACATTAATCACATCCAAGACCTCCAGCACAAAAACACAATGTGGTTACCTTGACGATCTGGATGCCGAGGGAGTCGTCGTCCGGGTTACTACGCTCGTTAAACGCAAAGCGGAGCGTTTTCTCCCAGTCGATGGAGATACTGTGGAGGTACTGGTCTGCTAGTGTGAGCCAAACCTGCAAAAGACAACAACAGAAGGTAAAGGCAACATAACCATTACAGTACAAATTTGAGAAATCAGTTACATACCCTCCTCCTCCATTCCTTCGGTATCCCAGTAGGAAGCCTAGCCACTGCTTTAAGGGCGTCGTACCACTGCAGGGAAGAACACACGCTGTTTAAATGACCTTTACAATTAACTAGTACCCTCCTACTGATCCTGTCTAGTCTGGTGCTAAATTAGTATTATGTTCACAGTAAATAAAAGATGTGCAGAGAACGGCAGCATTAGCACATTTACTGAATGATGGGATCTGCTAAACGGCTCAGTAAAACAACACAGTAAAAAGTGTAGCTCACCTGCTGGAAGCCATTTTTTCCCAGTGATGGTTCGATGGTAAACTTCAGCCTTGTGTCAACTCCTACAAACAGAGACTTTATTACAGTAACACTGAACATTTAACCATCTTAAAGCTACTCAACACCTCAACGCTTAAAGTGTCACTGTGCACATGATATTCTGCTAAAATGAGTTAGTTGCTCATGTGACATGTAAGTTGTGAACTGGTTTAATCAAGAAATTTTAGCTCATAAGATATTATTAATATTTAACAGGGAAAATAACCAAGGCAAAACAAATACCACAGTAAGAAAAGACTTTGAGCAATATATTTATCAAGACACAAAGCATAAAAAGCCAGTGTCTGCTACAACAGTAAAGCTAGAGGCTCTTTCTCAAACACCTGTACTGGAAGAGAAGAAAGATAATAAATAAATATGCGCCAGACTGTTTGGGAGCAGTCAGGCCAGGAAGCATTAAGCAGCGACAACCATTATTGTTTACCTTATGACCAAAAACTATTAATCGTCCACCTGTAATATGGTGCTAGAGTATTTATAACGGAATAAATGTTATATTCGCGACATTTAAACACGCAGACGTTCGCTTTGTAGCCCGGAGACGCGTCACTCAACAGTCGCTGTCCATTTCCTGGTGGTGCTGAAATCTCCGCTTCTCTGGAAAACACTTAAAAATCTCTTTAAGCTCTATCTGCACGTCCACACAAACTTCTGTAGAGAATATTTAGAGGAGCGGGACAAAATCCCCGCGAAGACCAAACGGAAATGAAACTCTGATCTTAAGTTAAGAAGGAAAGGTCCTGACATGTGCGGGCTCTGGGCCAAAGTGTTCCGACCGCGGCCATTTCCCTTCCTGCCTTCGCCCAGCTGACTCTCCAGGGGATCGGTCGCTACAATTGGAATGAAAGCGACGAGCATCATTTGGACTTAAGTCCACGATAAAAGACAAAATAGAAATTCAACCTGCTTGGCTGGGCTCTGTCATTTTATCCTGCGCCATAGTGGACGAGCGTCGGCTTATTCTGCGGGTTGCGCTCAGAGCTTTGGGAGAGGATTAGCACGGAAAACCCTCCTACTTCCCTGTTACAGATTAGACCAATACCACTGACATAAAAGATGTACTTAAAGGTCTGCATCATTAGCGGGGGCCATAGGCGAAAGGATCGTGTCTGTGGAGTTGTTGTTAATTGAAATTAAACCTACAGGAGGAAGAAAATGAGCGAAGATACAAAGATGCTATGATCTAACGAATACATTAAAACATCTTCTCTAAAAACGTGACTGCACCTATTTTAATTGTACAACAGATGTATAATTCATTCTGACAAAGACCCCTCAGCGTTAGTAACTTTAAAGCTGCTCTCGGTTATGTGCAAACTATAGCACTTATATGGTTTTGCTGAGTTTGCGGTGTCAGAAGTGAGAGTATAGACACACCTGAGTTTAGCCAATTTTCAGCGTCATAGGTCTGCTGCTAATCTTACAAGACAACTGTATTTGGGAGGGGTCGATAATAGCAATGTAATAACCGGTATACATTCATGAAAATGTCTAGTTATGACTAGTTTTCTTGACGGACAAGTTCGACAGCAGAGCACAAGCCAGTTTTTGTATAAGAACATTTTGATAACACAGTCATTTTTAATCTAATGTGTGAAAACATTTGTCAAAAAAGAAAGTACAAGTCACTGTAAATTAAAAAAAACAGCTGTGCAAGCGACGAATAAATATTAGAATGTACAGATATGAATTAAATATTGTCTTTGTATATGAACAGATGGCTGCTTCCTCAGGATGAGCACATTCCCCTGCTGTACTGAATTATATTAACTAGTAATACCTAGCCCTACATTCCCGCAGCTCTGCTCCTGCGCTGTCCTGCCGGCTCACCTGGCTCTAAGGTGCAGAGCAGCCGGGGAGCACTCCTGGATATTCCGTTTCGCTTCTTCAGGACGTTGCTGATGATGTTGCCGACCCCTCCTGATGCCTGCTGCCGCTGCTTCGCGCCCGCCCTCGGCCTCCTGCCGGCGGCGGGGAACCGATCCTGCCTCATTGGGAATCAAAGCGATCAACCGGTTCAGTCACCTCATCGCTACGAGCCGCGTCCTTTATGTTCTACGTGGTGGTTTCAGATGCGTCCGCGGCTGGTTTCCAAGCGCTTTGACGCAGAAATAATCGATTAAAGCAAAGACTATATTTAATCTCTTCCAGTTGCTTCTGTTCCCGAATAGCGCTCAAACAAACGACAGACCTTTAACTCGCCATTCAGCGGTGAAATCACGCACATGCAACAAAGTCCAAGCGGATCAGATATCTACATAAAGAATCACTTAAACACACAAAACCGCCGATGGGCTGAGGAGGAAGCGACGTTTTCTTTTGCTTTTGGTCGGTAATGATGCTGATGCTGCACACCTCCTCATCCTCCCCCGGTTTAGCGTCACTAGGAGGAGGTGCAAAGATGGAGAGATGCGGTAGGATGGGGAGACGCGGGGAGGAGACGCACAAGGATGAGGTAATGGTGGAAGAGAGAAGCGGCAGAGGTAGAATAAAGATATACTGTAATCTGGGACACCCCGAGCAAATGTATCTCTTCTTCCATGGTAATTTGAGGACTCCAGTGTGTGACTAAAATCAAAAGTCGATTCAAATTTTAGCTTTACATTAAATATTTATAGATAAGAATCTGTCATGGCTTCAGTTTGTGAGTTAATTCTTATTATAGTCAAGAAATATGGTTTGAAATGCAGCATAATTTTACAGTGCATGTGCAATATCGCTGATGAAAATGATGATAGCTGACACAAAAACATGTTCAGCGACAGACAAACACTCACACCTGTGGTAATTAGTCACCACTTAAACAAACTGCTTGTGAGAGGGACCGGAGCAATCAGTATAATGTTCCACAGCCATAATGCATCTCTCTCCAGACTCTTTGGGTTTTGGGCCACAGTCTGATATGTAAATACTGGATGCTAATTTTCATACAAACAGGTGATATGACTGTGAGATCGTACAACCTCACAGTGCCTTGGAAATACATTTAGCTATCTGTGCATCTTGTGTTTTTGTTGTGTTTTAAACGCAGTCACATGTGACGTCAATGATTGCAAGCTGAAATGCCTTGTTTGCTTGTCCAGATAACGCCTCTAGGCCAAGCCAGAAAATTCTACTATTCTCATTACTATGCTGAATACGGGCTTATCCACTTGGCCTACACAGAACTCTTCTTTTGGGAAAGTAGGGCCTCTGAGAGCACCAACACAGCCAAATTGACCGTTTTTCTTAAGACCGGCTTTATTTAAAAGCAGATATTTAAAAAAACTGCATTCTTACGTCGCTTTTGGGACACAGCCTGAAGGCATGCTGTGATGATGTCGTAGTTCTTCTGCAACTTGTGGTTGAATCGGTCTCGTCTCTTCAGTTGGCGGATCAGCTTGGCCGACTGCAGGCCCGTGCGATATCGGACCTCTTGGATGATTGAAAGCAGCTCTTCAGGGGCTGAAAAAGCAAAAAGAAAAAGATGCATTCGCAGAAAAGTCTGATTAATCAGAATTTCCACTGCATTGATATAAAATGATGATTGATTTTCTGCCACTATATTCTGACATTTTATATCTAATGTAAAAACACAGACACTCGTTTGCATTAACAAAATTGACATTCATTAGTGTGTGTTCTCTCTTTCAGAAACAGAAATGTTTATCACATCGGTCTAAAATACAACAAATTCTAAATAAAGCTTCTTGATTTAATTTAGACTAACATGTGTCGTCTACATTTCACTGACAGATCAGATTATTATACTCATTAGTCTGTTTTCCAACCTGCAGGCAAAGAGAAAATGAAAACCAGAACATCGCCCCACATAAACACAATCCCTTCTCTCCCTAAGCTGAAAAAACATCAGGCTTTCGGCTGAAGGTGACTCCATACGTCAGTTCATCTGCGAGAGAGGGAATTTTCACTTGTCTCAAGGGTAAAATCATTTTCTCAAAATTTAATTGGCTAACAGGGCTAAGTAAATACTATTAATTGTAACAACAGAAGAAATGTATAAAAGCTAAATATTAGCTCTGGTTGTTTCAACAAGAATTGATGTAGGTTTATTTTACAATTAAAACAAATAATTAAAACTAAAGGACAACATAAAAAGACAAGTCATGTGTGTGAACTGTTACTGGAGTCGTTATCAGCACCTTTCTTCCATCCGCATTGTTTGACTTGACCAAGCCTCACATGTGCAGAGAGCAAACAGCAGAGCCACAGGCCTGGCTGTGTTTACAGTAGGATTCCCCCAACGGAGGAAACAAAAGCAGTAACGTGCCTTAAAACACGCCGAGGTAACGCTGGAGCTCACTCATCATCCCCACGAGTGTTTGTCCATGTAAATGTCTGCACACTGTGGCTTCCCAGCAGCCTCAGAAAGTTCAACTTCTTAAGCCAGCTCAACTCACTCAGTACAGTAAACCTTCGTAGCCATACAAGCTACAAATACTAGTAAACCAAAGAGCACATACAGTACATACATGTATTGAAAAACAAGGTGAACGAAGGGTGGAACCATAACCACCTCTATCCCAGTCACTAGACTCTGCTCACCTTTCTGGGCCAGGTAGCTCATCTGATGCCTCCTGGTGTGCTTCTCCTGGAGCTCCTGCAGGAAGCTGGACCCGGTGTTGCTGCGGCCCAGGAAGGCATCCGAACCGGACGCCTCCGTGGAGCTGTCCCAGCTGTCCACGTTCCTCCTGCTGCCTCCACTATACGTCTCATACAGCTCCACCAGCAGACAGTCCACTATGGAGGCTCTGGGGGCTTTGGCTCCATCCTGGCTTTCAGAGTCACTGTCACCGGCGCCGTTGGTCCTTTGGGCGGCAGCAACGACGCCAGTCGGTCGGCGCTGGCCGGGAACCTTCTGCCGCCCCGGAGGTGATGATGTGTCAGTCGGTGACTCGGCGGGGCTTGTCCACCGCTGAAAGCCGGAGAAGTCATCCTGGAGGGGGGCGACACACTGGACAAAAACCCCGCTGTCGTCCTGGGAGCACACGCCGTCGTCGCATATGTCAACTTCCAAAAGTTCATTCCCGTTAACTTTGAGCTCGGACGCCATTGTTCCAGTAGCAGCAAACTGTGATCTCTACACTTTCATAAATGTTTCTCTACGTGCGAGTTTTCATTTTGCAGAAGTCTGTAGAGAAAGTTTATTGAGCGTTAGGAAGAGGATAGAGTTCCTGGAGCATTCCATTCATCTCCCAAGAAGGTAAAACGCGTCTGAAGCTCTAAGTTTCCTTCCTGAAAGTTCCGGAGCTGGTTTTCCTGCCCCCCCGTCTTCGTCTCAGCAATGGACCAGCCCACTCCGCTACACTTCCCAACGGCTGCCAAACTTTGTTCAGGTCGCGCGACAGGTGTAGCAGGTGAGTTGCGCTCGTGTGTTGACCAATCAAAGCAGAGCCTAAAATTTATCAGCCAATCAGCTCTGGGCTGTGACGACAACGTTCAGACGAGTAAGCGTTAAAGTACGACAAATGTTAGGTCGAATTTATTGTTATTATTTTTATAATTATAACCTACGGACTTTTGTTTGTCCGACTAGAGACATTTTTAGTTTAAAATCATTGCATTCGTGAATTTCTTTGTTTTAATTTTTCACAGAACACGAAAACCTTTTTTTGAAAAGTTTCTGTTTATTCATTGTAAATTTATTATTCTAAACATTTGTATACTTTCATAATTTCATAGATATAACTATAGATAAATAAAAGCGGGGGTCACATGACACTTCCGGCTTCCGTAGTCGAGCAGCACGTGACCAGGAAGTTAGAAAGTGTCGTCTCAAACACAAACAGCACTGTGTGTTTTTTCCTCCACGGATGGATCAGTAACGACACCTGGCGCTGCAGGGACAGGACCAGAGGGACACTCCGACAGTTTCACTAGCTCATCGCTGGATTGTGAAAATGGGTCTAAGTCGCTCCCATCGGTCGGCCTTTCGGAGTTGTCTCCTTATCTGCGTCATTGTGTGGAGCGACCTGAGCAGCTGCGTGTATGGCAGATCACACCGGAGACCAAACGTCGTCGTGATCCTCACCGACGACTTGGACATCGCTATCGGGGGTCTGGTCCGTGCATTTCAGTGATTTATGAGCGTTTCACTGCTTGGCCGTGTGTTTACGCGTATTCATTGTTTTATTCTGTTTTATGTTGGACCTGATAAAGGTGACAGCTCACATTCCTGGCTGGATGCGTCATTTAAGCATCTCCCACAGTCAGCAGCCTTATCAGCTGCTGCAGCAAACACTCTCCCTTCTTCACAAAATAGAAGTCTGACTTTACATGTGTTTATTATGAATCCATTTGTGCTGTAAACGGCAAACAAAACAGTGTGTAATGCCAAGTAGTAATATTATATAATCCATAGTAATGCATCATAATTGCTTAGTTGGCTTTCATTTGCATCTGAAACAAACCTAAGGCTGTCTGATAAATGTATTGTATTCTGTCTGAACAGTGGTGGTGTAATCTAAAATAAACAAGCCTTTTAAAATGCAATGAAAGAAAACGTTTTGAAACAACTGTACAAATAGCAGCACATTTTTAAATTGATGTTTATTGTATGCTGAAATACAAAATAACAGTTGTAGCGTAATTTCTTTCAGAGTCCACTGAACAAGACAAAAAAGCTAATTGGGGATGCAGGGATATCCTTCACAAACGCAGTAAGTACATCCACATCAGCACCCTCAGCTGATGTTCAGCCTGGGATGATTTAGTGTTTTTAAAATGGTCAGTGTCGGTCATCTTCCTGCTTACTCTTTCCTCAGTTTGTTGCCAGCCCGCTGTGCTGTCCCAGTCGAGCCAGCATCCTGACTGGGAAATATCCCCACAACCATCATGTCATCAACAACACCTTAGAGGGAAACTGCAGCAGTAAAGCCTGGCAAAAGAGCGAGGAAGCCCACACCTTTCCCGCTTTGCTCAAGGACTATGCCAACTACCAGACCTTCTTCGCTGGGAAATACCTCAACCAGGTGACAGGTGTCTCTTCTATACTTGTGGTATAACTTCTGCTTGCATAGTTCTTTCCTTCCTGCAAATCAGCTGTTGTGTGATATAGTATCTCTCTGTTTCAGTATGGTCACTCAGAGGCGGGTGGAGTGGAGCATGTACCTCTAGGCTGGAGCTACTGGGTTGGACTGGTAAGAATCGGTTCAGATTTTTAACGGTTTGCTCTCTTTTGCTCAGGTTTGCCAGTTCCAGAACATCACTAAAAACAAATGATTATTTGTGACAACATAAGATCTGACGACAACTGTGTATTATAGCATCACCTGTGGTTTGTTTTGTCCAGGAAAGGAATTCTAAATACTACAACTACACTCTGTCAGTCAATGGAAAAGCTCAGAAACATGGGGCGGACTACAGTAAAGACTACCTGACAGACGTACTGGTGAGAAAACATTAAGTTCACTCATTAAAAACTGATCACCACGAATCAAAAGCTACAACATTATTTTCTATTTCAGGCCAATATGTCTCTAGACTTCCTCCAGTATAAATCCAACTTCCAGCCGTTCTTTATGATGGTGTCCACACCTGCCCCCCATTCCCCCTGGACAGCAGCCCCTCAGTATCAGGACAGATTCAACAACACCAAGGCTCCCAGAGACCTCAACTTCAACGTCCATGGGAAGGTAGGGGTTGTTGGATTCATTTGATCCTCAGGATGACTTTGGAATTATTATTATTTTTCTTTGTTTCTTCAGGACAAACACTGGCTGATCAGACAAGCTAAAACCCCCATGACCAATTCCTCTGTTCAATTTCTGGATGATGCTTTCAGGAAACGGTCTGGTTCATTTTCTCTACATTCTGTACCTCTTCTTTGTCCTACATTTGTTTCTGAAGATCCCTTCATCATCAAAACGCCTTAAACAAAACTTTGTGTGCACAAAGTAGTTAACTGCAAGCTAATCTGTTTTGCACCACTAAAAGTGCAAAGTACAGCCCTTACTTCTTTGCTTACTCTCTGCTGTAGGTGGCAAACTCTGCTGTCAGTCGATGACCTGGTAGAGAAAATAGTCCAGAGGTTGGAGGATAGAGGTGAACTGGAAAACACCTACATCTTCTTTACCTCTGACAACGGATACCACACAGGTGGGTATATACACACAAGCATTAGATGGAGACGCATATGTACACCTACAGCATCTTTTGCTCGCTGGTTGTTTTCTACTGTTATATCTGTTTTTTTCAGGCCAGTTCTCGCTTCCTCTGGATAAGAGGCAGTTGTACGAGTTTGACATCAGGGTTCCTCTCATGGTCAGAGGACCTAATATCAAACCCAACCAGACCAGCCAGGTGAGCTGACTTACAAAGTTTGTTAAAGCGCAGCAGCAGCAGCCATCTGTGCCTAATCAGAATTCCAGCCAAGTTTTCTTTCCTGCTGTGTGTTCTGACCTGAATTAATTGAATTTCTTCTGCTGTCAGATGCTGGTGGCAAATGTTGACCTCGGTCCAACCATCCTAGACATTGCTGGCTACAATGTCAACAAGACTCAGATGGATGGCATGTCCTTCCTGTCCATCATGGTGAGATTTCACATGGAAGAGAGATGTCTACCTATTTACAGAGCGAGATGTTGTAACTGCCAAAAGCTAAAGGAGATTAGAAATGGAGGAAATCAAGCTGAAAGTACCTGTCTGTGAATGCAACAATATGTCTAACAACTTCAGGACCTTTGTCTATGTCCTGTAACAGGAGGGGAAGATGAACAGCAGCAGCTGGAGAACAGACATCCTGGTGGAGTATGAAGGGGAAGGAAGCAACGTGTCCGACCCGGCCTGCCCTCTGCTGGGACCCGGAGTGTCGGTATGAAAGTAGAGGACTCGTATTAGACCAGCGTAGAGCATGAGGGAAGATAAACAACTACTCTTTTCTCATTTAGGAGTGTTTTCCAGACTGTGTTTGTGAGGACTCATACAACAACACTTATGCCTGTGTACGCACCATCGCCCCCTCTGCCAACCTGCAGTACTGCGAGTTTGATGATAATGAGGTAAAGAGATTTAACTTCTTCACAGACTTGTGTTCAAAATGTGAACTAGAATGCTTTCTCACACTATAAAATCTAAACGGTTAAATTGCTCAACACATTGTCTTCTGCAGGTGTTTGTAGAGGTGTACAACATCACAGCAGACCCCTACCAGCTGACAAATATCGCAAAGACCATTGACCAGGAAGTCCTAGAGAAGATGAACCACCGGCTCATGATCCTGCAGTCCTGCTCTGGACAGTCGTGTCGAACACCTGGCGTGTACGATCCGAGGTTAGTTCAGCCATGTCGGTGGCACAGACGAAGGGAATCCAGGGTACAGACATTCTAACGACACTCCAATGAGCATTAACATCTGTCTCGTCTGTTCTCAGGTATAAATTTGACCCTCGACAGATGTTTCCCAGCCACAGCTGGCGGCTCAGCAGACTGAGACAGACGAAGTAAGGGCGAAGAAGGACCGTATGTTGTTTTTAAATTCAGCCTTTCCCACTGTTGTTGCCTTGTTTTGAGGCCTGCTGAGCCAGTCTCTCCTGTTCATCAAAGTAATATCTTGGGGCAATGGAAGCAAGGTTGTCATGGAAACAGGAAGTCTTGCAAAGTGTAGGAGCCACCTTCAAATCGCCCATTTTGGGCTGCTGAAAGCAAATATCTTGTACAAGGTCATGACAATTATTTTTTCTTTCTTCTTAAGCTTTGTCAAGTGAATTTGATGTAAATGATGGGAACACATTAACACCTTTCTCCTAATCTTTGTTTGAATCAAGTTGACAACATAAACATCACCTTCACAAGAAGGAACTTCAGGTTTCTGTCAGATTGAGCTTCTTCAGTTTATCACATTTAAATAAGGAAATACACGTCACATTGCACAGACGCTATGATGCTACAGTTTAGCATCAAGGAAATTGGAAACAGTCTGACTCTGTCCAAAACTAACCTGCCTCTAGTCCTAAGGTTCTGGTTTCTCTGTGTCAGCCTGCTCTGTCAAAGCTGCCTTGACAGGATATTTTGTGCTCAACACCCAACCAAAGATTTGATTTGGAGATCTATAAAAAAAAAAACTTTCTGCAGAATGTTTGTATGTGCGTTAATTCTGTAGACTTTTAATTACTGAAAGAAGCAGACAAACCAATTCTTACCTGTGTGTCCATCACAAACGATTTTCTTTGTGCCACTGCTGTTGTTCTCCTTCTGTTGACAGAATTATTGTGAGAACACAGGATTGAACACTAATGCAGATTAAAACTGGCCGCTTTGTCTCCAATCACTGATGCACTTTCCAAGAGTTCCGAAAATTTTGTTTTGGCACCTTTTACGTTTATTATAGTTTTGGATGATGTATTTTTGGCTTGTGTGTTTGTCCAATAAAGAGATTCTGAAGCTACTACAGAAGAGTGATTTCTTTTTACTTTAGTCTCCGTGTTCATGACAGCTCTGAGCATAAACTATAGCTGTTCTCAGTTCCAAGTGTGTGTGTGTATATATATTCAATAATAACTAGAAGCCAAAGTATTAAAATACAGTTTACTGTGTCATTTGGTATCAACAGTACATATATTTTTCTGTCAGCCTAAAATTTAAAAGTTCTGGGTCAAACTCAATTTCCCCTGGGAGAAAGTTAAGTTGAGTTTTACAAACCAGGTCAGATCTCAGCTGTGAGGCACGAGAAGATAAAAGTAGGTCAAACTGCCCAAAAAAACAACATGGGTCTATTTACATTCCAAATAAAAATAAACCAAACTATTACTAGATTCTGAACAAGGGCACAATAAAGGTTCTCTGAGGTTTGAGATTTTATAGCCCAGATCTGAAAATTAAATTCAAACAGTTTCAAGTGCAGAACAGTTAAAGCTTCCAGTGAAAACGTGAGACGAAGCCCGATGGTTGACAGGGCATCTATTCTCTATCATATAAAAAATAAAAAGAGTAAATGGCAGCAGAGCCAAACACAGATCTTTGGCATTTACTGAAAAACTAAACTCACAATTCACTCAAACTCGGAAAGAGTAACATGACAGCTGGGATAAAACTAGACAACATCCACACAGTTGAAAATGTTGACAAACTGCTATTTCTAAGAAAAGTTCAGTCGATAGTTTGCATGTTCTCTGCTTGTAGTTGTGATTTAGCAGACAGCCATAAAAACAGGATAATAAAATATTAACTTTTCATACATTAACACTACTGATCTAAGGTGTTTAATAGACAATTTGAGGCAGGTGACAGCATTTGTTTTCAACCTGTTTGTAACCACAAACAGCATCTGTTTGGTTGCCCGTTACTACAATGATACATGCTTTAATGTTAAACAGCCTGTAGTGCGTACAGTCAGAGAAAAACGAGTCGAGAGTCAACTAAACACTTCACAGTCTACAGCAAACGTACATCATATAGAGACAAAAAATTAAATGAGCTTAAAATCAAACTATCACGTCCTCCCTACTTTTGTCTAAGTGGAGCTGAAAATTAGTATTAGATGTTAAGAACAGAATGTGATAGTTGTTTACAATATCCAAAAAAAGAAATCAAAAACCTGTCTTCCCTGAATTCAAAGTTAAAGTGCCCAAAAAAAAAGAAAAGTAACGATACGATAAGTCAGGTCTGACGTGTTTTAACAACTAAAGCTGTTTATAAGACACAAACAGCAACATGGCTTAAAGGTTCATTAACTGTTCCCATGCAAATATCCATTGTTTAAATTATAACATGTGCAGTAAAAGCAAACCCATTTTAACCTTTTAAGCAACTGAAGAATCCAGTGAGCTCAAATGTTTAAATAGCCTTTTCTGCTTCCAAACATTTACCCCAGTGTTTAAAATTAGACTAAACAAGGGTTAAAAACCCTTTAAATAAAGCTCTAAGTGATAGTTTTCCCTCTAGCAGGAATAGGCCTCCATTTGCTCCAGGCAACACCACAAAAATATCTTTGGTTAGAACAATAAAAATTTAAATATAATCTATAAGATGATTGATGCGTGTTTGACACAGATATTAGACAGTAGCTTCAGAACATGATCACTAGATGGCGGCATTGTACAACCACAGCACTGTCAGCTTAACTTCGTTCAGTATGTTCAGGATTCTACATTCATTATGAAACTACTGCTATTTTAGTTTAAGTGTGAACTGATTGTCAGCATTTATTTGTATTGGTTCATATGTCGTTTAGTCCACCAGAATAAGTTGATTCCAGCTGGACATTTGTGTTTAAGACACGCTACTTTAAGCTTAAAGCCATAAATGTCCAACAAAGACGTATAAATCCAAGACATTTATCCGCTCGCATCATCATCCTCATCTGTCCAAGAGCCCAAACAAGATTCTTCAAATTTTGTACCTTTCATTGCTCTGTTGCACATTTCTCTTACATCTCTACTCTGCGTTTCTCCTCAAGGTTACGTCCTTTACCCGTTTCCCTCTGTGCTAATTTCCCCTTTTGTCCAAAAAGCTGTCACAGGGTTGACGAGGAGGTCGAGGCTGCACTTTCTGAGATAAGAGCACAGAAACAGAATAAATGAATGCCTACTAAGACGAGAGTGAGACAATGCAGCCATTTTCCTTCCTTCTCCTGCAGCTAACAGCACTTCTGGACCTCAATTTCTCTCAGCTGTGGATTCATAAATGCAAAAATTGAACAATCAGTTTTGAGGAAAATTCCATCGTCACACTGCTTTTACGACACTCATCCCTTGGATTTCCTCCTCTGATCTTATTCTTCCTTCCAAGGTTTCTTTTCTACTTTCTCTGTCCTGCTCGGTCAACTTACAGAAACTAGTCTATTCTCATGTCTCCCTACTCTGACCATGCAGGGTCAGAGGTCAGGAGTCACATCTATCCATATCACATCCTCCTAACGCACCATAAAACTAAACTAACCTTCTTCACCCGTTTACCTTTTCTATTCAAAGCTTTCCCTAAGTCTGGATCCTCCTTTCTCATGTATGTACAGTATGCTTCACTTTCTCATCTTTTAGTCAGAACGGTATGGTCAACAACACAATGCTGCTCCACCTTGAGAATAAACTAAAATAAGACTTTGTTTAAAAAAAAGAAAACAAAACGCTTCACCCATATAAATAAAAAAATTAAAAAAGATATGCACAGATCTTTAAGTTAAATTCTAACTGCACATTTGGCGCTGAGTCATTCACAAGGTTAAGAATAAAGAGTTTGGTGGAATCAGATAACCTGCATAAATCAGGTGATAGCAGGCCAGAATGAGGGAACGAGAAGTGGGGAGTGATGGACGGCGGGAGGGAGAGCAGACGAGGGAATATGGCACAGGCAGAGTGAATCTTTGGTGTTTGCAGGCCAGACGCAGCAGAGCCGGCAGCGGTTTGAAGTCCAGCTTAATTGCTTTTTTCTTGTCCTTTACTTGCTCTACTTCAGTTTTCTGTCCTCTTGTTGTGTTACATCACCCATTTGTCCGTCTGTATCATCCCATCTTCCAGGTGCTTTATTCTTCATGTTCAATCTGCGTTCACACCCCCCTCTCCCTTAAACTTTACAAAATGGTCCTCCATCAGCCGTGGTTTTACACCGTTAAACCCTCTGAGAAGCGGGGCCCTCGGGCCTGCATCAGTGCTTCCTGCAGTCTCTGACGGTAGACGGTGTAACGTTGAATCACTGCATCCCTCTGCTCCTGCTCCTCCTTCTCAAGGATCCGCAGGAAGTTCCTCAGCTCAGGGACAGAGAACGCGTCCCACTGAGAAGAAGAGGGAGATGCATCACTTTTTATTGTCTGACTCTTTGTTGTAAATTATAAAAAACATCTTGCTGAATAAGTGAATCGTTACCATGACTTCTCCAGTCTGTTGTTCTCTCAGTACGAAGCTGAGCGTGTCGGGGTCTGGTCCATGCATCAGACGGAGGAACAGCGGCTGCTCGGTGTCCATCAGCTTACACATATACACTGTAACACACACACACACAGATTTAGCCTGTACAACACGTGCTGACATCAAACCACATGCATGCCGCGCTGTGTGTATAAACAGGCAGGGCATAGGATGAAAGACAGGGTGCGGCACATTAACAACCAGTAATTTACAAAAACAGAGAGAGAGCCAGACAGCCATGTGGACTAGGGATGACTGAAACATTAGACCTCTATGTCCAACACCATTAGAAATCCGTTATTAATGATTTGGGGAAGATAAGCCAAGTGGCCACTGTGTGTCAACCAGATGTTGGGTTTCCTCTGTGGTGATGCTCTGCCAGACCTTCCCTGCAGCTGTTCTTCACTTCCTGCCTTTTTGGGGGGTGACTATCTCAGACATGGGCATGAAGCTCGAGCTCACTCACACTGAGCTAAAGTCTTTTAAAGACTAAGTTCCCTGCTGTTGTTGATGCCCTGTGTCTAGGAAGGAATTCACTTCTCATGTCAACAGCCATGCATCCATACATTTGCATGAGTGTAGTTTGACTGTCTCACAGCCAAGTACAGCCTGAGGAGTGAATATACTGTATGAGCCAGCATCTGTATTCCATATACATCTGCTGTGTGTCTAGACACGGTCCTTTATTAGCAGGCTGAGTCTTGTCTAAGTCTCCAGTAATGAGTGAAAACCAGACCAGCAGCTTATATGACAGCAGTCTATAAAAAGTTTTGGAGCAAAATGTTTCACAGACTACAAACAAGACAAAAGCTACACAAAATGCTAAACTCTGATGAATTTATGAATCAACCAGCAGCTGTTGGTTCGTAGAGTGTGTGTGTTCCTGGTGAGGTGCTGATAGTGGGGAGAGCCCTAAGGCATTCGACAACCAGCAGCAAGGGTGAGGCCTCCAGAAATATACACACACAGCCTCCCTGTTCCACATCATCTGATACAGAGTCTGGCATGAAGCACCGTCTCCCTGTCTGTCTCACACGCTGCTGATCTTACCCTGCTCCTCTCGGTGGCAGCGTTTGTACAGGGCGTATTTGGCCGGGTTGTCAGCAACTGTGAACTTGTTCAACAGGGCGACGATCACCTGAACACACACGAGAACAAAACACAATGTCATCAACACTGACACGGCAAACAAGAACGAACAGCATCAACTGGTTTTAGACGACTTCATACCTTTATGTTCTAACAAAAACACGAAGTCATGAAATGGTGTAAGTAAAGCAGAGCAATGAAAAAAAAATGAACCAATCAGGATTTAATAAAAATCTGACCTCAGCTTCAACCCATATGTCATCAGACCTTGATTAAGTTGTTTAGCATTCTGTGAAGTCAAGAGTGTGTGTGTGTGTGTGTCAGCCACCTGTCTGACTGTGTTATTGGAGCTGATGTGGAGGGTGTTGATGGCTCCTCGGGGCAGATAGAAAGCCTCCTCCACCACGGCTCCTCCTGCTCCTGTCTGGCGCGCCCGCACCGTTACCGGCCTTCGCAGATCCATCTGGACCTTGATGAAACCAGTATAGACTCCAGTAGGACCCTGAGAAAGAGATAGAGTGTGTTTTGGGCTTTCAGGTTTGTTCTGTACTGTACTATGAGCTCTCCAAATGAGACCAGTTCCCTCAATCAGCCCAGAGAGTCCTGCAGGACAGATGGCCCCAGACGGTGGCAGAGCATCTTAATCTCATTACCCCATATGGGGCCTGGACGACCGTACGTGTAAGTGTCAAGTTGGACAAACCGGATCCGTCTCAACAGAAGAGAGACCGAAACTAGATGGGATCACAAAGGGGACCTGGCAACACCAGAGATGCGGCGATAAGGAGACAAAGAAATAAAAACAAGAATGAACAAAGAAACCGAAAGACACATGTGGTGGTTCCAGTTTCAGTCATGGCATCGCTGTGTCATAAACGTATTTTACTGCGTTGTCAGCAATGTTTACATGACAGAGAAATGAGCGTGATGAGTCCCCTACACTGACCACAACACATCATCAAATCCTCGTCTTAAATGTATTCCTGGATTTTCTGATTTTCCTAAGAACCACATTCCCAGACTTTCCCCTCCATGAGAAATTAAAGGCAATTCTCCAACAAAAGCCTTTCATTTCCAAAGAAAACTCCTACAAGTTACACTGGACGTAATATGACTTGGACCTCGTGTGGCGACAACGGCTTCACACAGCTTTCACGCTGCCAAAGAAAACACTGTGGCGAAGAACAATAGCTGGAATCACATCCCACTGCAACGACTGTGAGGGAATGCTGGGAGGAAGGCAGCTTTAACACAGTTCAAACGTTAAATCCTGCCTGGCTTGGCATGTTTGTTCATCACACTCTGTACAGTACGAGCTAAGCGTTTGAGTGGTAGTTTCATACACTAGTGATGAGCAAAACACCCTTTATTATTATTGTTATTATTATTATTGTGGTAAGTGAAGTGAAACCATGTTTGCTTTCAATGTGTTCAGCAGATTGTGTGGATGAAAGTGCACGAGGACAGATGCTCCTGTGTTTTCTCCACTCACCAGTGTCATCTTTAGCAGGTCTTTGGTCAGGGAGTTGTACTTCTGGATCATCTGCCTGATCTCCTCCCTGCTGAGCTCCGTCCGCAGCTCCCGGTCCTTCTCCACATCCTGACAGAGCGGAAAGAAAAAGGAGAAATTACATAATGGACCAGTGACGTAACAGCATCCCTGTTAAGAAGGCGTTTGTCTGCACACGCAGGTGTAATTTATTACACAGCTGCCAGCAATTAGTCTGTGGACACTACCTACGGTTCCCTTTGTCTGTGGGTATGAAAATAAAAACCATAAAAATTATGTTGGGTTTTTTTGTGATACACCATCTACATTATTTACCCATCAGTGACACTTGCTGCTAGAGGGATCAAGACACATTTCTAAGGTGAGAAACTGACTAGTTTTAGACAAAACAAAGAAACTTCGTGCAAATCCGTTCAAACCTCAAATATCGAAGAAAAACAATAATGTTTCTCAATTTCAGTTGCAGAAAAGCTGCTGGTTTGACTCACTGAAGGCCATGTGGACTTTAAGAATGTAGTGTACAGATGTATGAGCAAGTCACGGTAACCACACCACAGGCCTCAGAGAGCCACAGCCAGCAGTCAACACTGTGTTTATGTATAAATAGAAGAAGTTGGGGAAGGTCAAAATGGAGGCCGGCTGATAAGCTGATAAGTTCCAGAGCAGAAATGAAAACAAACCACGCAGAACCACCAGGAGACGGTCTCTTTAAAAACTGCTGCACAAAACATGCAAATTTAAAACTTAGGTCAGCGCTCGGACCTCCTAACATTAACGCTAATAATTAGTAATCATAGGCATTATGACGTGAACTCCATCACTATAGGTGTCGTAGTGCTGGAAGCTTAACTGCATTTACTCCACAGACTTATCTTGTAGCAACACATGGCCTTCAGTGTACGAGACATGAAGGTCAGGTGATTGCTACACACATTCCTTAAAGAGCAAACTACACTCAAACTATTATATTTTGGCCTCGAACATCAGTCTTCATCAGTTAGTCGAAGTTTTCTTATTTGACTCACAGCTTTTCTTATTTGGGTATGAATGTCTGGAAACATCAGCACAGCCCAAGACATAAACAAAGTTCAACTCACGGTTTGACTTGTAAAACACCCAACTGCATTTATAAGGTGAAATGCAGTGTTTAAGAGCCAATCAGGTGCCATCTGTCCTGTCTCTATGTGCATAGTGTGTGAATGGCAAGTTGAATTCCCCAGTGTAGCGTGTGCTTACATGGGCATAGTGCAGCTCCCGCCTGCATCTATTAAAAACCACACACAGTGCAGAATCCAGGGAGGGTTTGAAGGCACGTACACCCTTATATGGAAAACACGCACTGCTCAAGGAGAAGACAAGGTGCCAATACAGCATGTGCAAACACGGCAGACAGCAGCTGAGACAGTCTCAGCGTTGCACGTTGCTCTCCATGAAGACAGAGAACGTGACTAGGTGCTAAATTAATCAGTGGATAATATTGGAAAAACAAAATGCAAGGAAGCTAATGATTACCGAAGGAAGTCTCCTTGCTGTGATGGTGACATGTCAGTGTTTACCTTAAGCACCTGCCAGCTCAGGTAAGTCAGAGCTCATTAGCTGGGAGTGACAGGTAAGGCGATTACCTCACCATCTCCAGAAAGACATGCAGACGGAGAAGAACTGATGAGAGACGAAAACAGGTGAGAACACTTAACAAGATGTCCAAACCATGATATTCAGGTTGTGACGCTTTCTCCAGACTTATCAGTCAATGCAAGGGTCCACTGTCCACAAACACATACACATGTCCAGTCCAGGCTGAGTAACGCCGGACCGGAGGGGGTTAAAAGGAACTGGGAGGGCGAGCGATGTAGTCCAAACAAACAGGAGAAGCAGAGAACTGCGGTGCTACAACACAATGATGTCACGGTCTTATTTAAGAGAGCAGTGAATCCTCCCACTGGAGCTGGAAGATAAAGACTGGACAAAAACAACAGGGGAGAACAGAAAGAAAAGGCAACGACACTGCATCACGCGTGTCCCTGCATGTCGATAACATACAATAGCGCTTATATGTGCGGATTTCATGTCAGCTGACAGTTCCACAAGTTCTAAAGAAGTTACAGCCAGATGTTCCCACATGCTTAACCTGGAGTGACGTTAACGCTGAGGCCATATTGAAGAGGACCACACACGCATCCAGGGTTTAGACTCTGACAGTTCTCTAGGCTCCTGGGTTCCTGAGAGGCATCAACCTTTTATTGGTCTAGAACCACAAACCACTGTACGTAGCAGAGGAATTAAACAGGTGAAATAATGTTATCATGTTCTACAGCTGGAACAAACATGGAGGCTGAGGCCTTGAATGCAGATAAGATCCTTCTCTAGCAGTAGGGTCCATTGTTACTCTGTAAACCTTGTGGCACTAGGATTATTTAAAATGGTCAAGGCGCTACGTTTATTATAAATGAATCCTGTTATGACAGCAAACATATTACTCTTTGAAGCAGTGACTTTGGCTCTGATAACTGAAATCTTTCAGCCACAGCTAGAACAGGACTAAAGGGTGAAGGAACAACAGCTGCAACCCTGAGGTCATGTAATATCAGGTGTCATCGTTAACTCCATGCCAGCGTCTCACTGTAGTTTAGTCTGTAGGTGGGTGAGGGGTCTTTTTTCTCCACACCTGCAGAAAGTCTTTGTTGAGCGCTGTCACGCTCATCTGCATCCACAATCTGTAAATAGATGACATCACCTTACAAGTGCAGACAACCCACGCTCAGCGCTCAGAGTCCGCCCTGCAGCGCTGTGGGTAATGGATGCTGGAGTCAGACTAAACACAGTGATTTCGCTGTTCCAACTGAATCAAACATACATTTTAAAAGAACAACATTATGAATCACAACAGTATTATTTCTGTCTTGAAGCTTAGTGTCTCAAATATCCAACATAAAGTCCAGTAAATTAACAAGAGCCTATACTGGCAGTTCAACATTACACAACTTCTCACAATGGTCCTTTGTTCCATGTTTACATGATGCTCAGGAATAAAGAGTAAAACAAACAAAACAAATCCCACAAACTGAAGAAGCCGCCTGGATAGGTGGTGAAACGTTTCTACTAACTAGAAGAAGTCCAGTTGCCATGACTCAACCTTCAGAAAACAAAACAAAACATAAAAACCAAAACTATACGTCCCATTTTTTATTAAAAACACAATATATTCAGTAAAAGCATATTGAAACTCAAGTTCAGTCATCTTTTCAGGTGCCTTTCGAGCAAACTGCCCGTCCTCCATGCTCCATCCCACCCCTTGGCTCTCTGTGCTGCTTCCTGTCTAGTCCGCTGGGGGAAGTCGAGATCGGCCACACCTTTCCTCCCAGCATTCCTGTGCTAATTGGTGCACACATGTAATGCACAAGTGGAAGTGCTCACACCTTTCCTCTATAACAAACATGCATCTGTTGATGGGCACAAACAGTCACTCAAAGTTGTGTCAAGGTCCCAGACTCACTGCAGGACAGAGAATATTTCCTTCCTCTGAATTCATACAAATATAGGCAGTAACGATGTAAAGTACGTGCCCACAGGCTAAATGAGACTCATGAGAAACCTTTACTATGATTCCATAAATAGAGTGAAACTTGCAGACTAAACCAGCTGAACCACATGGAGCCAATCTGAACCAAACTGGACTGTCCATGTGTTGCTACAGTGGTTCCGACGAGAGCAGGACACGGTTATGGACCAAGTCTTTGCAGAACATACTGAGTTCTGTGTGGGGAGACCGCAATGAGTCTGTCTGGATGGACCACCCAGAGAACGGACGCCCATCAAGACCTTTATCAGCACAAAGGAAGAAGAGACGAATGAACAAAGCCAAAGCCGCAGAGGAGGAGTAAACTCAAGAAGGGAAGTAGGAAGGATTAGAAGAAAGGGGAAGAGAAAACTGAAGTTGAGCATAAAGAAAAGACCAAAAACATGATGCAGTTGCTGTCCAACCATTTCACAGCCAGCTCTGTTACCCTACGTCTTGGCCTGTTGGACTGTTATCAGAAGACATCTGAATACAAACCGTAACAAAAGTGGCTTCATGTTCTCTAAGAGAAAAGCGATTCAGCAACACGTAGTGTGTGATGAATCATCATGTGTGGGCTGCTATTGTTCAGAGCTGGAGGAAAGCGAGTAAAAAAGGAGGAGGTGAGTGTTTTGATACAGTGAGGCAACAATAAGTCAGACTCCCTCTGTAGTTTCATGGGAACTCCAGTAAACGTGGCGATTTCGGTCCTTACTACATGTTAATTGTTAAGTCTTTCGAAATATAGGATATAAATATTTCATCTGACAATTAATGAATCTAGTAGAAAACTGTAGTCAGTAAAATGTAAATTTAATGTGTTACAGCTGACGTGTTTACACATTTTATCTGTATAACCCAAACAGCTAATCATTTACTATCACAGGTGAATCGGACCATTAATGTCTGCGTTGCAATCACTCACTAAAACAACACTACAGGCAGGACTTCCAACTTCACCAAGGCCTTTTATCAACTGTTAAGCGAAAAACAGCCTCAGATATTTAAGGTTCATTAACGATTCATTAATAAAAGCGAGGTTTACTCCAGACTTGCCACAGCGGCTCAGTGAGTCACAGATGAAGCAACAGAAAACAGGCCAGTCAAGACCAGTCACATCAAACAACTTCATGACTGTTCGATCCTCCTGCATAAAGTCTAGAACAACGACGCAAATGACCAAAACCACAACAAGGAAACAGAAACTAGAAACAAACAGACACAACAATCTGAAAAGACGTCTAAATAACCTCTAAAGGTTGAAAAACACGTTAAGAGACGTGCAAACGGTCCTTCAAGACGCCCAGAGTGACTGTGTGGACACCAAAGGCAGGTCCGTGTGTTTGTCACCCTATAAAAAGCCAAACCTAATGACACACGTCTGAGTCTTTCCCATCATTACGCATGTTGTAGTGGGAGGAGGGACATGGATGGAACGCACGTCACTCCACTCTGTATGTTCTTGTGCGTTCATAGAGTCATTAGTCCTGGTAAACAGAATCACTGAGAGATTTAAAGGACAACACGGTTTCCAATATGAGAAAAAGCCGAGGGAAAACCTCTGAATGTGATGTGGTTGTGTTCAATGCATCAACACTGTGGACCTATCTCCCCATTTATCAACCTCAGCTTCTCACTTTCCCCTTTGCACATCAAAGCGCCCCACAGTGTGCTGTGGTTGGGCCATAATAGGATTCTGGAGGCTAAACTGCTCCCAGACCAAGTCAGGACTGGTATGTGATAGTTTGCAGCGACCAACCAACGCATGGTTCATTACTGATCACATAAACACAGAGAAGACAGGGCAGAAAGACGTTCTCACAAAACCAGTGGAATATATTCAAATACATGGGATAATATGACCCTGCTCTAACTCCACTTGTGCAAAGTAAAATACACTTGCAATTTAATGTCCTTGGTTCCATCTCCCATCTGTTGCCATCTGACCTTTCAGTACGAGGCTACAGGTGGTGGGTTTCTCCTCAGAGAGGTAAGATGGAGCGGGGGGGAGGGGAAAAGGGGCTTTGGATACCACTTGACCACCTGTTCAGACTCTCTGGACTACAGCCATACAGTAAATGGTTGTTTGAAGCAGCTGGTTGTGTGATTCATCACTGTCGACAAGCTTTATAAGCTGTGACCTGGGTAAAACACACAGTGGACAGATAATGAAGCCCTGAAAGTAACATTTGATTTTCCGCATCAGTCCATCTGCCTAACTGGGTTTATTGTATCAAGTTATTTTGTGGATCCAGAAACGCGACCATAAAAACAAAAAATGATTGGGTGTTATTTTGTCTGGAGCTATTATAGAGCAATATCTCTTCGTCTTTAACACACAGCCTGGTAAACGGCTCATGCTCTCCATGACGCAGGAGGGTCCTTTCAAAGGCAGATTTATCTTATTATACAACTACCCACTGCTGTATTAGAGGTGTGTGTGTGTTTCCAGGCATAAAAGCCCTCTGGCTCTGTTTGAAGCGATAGCGTGAGCTGCACTGTTTAGAACAATTCCACTTATATTTCCTTTGGAAAATCCGAGCGCAGGAGGAGAGAGGGAAACGCTAAAGAGTCTCATAAAAAACTTTATGCAACCTGCAGACGGTCAACAGGGGCCATACGTCAAACACTGCCCTCCAACTGGTCTGTGAGCGCACAAATGCAGACACACACTGCCTTGACAAAAATAGTTTTGACTTGGTTGCTTGTGATGCTGCGGCAGGATTAAATGTCACGTCTACTGTAAAGTAATTACAATCCAGTAAAGAATGCAGGGAGCCTTGTAAACGTATCTGTCTGTGTGCGAAAGCGTCTAAAGCTGCAATTAAAGCATCAAGACACACTGTGAGCCTAAAATGAAAGTCTAACAAATTTAAAGAAGGCTAAGGGAAAGTTTACACGCGGAGCCGAGCAAAATCCTCCAAAAGCCACAAAAACCAAGCTAAATGAAACTACGACGCTACAGTCTCAGGTTTGTGTTCTGCCTTTATATTCAATTCAATTCAACTTTATTTATATAGCGCCAATTCACAACATCAGTTATCTCAAGGCACTTTAAAGTAAGGTTTAAGACCTTACACAACTAAACCCAACAAATCCCACATAGAGCAGCTTTATAAAGGCATAAACTTGCTTGAAGCAGCCAATAAACTTCAACACTGGCTCCTATGTTTATGGTTGGCACGGCCGTGTTGTGAGTCTAAACACGGTAAAGGTTGACAGAAAGGATAAAAACCCAACTGTAATTTATTCGAGAGACGCACAGTCGCTCACATGATGCTTGATCTGCCAGATGACCAACCTGTGGCCTCTTGATGTGGTAACTGAGGACGATATAATCACAGATGGAAGACTCTTGAATTCCTCTGTTCCTCTGCAACAGGTGGGTTGGGTGACTGGGACTTCCACATTATGCAGTCACATGGTGAAACAAGACGTATGGTTTAATCATGACAGTCAGGGCTTTGAAGAGATGAGTCACAAGTTTCATCTGCATCAGTGGATGTGGCCTAGTCCTTAACGTGGTTCAAAGACATGCAAGAGCAGCTTGACTCACACTCAAAGCTCACCCTGCAGGGTTATACTGTAGATACAGTATCAGACTGAAGCCACCATGATGAAACTCAATACTGAAACAAAACAGCTGCCAAGCTCCAACTAACTGCAAGCATTCAAGCTAAACCCAGACACTGCAGGGAGTGGTAGGAACCACTGATGAACAATGTTCAAAAATACCCCAAACACAAACTCTTCTCTGTATAAACGAACACAAGAAACAAGTCACAGACTGACTCAATCCCACAATGTGTGTGTTACACCAAACCACTTTATAGCAACAAAACAGCAGCTAGAACTGAGTGGTGGTGCTGGTGTGGAGAGAAGGGGAAGGTGAGCCAGGAAGTGATACAATAGACACAGAAGAGAAGGGGACAGAGCGGGTGAGCAGAGAGCAGGGGGTGACGTCCAACAGACAGAGGAAGGAAATCTAGAGAAGGAGAATGTGAGCGAGGAAGGATTCAGACTCACGTGTACATGAGGACAGGAAAGACCAAGCTTCAGTAAAATAAAGTGTTGTCCCTGTGCTGCATGGAGGAAAACAGTTTCCCAAGCGATGATGTCATTTGTGATGTGTGCTGGCATTAACGTAGTTTAATAGTCTGTTATCGTGAGTCAGTCACGTGTCCTTGAAGATAAAAACAATCAGGTGCATTTCTCCCTCCACCCAATGGCTTCATTTTCAATTCCTATTTGAAACAAAGTCACCCAACGAGAATAAAAGAAAACGCAGCAGCACAAAGACACTGGTCTAACTGGACACAGGGTGCGGCCAGGTAAAACACGCCACCATACATCTGGCGCAGGACGAGGAACAACCTGCTATTAGAAATATTATATTCTTGCTGTGCATTATGATGTCATCTAATTTGAAAAGCAAACACTTACCAAAACAGCCGTCACCCTCGCCTGCTCAAAACTACAAGAACCTTCAAATACAATGCAGTTAAAAATAGGGCTTGAGTCAGGAAGTAAAGACGCAACATCTACAAAGTACTAGATGAAAACTGAACCATTCACAGTAAAAACATCAAAAACACAGATTGTTCTGAGCTTGGTCAAGAGCTCACACATGAAAGCCTGTGAACATGCCAACACATAGTGAGTCTACAGTCTGTGTGGATGATCTGAATTGAAGATGAGCTGCTTTAGATGCCCAGTGTGTGTGTTTGCATGAGACACAAAGACCCACTAGTCAGTGTGACATTTCACGACAGAAACACCATTCACACATGGAAAAGGTGAATGAGCGATCGTTGCTGGGCAGCGGGTACATACCCTCATCTGACCAGTCCCAGTGTCCAGAAGCAGTCATCATTCTGTTTGCACTGGAGCTCATTAAACGTCACTTTCTCACGCAGACCACAACTTGGTACCTCAATGAGAAATGTCTCCTCTGTCCCAGGAGCCGCGGTGATTAAATAAGTAAATGAACAGCCTGAGCACTAATGACGGCTCTCATTTCATACATCAAGAGTCAAGATTGAGGTTTTCCTAATAAAATAATTAATTATCTCAGCATAATGAATGATCGTCTACTTTCTTTGGCAGGATTTGAATATAGCGTGACTTCAGTTACTACAGCTTGAAAATTCCAAGCCATAGCCAAGTCCTACACGTTGGGTAACTCATTACTGCTCCCATACAAGGACAGCATCGCAGGAAACATAAATACACATCTACTCCCATTATACCCTCCATTCTTCCAATACAAAACCAGTCATTTCTGGTGGTGCCACGTCCCCTCTGGTTGTAATTACTGCTGGCATGTGGGAAACCACGAAGCTGCTCCCAGAATCCAGAATCTCAGGCGCAAAACTCCAGCTCTTCAGGACGCCAAGGGTCACAACCGCTGCTGCACAGCACGCATCCACTCCACAGACGCAAACGCACGCTGCCATGAGGAATGGGGCCCCGTGTTAAAGGCTACGGAGAAGTGAAGGGTCTGCCGGCCGCTCATGTCCCACACTGAGTGGGCAGAAGGGAAGAAAAGCCTCTTTCTGTAACAGTATGCCGAGTCCTGGACGCGTGGAACAGACCAGCTGTGTTTGCAGGACTGTCTGAGATACCGAGTGCTGTGAATGCATCCATGTGTGTACGCGCTAGTGGATCAGTGTAAGTGAGAACCACTTGAAGAGTGTGAGAGGCCAGTATTTACCCAATTGTTTGAGTTCCAGACACGGTAAAGCCCAAAGTCTAATTCTCCAAGTCTGCAGGCAAGGACAGGACGTCGTAAACAAATCAAAACCTATGTTTGAATGCCCAACTGAATTAAGAGCTGTTCAAACTCTGGTTGGAGGCCAAAGTGGGTCACAAGGCTGGAGGTGCAACGGGCTCATGTGAGTCCACGACCACATAACGACCACACTGTTGGTCAGTCTCCGACTCTTTCCTACTCTCTACACTTTCTGTTCTTTAACGCAACATTTTAAACTTTCAATGACGTCTTGCTTCCTTAAACCTGCAGTTTTATTTCCAAATGTAGGCTAAACATGTCAACTGTCAAAAGGAGATTAAGGCAACGAGCCATTGTTTTAATGCCAAACGTGCTGCAGCATGTGACAAAACCTTTCCTGGTTCAGCGACATGAATATGTCAGCAATGACAGGCTGAAGTGATTCATAGCTGAGAACCTGCTTTATTACACAGGTTTACGGCTTTGGAGACGCTTCTCTCCACAGGTATCGCTTTAGTTACCTTGCTCTCGGTGATTTTTCCACACGGCTTTTTGAAGAAAGACGTCCTGGCCGTGAAAAAGTACTCTTCGGAGTCCTCCTCCAAGCTGCTGTAGCCACTGCTCATCGTGCTATTCCACGTCATTTGCGGAGAAAACGCCTCGACTCCAACCCATCTAAGCCCCCGGAGCTGATCTCTTTGGTGAGAAATACCCTCCAGCTCACTTCCTCCTCCAGAGCCGCCTCTTATCCCGCTTCCAACTCCAAAACCCCCTCAAGCCCCGCTTCCAACAACACAAAGTGTAACCGGCAGTTGATTAGCGAGGCAAACCGAGACACTTGCTCTAAATCGCAGGAGAAAACTAAGAAAAACCTCGCAGATCTGCCGTTGGACGCACGTTAAGCCCATTACACTGTTGAACGTTGATCCAAGTTCTCTGCGCCTGACAGCCTGCCACAGCAAGGCCCGCCCACCACGGGCTGCGAAAAGCCAATCAGCTGGCTGGAAATTAATTAACCACGCCTTGCATGAACGAGCAGCCAATCGGCGCCTTGACAATGAGTTTAATTGAGACTGAAAATAGTTTTATTTTACTCCAATAATAATCAGAAAGACAACATTTCTTTTTGTTACTATTTACACAAAGAAAAGGTAATCAACTAATAAATGATGATGCCTTTTTATGTCTTTGGAAGTAAACAAATTAATTAAGCCACAGTTCATACTTTTAATTGACTTTGGCATGGCAACGCTCATCTTTTGCTACTGCTGAATGACACTCGATCTATCTTAGCAATCTGCAGAGAATGCTGTATGTCAGCATATTTCCATTCACGCTTAAACACAGAAAAGATTCAAGTTTGCCACTTTTTACCCTTTACACTTCCTGGTGACATTTGAGGAGCCCAGAGCCTAAATCAGAGTTTTTCCGTCGCCGTACCGGTGGTGCTGGTGGAGCTGGTTAACCTCAAACCTCAGCACAAAGCTTGAAAAACAGGAATATATGTTGCCCACATTCCTAAAATAAAAGGTCAAAGGTTAGTGACAGAGGAGCAGCTCATAACTGTTAACTGTTCTTAAGGTACGGTACTCAAGTCATACTTTGTGTTCAGGCTTCACTACATGCATTTTTTTCATTTAAACTCATTAACTAGGAACCTGCTTATAACCACACAGCCATATTTTAATTAAATGTTTGATCCTTTAACTGCCTTCACCTGCAATAAATATTCCAATATGCTAAATATTCTCTAAACAGAAAGAGGATAATAAAGTTTTAGCTTCAAAGTGTTTACTAATGATCCTTCCAAATGTTTGCGTTGCCTTTAATTGACCCAATAAACCAACAACCTCAGGCTTAGAAGACGTTCTTACTGCACCCTGCATTTTTGTTTGTGTAGTTTCCACAACCTTAGGAAGTCCTGGGCATGCAAGTACTTGCCCTGAGCATCCTAAGGATTTAAGATCAGCCAAACCCAAATGAGAAGTTCTGTTGCCATGTGGTGTGGTTTAGAATAGTTAGAAACACAAAGCAGTGAACTGAATATAAACTATGGATGATCGATGATCCACCAGCCTTTTGTGCCCTTTCAGCTATTTGCCTCTTACTGAATCTATTCGCCGAATGAGTTGGGCTGAGTGTCTCCAGAAAGGCACCTATAGTGCAGTGCACACGCTGTCATCATTCAGCATCATAAAACACAGATGAGAATCAAAAACACACTGAAAGGTTATTAAGGTTATTATGCAGCATGTTCAGTGGAGCAGCAACCTGACCCACTACTGCTTTATGTGCTCATAAAACGGATCAGAGCTGCACTGCTGGTAAAGTCTCCTTTATTAGCTAAGGGAAGCCATGACTGAGCACACAGGGATAATTAAAAGCGCACCTTCTGTTTTCAGCTACTGCCAGCACCCCGTGCACAGAGTGCAGAAGTTTTTAACCAAGGTATGTTTGATGAACAGCCCACCCAGCTGCAAACCAGGCCAAAGCATTAGCACACCGGGCTGAGCTGCAGGGTGAAGTCCACAGCACATCTGCAGTAAATCAAGCCTAACACACAAACACACACGCATGCAGCACCAGCAGATAGATCGACACTCTAATTTAAAACCAGAGGGGTTGGAGAAGGCACCAAAAATAAATGAGCCACATCTGGGGCAGCCAAACCACCAGCTTGGTTTGCAGAGATCCATCTAAACACACACTCCGCCGATAAGCAGGCAGGCTGGACCAGTGACATGCAGCATGAGGTCGCGGCACCTCAAACGCTCAAATTCCTCATCATTAAAGCTAAGGAGTTACCAAGTGCCATCGTTGATTCATTAATAATAATTAAAGAAAACACAGTAACTCACAGTAGTTTAAGTTGTGTTTGAAGTTTAGCTACAAACATGCATCAATGGGCAGTATTCACACACACGCTGTCATTAGTCGGCTCCGGCAGGACTCCTGGAGGTGACTGGGTGGGGAGGTGGGAAATTAGCGCTGGGGTTTTACACACATTTAACTACAGACAAACAGGCGATATTCAGAGGAGGTTTAACTGGAACCACACCCGACGAACAAACACACTCACAGACCCCCATTCACACACAGCGAGTTGCACACTCGTGTTAATCCCGTCCAGTGAAGTTGGCCTGGAGCCAACCTGGTTGCACATTAGTGAAATTCCAGCGTGAACAGGTTCTGACACTTTAACAGGAGGGTCTGGGTTCAACAGTGCAACAACCAGCGCACAAAGCTCGAGCCAAACCTGACACTAAAATGATTCATCCATGTGTGAGCTGGAATCTCACATAGTTTCATTATGTTGTCAGCATCGAGACATGAGGTTTCAGTTGCTAGAAACAGTGACAAGAACAGATGCACGCACAGTGTGTATCTACAGCTAAAGGCCTGGTTAAACATTAATGCAGGACCAGGCTCCAGCCGTGTCCTGGGAGACGAGACAGTAATGGATGAAGCAATATCAAAGCGCCAGGTCCAGCTGGGAAGAAGACGCTGGGAACAGCACAGTAAGTGGCGAGAATATATCAAATTGTTCTGTTTAACAGGCTGCAGCAAGTAGTAAGTTAAACATGACACACACCACATGCAAGGCTGAAACAAAGCAGGTACCTGCTGCAGGGCAGTGCTTTACAGGTGTAGAATGTCCAACCTGAACCTGTTACCTCAGGGAAACCGAGCCACTCTGTGTCTGTGGACGTTTAATGTGCAGGTACGTCCACATGCTGTGTGTGACAGCGTCCCCCCCGGAGGCCCAGTATTTCACCCCGACACACAAAGCAGCGAGTGTCTCGTGATCAAAGAGAGGAAGAATGATGCCGGAGGATCACATAATCACAGACAGACAGCGAGAAGAGGGATGCAGGCTTAAACCAAGTGCAGCTGGGGGAGCAGAATTACACGGGTATTGATGTTAATGGGAGCGGCCGAGGGGGGCGACTGTGTCTGCGCTTTAGATGTGCAACCGGTTTGTGGTGGAGGAAGAATTTCACCTACTCGTACAGATATTACCCAGAACATACAGGTAGGCTTTAGAAACCCACAGACAGACGTTACTGGACCGGTGAACCGAAGCTCTCTGCTGATAACATCCACTGAGCTGCTTGGGTTAGGAGATCATGTCTGCACTCATATCAAGGCTCTATTCACATTTAGAGACAGTCTAGAGGAAAACCACAGAAAACAGCTCAAGATTTAGGTTCATTTTTGGTCGCTGTTGCCCCATTTTTGCCACAGCCAGTTATATTAATCTCATCCTGAATCTAAAGGGGAAACGGTGCTTTGATAGGACATGGCACTTGTTTGCTGAACTCTGAATTGAATTACCTGTAATGTAATGGGATGAGAAAAAGCAGCTGCACGCTAACAGAATACTGAGCGACAACCGTCAAATACACGCAGGCTGGCGTTTAATTCGATTCCTTGACATTTACTGGCCTGGCCTCATCTTGCTACTCTGTCAGGACCATCGTTGGCCTCCCTGCCTCAGCTCAAAATAGAAAAGTTAAGCCAAACTTGGGGGTGAAGTTCGTGTTACTGCTGTGACTGGGAGCTCTTATCTGGGCCGGCTGCTATCGGAGGTGGAGCTTATTATTATTATAACTGGATGCGAGATAAGAGCAAACCAACACACACACTGTGCACAGAGGAGCCTGTTGGAACGTCCCACCCAGACACGCATCTTTGTTTTTCCTTGAAACTCAAACTCCAGATGCTACACATATGTGCAGCGTCGTGGTTTTAGTCTTTATTTTCCTGGTTATTACTTCGATGTTCAAGAACAGTAACTAGTCAAGTCGAACGCTCCTCGGAGACCACACGGGGCTCAGCTGGCCTTCGCTCTCCTCCGCGATAAAACGCGCCTGCAGCCGCCCTGGGACACGTCATCGGCCAAAAATGAAGCAAATCAACGGGACTCGTCTGTTGTTGGGTCTCAAAGCTGTCGACTGGTGTCCTGTTTCTGCGACAGACAGCTGATGATGGGGGAGCTTTGTCTGTCGGACCTGCATCTGACTGAGGAGTTAATCCTCCACAATCCACCACGATTACAGTGTTACACTGGCTGCTATTATTCATCCCTCCACGTCTGCCTCCTCGCTGCCTTTTCTCTCCATTTGTACAACGTCGCATTGATGACAAACAAATGCAATAATGTGACGTCTCTTTGTGGTTTTCTGTTTGCGTTTGCCCTCATTCTGCTCCTCTTTGCTGTGCGTCTGTCTCTGACTTGTTATTATGATTTCATTGCAGTTTTTAATTTTCTTGAACACATTTTTACACATAATACTTTTAATATATTTTGGGCTTAGCTGTGTCATAAATATTATTAAGTATAAAGAGATGCCATCAAAGCTTCTAAGTCCAATTAAAGGTTTGGCCATGAAAACCAAAAACAATGAGTGATAATTATCTGTGCTGTTCTCAAATGATTTGATTTAGTATCATCACTTTTACAGTACTTATTTAGTTTTGTGCTTGTATTTCATAAATGCTGACAGGGTACTTTCCTGAAGTACAGGCTTCCTGTGTACTTTTGCCTTTTCTATAAACATGTCTTATCTAAATGAGGCTGATTTCCTGGCAGACTCTTCCTCCGCTAGCGTCTCTGTGTTTAGGTGAAGTCAGGTACGCTTCCACTGTTTGTGTCGTCCTGGCCACAATAGGCAGCTGATTAGAGACTGGAGGAAAAGAGAGATTAAAGACAGATACAAGAAGAGGAAGAGAGGTATGATAGCAGATGGTGCTGATGGTTGTTTACAGGAGAAGACCAGATCCCTGATCGTGAAAGGATGCTGTGTTTGGAGGATCTCTAGCAATTCTTCAACAGGCAGATGTTTCTGTGTAAAGGAAGATTGCTCTTCACCATCTTTCCTTTACAAGCGCTCTGCATCAGTTGTGGACTTAAACATCCGCAGTGGTCAAACCTTTGTGTTCAGTGTCTGCACTGAAGTGAGTTGAACTCTGACTTGTGCTTGGAGCAGCGCTGTGGCAATAAAACAGGGAGTGTGTGCAGTTTTAGCTGAGATGTGAGGTTGTGTGGAGGTGAACCAGCTAGAATAACACTGTGTGTGCTGTTTTTAACCCACAGATGATGCAGCGGCTGCAGGATTGTTTGCGCTGTTCGCCCCACTAGACTCGTTTTGTTAGACTGGACATTTTTTGCACTAATGTGGAGAATAGCTGCTTATTTATGTAGCAAAAGACAAACAAACAGACTTTCAGAAGAGAAGAATACGTTGGAGAGAAAAGGCGATTCTGCTTTAAATTTCCATGCTGTGTAAAACATTCAGCTGCTGCAAGTTTCCCTGAAATCTTTACAGGCAAGTGAAAAGGTCCAGATGCTGACACCTGGTCTGAGTCCACATCCATGGCCATTCAGGGGTTTTTCTGCTGACACACAAATATGTGCTTTCACATGAACGCTCGCGCTTGAAACAAACACAAACCCAACAGCTGAATGGTGTCTTTAGTCCCCTTCTACCGTTTGCTGGTCATAATTTACTGCTGTTGTGACTCCGCTCTCTTCACTTTGACACAGCAGCTTAAACGTCAAGCTCAAGCTTTGTTCTTGACCAACACGATGAAGCACCAGCTGACCACAAATGACACAACTACAGGACCTTTAAGCAACACAAAGAGACATAACACACCCACTGGGATGAATAATGAGCACAGAACTACTACAACAATAAGAGCAAGGAAAGAAGATTCACAAAAAGCCTCAAAATGACACACGATGCAAAACAAGCCCAAACACACACTAACAGAAGAACCAGAAAAAGTTCATTCAGCGCACACGCAAAATGACAAAAACTACCACATGACGACAGCAAAGACGTTAAGAAGCCACAAATAAATCAAAAGGGTAACAAACGATGGAAAATAACAATTAAAACAATGAAAAAGGACAAAGAAATACACAACCAGCAAACTACAAACAAACAGACATGAAGCCCGTCAGTTTATGGGTTATTTAAGCAGTGAACACAGACTTTTAAACTCTTTATTAATCCAAACCTGCCTCGTTGGACTCCATGTGAGTCCATGCGTCAAAATAGAAGCTGAGAGAAAGGCCAAGGTGAAGCTAGACTAAAAGACTAAACCACAGGTCAAAGGTCAGAGTTCATAAGACTGGAAAGAGATGTTTACTGTGAGCCACAGCCCAACCCAGCTGTAAATGACCATAAAACCATAACGATTAACCAGAGAAAACCTCCACAAGCCTCTTTCTATTTAAGACACATTCCACGTTTTAAAAATTCTGCTCAACCTTTAAAGGTCCTGATCGAGGTCAAGATTATGCCCCTTAGGAAGCTGTTTACATTTTCCTTGAAGTGCCTGCATCATGATGCTGATCGTCCCAGATGGACAGATTCCTGAGAGCCGACAACGACCTGCTGGTGTTAACGAGTCCTCATTAGAGCTAAAGAGAAAACCCAACGCCGACTGTTTATTCTCCCTCTCTCTGCTGCCTTTGCTCTTCGCTGTCTGTGTTTGTTTTTCCCAGCAGACAGGAAGCGAACCCTGCAGCCAGCGAGTCCCCGTCGAGCCTTTACTGGGTCTCCCTTTGTCCGAACCAGAGGTGATGGCGGCGAACTCCTCTACAAATATTCAGAAGGTGATTACATAGATATTACATCCAATTCCTGTCTCATAATACCGGTTTCCCGCCTCACAGACACCACAGTATATCTTTACCAATTAACCGCAGCTGAAAAGCTGCAGCTCTGCGCTCAGCACTACTCAGCAATGTCAGCGCATGTGAAACACACTGGTTTGAAATGTGCTGATCTAATCCTCCTCATGCCGCCTGAAAAAACCACAACAGTGTTTGACAGGCGGTGGAGCCAAACCCACACCACACTCAGTGGAATTCTGGAAGCAATACTACCCCCAGAGAGACGTAAACACTCACAGTTTGACTAGCTTCTCTATTTTGTGCATATTTTAGTCTCCATTTCATTTCATCTTGTGTATAATATTAATCCTTTATGTCTCTGTGGGACAGGAACTCACCTCATACGAAACTCCGACCTAGGAGACATAATGATCTAACCACTGCCCACAGGTGCCAAAATGTTTGACTACAGTGCCCCCTGGTGGTGGCAGCGGCTGAAAAGGTCCTTCACTGTAAACGTCACAATGTTGGGGCTGAAACTGACCCTAACTCAAGATGTTCAGAATGTACGTATAGCGTCGGAACTGGACAGAAGGATTCCACCGTCAATCGTCCAGCATCCTTGTTCATGTAACAACACAAAGGCGTAACGTGCTGTGTACTCACATGCAGCTGTGTGTTGTTGTTGTTGTGCTGATCCTGACTGATGAGCAAAGCTGCAGGATTGCAATCCAGGGAAACCTTATCCCGACAGGCGGAGTGGCACGCGTACTTACAGCCTGCAGAGACAGGAACACATCAAGTCACTGACGTTGGAAGACAAACCTACTAATCACAACCGCACCAACGCTGGACCATGAAGCAATACCGCTGCTAAAGGTGGATCAGTAATCAATGATTGATTGATTAGATTTACCCACGTTTTGTTTTCTTCTGCATTAATAACACAATGCAAAAAGTAAAACGTCATCTCTGCTCAGATAAAATCAAGACCAGCATGTGCAACTTTCACTGCACGAAACTACGGACGTGCGTATGCGTCTGTAACGTTTATGCAAAATATGTCCTGATATTAACCGGCCTTGTCCGTGGAAGTTCCTCTTTGGAAGAAGAAACCAGTGACATGCAAATTCTGACCTTAGCTCTGAAAAAGGTGGAACAAAGCCCTGCAATGTTTGACCTCAGGATTAAAAGTGATGGTTTTCAGTTCGGTTCGAGACCAGATGCTATAAAGTCGGTTGTTGTAACATCAGGCAACTTTGTTTATTTAGCTCATTCTTGGATTTGCACATTGCAAACAGCTGAAAGTTTGCAAGTGTTGCCAAATCACCTCATTTGCACTGGGATTGAATAATTTTGGGTGCAGATGCAAAACCACAAGGGCAAAAATGCAAACACTAAACTAAAAACCAAAGTTTGGCCACAGTCCAGCTGCACCAATAACTTCTGAAATAACTGTCTGAAACGAGGAGGAAGCTTGTGCGTTCGCTTCCTGGTAACAGACAAACAACATGCGACTACACTTCGCGGCCACGTTTGTTCCTGTGATCCTACCTGACGACCTCTTTTTCACGTGTTGCCCGACTTTGTCCGACAGTTTGCACATGGCTGCTCCCATCTCCCATCATCCCACACACACAAACACACTCTATGGTCTGGTCACCTCATCCACACACGCACACACTGGGGTGAGTCGGGCATAGCATCGCACTGTGTCCTCTCTCTACGCAGGCTGCTCTGCTCTGCCTGCAGCCTCCATTAGCCTCCAGACGCTGATGTGCTTGCCCGGCGCAGTTTCTGCGTTGTTGTGCTGACTGGGTGATTTCACAGTCAAATGGGGGCGCGGTGTGATGGACACACACACAGCAGAGGCGTGAGGGCGGCGCTGGGTGCAGGACTGCTGACTCGGGCATCTCCAGTCACCCTCGCCTCGCTGCCCTCGTACACAGCTTATGATCACACTGTGTGTGTGCGTGTGGCCGCACACTTTCCGGCTATCGCTCGTTCATTTCTATCCTTTCTGACAATGATGTTGATCCACAGGAAGAGATAGGACGCCTCTGCATTCATTCACCACTGAAGCGGTGGAAAGTACCTTTAAACTGTTGATATGTACTGAATATTTTAACATTAAAAGCCCAGATAATAATTCAGAGACAGAGAGACGTCAGCATCACTTTGACTTTTTTAAGGATCACAAATCTGATCTGGGTCAGGAAAGGCTGCTTTTTCAGTTTGCGTTCGTAATTTCAGACTTAATCTGTCTATAAATTAAATACGATTTCCTGTTGGTCTGAGGACGACTTTCTAGATGCTACTGGTTTGTTTTTACATGAGGTCAGACTGTGGCCCCTGACACAGAGTATGGGTTTTTCCAATAATTTAAATCCCACAATACAAAGTCCAAGTGTTGTCTTTTTAGTGTAGAGATCCTTCATCTCCATCTGTGCGATTTAAACCCACCTATAAACTCCCATTCCTCTCTTTGCTGCCTTTCCCCTCATCTTTGTCTCTCCACCTCCTTCTCTGTCTCCTTCGTTCTCTTTCTCTGCTGTCTCAGGGATAAAAGCATTTCCCAGACACCACCAATCAATAAGACTCAATCCATCGGACTGAAAAGAGCCGACGGGCACAGACTCTTCCAGCTTTTATGATTTAATAATGTAAAACTTCTAGAACGTGATGTTGAGAAGGGAACATTACTCTATGACACTGTTTTCATTTTGAAGTGGTTTAATTAAAAAGTCTATGACGCTCTGCACAGGAGCAGTTTGCTCGTCGGGTCAAAGGTCACACTTGGGGTTTTTGTCGTTTCTGTGTGAAACATCTTAATCAGATCCGTGTGTGCAGAGAGAAGCCCAATGAGCCTCCAGCTGCATTAACACTGACCTGCTGAAACACACACAGCAGCACCAAACACACACATCGCCGGTGAAAGATGCTGGACCTCGAAATCCATCGCACCACCTTCAAATCTCTCTCCAGGGGTCAGAGGTCAGACTCAAGCATTTCAGCAAACATTTCATGCAGAGTCAAGCTGAAGATGTTATAAATTCAGCAAAAAGTGTGTGAGTCTGTCAATGCTATTACAGTAGTCAGACAACAGGTGTGTGTGTGTGTGTGTGTGTGTGTGTGTCGGGACAGGTGTGTGCTGAATGCAGCAGCCACCTGTTCAGTTCTCCCAAACCTCTCTCTTGTTTCTCTCTACGTGTCTGGACACGAGCTGCCGCCTTTTGTCGTAGAATCAAATCTGAGCCAGCCCGAATAGAAACAGTGTGTGTGTTATTGTGTTTCAACGACACACTAGACCTTACACGCGGTTACTGAAAAGCACAAGAGCAGCAACACATCAAATTAACTAGAAGGTGAAAGAGCTGCTGATTGTGGGAATCTGTATCCAGCTGGACACACACACACAACTCACCAGAGTTCCTCCACAGCAGACTCACTTCCAGACGCCCTGATCGTCGCATCGCTGTTGGCAAGCGACAGAAAAATCCAGACACCCTCCTCAAAGTTTTACAAAGGTTTCTGGCGAAGCCCATTGCTCCCACTGCCTCAGAGACGAACACGCTGTTTACAGAGTCCAGATTTAAATCCAACAGTAACTTGATGTAGAGCCACAAACTGGACAAACTCATCCTTCCCAGTCAGTCATGAGCTGTTTGTAGCTCTGCTCAAGTCTAAACTGGTCCCTCTCATCAGGGTACTCACCCTGATGAGAGTGTGTGTGTGTGTGTGTGTGTGTGTGTCAGCTGCCGTTTCATTGTTTGTTCAGTCGCTGTCACAGTTTGGCTCCACAAGAGACAAAGAGACAAGAAACATTCAACCTATGGGAGCTAATGACTCACATTCCTGCCCTGAACCTCCTTCAGTCGAAAGACCAGTGGAGCAGGACGTTGCCCTGGACAGGCATGAAGTGATGATCGTTTCCTAAAGTGATGCTGATTCAAATTAGCATCCAAGCATTAGTTTGACATTTCACATATACAGTAAACCTTTAAACACATTTTCTAAAGATGTGGGTTTATCCATCTCTAGCAAGTAAACCCTGTTTAAGCTACAGGGACAGTGACAAATGTTTAAGCCAGGCCTGAATGAGAACCAGCATCATTGCAGGACAATATAAAACGTATTGGCCTAGAAATGTATGTTTACTTGCTACACATTTCTGTTTTCATGTTCTGGTTTTGTTTTCCCTAATCCAACAGCCACTTGCTGTAAAGTTACTGCAACGGCATGAGGTAAAGTTCTCCTGTCACAATAGATGAGATTCAAATCAAGCCGGTTTTCTGCTGCTAGAGATACTTGAGTGTCGAGCCACCGACTACGCAGACAGACAGTGGATCTGGTGCAACACTAAACCCTGTTGGACAAAGCTGCTGCTCTGTGCGGCAGGTTTCTGTTACTTCACCTCAGGCAGAATGAGCCTAGAGGACAGAGACACAGGCTCGATTATCGTTAATGAGTGAGGTCGTAATACTGCACGTGTAAAACCATGTTTGTTGGTCAAGCTGTGGTTCTCAGGCTTTTCACTGAGACGCCACGTTTACTACACCTGCACATCCTGAAGCCAGGCCCCACTTTGAATTCACTGAAATATGAACAGAAATTAATGTTTAAAAGAAATACGTGAGCAAAGCCGCTGCACAGGTTCCAGCTCAATAAGCTCCAACGTGCGCGGTCGGCTTGCGAGTGAACCAGTGACCAGCAGCTGCTAGTCGTTACTGAGAAGACCAGCAGGTTTCACGTCAAATGCTTCTTTGGTATTTTGATGATAGAGTTGTTGACATGTGAACAGAGTAATGGGCCTTTAACAGGTTTCCTGAGTGGCAGCCGACTGCACAAATGCCTCACACGCTTACGAGCAGAGCTGGTTGTGGAAACGTCATGAGGTTTAAAGGCTGAAGGGCAAAAGGGAAAAACATCTGACGAGCAAAAACACAAAGATTTCTCAGTGATGTGGGCCAACGTTAGTGTTATTATGAAGCTGTACGTTGTCATAATGGTTTTGACTTTCGCTTAAAGCCACTTGGCAAAAGGATGAAAACATAGCTGAGATTCTTCTTTGTTGTTTTGTTCCAATCACTAATATATTTAAATCCCAACTGAAGCCACACACGACAAACATTTAAGAAAAAGGGAGAAGCAAGAAAAAAGAGGAACGACAATATCGAGCTTTACAAACACTGATGGGGAATGAAAGACTCATTTAGCTGTTGCTGAAAATCATTTGCCGCCTTACAGGCATGTTAGCAGCAAAACAAAGGGAGGCTGCCACATTTCGGCTCTTGGGCCTGAGCTGGTCCGTCTACATACCGACTACATTCCAGCTGCCATGGTGCCTGTGCACGTCCTGCATGTCATCAAGTTGTGTGTTAATATCACTTTAAGTCATTCATCAGAGAGAAACATCAAACACTACGTGGCTAAACTTAAACAGTAAACTACTGAAGTCAGCCACTCACCTGTACAGGTGAGGCCATGCTGGAAGATGTATTTACAGCAGAGATCACACCAGGAGTCCTCGCATCCGGGCTCGAAGGTGTGACCCTCGCCGCTTTCCTGCTTCACCCTCGGGTCTCTCTCCCCGGGGGAGAAGATGGTTCTCACATCAGGGGGTCTGAACCCCTTCTTCCTGCTGCGCAGCAGACCGTCGACCCGGTTCTCAGCGCCGCTCGCCTCGCTGTTCCGCCTCTCTGGTTTCGGGGAGTTGTCCTGTGGCTTCACCTCGTCCCACACCAGACTCTCCAGACTGGCCGGCTGAGGAGACGCGTTCCTCCGGGCGGCTCTCACCACCACTCCGCCTTTGGAGTTGCGCATTTTCGCACCTGGCGGCGGCCACGTAGCCTCCGGCGGCTCGCTCGGTGTCGCGGACCTGTGGACTTGAACCGCCTGCACGGACGGCAGCGCGTCGTCCGTGGCCGAGGAGCGCGTGGGGGCGTATTTCCGACCTCCGTGCATGACGCTAACTGTTACGCACAGTGTTGATTAGCGACTGCGCCGCGTCCGGCTCCGCGGAGGCGCCTCAATTAAACGCGAACAGGTGAGACGTCGTCCGTGATGGCACCGACTGGTCCGTGCGCCCGCGTCGGCTGTCGGTAACAGGTTGAGGCGGTCCGGGCGCAGGGGGACGGGTTGGATCTCATTTCTCTAGGAAGCAAGACACGCTCCAGCGAAGGAATGACACAGGACGCTGCGCGCACCAAGAGGCAGCTTAAGGGGTTTCAACGGTCAAAGTGTGTTGACCTTTGCCACTCGGCGTAAATTATCTGCACCTCAAGCGCTTACAAACACACTCAGCTTGTTTTGGGGAGATCAGTCGCTTCCTCCTCCACTTCCTGTTCTTCGGGTTGCAAATAAATTATTTTAAATGAGTTTAAAATTAAATAGGAAATGATTGGATACGTATTAAGTAACAGTGCAGGTTATTAGGTTACAGGATAAATGCAATGCAACAGTCATTGGTTTCCACTTAGTCTAAATGTTGCTGGTTTTTTAGATATAAACCTACTTTCCTTTTTCACTAAATTAAGATTCCTAGATGTCAACGTTTCCTTATATCATCCCTGTTTTTTGTGATGTCACCCATGGAGTTACTGTGCGTGTACAGTCAGTGTGGTTTGTATGTATAAACCTTTCTATTGTAATCAAATGAAATGCAGCCACAACAAGTTACAGTAATTAAATGCATTTCTAACGTTACGGTATTGTTTCCGCAGGAAACCTTTTGCATTAATGAGGCTTTTCTTGCTGGCTTCACTGGGTTTACAGCAGCTGTGTTTTCAGTTCCCCTCCGCCACCACACGAGGGCGCTGCGTGCATTAAAACGACTCCCTTTATTCACAACCACGTCATCAAGTGAAGGAAAACTAAACTGTACTTCATAATAAAATACAAATTTTAATTTTAAAGCTCAGGTCGCAAAAGCACTTTAACATGTTCACACGAATACTGTGGTGACATTTGTCATGATAAATGTTAATATACTAGTGACTTCAAGAAGCTAGAAGACTGAGACTTGACTGAACATGTTGCTTACGACAGCTTCAGTTTTTTTCCCCTCACACAACAGTTGTGTAGTAAATGTAATACACAAACAAACCACAACATGCCCTCACACACCAGCATTAGGTACACACACGCTACATTCGTCAAAACCAGCAGGGAGGTTTTTTTAATACTCAAAAGTGCAAGTGCTGGGCGTTACTTAAATTATAAAAAGAAACAAATAAACCGAGACGTCACTAAAATCAGTTTACATTTCTACAAAAATACAAGAATTATGTAAATACATCCATCTATTAAAGTGACCATACACAAATACTTTGCGTGTACATTACATGTACATCACGAGTGAAAATGAATCGGTTCACTTACTACAAATCCGAAGTGATTCTATACCGTTCTACATGTTATTGCTGATGTGTAGTTGCTTGTTTGGTCAAGGTTTGTGTGGATGTAAACTTATTTGTCAGAAATAAGTGTCCTGAGGTTCATCTTTTAAAGTTCATCACATAATTAAACGTCGAGGTTCTAATGCCATCAGTGTTAAAATGGTTTTGGCTGCTTGAAGGTTCAACGAGGCAGGATTCTCTCTCTGTTCATTGGACTTCGTCATCGTCTTCAAATGCTGCCTCCTGCACAAATCAAACAAGTATTTACTGTAAGGTTTGTGGATTCTATGAATGCATCAGGCGTAGAATGAGGTGGAGTGAGTCACGTACATATCCGCCCTGCTCCTTCACCCAGGGTGAGTGTTGTTCAGTCAGATATCTGGCTCCGAATCCGAGCAGCTTGTTCATCGGCTGCGTGTCCATCGCTGACAGGCGACTTATGGCCTGTCAGAACGCGAATGTACGTCGTCAGGCTCAGTTAGCGGCTTTACACAAAGCGTGTAGCATCTTACACCAGTCAGAAGCTCTCACCTCGCAGGCTACAGCGATCTGGGTTTTGGGTGACGCATGTGGCCCCGGGGAGTCAGGGTGGAGAGACTTGAGGCCCATCCTCATGAGGAGTGTCTTTATAATGGAGTGAAAAAAACTGTAGTCCCAGAACAGCTCTTGGAGTTTTTTCAGCTCCTGGAGGAGATAAGAAACTTTGTGTTTATTTTTCATCTAAGCATATTTTAAAAAGACAAAAGACGACCTGCACAACATTCAGTTTTAAATATTCCTTTTGGCGCAAATTACACAAAGTGTAGGAGAATTTATACGACGTAGCTCAAAGATACGTGTCTGAGACGCTTATCAACTGCAAACAGCCATAAAGAGACGTCTTTGTGTGACGTGAAGCCACTATGGGGAAATACGGGCGTGTTTTACAGCAAATGCTCTAAACACTCTGGTGCTGCACGAACTGATCACAGCTCGTTAAATGTTTGAAGGGCGTCGACTCTCACTTGCTCGTTCACTCTGTCGCCGGTCTCCCTCAGGATCAGACCGATCGCTCGCTCCACATTCACATCACCTAGAAAACAGGAAACAGCAAAACACAGGGGAAGCAGAAGAACATCACATAAAGAGCAACAGTCAATAAAGCGAATTAGGATTTAATGAAGGTGCATAATTGAACAGGGAACTCACATGGGGTGTCTTCCTCTATGTCTGGATGAACGAAGGGGATTTCATCTGCAATCTCCGTCAGCCGACTCGCTACCTCTGCCAGCGCGTCCTTCTTATCACCTTCATCTAGAGTAAACACACACAACAATCACAAGGTCAAGCCTGAATTTGCCAGGACGGATTTCCCCAACCACGTGATCCAAAAAGCACACAGTGACAAACCTGTTACTTCAGGTGGAGTCACAAGACCTGAGTCACGGCAAAACACCAGCAGTTCAAAAGTCAGTAAACAGGAAGAACCTGTGTCTGAACCGGCCTCGCTGGACACGTTCAAACTGCTAGTGCTGCTAATATTTACTACAGTGGAAAACGTTACAACCAGCTTTTTAATGAGAAAATATATAGATATAATCTCTCATATATTTATGGGAAAATAGGTCCAACAGATGTAGAAATGTGCCATGAAAATAAAACACACAATAAGCATCTGTTATTATATTATTGTTATTTGTAGGTACTATGATTAATTAGCAACAACCATATCGTTTTGCCTCATTATAGACTTTGAAGCTTGAGAAACACTGACCATCTTTAAAGCTACGTTCATCCTTCTCCTCATCATCGTGTAGCGTCATTCGCGTCTCCTGTGGCTCCGTCTCTTCTCCTGTCTGAGGCTGGACACATTTAAAAATCTTCAGAAATCTCTTCAAGCCCTTCTTCTTCTTCTTCTTCTTCACGTTTGTCTCCTTCTGCTCGGGCTCGTCTGGTGTTTGGGCCGGAGCTGTTCCATTAGAGTCCATCTTCTCGGTTCTGGCCGGACTGCTCGGTGCAGCCTTTTTGGGGCGTCTCCTCTGAGCGTAGGCCATGAGGACCCTGAACTCCACCGTGTCCTCCATGTCACTTGTGTCTGATGCAGAGTTCTGCTCTGCTGTGTTTGTTCTGTGGTTGGAGTTCTGGTTTCCCTCCTGACCGTTCTCCATGTTGGTTAACTGTCAAGAATTAAAACCAAACATGATTATATACAATTCATTAAAAACGTATATCATTATTCTTAAAAACGATTGAACATATTCCTGTGTAGGTTTTCATTACGCCTTGGTTCCAGTTCATTTTCTAGAGTTGTAACTATGACAGAAACATTTTTAAACGGTGTTATCGTAACTTCGTGTTATTTATGTAATAAGGTTTGCAGTTCTTCCCACTCAACAGTACTTAATACGTCTGGACTTTAAACCCGGTCAGTCACAGTCACCATCGGTTCTACAAGTGCAAGTTTACGTTCACCGACGACGTTTAAACTCCGGCAGCTCGTTTCAGAGCAGTTATTACTGTGCTGACTTGATTTTCAGGCTCCGCTGAGACTCTGGTGATAATCCGGCTGAAAAAAAAAGCCGGTTTCGCTTTGTAATAAAAAGATTTTTACCAAGTTTCTGGGGTAAGTTGAAAAAATAGCAGAGCCGCCATCTTTATTTTAATTCGCAAACTTTGGAAATGAGTTGACGTCCGTATTAACATTTAGTGGGTTAAACCGTATTATGTAAAAACGTATGATCCAGACTGACAAAGAGACTCGCACGGTTCCAGGAACAGAGTTTGTCGTAATAAGCGCCGATGACACGTTACAAACATGTGATTGCTTCCGCGTTTGAAACTGGGAGATCGCTCGGCTTCCTGCTTGGGAAGCGGCGGTTTGACGTCTACGGCGCGTCCCGCACAGAACACGCGCTAAAGCCAACGCTCCTCGGTTCGCCAACATCGCTCACACTGAACATGGACAGAGGGACAAGGCAGCGTACTCACCGCGGACTCAGAGTGAAGCTGCCGCCGCTCAGCTTCTCCCGCTGACGATCTACCGCAACAGCCCGAAGCGCAGCCAATTTGAGGGCAGGGTTGGTGACGTGGTGTGACGTCACACGACCAGCCGTTTGATTGACTCACCGTGTTTTTAACCTGTAACCTTGTCACAAATGCTCTTTAATGTAAAGTTAGTTAAGTTCCGTGTTTTGTCTTAAAGTATTTCAACATATGTACCTATAGAATAAAATATCTATATGAAAACATTATACTATCATTAAATATCTTGTGAAGTGAAAGTGAAACCGAGTGACGGAACATCACAGAATTTTAAAATTGTTACCAAAATTCCAACTTGTTGTGAAGTTAATAAGATGTTAATGTAATTACATAACAATGACCTTAACACAGGGTTTATTTAGCAACAGATGTTTCAGTTTAAGCAGTTTCTGCTGCTGTTTCCAGAATGAACCTTTAACTTTTAACCAGCCGACAGAGCTAAGACTGAGCCTGACTTGACTTCACAGCTGAATGAGAAATTTTACACACTCATCCAGGTCACAGTTCACATCCTAGTAAGAGCAAACACTAATGTGGTAAGAGGACTAAAGCCAGCAACAGAAAACCTACACATGCTTCAGCAAATCATGCAAGTGCAGACTTGTTTTTAATTAGACTGCTGGAAAGCTTCAACCTTTTACAGTCTAACTACAGACAGCCTGTAATAAGCCTGATATTAAAACTGATGACTGATTAGTATTAGTCATAATGACACCTGGCAGCTTGAACTTGATTAGTCATTTTTGCTGAGTGAAAATCAAATGACATCTACAGACAGTATGGTATACGTATGGTTTGAAATGCTTCCATCTTTAAAAATCGAAAACTATTTATGCACTTACAAAGTCAACATTAACTGCGTTAAAGCGTGTTTTAACAAGTAACGAAAACAACTTCAAGTGATCTTGTCCTTACTAGCAGGAAATCACAGAGGACACACACAGGAACAAAGCAGAAACTCAGGTGTGAATCATTTAAAACTATAATTTAATAGTTTAAACAACAATATTGTCATTTTTATGCCATTACCAGAAAAAATCCCAAGGAAGTAAGAAAATGCCATGCATGACCAACGCTGATGAGAGACACACGTTAATACAAGGTTTCTGCTGAAACAAAGCGTGTCATAGCTTATCTCCACATAGACAATGCTGACACCACTCACAGGTTGAAATTAGCTTTTGTCCACTGGAACAGCTCCAGGCATTCAGAGGAAGGTCTGTCTACACCCGTAGTCATCATAGAAGTCATGCGTTTGTGAGAATACATGACAATATTTTGGCAGGAAAATCTAATTCAAGAGAGTAGAAATGTGAACTTTGCTGAAGAAAGCAATGGTTGTAAAAATCTGTTTGCCTCGACCTACAGTACATAAAGAAAACACTTTCAAGCCGAAATAATACTGTCACTTAACAAAACCTTTAAAACGGAAAATAAATTGATCAGACATTTGTCTGTGTGGAATGATTATGGTGAATATCAAACGTTAATGAAAAGATTAACTGACAAAGGTACCAAACCTTTGTCTTATCTGTTCCCCGCAGCAGCTAAAGGTTCAGTTAAATGTCTGGTATCCACTGAAATGTCTGATCACATGTCCCGTTTGATTATGTCTGATAAGGCTGCTCCTCTTGTAATTATGCTTCTTGTGAAACTGTTTTGGCAGTTTAGAAAAAAAGTATATTTCCCAAAAGTAAAATACGTGGAGCAAAACCTAGCAGACATATCTGTCTGGTGTAACTTAGCAAATATTCTCATATGTTAGACATATTTTATCCGTGTGTCTTGTGTTCCTGTAAGAAAATACACCTATAAACACTGACAAACGTCCACATGAAGATGAATGGTGTACTATGAAAACTGAAGTTTGACAAAGATGTGTTTGGAGCCATTAGCCACACAGAATGTGTTTTTTAAAAGCTGGTCGTCTAAATAAATCCTTATATTATCTTTTTTAGCCATCCTCCCTGACGACTGTGCCATAACCCTTGAGTAATACTGTAAATTGTTAAACGTCTACCACGGCTACAGTGAATCTTTAAAACGTCCCGTCTTCCCACTGAATTTAGTTTACAGGGTTTACCGCAGGAGACCTCACAGCGTGGCTTAAAAGGTCAACGACAAAGAAAAAAGCACAGAAGTAAAGTTGCACATTCAATACTCTTCGGTGACAAATGGTCGACTGTGTTGAAACATTAATGTAATGCAAACGAGTAAGAGAGAAATGCAAAATGACGTCATCTATTCATATTGCATTGAATATGGCTCAGATTTTACTTTCGTCTTTGATAAATGCTGCAACACACACACATCACACACACACTGGGGCATGTGTAGCGGACATACCCATTAAATTGCACAAACTACTGTAACACAACACACGCGTAGTTATGTACACGTGCTGCTTCTCAGATCTGATATGGAATGAGACATATTATCGCACAAACACACAACCTGCAGGTAAAAAGCCACGTCAGGAGTACCAGATACCCATAATCCCCCTGTGAAAGGTGCAGCAGCAGAAGCCTTTTAGTGATTATGCTTACAATGGTTCTTTAAACGTAGTCTGGTCTGTCATACGATATCAACCAGCTGCTCATTAAACCAACTAGTCAAACCATCCATTACTCTATCGCCTGCTTTCCAGACTTATCTAAATCTGAAAATATTACATTACTTGGACAGAATATATTTTACAAACCGTAGGAACAGTAAATTCTTGTTTGGCACGCCACATCAAAGTGTGGAAGAATCAAATAAGTATTAGTTAAAGGCAAACTGGAGTCTGACCACAACTTTATTTTGTTGCTGTAATGTTGAATATTTAAGCCAATATATTTAACCAAAGGAGCTTTGAGACCCCGGTGGTTGAAGGCCTTGCTCAAGGCCACTACACTGCTTTTTCACTTGACCCACCCTGATCTATCCTGCTGGTTCCGCCACTGGCATTCTACATTACTGTGCAGAAGAAGGTTCTGAGTTTAGTGCACTTGTACCCTATATCAGGCTGGGAGAAATGTCCTCTTTGCTGGCAGAGATCAGAGAGAAAGCAAGCAGGGATCACGCCTGTATGTTTGTTCTGACTAGTTCCTCTTGTTCTAGTGATTTAAACATACTACACCAGTGACTTGTGGAGGTCAAATCAAGATGGGATTAAAAACAACCACATTGCATAATTTAATATTCAGTGAAACTACCAGTTCTGAGGATTTAGGAGAACGAAAGAACAACGTGACATCACAAATTCTGTGATGACTTTGGCACAAGATAATGTTTCTATCCACTCTGAAATGCTGTTCTCAGCGCTTAGCAACACACGTTCCACCACTGTAAAGACGAACGGAATTAACACGCAACATCGCTTTTCTTAAAATAGGATTCATAAAATAACTAATACCTTACAGGGTGAGAAATGTGTGATGAGTTCATTCTCCGCGCGACTTGTGACAGCTGCTCAAAGTGCACTTGCATCCTGAACTCTTTATAGTCCTACAATCAATCAATCAATCAATCAAGCAATCAATCAGTTAACACAACCAATAAATAGAATATGAATAAATAAATACAAATAAATAGATGAGCGCTAAAATCTCCACTGTGCTGCTGAAGCAGTTCATGGCTCCTCTGGTTTGTCTGCTTTATCTCCACCTGTAGAGACACTGGAGTCGAAACCAGTCTTGTTCTACGCACCACGTGTGTCCACAGAGACAGAGCGTGTGTGTCAGTTTGTGCGCGTCACACAGCCGTCTCCAGGTCTTCGCGGGAGACAGAAGATGTGTGTTGTTGGGTGCTCAGGTAGGCGGCGAGCTCTGAGTCCCCCTCGGCTTGGTCCGCTACTGTCTTCCCCTTGTGGACACACAAATGTAAGTGTAGTTATATTATTATGCTGAAACACCATGACAACCAAACGCAAGTGTGACGGGAAGTCTCCAGGACTCCATCTGCTGATTCATCAGGCTCATGCACAGATACTCTGGGAGCACATGCAGAGAGACAGCATGAGTCACACCAAGAGTTACTGGAAAGAACCAAAAACCAAACGAGGGGAACAGGTCTGTTCAGTTTTTAATTCGAGTTTGGTGGCTGTGAACCCATAACAAACAAATACCAGGCTTGTAACAGTTGATACTAAAAGCCCAGAAATCCCTGTTATTCAAATGTGTAAATCAGCCCAACAAACGGGAAGCAGAGTTTTAGCTGAGGTCTCCACCTGGCTTCCCAGTTCATTTGCATGTCTGCTGGTTGGACTAACACGAATGACTCGCTGGGATTCCCGGTAATAGACGCCAGAGATTCTGCGTGTGGTGTGTGTTTACCTGGAAGTTAGTCTTCTCAAGCGATGCTCCTGCCTCCACGAGAAGTCTGCACACAGCATGGTGCTTCTCTGAGGCTGCTTTGTGCAAGGCAGTGTCCCCTCTGTACACACATACACATTAGATTGGCTTTAAGAACACACAACATGTCAGTGAAGTGCAGCTGCAGGCTAAGACGGCAGAGAGGAAGAAAAGTGGGAGTTGACATATGTGCTATTTTAACCTCTCATGGTTTAACATGCAGTGTTAATATTTAAAAGTATATTCCCAGACTGAGAGTCATTTAGAAAGATGTGCGTGACAACGTACTTCTCTCTGTCTGTGAGATCCAGAAGAACCTTGGAACCTGCGTGAGAAAGAGAAACAGGGAAGCAGCTGAAATGTGAGCATCCATAAAGCTCAGTAATGAACATGAACTTTGTTTGATGTACATTTCTCATACACCTGGTACATACACATGACATACTGGTGTAGAAATGCTACATGAAGCACCTTTCCAGGATGCTCACCCTGTTGCAGAATGAAGCTGACCACATCAACGTGTCCGTTCTGGGCAGCTATGTGCAACGCTGAACATCCTCCTGAGTCTCGAACCAACAAGCTGACGCCTCGACGCACACACTCCGACAGCTGCAGGATAGACAAGAATCCAGTTACACAATTTTATTCAAATGATGCTCCTGTCTGTTACTTTGGAAAGCACATGTAACATTCAGAACATTTCTCTAGTTTTGGTACTTTCAACTTCAACCAAACACCAGTATTTATCAGCAAACGGAACAAGTCAAGTGCACAAACACACAAACACAATGACACAAACTGGAAGAACTGATTTAATTCTAAATTATGTTGCCTGTAGACTGTATCTCACCATGGAAAGTTCTCCAGATCTGGCAGCTGTCAACAGAGCTGTAAAATGACCAGATACACATAGGTCATCATGAAAAGCAGGTTGAGCGTGAATAAAAGATTTTGGTTTGTAAACACATCTTAATGTAATAAATTAGTATTAAAGAGTGTCTGTGTGTTTGTATCGGTTTGTGAATAAAATATATGACATCTAACAGCAGCATTGGATTGAGTATTGAAGCAGGAAGGAATTAAGTACGAAAGGCTTTATGTCTACTTCCTGTTTCACTTCACTGTAAATCATAAAAGGTGTGTGTGACTTGGAAGTTTTGACAAAACCGAAAGTGGATGTACAAAACATGTCTAGACATGTGAGGATGAGGAAGAAATGGTTTAACAAGGAGAGTTCAAGGAAATATTGATGACATGGGACTAAACAAGAAAAGACAAATGTTAAGCTGGTTCTAGAAAGCCTCAGGTACGACAGGAAAATGTTATTTGTATCAGGTGCTGCTGTTGTGACATCACAATGTAATGACACTGCATTTCCTCAGCTTTCTCTTTTAGTTTCTAGGGTGACAGTGACAGTAAACTACTGCCGGAGACGTGTTTTGATACAACAGATGAACGATGAGTGTGTGCGTGCGTGCGTGTGTGTGTGTGTGTGTGTTATACCTTGCTCATCAGCAGTCAAGGGAACACTGGAAGAAGAAATTAAGACATTTAAAAGTGATTCACAAATACAGATGGTACTTTGGTGAAGTTGTTAACAACTAGCATCACTATGAGGCGTTGAACTGTATGTATCTGTTGACGCACCCAGCTGTGGGTTCTACCACGAGATCAGGCATGCCTGTGGACGATCCCTGGCTCACCACAGGTCCCTCGTGATCCAGGATAAACACTTCATCTTGACAAATCTCTGTTACAAAGTGAAGATGCTCCTACAAACACAGAAGCTGGTTAAATAAACATTTGACTGTTACTTCAACTGCTCAATTGCTAAAAGAAGTGACTTCTTACCTGAGCTTTGTCAATGCGATAAAAGCGATCAGCTGATGTGGCTGCAGAACAAAAACATCAACAGGGAAACTAAAAATCCCCAAAAAGTACATTGATGACTTACACAAGAGTCCAGGACTTGTTTGATCACTTATCTGTTATTGTTTCCTCCTTTAACCAGTGGTACAGATACAATACAGCAGTCAAGAATGAGTATGAAAGCAAAACCATGCATTGCTTTGTGATAATTATTGTTTATATTTACAAAGTTTGCATACAATTATCTTACATTTCTAGTTCTTCTAATATGAAACATATCTATGAGTCTGTCACTCACAATCTAAGAAACTCCAGTTGGGCGAGAGTCTGCTGGATGAACTGGTCCTGGGGATACCCCTGCTCTCATCCTGGAGATAAAGAGACAAAGACTGTGACCCCGATTGTCACTCTAATAAACAATGCATTTTACATTATAATAAAAACAAAGCAAAACAGAGACAATGAAGGTGTTATTTCTCTGAGCAGCTAAACAATCAGCAACAGGACAGACACATTCACAATGAAACTATTTATGTGCGCAATAGACTGAAGCTCTGTGTTTTCACTTTGTCAGTGCTGTGTATGTAAGACTTTACTCAGCCTGGGTGTCTGTCTGTTCCTTTAGAACAATGGCACATTTCATGACCAGGTTATGAAGAGAACCACGGCAGTGCACACACAATTATGGTTCTTGCTTTGTTGTCATTGTGAAGGGTGCAGCTTTATTCCCTAGCTTTATGGAAGTAGAATAGTTAAAATATTAGGACTGTCATAAGCCTTCAAAAGTAAAAATAACAACATGTTTCTTTCCAAAGAGACACCCTAGAAAGTCATATACCTGATAGTGCACTCTGTGGCCAGTAGGTGGCGCCTGGTGTAAATCCTAGCAGGCACAGCAGACAGGTTTCAGGGTTAACAAACAGGCAAAGCTTTCACATGAAAAACTTTGAAACAGATGTTAAGTTAGAGAAGGCTAGACAATGCTTCCCACATGAGACACACAGCTAAAGATCAGCTCTGCGTTTTCAGCGCTGCTGGTCACGTATCAGTCTATAAATAACTGACTGGAGAGAGGATGCAGCATGCATCATGAAATAATGATGAAGAGGAGAGAGCAAGGGGAAGGCGAAGAGGAGAATGAATGTGTTAATTATAATCACGAGAATGACAAGGACAAAGGTGAGTACTTGCCTCTTGAAGTCGATCAATATAGAGTCTGCAGGTCTCCAGGTCACAGTCTCCCCTCACCACCACAATCCCTACAGGGATGGCTGTAATACACACAACAGCCAAGGCTGCTAGTTTATACATTTCAATTACAAAGATATTATGGTGCTTCACTTAAGGCAAACAGAGAGATTATAAACAGAATAAAAACATGCAAACAACCCAAAATTGACTGATCTAATCCTTAAAAAACTCACAGATCAGAAAATATATTGGTTCTGTTTCACACAGCCAGCAACAACTAAACACGAGTCATTTAATATACAAAATAATCCAATGTTAAAGTCAATTATACGATAGAGGTATAAAATACTTGGACACACAGCGTAAGTAAGTTCCTTACAGATGTCACGTAGCCGCTCTTTGTCGTACTGCAGTCTGTCGTACTCCTGGAGGCTGATCCGATTCACCCGAAGACGAAGACGATCAGGAACTGCATGAGGACTAGATGAAAACAAGAAAAAACACACACACAAGTGCATGTATGTGCACACACACAGTTGAGACATGTCTAAACAAACAATTACACGTATACATACACGCACAGACACTCACGTCACAAAACATACACAAATCTAAGCTTCTGACTGAACTCCTCGTCTGTCTTGCGCCCCTAATATGCCAGCTACCGCACAGAGCTTTATTAACTGACTTTGGACTTTAATGGCTCATTTTTCTGACAACTGCAGGCTGTAAATTCAAGGGCTCTGCTATCCTCCTGTGACATGACATTCTCTGTTTGAGCTGGGCCTGAACTTTCAGCTCAGTGTTTGTGGGCAATTTTCCTTCAGCAAGGATGGAGATCGATGAAAGTAGAATATCAATGTCCATAACATGGTGGGTGACAAACAAGAGAAGAATGAGAAAACGCAGCTGGTCACAAGGCAACTGCTGGCAAACTCCTCTGGCCAGCCTCAAGCTCAGAGGTTGCCCTGCAGAGGGACTGAGCTGGAGTCAAAATAAAATACAGTGACGACACTTTAGTAGTTTGAGTGTGAGCGTCGGGTGAGACCAAGGGTCGGTGCAGGTTTAATAAGGTAAAGTGACTCGAGCAAGAAAAGCATCAAGACAAAAGGCAGAAGCACACTGAGAGGTAGAAAGGCTTCAGCATGCTGCCATACAGTCTGTGACTCACTCACACAAACATAGATCGATGGAACACAGTGCACTGTGACCAGCATGACTTTTAAGGTCATATACACACTACTGACGTTGTTTAAGTTAATCCGTTATTATGCTTAGTTTAACACGTCTGGTTTGGACCAATAAACAGGAATAACATCCCTACAGTGATGCATCCTCTGAGAGTTGGTGTTGGGTATGGCGTCAATTAAAGTCTAACGACCACATAGTTTAACAAGGACAATATCAGCACATGAATACTGGTCAATTCTTAGACAAACAACACAACATCCTTAACTCACACATACAGTGACAAACACACAAACAGTGACAGAGGTACTTACACAGAGAAGGAGTCGGGGGGAGCAGAGAGGCGGCGCAGATCAGCTGCACACACCTTCTGAATACTACAGCCACACACACACAGAAGAGAGGAGGAATGTATGGCAGAGGGGGCGAGAGAGAGAAAGAGGAAGGAAGAGACGAAGGGAAGGAAGAGAGAAAAGAATAGACAGAAAGAAGGAGAGAAGGAAAGAATAAGGGAGGGGAGAGGAGATGAAGCCAGAGGATGAGGAAAACAAAAATGAAAACAACAAGGACAAGGTGAGGAAGAGGAGTTAAGGAAAAGGTGATAAGAGGAGGAGGAGAGAAGTAGGTAATATACGGAGGGCAAAGGGGGCAGGAGAGGAGTAGATAGGAGACAAAATGTTGAGGAGGAGAAGAGGAGAACACAAAGACAGACATGGAGAGGAGATGAGGAAAGTAAATGAAATCAGAGGAGTGGATAGGAGACAAAAAGATGACAAGAGAAGGACAAAAACAAGGAGAGACATGAAGAAGAGATGACAAAATGACAAAAGGAGGAGATGGGATGGACACAAAATAAAGAGAAGTGAATGGAGGCCATAAAGGGGAAGACAAGGAGAAAAATGAAGAGGAGGAAGGAGAGGAAACAAGAGAATAAATGATCAAAAACCAAGGAGACAAAGAGGGAGAGGAAGATAAACGTAATCATAAATAAAAAAGCATTGGAAAGGTGAATACAAAAGAAACCCAGAGAGGAGACAGAGGAGGAGGGACAGACGAAGAAAAGCCCAGAGGTAAGTGGACAAACACTGACCGCACATCAAGCAGAGACACTAGTTACTGCAGCTACACAAGTAATCATTCTGTGCTGTTGATTGTCTCACATGCAAACAGCTCCTGTCGCGTGTAGACTTTAACAAACAGTTGAAAATAGACCCACAGATATAGACAGAGATATACACGAGAATTTATTAGTGCTACGGGGATGAAGGAGGGTTAGTTAGAAACATCAGCTCTACTGTTACTGTTACTCTATATATGTCAGAAATTAATACGTCTCCTGTTCGTGTTCAGCTGAAGGGAAACCACACCGGAGCAACGCCCCCACCCCCCACAAAGCATTTGTTTGATTCATTTGAGCAGACCACGCTTCGTGTCTCGGCTTTGACTGTGGCTTGGCGAGCGGAGAGGAGACGTGGGGCACAGAGAGGAGTGAATGTCAGCTCCCACTGAACAGACTGTATGACTCACTCGCTGCAGCGGGCTTTTACAATACGACTGGCCTAGTTCCTCTGTGTGTGTGTAAAGCACTCACTCGTTGAGCAGGGGCACTGAGGTGCGTCTCTTGCTCTTCTGGACCATATTGGCCTGATTTCGAAGGGAGATGCGGAGAGTGGAGGGTGCCAGTCGACACGGCTCGCCATCCACCTATATGCACACACAGGCCCAACTAAATGGAACATGTAATTTGGCAACTGATGACGCAGCGGATAACTAGCTTTGTATATTAATTTAACTGTGTGTGATCTGTTACGTGTACTAACCTGCACAGGTACAGTCTTGAAGGTTGTGAGAACAACTTCTCTGCACTGGTGAAGTCTCTCTCCGTGACCGCCGACCTGTAGCGCCGCCTGGTGGACAACAAGCTGTAAGTTAACAATGTGGCTGTGAGCCCTGGAGAAACACACGAGGCTATTTCGTTTTCCTCACCAGCGAGGCCATGGTGAAGCCGATGACCTCAATGCAGCCATCGTCGTGTCGCTGCGGTTCAAAGTCCCGGTGGTCGCCTGTGTTTCCCCACGGCATGGTGCCAGCACAGTACCTGCACACAAAGACACACGGGCGAATGCTTTAAACGTTTAAATATCTTAAGTATCTATATCCTCAAAGTTCTACTAAGGACACATGATGGTCAGTTTTCTTGTTTGGTGTCTGAGAGAAACAGTGAAACTCCAGGGCAGAGTAGGAGGAATTAATTCAAAAGCATCAGTGTCACAGAGGATGAAACGAATGAGACCCTGTCCTTGCCTTAAGGAGCTACTAATGCATTTAAAGGGATCTCATTAAGCCAGTGTTGACTGCAGAATTGGATGTGATGATTCTCTAGTACTGTGATGGTGCTACAGCTCACCTGGGAATGTTCAGAAACACAATGCACTGGAATTTAAGCTCCTGGATCTTGGGCGTTAGATCAGTTCCGTCACACTGAGAAACACAGAGAAGATGAAATGATGAGTTTATGCCTTTGACGGTTAATGTCTGCGACACCTAAACTTACATAATATGCTTCACTTCCTGTAACGTGTCCAGCCACACTATCACTTCTCTGTTACATATATTTATACAGTACATAGGTGCCTTAGGACAGAACTACTCAGTGTAAGTGCTGATGGACAAATGTGTATCATGTTGTCAGGGCCACAGGCTGAGCAGGTCTGAGGGGTTTACTGTGTCTCACTGAAGGACACTTCAGTCACAAGCCATTGAAGGACGAGCAGCTTAATCACCCAGTGGACCTGCTGCCCAGACATGTCGACACGGAAAGCAATACGACAGAGAGAGTGTGTTAACACTCACCACCACTCTGACGTGCTTGGATAAGTCCCTGGAGCTTCTCTGGAGGAAATCTGAGAATGCAGCCTGCTCACACAAACACGCACACACAAACACACAAATAAACCGAGGAAAGACCCAATCAAACAAAATAACAGTTCATTACCTTTGCCTCATTTACAGAGATAGCTCCTCTGCACGCTTCCTCTCTAACTCTCACCCATCATTTCTGCCTTCATTTAACAGCTGTCACACAATACATTCAGGTTCCATACAACTGCACTTAAGGTTTAGAGATTTCAAAGCTTTATATTTAAATCTGACAGGAAAAACTGTGAATTTCTCACAGAGCAATCTAATAGTTTACAGACAACACACGCACAGAATAAAGGCTTAAAATGAATTATTAAACACTGGGATGTCAGTTTACTTAAGCACAGGACATCATTCATTATTAATCTAAAAAGACTTGGAGCTGCAATACAATCTGGAAAGAATCTGATGGAAAAACAGCACAGCGTTCACCTAGACTTACAACTATAACCCTCACAACCTTTGCACGAGCTTAGCACGATCTTAGCCTCCTCTGTCCTGCAGTGTGTTGGTTGTTGGGCCTCCGTTTGCGTTGGCTTTGCCTGTTTTTCTTTCAACCTGTTTTTTTCTTATTCCTCTCTTTTAGGTTTCATTTTAGTCTTCAATACTCACACAAGTCTGTGCTTTAATTAGACAGAGAGATTAATAGAAAACGTGAAAGTGAGTTTGTGTTAATGAATGTGAGAATGCAGCTGGGACTCACTCCTGCATAGAACATCTTGTTACGGAAACGACTGTTAAACTTTTCTGGGTTGGCCTCTGAAAAGACAAAAACAGAGAAGTGTTGCAATGGTTTAGCAATCAATAAAAAAATATATGTTAAAAAGATAAAGACGTGGAGCAATGCAACAAAAGAATATCAGTCTGATCTGTGAGTGCATCAAGGTTCACGTGTTTTAATAATTAATTAAGTCTTCTGTTACAGCAGCGTGATGCATTAAGTGGAAAGAGCATCGTCTATAAATAGACGCAGCGTTTACACGGGGTGACATGTTGAGGAAACACATTAAAATAATTCACCAACCTCTTGACTCGTGGAACTCCAGGGTGACGTGAGCGTCGAAGCCCAGGCTGAAGTAGTTGTTGAACACGTTCAAAGGCAGCTGAGGACACAGGAAACTATCATCTAGTGAGAGCATCAGCATAAAGCACTTATGATGCAATATATTCAATATTGTAGTGCACTAGTACTGTACTAATATAGTAGCAGCAGCAGTTTCCTCTGCAGCACTTCAAAACACTAGAGTTTTATTTTGAAACCTAATTGCTGTGCATCATTCTGACCTGCAGGACTGTAAGATCCTTTAAATAAACGTGACACAACCGCTAACAGACACTGGAAGCTGACCTTCTGTGTGCCCTCCTCTGGCTGGGCAGAACTCTTCTCTACAAGGAGGTTCCACCGGTCCAGCTGCACCACAGAACCGTCTTCGACATGACACAAAACCTTGGACACCGGCTCGTCTGTATAACCCTGCGGAGACAGAAAAGGACAGGAAGTTTCATGCATTTTACCTGCTCGCTTACAGTCTTGCAGCTCTTCTATTTCCTCCAAGTTAATTATGACCCCTCTTCTCCTTTGACCTCCGTGTAATTAACAAGCTCAACACACAAACACAAACGCTGTCCCCATCACACCAGCTCTCTGTCATCGTCTGTCACTGTCTCCATCCTCTGTGTCTCTTCCTTCTGGTTTTTAATTTCTGTCAGGGTCAGGAAATCAGTGTAGGGATGAGGGCACACACACAAAAGGGTGACAATCTGATGATAGTAGCACTCAACAGCGTGACCTCCAAGGTGCACACACACAGTCTGACACACAGTGAGTCACACAGAGAGACATTAACACTCACACAGAGAGAGGTGGAGAAGAGGTATCGCAGATGAAGCGCTGAGTAACACAGATGAGTGTCAGCAAGAGATGGGAAAGGAAACAATAGAGGGGGAAAGAAATTAAAAGGTGGCAGAGAACAGGAAGGAAATGTAGAAGAGAAGAAAAGAAGACAGGAAGGAATAGGAAAAAATAATTAGGACAGAAAATAAATGTCAAGCTAAGACAAAACAAAACAAGTGGAAAGGAAGAAAAAGGAAAAAAAAGTGGTAAAAACTCTGCAGTCCGGAAAACCAAACGACACAAAGGACAGACGAGAGTAATTCTACTAATTACACAGCTCAGATATGAATGTTCAGCCTCGTGTTCAAAGCAAACATCTCTCTCGGCATCAGGACTCCTCTACGCTGTGCAGCCGGAGACGCCAGTGCCTTTCACTTGTCCTTGGTTCATGATTCAGCATCATGCAGACTGTCCCACACATTCAGTGATTTAAGTTTCCACGCAGACTGTTTCTGAAATAAACGTTTGACCTGGGGTAAGATAAGATGAGATAAACATCTGTAGTGGTGAAAAATGTTAAACATAAAGTGGACAACTTTATGCCACTGAATAGCATCTGTCACTTGCGCCTCTCGCCTTCCAGTTTGTTGGTTAAACGACTAAATCCCCATCGCCTGCTGTTTCACATTTCATAGTACATTAATCTGTGATTTGACTAATGTGGAAATTGAATGTGATTAGAATAAGATTTGTGTTTTAACATCTAGGTAATCTAAGTTTAATATTTGACTTGCACTGTGTCAATAATGAGCGTGCTGTCTTTACTCGTGGATGTGGACGTGTTGAGCTTTGAAGCACTCAGACAATGGTTAGAGAATGAGATCCACAGGAAGAAAGCTCTCATGGATTTCCTGGATGTCTGTGAGTTTTCCTGCAACTCCCAAAGGTGTCGCAGAGGAAATATTGAATCCATTTTAACTGCATATTAATAATTGTCTGTGTTTTCGCATGAACAATGCAACACCCTATTATTTTACTTTATATTAGCCTTATATTAGTATTGTTTACATATGACTATTGTAAAAGTATTAATACTTTTATCTGTAGCCATTGTTGATAAGTCTTCCAGCTGTCATCACCCTAGAGAGACAATAACACTTTCATGTGAAGTTTGCAATCATGCTGTGGTTAAATAATTTGACCTCAGAGTCATTAAACACACGCTTGTGAGGGAATAAATAGGGAGGAGAAGCTGGCACGCCCTGTTGCTCTCTGTAAACTCTGCGGCACAAGTCAAGGATAGGAACTCACCCCACCCCAGTTGAGCGTCCTGGCAAGGTCATTTCCCGTCCCCAAAGGAAGAACAGCGACCGGGGGCTGGGGGTTCATCTGCAGCTCATCTAGCGTGGACAGGATCCACCCCACCTACACATACATGCAGTCAGAGTAAGAGATAAGCGGAAAGCAGAAAACAATTACAATTAGTGTAGCCTTTGAAAATATTACAAATTCATAAAATTTAAGTGGCCCTGTATAGTTCGTTCTCATTTCTCAACAAAGCGCAAACAACTAAAGAGGCTGAAACTAGCGGCTGAAGAAAGCCTTCTCTTTCCATCGTGTGATTTATATCTGTGTATGCGTTGTGGTTGTACCGTGCCGTCCCCTCCACAGGCCAGGACCCTCAGATTTGGCACCTTACGATACAATTCCAACCTGATGAGTAAGGAAGGAAAAGAAGAGAAGCCTGGTGTCAGAATAAAAGCAGTCAGCAGCGTTTAATGGTGTTGAGTGGGTGTAATTGGTCCAAGTCTCATGAAAATTGCTCAACCCCTTTGCAGCGTATTGGAATAAAAGCAGATAATGACTAAATGTGAAGTGAGAAGATACATTATTATCTCCCAGCAGTGGCCAGAGATCGTGTTGAAAATTATTACTAAGTTGATGAAAGACTATCATTGTATTCTTTCCACACCTGCAGCCGTGATATTAAATACAGATGCATATATTGTTTATTTCAGGACAGTGAATAGCATGTCACACTGACATGAACCCAAACATGTAAAGATGTTGAAGGAGGGTACGTACGCCTCTCGCAGGCCGCCCTGCGACAGGTCAAAGACTTGTCGAGGGTTCAGGATCCACATGAACATCTGTAACACTTTGGCACCCTGTATAGAGGACAGAAAGGATAAAGGTTTCCCTGTTTCACACTGCAGACGAGGCATTTGATTTGTTAGGCTTAAACAACATTACGACATTATTTATTTGGTGTCTGTGTGTTTTAAAAAAAAAAAAAAAACAACAACTAATACTTTGCTGACCTGGTTGCCCCCGCTCTTGGGATTGACAAAAACCAAGATGGGCTTCATGAGAGGAGAAGGTAGAGGCTTCAACATGAACGGACGCCATTTGGACTCCTGAAGAAAGAACGAGACACATATTCAGTCTGTCTGTCTCCTCATTGAGTCAGTTTCACCAGGAAAAATAAACGGATCATGATGGGGCAACAATGAAAACTATCTCTCCTTCCTCAGAATCTGCACAGTTCCCCGTCTAAACACTGTGACCTGGCTACTCCTAAGCAGTCAGGACATCTCTAGAGCTCACCCACATCTCGATGGAGACAGGAGTGAGTTCAAAGTCAGGAGTGTTGATTAATTGCTCTCTCCTTTAGTCCTAAACGTGCTATGTGACAAAAATGTGTCCGTCTCAGGACTTTAGCCAGTTAGAAGTATTTTCCTGCTCTGTACAGTAAACAGATGAATTTACTTTATATACACTTGTATAAGCCTGGACACTGGTGCTGTCTGTCTCACAGTACTTACATCTAGTCCCTTTTTGCTTGTCCTTCGTTTGAAAGATGTCCTCTTTTTTCTCCTGGCAGAGTTCTTAAGTGAGCTCTGGGGTAAACACAAAGAGAGTTCAGTGGTTAGTTCACTGTCACTGTGCCTCTTGATGATGGTAATTAAAAGTGCAGTGAAACATGCAATGCGGCTGAGGGATATATTTGTGTGTGCGTTCCCGAATTTCCCTCAGACAGATCAGACATGTGTCAGCTCGTATCATATTGAAATCATACACACGCTGTTTTTTTAGTGTGTGTTAAATTTAGATACAACAAAGTGATTTCTTGCTACGGCCACTAAGTGACTGTGATTATGAGCTGATGGACTGGCTGTTGAGGGAGCTCTGTGGTGGGAGTTTGTATTTTTATATGTGTGCACCTGTGGTTTCCTGACTTTGATGATCCAGGAGGGAGGGACTATGACTCCAGCGTGGGCCCCCAGTGAACACGGCTCCTCAATCTGGTGCAGCATGAAACACGTCACCTTGTTGTGGAACTGCAAGAGAAGTCATTTGCTGTAATTCTCTGTAACCCACTACCGGTATTGTTTTCCACGTTTATTCATGTTGCTCAACAGTAACAGAATAAAACAGTTTTCACTGGGAATAGCAGAACCAAATCTAATGCATGACTTACAGCTTGTTTACACCAGGAACAACTAATGGCGATGATTTCTTTACTGTGGAAGAACTTCTGTTGAAAGCTCTGCAGAAACAGGGAGAAGTAAACTGAGGTGGTCTGTATGAATAACAACTGGAGTCAGTGTGTCTGTGTGCTTGTACTTACCTTTCCACACTGTCTGCATTTCCCCTCCTGTCTTCTTCTGTGGACCCAGTGATGTCTCAGTATGTTCTGCTGTCAGAGAGAGCGATGCTAGAAACACTCACACAGTGTGAACAGGATGCATACGAAACTCATAGATCTTCACACTTACATCTCTGAGGCATCGGGACCCTCCCTCTCTGAAGGTCGGCTTACATCTGAAATTAATCTTAAAAAAGAAATAAACATTTACTTTTACTTTAACAGCTTAATTATTAGATAATGAAGATGCTTAAGACATAATAATGTGTGAGTCTGCTCTGCAAAGCAAGCGTGTGTGCACCGATACCTTTTCTAGTTGCTCTACGCAGCCTGTGTGTACAACGATCTTACAGGCTGCACATTTCCTCCTGGGGGCCGACTTCTTAAGGGAGAAAAGAGACACACAGCGCAGAGGGCGGTGAGATACAGCCTACTGACACACCTGAACAGTTGCACAACCAACACAAGCACTGGTGGTATGTACAGCTTTTAACACACCATATCAATTTTGGCACAAACACACACAGAAATAAGCTCAACTGATAAGTAAGAGACAAGTCTCAAGGTGCCAAAACGGTGTTTACCTCCAATAAAGAATACTTTATCAAGTCTCCTCATTATAAATGTGAAATGACAGTTAACACTACAGGTTCTCAGTGGTTGAGAAGAACTAATGAGAGCAATTCTAGTGACTCAGGTTTTAAAAGGCTACAGCTGTTAATAAAAAGTAGTTTCTAGATTTTCAGTGTGCACACTACTCACTGCGGTCTTCAGCAGGCAGGCGTCCTCTCCGAGATAACAGAGCTCTCCTGAACAGCTCGTCTCCATCCACAGATGATCCCCATTCACAGCGTTCTCCTGCAGACACGGAGACAAACACAGGGAAATAACGATATAATAACACCCATTATACTCGCGCATCTCTCACTCTGATTATTGTCAGTCACATTAAACTGCAACCATATGCACATAAACACTCTGCAGTGAAAGCGGTCAATGACTGTGTCAAGCACATAATCACTGCTGCTGAGTAGGTGGGTAATTTCACATTTCGTGTTCATTTAAGGTGCTCATGAAAACACTACAGGAGCTATGGATTCAAGTGGTAGTGCACATAAATGCACACAAACGTGCAGCAAGTGTGTATGACTACATGCATGTGCTTTGACAAAGTAGTGGATTGTCTACAGTTTCTAACTCAAACTACTAGAAAACCATTTACAGCCATACAGTAAAATACAAGTAGAATAAAATCTGAATAAAATAAAATCACTAATCACTTATTGTGTGTCATGCAGAGAGGTAAAGGCCAGTGATGACGTCAGGGAAGAGTCCCTGCAGTCAGAGCTGGAGGAAAATCTCAGATGTGGTTTGTCTACTTACACCATCCATCCAATTAATAATAAAAAGGCTTTAATTACCTATTCATTATTGATGCATGATTTATTTAGTACCTAAGTGTGCAGTACAATAGCATATCAAATGTAGATAGAAGACAGACTTCTGGCTGTAACTCAGCCACAGTGTTGACTTTTACATTTTTAGAGGTTTGGAGCTAAGTTTGGTTGCTTTCTAAATCCTGGTGCTCTTCCAACAGTAAATGCTCCATCTCTGAGTTTTCTTGAACAACAAAAAGATATAAAAAAAGATATAAGCTCTGTTCTAAAAATCTATTTCAGATTAAGACTTAAAATGTTATAAGGTAGAAGTAACTGATGAAAGAAAATGTGTAACCTTTCCCTTCATGTGATCTTTGTTCCTCAGCAGTGGGCAAATCGCACACTTGTAAATAATGCAGGGATTCACCTCATCATCCTGAGATGGCAAATTGCTTAAGTGTAGAGTGCCAAAACCTTTTCCCGGTGAAATACTGTTCCATATCTCATGTTTATTCATATGGATGTAAAAGCAAGTGAAGATATCAAACACGATTTTGAGTGCTGAGTGCTTTCCACATAATTTTGACATTTCTAAACACTGGGCCTTTACTAGATAAGAAAGTATTGAGCTTCTTAAAATGCTCTTTAGCTAAGTAAGACAATTTGTAAAAGAAGTCCATTAAATCCTGCAAATAAACGTTGGAAAAGTCAACTCTTATACAGTCTTGACATATAAAACCTAGTTATAAAGACATTTGCTTCTATCTACAAACAAAAGTTTGATGTACAAACTTGAAAAAAATACTGCTTTTTATTTCCACACAAACATGTGGCTGCCATTCACCAGTCTGCTAACAAATCCAAATGTCATCCAATGTCTCAGTAAAAGAGAATAAAGGTGACAGCAGTTTCTGAAGCTTTTTAAGTTTCCCTTAAACACACATGAAAAACTTCAATCAATACAGAAAACAGCAGAGGAAATCTCATTATTAGTGGATGTCTGACCGTCCAGTCCACGCAGGTACGTAGATCTTTGTTGGGGCCGTTGGATGCAGGTGGCAGGGAGGGCTGGGGGGGTCCGAGGTGCTGGAGGCCTGAACGGGAGATCGCTTTCCTAAAAACAGACAAGAACCTTTATTCACGGTCACAGTTGAATTGATCTACATACAAAATGAAGTGATCAGCACAGTGATGCTTATCTTACATCAGTGCAGCTACAGTACATCCCTGAGAGATTTCAGTATAACTAGTATGTCATTTAATTATTCACGTTATGAGCCGCTTCAGTTGGAGAGTTCTTTGAGGAGGACTGGGAACAGCTTGGAGAGGAGATTGCCAGCAGCACTTTGGGGTGACGAGAGAGAGACCGAGACAGAGACAGATCCGTTCTGTCACCGGATGAGTCAGCAGTAAAATCCCTCGCGCCACGCTCGTCCCTTGGACTATCCTCACTACTCCCATTTCCTTGAATATGCATTTATCTACTCTCTCCCATATCGCTATCACCACCTCCTTCATCCCCACTGTTCCAGTCATCATCATCATCATGTAATCTCAACCTTGTTGTGATGGTGTGAGAGAAGAGAGAGAGGTTTGACTTTGGTAGATATGAAGCAAGGTACCCCACCTGTATGACCATGTGTGTGTGTGTGTGTGTGTGTGTGTGTGTGTGTGTGTGTGTGTGTGTGTGTGTGGAAATGGTTGTAAAGTCTATCTGAGCCTTCTGTTGAAAGTTTTAGTGTCTGTGTGTCTAAAATTATCAAGCAGGACAAAGAGGAGTCCACTTACACACCCTGTAACCTGATGACACACCCTGAAACACGCACAAACATGCATGTACGCACACTCACGACTCATGATAAAAATAGCCCTGCGTGGGTGACGATAGCAAGGACGTACAGTATGGGTGCTGGACATATGCCATATAGAACCAAACAAGCACACCCAGACAAACTCCATTTCTAGTCTACTAGTAGAAAGACATCCATAAAACATAACTACACTTATTGTGGTGTGGTGACACTTCTGCCCTTCACCGCTGAGATCTGAGGACATGACAATACGTTTCATTAGGGGAAGTAACAAGAGCGGTCAGATGGCCCGACAGGCTGCAAATGAACCCGCCGGTTTACTGAAAGCACACATTTGGAAGTGAAACCAAAGGCAGAAAGTGAATGTGTGAACATGTATGACAGCCAAAACCATCCACAATAAAGATGCTGTGGGGTTTGTCTGAGGACATGTCACTGGAATTAACTTTGGAAATCTACATTAAAAGGCCAAATATGCAAGATCATCATAGAAAGGCCCTGACACGTAAGCCATTATATTTACAAATAAAACTACTTCCCAAGACAGACAATTGGCAGAATAAGATCCCGAATGCCCCAAATGTGTTCAAAAACTAAACACACACTTAATCCGCATGCTTATTTTCCAAGTGTTGAGCAGTAAGGATTAGTATAAACTGATTATGTTTGAAGAGATTTGAACAGGCTCTATGTGTGTGTACTTAAAATGCAATGATTCTTGTATTAAACTCTATACCTGAAACTAAAAAGCTAAAAAAACAAACAGCAGTAATTTTGACATCACAAATCAGGACAAACACACACTTAAACATGCAAACGCACACTCTCATTTAGAGGTCATGGGACACCATTATATGAGTGAGTCCTAATCTACTAAAAGCATCACAGGCATTAAAGCTCACTCCTAAAATCTAAACAATAAATAAATAAATAAAATATCTGCAGCATGTCGCTCACTGTGGTCTGGTCTGGTCACACAAACACTTAGCCCCAGACTTAAGGTAAGTAGATTTGTTCTATGAAAAAGCCAGTAAAAGTCCATCAATCTAAAAATAAATGGCAACAACACTAAGAAAAAACGCCCTGTGAAACAAAGCAAACCACAGCAAACTAACTACAGCTATCCAGCTGTGTCTCACCATGTTTTATGTAATATTCTAGGCTAAAGAGAAAAGCACAAATAACTTGAGAGGAATTAATAAATGAGATACAAAGAGGTGTAAAATTAAAAAAAGAAGATCATGACACTCAACACGTGCAACTACAACGTTAATGTAGTTGGTAAGAAACTGTTATTCACAGTCAAAAAGGAGATGCCACATTTAGACAGGTAAGAGGAGAGTTAGCAGCAGAAGCAGACTCTGGGTGTTAACGTCTGAAGTGAAGGGATTAATACCCTGAATACAGCTGCTCACGCCACCTACTCTCTCTTTGCGTTATAATTCTGCCTTTCTCTTCATCCTCCTTTATCTGGTCCCCCCCCTTTTTACTGTCTCCCCTTCGTTTTTCTTGAACTAATCACTCGCCTCTTCCTCCTCCGTTCTTTTCTTGTGTTCTCCTCCTCTCCTTTATCTCTCCTCTACCTCCTGTTCTCTCTAATCTCCCTGTCGTCTTCTCCCACTGCCTCGTCTGCTCCTCCTTCTCCTCTTCCTCCACTCTGTTGTCATCCTCTGCTAATCTTTCTCATCCTCCCCCTTGTCTCTTCTCCCTATTTGCCTCCTCCTCCTCCTCCTCTTCCTGCAGAGGTGGGTTGTCGGCGTTTCCATGACAACGGCACAGCGGGAGAATCGGCAGCTCATACAGTAATTATATTGGTAGAGAATCTGCTCCATGCATGCAAGTTTACGAGTGAGTAAACCTGTTACTTAAACATAAACCTCATCACCATACAGTATGTGAGACACACCCCCCCCCCCCCCCCCCCCACACACACACACACAGAGCATATATGTCTTCATTTCACAGCCTACACGTTAAAGATGATGTAATCCTTCTAAATTTTCTTCTGTCTATCTAAACACAGATCTTCTGTAACCATGGAGGGTCAACTGTTACTACGCTGGGAAATGTTTATGTAGTCTTCCTGTGGTTAAGGCGGACAAAAACAGTTTCTTGCGGTTCTGATGGCAGATAAACCTTCGCTGTCATTTTCTCCACAGTCACTTAACCAGTTTCTCTAAATTCCAGTGTACACAGCGAACCGTAGCTGAGGCTGTGAAACACCGTTTATGACTAATGCCGAGAAGTGAGAACAAAAGTAATGGCCGCTAAAATAAAAAGGCAGCTGCAAGTGGGAGGAATCGAAGTTAACATCTTCTGAATCCAGAAGATGCTGTGATTATGTGGGAGAAGTTGACAAAAGAGACACAACTGCATCAGTTTGGGTTTGGGTTCAAGCCAGTTTCCCTCTGAAGGCAACAGTACATTTACTGTTAACTGTGCATTAAAAGTCTGAGCTGAAGAGCTCTGCATGTGCCATGACGGGACTTGTTTACATTGAGTATGTATGTTGCCAGAAATAACATGAATGAATATCGACAGTGCTACTGTAGATTTCAAGATTTCAGCTGTCAAGGGGCCATTTCACACATAGAGCGAATGCTAACATTAACCATATAAACCGTGAAAGGAGTCTATGAAGAGTCTGCTACCTTTACACTGAGGGTTTTTCCTGGCATCTGTAGCTTATCTCTGTAAGGTGATACATCAGAGGCACAAGTTAAGTGTAGGATCCAAACAGCTACAATTACCTGATCAACTTTCCATTATGGCTTCACTTAGTAATATTAGCACAGACAATGGTCAGTACTTGCCCCAGTCCTCCTGTAATAACTGCTGCAGAACCCTCCACGGAACTTTAAGTAACAAATGACAGACCTGAGCAGGGCTTTGCTTGCATTGTCTGCATTGTTGCATGTCACCGGCACACTGGTCATGGAGAACCGTAACACAACCACTTTCCCAAATCCGCTGGTAAGATACAAATGTCGATATATATCAGTCAATCTCACACACTGGAACCCAGCCAAGGAGGTTAATTTTTCATAACATTCCTGTATGTATGAATTATGACACATCTCAATTTCAAACAAGTATAACATTAGTTACAGTGGAGAAAAAGCTATGCACACTAGAAGCCACTGGTAAGTTTCACTCACCTGTAGCCAAGAAGTCGGTGAAACCAACGCACTTTTTTAACCCTGCCTGTCCTTCCTCCCTGTTCACCAGCTTCAACATTTATCATAATTATTCTCACAAGATCTCTCTTTGCCAAACATCTAGCGCAGGCTGGAATGACTGACTCCCATTTCCCCACACACTCACAGGACAAGTCAGGTAATTACGCCAATCAGTGTGACAGGCGACCTGACACCAGACATCCGAGCTCTGGACTGTCTAACCGTGTGTGTACACAAGTGTGTTGTTTGATTCAGGAGGTTTGAAGCTGTACAAACTGCCTATTTATGAATTAGCATGGGGTCCACATCATGTTTGTGGAGGGTAAATTGGCGTGAGATTAACTGTATGGAAATAAGACTGTGTTTCTTATAAAAGAGCAGAGAATATGAGAGCAGTAGTATCCAATGAAGCAAGACACTGGATCTGCTGGGCCTCAGCTCCATCCTTACTTGCCTCTACCCTTTATAAAGCATAAGCAACACAATATAGATAGGATTTGAGTTTTTGATGGGGTCTTTGGCCCCAGCAGCCTGTGATCCTAGTTCATAATGCACTGAAATTCACCTAATATCATCTTCAAACACTGTCATTATATCGTCAGCATTAAAATCATGACATTGACTAAAATAAAGTATTTAGCTTCAAGAACAGGATCAAATAAGCCCTGGGCCTTATTTCAAATCTCTCCTCATCCACTCTGCCTTTTCCTCTCTGTGTTCTTTCCCCCTTTTCCCCCTTACAGGTGAATCTGAGCTATTTTTGGTACATTACGTAAGAGATAACCTGGCAAGGGCAACCTGAGACACATGCAGACACACAAGTGAGCTTGAGCTTTACACACATACTCACGCACACAACTCTGCAGCCAAAAAGTCTAAATGAAGATTTGAAGGCCAGGATTTTACCGTTTTTATGAGCACAGGACTGGCAGCATATGACAGTGGCACATGGCCAGTGTACTAGTGGACAGAGTTACCTTCCACTTAATTAGTATGAAGATTAATAGTCACACACATCCAGAACATATGATAATCAGCAGTGGCACGTGTCTTTATGAATCAATACAAAGGTGTCATGTGACATAGCACTTAGTGTACAAGTGATATTTTCTTTATCACTCTACTTCCCAGTTCCTTGCATCGCTTTCCTCCGTCTCCTTTTACTCTGTCCTTCTCGCTCTGCCTCTATGTGGGTCAGTGTGGAAGGCTCGTTTACTGCCCCTGGTGACATAGCATGCCCAGAGTGTGGGCATATTTGTTCATACAGAAAGTGTGTGTCTGTGTGTGTGAGGACGAGAGAGGACATGCTGCATCTCCACAGTCATTCACCAGTGCCTCAGGTACTAGACTGTCATAGATAAAGGTGGGTCCACCACAGAAAAACTCACTTCATGAGACAGGATTTGGGAGGGTTGCAGCGTCTCAACCCAACTCAACTCCAACATGCTAGTTTTCTGACTTTCTGCATCTAGAACAACAAATAATATGTATTGGCACTTACTTTGCAACAGCAGGCTGATGATAAAATCTGTGAGGATCTCAAGGCCGCTACCTAACAGTATCTCTATACTGGTCTGACAGGAACACAAGCTGCCAACAACCACATAGAGGCCAACCAAACATCTAAACACACAGTGTTCTCCTCTTTAAGAATGTGATATCTGTGGTTTAATGGTTGAATCACTGACAGATGATGAGAAAATGGACATCTGGGTAATGATTAAACCCTCATATCCGTCCTGCTGAATGTGAATTAGGTCATGCCAACATTTTGTATAACTTTTGCTTCTTAATCTTTGTCTTTGGCCATTTTGTCTTTGCACGACCAAACGGGCGTTAAGAGTATAAGCAGAAAGCATAAAAAACAAGACTTCACAGAAGACCTCATTGCTTTCATTAATTCATGACAGAGGCCAGTTTTAGAGCTGATGTAGTGTGTGCTGCTCTCACAGGCTGCACGAAAGTATCACGACTGAACACTTACAGTACCATACTAGATATATAATATCTCTCAATGCCACACCACTAATTGCTAAATATCACTAGCAACGGAGAAACAACGTGATGTATAGATACAGTAATAGTATACAACATTATCTACAGCTGTGGTTTCTAGATTCAACCTCAGTTTGACCTTAAGCACACCACAATACACACAAAGCAACAGGAACATGGCTGCATACATGCATACAACAAGTGACAATAGCAGGAAGAAATCAACACACAAGAGACACACACACAGACGCAGACACACACACTGTGATATGCTTTATGTGTTGTTATTGTCAATCTGCACAAATTCCTACCTTCACACATTCAATACAAAAACACACACATTTCACATGTCCCTGCATTAGATTGGTCAATGTGTGTGTTTGCACATATGAGTGGTGGGGTGAGGGGTGGGGTTGTCATAGCAACTCCACTCAGACTTCCTTCCCACTTTTATCTAAGCATACAGCATTCCTCTCCGTCTGTCCGTCTTCCTCCCTGTGTGTCTGTCTGTCTGTTCTGTGTGTTATCTCTCTCCCTCTGGAAACTGGATGTATCAGCAGTTGTTAGTCACTCAAAGCAAACATATCAGTTGGTAATTTAGCTTTGCTTGTTTCTGTAGTTGCAGCAGTGGGAGAAGACAACCAGCCACGAGCTTGAATGATTTTGCCCAGCTGTCTCCCCAGCCTGCTGGGCCACAGTGATTATCTACCAAATAAAACACCTCATGCACCTGTGGATGATGAGATGTCTGTAAATGAGTACTACTGGCACAATCGGCACACTTATGCCACAAGCAGCACTACATAGCACTGATGTGGGTCCAGATGGCCCCCGTGTCACATTACATGGTCACGGTGCTGCTGTGACCTGGATAGGACAGGCTGTATCCTGGCTACGTCATGCAGAGTGTGCAGAGGTTATGGAACGGTCGGGGCAGGAGTCACAGCATTCATTGTGCCATGCAGTCTTTCTGTCATGACTTGGTGAAGAGCCCAAGATTGAGACGTCTACGCCTACACAGTGAGCCACTAAGATGAACCCCCTCACAAGACAGGATGGACCCTCTTCCACATGACAAAGCAAAGCACATGTGTAACTGATTACTAGGTGAGCCATTGTCAGACCCTGGTATTGTGGATATTGTTTCATGAGGTAGATTAAGCTAAATGTTAACAAAGTTTTGCTTCTCATGTAGTTTTATTGCTATGTGGTTTATTTAATGTTGTCACCATTAGTGTTTGTAACATATGCAGTACCTGGTTAAATCTGATCAGAAACACAGAAGAATACAGTCCTTAGTGATAGTGATGGAACGTGTGGTCATATTTCTGTACACACAGTTCTGCAGCCTGATTCTGATTCCTCCCTACTTTAATAAGTATAATATATTTAATTACAGTCTACTTTTGCTTCTCTGTGTGCCTCTGACAGGGAGTGGGTGTGTGAGAGCAGCTGCAGCTGGGAACACTATCAACTCTTATTACGACCATCAATGTCTTCACACACAAACACAAAGTTACCAGGCAGGCACTTCTGAAAAACACACTGTTCTTGTGAACGTGAGTGCAACATAGTAACCATATAACACACAGAGAAGTAGAGATGTGCAGAAATAATGAAGACATGCAAGAAACGCAATCTGCTTCACTGATGTGCAGATGATGAAATGGCTCAAGAGATTTTGTTACTACATCAGTTGTAGGTTCAATATTTTCACATTGTTGTTCATGGGACAAAACATGCAAGTTGAAGTAATGTAAATTATCATATAACCTGAGAAACATTTGACAGTTATGTCACACTTTCATTTTGTGTTTCGTCTGTGTGCATGTGAGTATGTGTGTGTGTGTATCCGGTTGTGAGGCTGGATACAGGAAGCCTGAGTCTTTCCCTCTGACCTTCCTCCCTCTATTTATAAGTATTGTCTGACTCTCTCAACAACATGCATGTCAGATCTACCCACTTGGTGTTTCATGCCCTCATTCTCTGAACTCAAACGTATTACAGCCACATTAGCAGGTCAAAGCAGTTGGTCATCGGTGACCGATGACCAACTGCACTTACTTTAAAATCACCTGCTGTGTTTACATCAGAATGAACTGTCCACATTTTGCTCAATCACCGCTACTTCCTTCTGTCTCTTTTACATGAGTTGTATGCGTGAAAGCATACACACACTACAAGACTCTAAAGACTGGCAGAGGACGCACAAAAACATGTCAGCTGGACCACTCAACAACAACACAAGTTAAGTTAAACACAAAGTTCCTGGCAGACACGACTCACAGACGCTTTCTGCAGAACACTACATACAATTTAATCAGCAAGCGTGTGTGAACCGTCCAAAACATCCATTGTGTTCATACAGTACCAATGTTATACTATAACCAATCAATGTTAGCTGAATCAAATGCAGTAAATAAATACATGTATATTTGACACACCTTCCAGCTGAAGTTGTAGGCCTTCTAACATTTCTGTTAGCAAGAGAAAGATATTAGTGTTAGAAATCAGTATCTCTGGATATAATTAGTTGGAGGCTGTAGTTAGCTCTTCTCCTCTTGGTTGCTCATAATTAAATTTTAACATGCGCTATTCTTGTTAGACTATAGATTAATTTGCCACTTTTGCTTTCCTGTCTGTTTCCATGCACGACAGAACAAAAACCAAGAACCAGTTCACCAAACAAACTACGCTAAAATTAAAATGTATTGCTTCATACTCCCAGACAGTTGAGCCAGATTTGATGCTGCCCTTTACTGGACAAGGTGAAGGTGTGAGCGAGGTTTGACAGAGTGAGCATGTCTGCCCGTCACTTCACTTCTCTACTGGCCTACATTGATTCTCCTCTGGGGTGAACAAGGAGGAGAAAGAAAACATAGAGTAGAGTCAGATTAGAGAGAATGTGAGAAAAAAAGAAAAACAAAGAGAAATGGGAGATGAAAGAGGACAAGACAACACGTGACGTGAGAGAAGAGGAGATTAAAAAAGGGAAACTGTGAGAAGAGAGAGGGAGTGAAGGAGAGAGCATCTGTAGGCGGTATTGGCTTTGCCCAAAGGCCTTGGCTTCCCTCCTCCTCCTCCTCCTCCTCATCATCATCATCTCTCCTTCACACCATCACTCGTCCTGCTCCCTCATTCTACTACGCAACCTCTCCAGTGCTGTACTGTTTGTACGTCTTTATCCTTCCATCCTTACTTTTTTCTCACTTAGACGTTAAGTTACATCAAATTTGAATGTATTTAATTTCAAGCAGCAGTTTCCATTTTTTTCCAAACTAACTTTTTGGCTCAAATAATCAAAACTTAGGGATTATCATGCATTAAATACATTTAATGCAACATCCATTGTCAATGTTTAGTATTTAATCAACTAACAAGAAAGAACAGGCAGGTAATGAGTCAAAGGTCTGTGATACCTGCTTCATAGTACTTATTTATTTATAAGTACTTATTTGTTTTGGTTTTACAGTTTGATTTTAGGCCTTTCTGTGTGGAGTTTGCATGTTCTCCCTGTGTCTGCGTGGGTTTACTCCGGTGTCTCCAGTTTCCTCCCACACTCCAAAGACATGCAGTTAGGTCAATTGGAAAAAACTGCGTAAATTGCCCGTAGGTGTGAGTGTGTGTGTGACTGTGACTTGTGTGTCCATATATGTGGCCCTGTGATGGACTGGCGATCTGTCCAGGGTGTACCCTGCCTCTCGCCCATAGACAGCTGGGATAGGCTCCAGCACGCCCGCGACCCCTTCTGGGAATAAGCGGTAGAAGATGAATGAATGAATGAGTTTGATTTTAAACAATCAAAGATGGCTTTAAATGAAACCTTCAAGCAGGTGAGACTAGTTGCCAAGTAGGACAGGCGTTTGCAAATCACGCCATGCCCAGCGAGTGTTTGGATAATGACAGATTTGATAAGAGACGTGATAGCTCTCAACAGAGTAAACAAGGTCGGATCAGATTTAAGGCCTTAGTGAAGATACTACACAAAAGAGCAACGATTCTGAAAGTGAGACCCAAACCACAAATGTCCACAATCTTGTACTGATGTACACATTATCCTAAGGACTATTTCTTTTTTCAGCTTACATACAGTACAAGGGTTTAATTTCTACTGTATTAGCTGATGCTTCAGAGCTGCTTCACTACCGATCTCTTTTTGGTCCAGCAGAGTCAGCAGTGCATCTTTTCCAAAAAGACTCCCACTCAGAAAACCCACTCTGTTTCTATAAGTAGGAAAGAGAGAAACGAGAGTGAGAGAACTGCTTATTGTGTGAACTGACTACTAACAGTCATAGTGGTGGAGTGTCAGCTCAACATACTGCTGAACACACACACAGACACACACAAACAAGTATTAAAAAGGCCCAAAGAATGTTGAGGAGATTTGGTCAATGTGTCAATATACTGTAAGTTTTACTGCCAAATAGCAAAAGAAAAACTGACAGAATAGAATATATTTATGGTAACGACACCGTATGACAATCCGCACACACTGTTTAGATTCAAGCTAAGAGAAAAAATAAATGAATAAATAAAATAAACATCTTGAGTAGCCAATAAAACACAATAGCTATGATGAAACTGCAGAACAATGGAGAGGGGTGATGAAAACAACAGGTCCAGTGGTGTAATTGCTTAGTGCACAGTACTTACAAGACAGAATCCTGCAGAGCAATGCTGAGGTTGTGAGTTCAAGCCTCACCTGGAGTAGCAGATTTTTGAGCTATGTTGAGTTGCTACAGTAGCAACACAATTGCTTAACTTTAACACGATTGCGCAACAGGTGTTTGCATTAACTTGCACATGCTAAACGACAAACTGCACGGTAACTAACTTTAAACAAGGCTTCTGAAGCTGCGGCCCCTGTGTTGTATATACATCAGTATATACAGTATAATTGCTATGGCGTGTTTGTAAATGCCAACCCCACAGGAGATTAGTGTCTGTAATGAAAACACACTGCACTCTCAATCAGCTGCCAGTAACAACACACACTCTGCAGGTGATATCACTTACTGATGCTTGTGAAGAAGAAGGTAAAAAATGTGATTCAAAACAACATCATTCAGTGCTCAAACCTCTAAAAACATCCTGACTGAACGCTGACCATGTTTCTCACTTGTCAGTGATTTTACGTATTCATGCCAAGTATTTCTGAAGCTGGGATTATAGAAAGTCTTCCTCGGAGCTGCATGTCTGGGCAGGGAAAGGCACACTCACTGAGCCTTTAAACACATGAATACATACCAGAGGGGTGCTGAGTCTAAATTGGATGCAAACCTCAATCAGCACGGAGTCATGCAAAGGCACTGGACACATGCAAATGGATGCTCTCATGGACAAAGCAAATTGAAGCAAAGACTTATCTGAGCTGCATGAAAGTGCTGCAGGGAGAAGGGCTTAAATGGGTTGTAATGAAAACACACTGCACTCTCAATCAGCTGCCAGTAACAACACACACTCTGCAGTTGATATCACTTACTGATGCTTGTGAAGAAGAAGGTAAAAATGTGATTCAAAAACAAAACACTTTCATCTCATGTACATCATTCAGTGCCCACACCTCTAAAAACATCCTGACTGAACGCTGACCATGTTTCTCACTTGTCAGTGATTTTACGTATTCATGCCAAGTATTTCTGAAGCTGGGATTATGGAAAGTCTTCCTCGGAGCTGCATGTCTGGGCAGGGAAAGGCACACTCACTGAGCCTTTAAACACATGAATACATACCAGAGGGGTGCTGAGTCTAAATTGGATGCAAACCTCAATCAGCACGGAGTCATGCAAAGGCACTGGACACATGCAAATGGATGCTCTCATGGACAAAGCAAACTGAGGCAAAGACTTATCTGAGCTGCATGAAAGTGCTGCAGGGAGAAGGGCTTAAGAGAAACTAATAGTACCTATCGAAGTGTTTGGAATCAGTCTTGTCTCAGTTGTCACACGCAACACCTTGCATTACATTAGGTTCATGCCAAACTGAGAACTGTACAATTACTGGATTGTACATGGAGCAGACACCTGCTTCTACAGACATGTACAGTCTGACAGGAGGATCCAAGAAAGTGAAGTCAAATATTTTTTTAAAAAGGATGGAGTTACTCAACAATTCTTTCCTTTCATTTTTCCTTGATGTTTTGTTTTTTTAATATGGCATCTTCAGTCAAGTCAACAATCCAAATGTATGTATCCCGCATGTCAATAAAAGCATCAAATCCTCAAATTCAATGAAATTTGAAAAGAAAATGCAAATGAGTTGCAGATAATTTGTTTGCCATCTGACTATCACATTAACCAACTAATGGAAGCAGTAGATGGCAAGAAAAAGTAAAATATAATGAGGAAAACAAGCTGGAGGCAAGTAGACGAAGCAGCTGACTTGTCTCAACTTGGTCCATTTGGTTCTAACACCCAAATCCCCAAGTAAAAATATGGCGTTTCAACAATCTTTATAGTAATAGTCAGTTGTATTGTATGTAGAATATTGTAACTATTTCTTTCAAATTAGTAAGTTTAAATTTTAACATAACCTCTTCACACACTTGTTCAAAGAGCAGCATGTCATAGAAATTACAATAATGTGTATATGCAACTCTACAATCAGTTAATACATGTCACGAACCAGAGCCAGGACATAGGAGGGATGCTGGCCTCTCCTCACCCATGCTCTCCCTCCTTCTCCCTCAAATCTTCCTCCAACACCTACATAATTACACAGTCTGTCAGTGTGTGTATGTGTGTGTGTTGGAGGGAGCATATAATGTGGAGGAGGCATCAAATTCATGCTGTGCATCTGTATCTGACCTTTACTGCTTAGAATAGACTCACACAGGGAGAAGACAGCAGAGAAAATGAGAAACTAGATAAAGATGTGAAGATGAAAGAAGACACAGACAAAATGGCAGCAAACATGGATACAAAAAGAGAGAGAATGAGAAGGTTTAGTAGTAACACACAGCGGACAGTAAAGTGACCAGCCTACACTAAGAATTGATTACTCCTAACATTTACCAGCCCCATTGTGAGGATCTGTCTCCAGTTTAATGATGTGGTAAACGAAAGACCTTAAGTTTTACTAACCATTTCATCAATAAAAATAATCTTTACAAGCTCACACCGCACACTCGTTGGTCATCCAGGTGATTACTCAGGCCCCAGCACCCTGTTCACACTGCACACAGGCCAAAGCTGTGCACTGGAAGACAGATAAAGGGACAGGGAATCATTAGTAATAACTGTAGATAGAATCTAAAATCTTTACAGTATAATGAGAGAAATTGACAAAGAAGGTAAGTGTGCTGTCTCTGTAACCACAGGCTACAGCTGCCTAATAAAATGAATCATTTACTAATGATGCTCATCTAACCTGAACAATTAGTCCTCACACACACACACACACACACACACACAGAAAGCCAAAGTGAGATAGAGATGCTGTCTCACTAATTATCGCGTGTCTCTGCAGCTGAGGTCTGCTGAGTCGTGAGTGCATCTGTTTGAGTCACGGACAAAACACAAAGTGGAGAAAGCAACAGAAACGTTTTACTGAGGAGAGTAAGAGAGAACAAATGAACCTGTTACCAAGTTTAAAGTCACATTATGTTGCTGCTCTAATACTCAGACATTTATATACTGTATGTGTCAGAGAGCTCTGGTTCTGAGTGGGGACTCATCTTTCTGAGTGCTGAGAGACGATCAATGCGCCATAATCCTACCTGCACATACATAACCAAGCAGAAGAGAGACTTGCAAAAGGTCAGAGTTAATCCATGCAGCGCATACAGTACGGTACATGTTCAAGATTATTCAACTCTGTAAAGAGAGGCAAATCCAGACCTAACTGATAAATAAACATCAGGACTGCAGTAAGAATGAGTATAACCCTGGGTTTGTTATTTACCTTCAACCACACAGCAATAAAGGACACAAACAGAATAAACTCACATATTTCCTGAGCACAGACTCCGTCTGGATGTGAAGCGGATGGAGCAGCTGCAGCTCAGCGCTTCACCAAATTAGTCAACACAAGCATTTGGCATCCGAGCCACAGAATCTTCCTCATCCATCAAAACCTCTGAAATTCATTTAAAAAGGTGATTACACCAGACAATAAAACAATGAGCATAAATCCAAAATCCACTTTGTCAGCCTCTTAGCAGAGGAGTACATCTGGCAGAGAATCTCAAAATTAAAAGTAAAGTAAAACTGTAAAAACTCATCAAAGCATCAGACGGACTGAAGAGCAAGGATAAAGTAGCTGATTTAGATTTTGCTGTAAATGAATAATCAAATAAAAATACATTTCTTATGTAATTTGTCTTCTTCTAACTTTATTCTGGGTTTAACAATATGAAAAGCTTTATTGCAAAGTAAATGTCTTCTAAAGTTTCAATTTTTGCATTAATTTTTCACATGGATGTTTTTGTAGCTTAGAAAACCATAATATGCTTTCAGGCTACGTAAATGTATGTGCATATCACACCCTTAGCTGAAACGAATGCAACAGAAACAGAAGTTAGAGCTGGAGTTACAGTGATGGAGTCAGTGTCACCTCAGCGGTCGACCCCACAGGTTCATTATCGACTCAGACGAGACAGATGGGCTCACTGGAAGGCCAAGAGAAGGCGCTACTTTAAAATAACAAATGAAAGAAGGTATGACTGCTGATCTCAGCGCAGCAGTTTAGAAGTGAGTGCCTCCTTACGGGCTTCATATTAAGGCTCAGTGCATGTGAAAGCAGTAGGGTTTGTCTTTCCTGTGTACTTCTCTGAAATGCAATGGGTTAAGTTGCTTCTGATTGTAAGACTGCAAATATGCAAACATATGCAACAGGATGATTAATGCACATTTGAAAAACAAATTACACTGATGCTTGCAAGTAAGTCTTCAGAAGATCTTGTTAATCTTGCACATTTACCACATGTCTCAGATTAAAGCTAAATTGCTGCACTATGCATAAAATATTATTCATTATGGGCACAGACCTGGTTTTCTACAAGTAACACATTCATGCATGTCACATGGGAAACAGAAAAACACTTAGAGAGGCTGCTCAGTCATGCAGTGAACACGAAGAAAACAACGATTAAACTTCCAACAGGTGCCGAAGGTCTAAAGGTATGTTAGCCGTAGTAATACCGCTAATACTACTATAACAGATCTGAAAATCAAAAGAAGTTGACTGCTGGTGCTGCCGACAGTCATGTTTTATACAACAGCAAGTCCATCAAAGTCATCGGCGACATACGGCCCAGCGGGTTGACTGCTTCAGTGCTGTCAGGGGCTTTTAAATGTTTTGATCACAAAATTAGTTGTGCTATTAATTTATTTAATTCTGCTTGTATTTCTTTCATCAGTTTAGCAAAGGGGGAATTTGTTCATAAAATGCAGCACATTCCTTCTTTTGTTCTGCGAATTGATTGTGAGGTCAGTATATTTTATTTACATTACCTAGAGGATGGAAACAAGCTCGCTGTCGAGTGTAAATTGTGTTTACCTTGATAAAATTTACAGCTTCTTCCAGGCCTGTGCCTCTGTCCTGCACATGTAAGGAATGTAAACAGAGCCCTACACTACAGTGCAAGATGGTGCTTTGTTGATGTATTTACCACACTGTTGCCTTTTTCAGCCATGTAGTATTTTCATATAGTTATTTTATTGACCCTGCAAGTTTAGAAAGGAAAAAAATGTCACTTTAAAAACTCTCCTCTAATGACTAAGACTGGGGTCATTTGTTAAAAATAAAAGGTTTCATTTTTTACAGATGTTTCACAACAAGTGTCTGATAAAGAAGGAAGTAATTGATGTTACATGCGTCAAAGCCCTGCTATTACAGCAAAGATACATTTCTTTTTCATTTTTTCTTCAGTTTTTAGCCTTTTGGCCTCTTTTTTTTCAGCACCCATTTCCAAGTAGGAAAAGCCTCTTACAGCCAGCCAGACGACTAATAAGGAGCGGCTCCTGTCAGCCAATCCCCCTTAATGCCTCAGCACACTGCATTATGGGCAAAATAAACCCCAACGCACACACTCGCTCACGCTCTTAAACACTCCTGAAAAGGCTAGGAACAGAGAGAGAGACTAGTCTGAAATCCCTCTGCTCCAAAAAGAGACATCATCAACAAACCCTCCTTACTTCTTAGCAGAAAATAACTGATATGCATAAGTGTACACAAACACACCAGCAGCCCACTGGAACAGCGTTACTCAGACAAGGTACAGAGGGATGCGCTAACTCGTCCACCTGCTTTTAATGTGTGTGTGAATACAGAAATAAGGAAGTGAGTCAAACCACATCACCACGATTAACACACACTTACCCTGACACTAGCATTCACACACACACACACACATTACTCAATGCGTTTGAGCAAGCACAAGACACATATACTCCCTTCATTATCACAGGAGCCGTCTTTTTTTAATTTGACCTCATCTTGACCCAAAGTGGCCAAAGACTGTGTCCATAATTCATACATCTATAATAAAACGTGTAAAACGAGCAATTAAACAATTCATTAAGTCATAAATTCAGCATTTAGCTAATATTAATATTAATGTACTGTATTAACACTTTGACCTGCACAGCAGAGCAAATTACACTCTAAGGTGTCAGTGTAGTGCATAAACAGCCTTATGAATTGGAGAGAAATTAATGAGATAAGTCAATTATCATATTTATTACCTTCCACAGTCATAGCTTTGTGCTTTCCAATCATGTTTTTGTTGGTGCAAATTGAATATGCCATATACCATTGAAAAAGCCAAAATCAGGAAAGAAAAGCCATCAAACTGAAGATTTTACTCTTGGCCAATATCAAGAAGCAAAACAGAATATTGGAGAACAATCAAATAATTATTATACGCTTACGATCGTGTCACAATATTTTTTTTCATCATGATAACATATCATACATTTTCAGCAGGGGAACTGTTGTTATTATTCTCTATACATTTCGTAGCGGAATAAGTGATTCATTCTTTAAAGAAGCTGTTAGAGTCATTCACAATGAACACAGTTGTTGGATTAAACTGACATGTTTACTAAAAGGTTTGCTAGAAATCTCTTTGATAGCCTTAGCAGTTAAATAATGGGGATTTGCAGCCAGGGGCACTAAAACTCTCCACTGCAGCTCAAAAGTAGCAATTTGCAGCAGGACTGTGGATAAAAAGCAAAGCACAGCTCGATGCATAAACACACAAATAATCATAAATATGCATGTGTACCTGTTCATCCACTCTAAGGATGAGTGGAGAGAGGAAAACTGTGTCAGTGACCCTTGTTTTTCATCAACCGGTGCTCTGATCGTCTGCTTGAAAATTCATGAGTGTCTTCAAACTGGCCAACCTGAGCCAAGCGCTTCACTTAATTTAACACTGATACTACAGAAGCTCCTGCAGCGTTTGTATAAAACATAAAAGAGCAGATATTTTCATTGTGCAGGAGGATTTACCCAGAAGCTGATATACTTCTTTTAGACCTACTTTGGGAATGAAGACAGAAAACATTACAAATCAATAAACACAGAAAATAAGGCAGAAATAAATGCTCAGATGCGCTGATGGGATACTAATAAAGCTCTCACGTGTTATAAAACAATGAATTATCCAATTAATCACATTGCAAAACAAAGTGTTTATAGTTGCAGGTTTAAAGTAACTAACAACAGCAGCAGCATCAGAAAGAACAACTGTGAATATCAGCATCTTTAGAATTAGTTTAGTAATATGGGTTTAGTTCATTGTGAAGAGGTGAGAAAACAAGTACAACCAAGTTCCAACCTCGCCTCTGAGGTTTTTCAATTAAGTTTTCATTCATTGTAAAACTGGCACAACTAACTACAACACCTCGAAGATGTTCCAGGAAGGACTGTAAGTGTGCTGCTTGCATTTCGCCCCCTCAGTAACTCCTCTAGCATGACGCTGCCTTAGGACTCTACAGTCGTAGCTTCATAGCACTGTAGACGTTGATAAGGCACTTATCTACTAACTGTGGTTGATGGTTCCACTCCCGGTTCCCTGTGATTCTCTTCTACATGTCTAGGTGTTCATAAACTGGAAGTTAGGTGGAGAACCCTCTAAAGAGGCCGCCTGCCCCAAGAGTTCCTTATTATTTGCAGCATTTCCTTTCCCGCTAATGTGTAGTAAATGCAAAGAACACTCTGTATCCCGTATGCTTGCTTTTCCATTCTCTAAATCATGAATTATATGAAACACTTGTGGTTTTGTGTACGCTCTGTGATGACTGCTGGCCTTTGTGAATGCCCCAAATGTTGTGTATAATAAGTATTTGTTTTGGCCTTCTAAATATAATTTCCTTGGGGAAAGCAACACTATTGTGCTGCACTGTGATGAATTACTGTAAGCAACACGACATTATAGAGGTTTCCAATGTGAAATATCTCTTTCCTTTAGACTGTTGACTGGTACACGGTTTATAATAAACAACTGCAGGCTATGATTAAAAGGTTAACAATTTACAAAGGTAAATATATTGACTATAAATCAAAACTCAACTCAAACATGCCTTTTTATGTTTGTACAAAGTTGTGTACTGTATAAAAAATGTTTAATAAGCATCAACGAGCAGCAGGTTTCATTGTAAAATATGTATCAGGGACATTAAAGACAAACAAATTCTCTGACTGGGGAATCAACTAACAATAATTCAGTTAAATGTGTCAGCACCGATCTGTAACTATTGCCCTTTTTATTCTTTATTCGGCTACACACCTTCGACTTAGCTGCCTATTTCTCTTCGTGTTTCCATCTTTTTAATCCCTGCTTCTGTTCTCCCTCTGCTGCCTTTGTATTTTGTCCTAATTGAAAGGCGAATAGAGAGATTTGTATTCTGGCAGCGTCAGATGATGAAAGGTCTTTGATCACTGTTTTCCCCTGCAGGTAGTACACAGCAGTAGCAGCATGAGATACACTTCTATCTTCTCTTTTCTGTCTGCTGTGTTACAACTGCTCAGAAGACATGAAACTCACAAGTACAGAAGGCTGCGGTCAGACAAGCAGTTATTGTGATCTGATGTTTGTGAAGTGGGCTGTAAATAGTGTAGGGATAATGTTACGACATCCTGTCCTGTGGCAGTTTGTTTCTGCACCATTTCCCACAGAGGCAGTGGTGAAATCCCACCACATGATAAGCTGGGTGTTGAAACAAAGCATTTGTTTCATTGTATTTTCCCTCTTGGGAAAACAGGTCATGTCGGCATTTTTACCGGCAGAGTCGTAGATCAGAGTCAGCTCTGTGGTTTGCCAGGTACAGGCTTTAGCTCAGTAACTGGAGAATCCAGCTAAATATTAAGGTCTATCACATCATGTGAGACTATACAAACATTCTAATACACAGTCAGACAGTTATGTTGTAGTTATATCTTTTTCAAAGTATTTGTACAAAATACTGTATGGGATCCCAAGTAACAAACAAAATAAGTAACTGAACTGATTAACTGCAACGTGCAAATGTTAACTGATTTCATCAATTAATCAGTGTGAAAAAAGTAACATTCACTACAACTATAAAAGCTTCAATTTAATGATCTATTGGAAACAGAAATCGGTGGGTTGAATAACACAAGCAATATGAAGAATTCACACTGCTCTACTATTTTAAATATGTCTTGGAGAAAAAACAAGTTTTACAAAACGCTTAAATAATCCTGCTAATTTAATTCAGTTGGTCATGACGTCATAGCCATCACACACACACACACTCTTTGAAAACACAAAGTCCCCAAAGCACCTCTTTGTTTCTGCCAATTGCTGTCACATGAGAGCATTGGTACAACAAATCCAATCATTTTTCACCGCCAACTGCGGAAAGACAAGTTGACCCTGAGTTTCTGGTGGATCTGAAGTTTCAACAGGTGATTGTCTGTGTCAGATACATTTGGTTGGTTGGACTCATTGTAAATGCACATTGCAATCCCTATTTTACAGACATGGTGAGTAATTAGTAAGTTATTCAGTACTATTTCCAACTTGCCCAGTACATCTAAAACTAAGTAAAAGTATCATTAAAATTATCATTTCACTGCATTATTTCACTGAACTTATTACAAAGCTGCTGTGTATGTACATCTCAAGCTCTGCAGCGTGCTACACTAAATATTTGATATGTTTACCTGAACACAGCCTTAGATTGGAACTGTAAATCAATAAAAAGATTTCCCAGTAAGGCTGCAAATATTGTAGGCGTCTAGGTTCAGGCTGTAGGTACATTAGACATTAGACTTCAAAGAGAGGCTTCAGTGAGAGTCGATTGTTCAGTTCAGGTCAGAGTACAAGTGCTGTTATGATGCTATAAACGCTCTGGTAAAAATCAGTTTTGAGCGTTTGAGGAGATTCATAATATTTGCACGGTATCAGGTACTGGATACAACTGTCTTGACGGCTGGATAGTCAGAAAATGAAAATGAATGAAGTGCTGGATAGACAGACACCTCCCTGACTCACTTAGTGGTCATGATCTGTACACACCAACAACAAGTGACTGCAGTACAGGCGGAGGAAGAGCTGTCATACAGGCAGGTGGCTAAGAATAGATAAAAGGACAGTTTTCTGGGAACACATTCACAGACAAAGTGTGACAAATGTCTGGCAGAGAAGTTACACGAGCCTTACGCTGCAATGAACACACAATACCGCAACCTACAAACACAACAGTGGAAACACGCACGGCCTTTGATGTCCGACAGCATAATTCTTCAGCTCTTTCATATCCCCACATATGGCAATTCACATCTTGGCACGGGTTGCTTCAAAGCTATGTAAACTACCTTGTTACACACCATCTCCTTTGACCAGCTAATGACATTTCCTCCACATGGCTGATTCCACAAAAAGAAGGAATTCAGATCAGCCATAACTTTATCCAAAAAGGTCAAAACACAACGGATGTGTTGTTAGAACAACACAAAATGGGAGACGTACAGTATTTCATAACACTGCACTCTTCCAGTCCTAACATACATTTAACATAATAAAACAAAACAATAGATCTATTTTCATTTGTATCTCTAAATCTACGGCACGGTGGTGTGGTGGTTAGCACTGTCGCCTCACAGCAAGAAAGTCCCGGAGGCGACCTGGGGCCTTTCTGTGTGGACTTTGCACCCGTGTCTGCGTGGGTTCTCTCCGGGGTCTTCTTCCAAACTCTAAATAGCCCGTAGGTGTGAGTGTGCGCGTGACTGTGCGTCTATATCTGCAACGGACTGGCGACCTGTCCAGGGTGAACCCTGCCTCTCGCCCATAGGTAGCTGGGATAGGCTCCAGCACCCCTACGGGGAAGAAGCGGTAGAAGATGACTGAAAGGATGAATCTTCAAATCTATCATATGGTTAGTGTTAAATAAAAGTACAAATAAATTCACTACAGATGCACAAAACATCAAATATTAAAAAGCAGAAATGTGACAGGAATCGAAACAATGGCTGCAGTTACATGAGCCACATTTCCTCTGCGCAAATGAATTTAATCCAACTATCCAATAAAGCCCCTTACAGTTACTGTACAATGACTGGAAGTTACTTCAGAGCAGAGGGTGAATATTCTTCCCAGCATGGCTTTCATTGATTCTGTGCTTCTTGTCGCTTTGCTCCCAAGTCCTACGATGTCACCATACATGCAGCCCAACTATGACTATGAATTATCCAAAAAACAGTAAGTAAAAAAGTAAGTAACGAACAAGACAAATTATCATCTGTCAAACGGATTGTAATAGGATTATACTGAATTAGTATAATTTCCTTCCCAATGGTCTGGTTTATTGTGTGTTACTGTCCTTACATGACGCATATTTAATATGATTGGTACATTAATTTGCGGTGAAAGGAAGGGATTCATGTAAAGCTTTTTTTTTCATGCATAAATGTACTGAATGAGCTCTTCATTTTAACTCTTTAAATAGATACATCACTTTGAGTAAACTGCCACCATGGTATTTTGATACCCCGTCAGTTTTGGTTATCTGATCTATGGTTTTACTTTGCTCCAGTGCATTAAATCAAAGATAAACAGGTTAAAATTATTGATTTGACCCCCAAAACGTGAACACAGCGGCAGACACTGACACCCAGATGGACACACACCCAGTTGCCTAACACACATTCCTGACGGTGACATCAACCGTAACTGCTGTGTGTTTCTGTGAGTGTGTGTTTGGTCTCTGGCCAGTTTTCACTATCAACAGCAGCTGCCATTCGCACCAGGGTGTCAGGCTGCTGCTGGCATCCACACACACATCCACACAAAATCACACCAACACGCACACAGTACAAAAAAATGAAATCAATACTGTTCTCCAGGCTTCCTCCATCAACACAACCAGGCTGCACCAACGCAGCGAAGCCACACTCACTGGACGGATGCACAATGTTTACATCCAGCTTTTTACCGAGGCAGCATCACTAGTCTGGACAAGTCAGGCCCGCCTTGCTCAAACTTGTGGAGCTGAGTGGGAATTTAGCTTCTAGCCTAAATAGTGACCCTTCGCCGTCTCCTTGTGAAGAGCATGCAATCCTGATGAGAACAGCACCGCAGCTTTAGCTTATAGCACAGAATAAAGAGGACCAGGACATCCAGGTGTGACCGGTCCCCAGCCTCCAGCCCAGCATCCTCTCAGCTCCCACTCACCGATACGACGTCTGCTTCCTGAACGCCAGTCCCCTTAGTTTCTCCTCCAGCGTGTCCTGCTCCATGTCGGGCAGGCTGCTGAACGTGTCGCTGCAGCAGCCCACGGCTTCCTCCGAGCCGGCTCCAGACTCCGAGTCGCCACCGTCGGCTCCCAAAGAAGCCAAACGCCCGCTGAAGCCGCCCGTCTCCGCACTAGTGCGGTCCTTCGCTTGGGGGTCCATGCTGGTGGGTCCTCGCCGTATTGCCCCGCACTGGACCCCCCCCCCCCTCCTCCGGCCTGAGAGGGGACAGAGATGCCGGTAGCGGAACCGAGATGGGGAAACGTCTAGAGGGGAACAAACACAGCGAGGGAACCGAGTCGAGGGGTTTGACCGTTGGGACTTCTTTATACACTGCAGCCGCGCAAGGCAGCACGCGCGACCGCCTGGGCAACAGACTGAACTGCACTCGCGAGCCCCTGACCAACTGCCAATGAGCTGCGTCAAGTTGCAAACGTCATCTAGGAAGTGGAGGGGCTCGGCTTTCAGAGTAAGAGCTGGAGGTTGCCGACATTTTTAAAGGTTAATATATATTTTATTTATTATTATTTGTGTTGTATTTATGTTATTCATTCTTTCTTTGAATCTTGATTTAATTATTTTGTTACTTTTATTGATTAATCATTTTGTAATATCAGCGCCCAGGTAACGAGAAACTATACTAAAGGTTTCAAGAAATTGACTTAAGCATAAAGCTACAAGAAACTGAACACTAAGCTGTTACGGCTGGGACGAGTGGTTAGCCATTGGATTTGAGAAGCAAATTGATGAAAGGCATTATTGACCTGTTTTAAAATATTAAGCACAGCAAAGAAAATAGAGTAAAAACTGTCAGGTACTGGTTAGTGTTGAACAAAAATGTTCACTCTATTTAAAAGGCTTTTATTTTCAAAAATTCTACCGGAAAGTGTTTGTTTTGACACCAGACTGGTTTTAGGAAGCGAGAGTGGCCGTGAACACGGCCACAATAAAAAGGATGGCAACTAATCCCAACGCATCCATCCGTCCATGGGTCCATCTTTACGCATCTGCATCCACCCATCCATCCACCAGGCCCAAGGGACGAGCAGCGCGGCATTGTGGGATACTCCCTCTCCTCCTCCTTTCCGCACCATCATGAGACAGAAAGTAGGGCAGAGGGTGAGCATACATGTACAAACACTACCAGTGTGTCACTGTCAAGCACTAATCACACGGTCCATATGCTGTGTTCATGGGGCCGATGTGTCAGATGTGCCATGATGTCCCTCTTCATCATGTTAATAAAGCTCTTAGTAAACATCAGGCCACATCTGTCTGCAGCTTCTTTTTCTCTCTGGCTGAGCCTTTGGGTTTACAGTACGAACTGATCCTCAACCTGGAATGAACTCTCTGACCTTTCAGTGAAACATCTGTCTCAGCCCAGTACTCACTATTTATACCTCAGTATTTCAAACATTCCCTTACAGTGCAAATAGAATTACTGTAATCTTTTTCCATCCAAGTGTGTCTATTTATATTTTTATTTTTCATAAAACCTTCTGAGACCAGGCTCACAGCAGTCCACACAGGAACCAACAGACTTCATTTAGTTTCTGTGAAAGCCCTGGTAAAAGAAGTCTTCATTTATAATTGATAAGCTGTGTGCAGCCCTGAATTCAATCTAATCACAGCTCCTTGATCTACTCGCTCCGCATGTCTTAGAAAGTCTGTAATGTTATTCATATCGATTTAACAACAAACACTAGAACCTGAAGTGCAGCAGTAGTGGAATGCATCGTTGCTGCGTTACTATAGACTGCTATGAAGCTGTGGGACTGTGTATTGTCTTGGGACTGTCTCAACAATTCACTCTACGTATTATGAGGCACTGCTGCTGAGCTATTTTAGGATCCTTGTCATTTTAGAGGATATAAGCTCCTCTGTAGACCAGCTAATCACAAGACTCCTTCTTGCCTAAATGCAGTTTCGCTTTAACTTAATTTTAAGATGTAAGGGACTGTGATAAGCTATGATCATCTACTGAACCAAGCAAATTGTAAATATGTGATGTCCTTCTAAAGTAAATACCATTAATTCCAGTTTTGAACGTGTTTGACTTTTTTTTAATTATTGCGATTTATATATTCACCCTAAAGTCTTGTTTTAATGATCCAACATATAAATAAACAAGCTTTGCATGTATAGGTGTGATACAACATGGACACCTTGTCATCAACATAGTACATTTTATAACATTTGATTCAGGCTCTACAGTAGGGTGAGCAGGGCAGCTAACAAGGGACAAATCACAGTCACAGGATAAATGCTTTTACTAAGGAAAATACTTTAATTATTTAAAGGCAAAAAGACAGAAGGTGAGGACAGGCTGTTTTTTCACAGAAGCAACACAAAGAAGCAATAAATCTGTTTTCCACTGGCTGTTGCAGAAGAACTAGAACAGAATGTAAAAATGTCGATATCAATGTTTCTTTTGAATTCCCTGTAAAATTCGTTTTAATGTGGAAATGACAGATTTTTGTGGCATTATCTATTTACATGGGTGTACAGAAGAGAAAGTGTCTTGGTTGTAATGCATAACATAACATATGGTTTCATAAAGCTAATAAATATGAAGTTTAGGTTTAAAGCCAAACTGAATTCAATAAAGATTCAGGACAAAGCCTGAAGCTAAGGCATCTTACGTTCATAATTTATCAACAACACAACACCTAAAATAGACTTGGAATGAATTATGGATTGGTTAAGGATCCCAAGCACACTTTCATATTTATCTAACAACTCATATTTACAAAAATAGATTTTTTTTTTTTATTTCTGGGAAGAAATAGTTTTGGTAAATGCTAAAATTGCGGGTTCATCCAAAGCACTGTTGGCATTTTTAAAAAAGAACTTCCCATTTCTTTTTTGGCAAACAGTAATTTTTGATTTATAAACTTAAAACACTCTTCACATTTGGTTTTCAGCTACATCAAATACATTGTCCTGCATTATGCATCATAATAAACAGTTTTCTGTTTTTGCAGCCAAACTAAGAAATTTTAAACTTCGCCAAATGAACCCAGAGCTGATGCATGAAAGTATGAGACAGCCGAGGACCTATAAACAATATATAAAAGAATACAATAAAATAGAAACACAAAATACAATATAAACATGACAAAAGTATCAAAATGTGACTTTTGCTTTGCTGAAATGAAATAAAAATAATTGATATTGTAAAGAAATACATCTACACGAGCAATAGTTTCAACAGACCAAAACATTTCTAGTTTCTATAAATACAAAGGTCTATGTCACTATCCTGTAAAAAGCCCAATGTCATATTTCAATATACTTTCCCCTTGAAAATATTTGATGCTACATTATTTAATAGATCTTTTTTATATATTGGGTGTTTTAACAGTGTCTTGGGCCAGAAAAAGACAACAGACTAAACTGTTAATTTGACTTGTGTAAAAACTATTCAGTGCAACTCCTTCTCAGAAATAGACAACCAGTGCCTGTTTGTTATTAGTATTACGATGTATTACTGATACAGTGTTTCTGATTTAGCAGAGATGGCAGAAAAATCTTCAGCAGAGGGAATTACTGTTTGCGGTTTGCTCCAGGACACTGAACCATGTTCATAAAGGAGAAGGTCAAAGGTCACAATAGAGGTGTATTGAAGTGGGGATGGGGCAGGGGGGGCTTTGATGTCAACCTCAGGACGTCTCATTGACCGTTCGCTCCAGCTCTATCACTTTACTGCTGCTCTCATTCGCCCTCTGCTCCCGAGACCTGATGAAGAAACCACACACAGAGGAGGGTTGACTTGAGACGATTCAGCTCCGATCTGTGCCACCATACATGTGTCAAAGCAGGCCCAGGAGTGACATAAAAGTAGTTAAAGACACTGTCACACCTTGCTGTTCAGTGTTTACCTGTACAGGTCCAGCAGCAGGTTTTTTGGTGTCTGTGTCTCATTGCTTTTACTCCTAAAAGGTGGGTGTGTTTCCACCCTGACGGGCTCCATCCCTAGCTTCTGTTGCTCTGAGCGACGCCATGCTGCCATGACGATGGCTGGCGTGTCCTCCCATTGGTCGGGATATTCTCCGCCGAGGCCAAGGAGCTGTGGCTGCTCGTCTTCGATGGTTGATAACAGACTCCTTGACTTCACTGAAGAAGCCAGAGAGAAAAGAAAATCACATTTCTATATTTTAATTTATTTATACTTGTAAAATCAGACAAAAGTCCCACAGCCGGTTAACTTTTAGAGATAAAGAGGCATTCAGTTCAAATATTCAAGTACTTTAGATTAAGCACAGTACTTTGCTCTAAAGTATTTAACAAGTCAATGACATTTTTAAGCCTGCTTATGTGTGTGCGGACAGGAAACATTTGATTGTTAAGAAAATTATATCTGGTCTCCGTTTGCAAAAGCGTGTGTGAGTTTGTGGGTGGTAGCAGGGAGGATGTAGCGAAAGGTCACGTAATTTCATCAGTCTCTGAGTTACTGCAGCGCCGTAGGTGGAATCTGATTATAGTTATAATGGATCTCCACCGTTTTACAGCTGGAAACTAATTATTCATTAGAACGGAAACAGCAGGATGGAACAATTCAGCTAAAAACTATGTTCAAGTGACTCACTGCGTGGGTGTGGCTGTCTACTTACAGGAAGTCTCAGTTAAATTCATATAGTACTAAAAATGTATTTATGCTATGTTCGAACTACGAATACGAATCTATTTTTTCATTTTGTGTGTTCTGTGAATTCAAAATTCACTGTGGTTCAGGGGCCTCGGATCTGTCCTCAGTCTCTACACGCGAGTGCTTGTGTTCTATTAAAAAGGTCCAACGTATACGTAGCTGCAGTAAATGGAAACACAGCCTTTGTGTGAGCGTGGCTACCTGTAGCTGTGTAGGACTCTTTGACCATCAGCTGTTTGGAAGCAAGGCCTGTTTCTGTGACGGTGGTGTAGGGGGTCAGACTGTTGCCCAAAAAAAGAGCAAAGCACAACACAACCACCTGCAGACAAACAGAGGCAGATGAATAAAAGTCTAACTCTGAAGTACTAACAAAATATTGAATTAGCCTTTTATAGGAAGTACCATTAGGCATGATGACGTCTGGGTGCCGGCCATCCTGCATGACTTGTGGACTTTGCCTGCAACCATCGCCTGCAGAGACTGCAGCTGCTGTAGAAGAGATCTGGGGAGGAGGGCACAAAAACACAGGTTAGAGACACATCAGCAATTTTGTTTTATATATGCTGTGATTAATAAGTCATTAAAGTGATGTCTAATCAGTGTATGATCAGTGTAAACGTTTCTGATTGAACATTAGTCAAACATTCCACTGTGGTTTTGTTTGTTTCATTAACAAGTCAACTGAAGCTTTCCACACACATCCACACACACGCATCTGCTTCATTAACCTTTAGACAGTGATGATGAAGCAACACTTTAACCACTGAGTGTAAAACAACACCCAAATAGCTGCCTTTCTCGTCAGCCATACTTAACACACTGCACTCAGCGGCTGCACCACAAACACATAGTTCATCCACGCACAACGGGAGCCAACACAGCCTATTTACAGCAGCGTGAGCATTTTACATTAAAATAGCCTCATGATTATGCATGGCTTCAAAGCTGCAGCAGAACGGATTTGGACTCAGTCCTATTGAGAAATGATAAAAGTCAGCCAGCGTTTCCCGACACATCATCCACGACGCCGTCAGCTGCAGGCTGAGAGTTAGACACAAATGTCTTTAAAGGATTCAGAAAGGAACACAGGGATGTTTGGAGGCAGGGGCACAGATTCAGCTACAAAGAGACAATATCAGGTCTGAAACCTTCCTCCTCCTAAATTTCCTGAGGTATTGATTGTCATTGTGCTTGATGCTTTGTGACGGACATGCGTCAGACTTGTCACCTTAAGCCGTGTCCTAACAGATCCATCTATAAAAAGTACTTGTTTTTCCCCAACTGTCGAAAGCTTCCATCAACGTTAACATCCAGTGACTTAAGTTTTTCCATTTTTATTCTTTTACTATAGATGCAATACTTAACGTACAATCACTGGCCACTTTATTAGATCCACCTGTAAAGTGTTATTCAATCCAATCCAGCACATGCATATATGTAGTTTTTATTTATCATCGATGGGTTTACATTTCTACCTTCAGGACATTAAATGCCCATGTCAGAGAGTGATGTGTTGTTGACGCTGGCTGTATTATTCTTACTTGTTTGTGCACTCCAGAGTCTCCACTTTCCTGCGTAGTTCATTGTTTTCATTGGAACAGTTCTCCACCCTGTGGTAGGAAACAAGTACTGCAGGCTCAGTAACCATGCACATAAGGTCCAGATAAGATAAGATGTTTTATTTCATATTTGTATATATTGCTTATAGCTGATAGTTTAAAGTTTTTCTCCTGCACCTATTACGAAATATCTGACACTAGTTGTTCAGATCAATCAATTATGTAGTTGCAAACAACCAGGAGTAAGATCAAACCTCAGACTTGCAGACAATGAAACCTGAATCTATCTGTACGTGCCAGCAGGTGTTTTATTTCTCAGTTTCTTTGAAATGATGGAAGGAGGACTTACTTCTTCTCCAGTGTGTCCATGTACTCTTTCTTCTTCCTGCGACTCTCCTGAGCTGAGATCTGAAGAAAAAAAGACACAATAACACACGTTCGCTTTTTCAGGTTTTCAAAGAGAATCAGTTTGTGACTACTGATGAAAACCTTTCAGCACAATACCAGATAATTATTTTGTCCTTTTTGTGAATATTGCTTCATCTATGGTTTGATTTTACGTGTGACCTCCCTACTTCTAAACATGCAGCAAACCAGAGGCACACATCTGGATTCGAGAGAGTGCTGTCAACTAATGTGTTGATATATGAGCTAACAGATAAGTAGTTGGTACCTTGTTTTTGATTTTCCTGCGGATCTTCTTCAGCGCTTTCTCTTCAGCTTTGGTGAGTGGCAGCTTGGTGGGAACAGGGTAGCCCTCAGCCACCAGCGTACGCCGCTCCTCCTCAGTCAGGATCAGCGGCCCGGACCCCTGAAGCTTCTGCACAAAACACCACAGTTGCACAGCCATGTTCAAATACACAAAAGCTGAACAATAGTTGTAGTTAAAGCCTCATCATCATCATCGGAGACCTACATGAGGAGCAGTCAGCAGAGGAGAGTTCGACAGCGATGAAGCCGCACGGGGGGACACCTTGAGGCTGGCCTGCGTTGGAGGGGGGCTGGTGGGCGACGTGGGGCAGGAGAGGCCGGGAGGAGCGTGGACGGGGCTCTGGCTGCCCTCCGAGTCACTGCCGTGGGAACTGGGAGGAGTGGGAGGCATCTGCAGAGACTCCAGACCTGAAACGACCCGGAACGGTGTTAGCTGATTCATTCAAATAAAATAAATAGCTTGACTGTTAAACTGCAGCAACCTTCGTTAGTACATGGTCGTATCAGATCATATCAGAAGTCTTTAAGCATTATTGTACAGGTTGTACACCAGTTACACGTTCTAACTGCTATTTGAACAAATGTCCAGCAGGTGTCCTCATATGACAGATCTGCAAATGACACCATGGGAGAATAAGAGAGAATATCTCTTTGCATTCTGACCTTTGGGTGACAGATTGAGGAACCGGTCCACCTCGTGAGGCTCTAGTTTAATCTGAGGGATTATATTCTCCTCCTTAACCTGTAAACAAAGACAAAAGATGAGCAGAATAAAAAGATGTGAAAACGACCAAACTCACCGTTGTTCATCTCTTGTCTCTCACCTTGATGCCTTTGCCTTGGTTGTAGCTGCTGATTGTGATCTGAGCAGGGTGGGTGGTAGCAGTCACAGGGGCCACAGCAGGGCCTTGAGGAGCTTGGGGCGCCTCATTGGAGGCCAGAGACAAGGAGAGGGTGGGAAGGAGGACGGGGGTCTCGCACAGAAGGCTGCTGATGACCTCATCCTGCTCCATGGGCCACTCGGATGAATCCCCATCAGATTCTGCCGACAAGCTCACATCAGAACTCTTCTGACGCCATAGAATGAATTACATATGGATGTTATTAATCCAAAGCTACCTGCTTCACTGCACTGCTCTCCAGTCAGGTGCGACAGGGGCGACTGTGGCCGGCTGTCACCGCACAGCGAGTAGCTGTGCTCGGCCGTGATGTGAGGGGGCAGAGGGGAAGACGGGGACAGGTCGCCTCCGTCCTCCCCCTCCATAGCCTCCACTCCACCTCTCACCCCGGAGAGGAAGGGGTCGCTGAGCAGCTGGCCAAGCAGAGCGTCCGGGGAGAGGTCATCGAGGAGCTCGGAGAAGTGCTGCAAAAAAAAAAACGAGAATGGAAATACAGAATATCAGAGACGAACAAGCATGAGGAGGCAGATAATTATATAAAGGCTGGTGGTTTGATCCGGTAATTACAGACTGTTCAAACCTTTATTGGACACTCTTCCTGGAAGTCTTTCACTGTAAAGCTCCACCATCCTACTCCTATGTTTACATTGACAAAACACACCTTTAATCTCCTCTTCCACCCTCCTTCACATTCCTGCTCCTCATCCGTGTGCAGGTCTTCCTCCACGCTCAGGTGTTGTGACTGGCGTAAACAAAAGGCTAGTCAAAGCAAAACCCTCATGTGGGGGGGTGATGATGACACACTGACACACACGTGAGTGTTAATCTGTCTCTTTTCTACTTTCTAACAGGGAACTTGAAGCAAATTATTGAAAAATACAGATAGAAAAAACAGACACATAACCAAGAAAGACACCAAACCTCCAAGAACAAGCACTAATGAACAAAACAGAGACACTTCACTGCCCCGTCACAGACGCACAGAACTGACCTCTTCACACACTGCTGCTGTGAGCTGCCCTATATGGCTCGACTTCAGGCTGCTGTTCGTGTGTGTACGCGCACATGAATTTATTCAAGAGAGGAAAGACAAATATTTACACATTAACAGGCCTGTTTCTAACTTCTAGCATGCATCACTGGGAACAAGCTGTGACCTCAATGTGCTCGTGTCGAAACCGTCACACCGCCTGCAAATGTTTACAGTGGTTTACAACACGGTGCCTCCCATCAGTGTCTCCCCGCAACAGCCACATCTCCATGGTTACCGAGGCTCGTGTCCAGCTTCACCATTGATTAATTATATTATAAAATCAGGCCAAATCTAGTAAACATAAAATGGTGCACAACTCGAAGAATAAATAAAAAAAGTTTTAGACCTGTGTCCTAGTTGAGTTAAACATAATTACATATAAAGCCTTTAGTAGACAAACATGTATTTATGATTTAAATGAAGAGATGCAGAGAATCTTTCATTAAATCTGCAAGGACTAAATCCTGGTTGTGAAACGAACAGGAAATGAGCGGTCCAGCTCTGCTCGCTCGAAAACAGGACCACACCAAAGACACACAGAGAGGCTGTACAAAAGCTGTCATGTCTGCAGAAAGAAACAGATGTGATGCCGGCCAGCGGGTGCACAACATCACAAGGGCTACAGAAGGTCTTTGTTGTCCAGCAGAGAGGTGCTGTTTAGGTGAGGTGGTTTGGAGCTGCTCCGATCGCAAAGAGGCCACAGGACGCTCATATTCCTACAAAGAGCACATTTAGAGCTCAAATAAAGCAGATTGCTGTTGCACAATTTGGACCGACTGCAGGGTTGACGGCAACACCCCGTTCTGGGGAAATACCTCCGAAGAAAAACACAGCTTTAGGATCAGAGTACGAAGGCAAAATGAACGAGTTAGTTCATTTCAGTTTGCATCAAAAAATGAGCATCTTTGTCATTTTGTTTAAAAACTCTCTCCAACATGGCTAAAAGCAACTTGCGATAACGCAGTGTCTATGCCAATCAGATCAGTAACCAGGCAGAGCAGTGAGGGATAAGGCTCCATAATCAAAGTTTCAACAGCTGTTCAGCAGCTAAATGAAAGGTCTGTGAGTGCTGGGGGAGGGAAGGAATGTGTGTCAGCTGTAACCTTTAATGACCAGAGGTTTACGTATCTGGACGTAAAGAGGGAAAAGGAAAGTGTAACAACGTCCCTCATCTTGCCTAAAAAGCAAACAGATGTGAAGCAGCTCGTTGGGAACTAAATGGTGAGGACTCAGGCCTGAGGGTCATCTCTGGAGTGCGTCTCCTGCTGAGCACTGTGTGTGTGTCTTTGTGTGTGTACCTTGCCCTGGACTCATCTGTATGTACTTTTGCTGATGACACTGTCTCACACAAGAGTACACAGCCTGGAAACACACTCTAATAAAAAGACAAACAGATCAGTCACACACCAGCTCATGCAAAGATAAACTAAATGACTCATTAGTTTGATCTGGATGCAGCTTGGACCCGTCACATATTAGCAACACGTGTCCCATCAGAGCCAGATAAGCAGAGTGAAATGGACACGGTATCTTTTATCTGCCAGTGTCTGCTTAACAACACTTTTTAATCAATCACTGTGTCTATTTATTATTTATATATAGGGGCATTCATATATACTGGCCATGGCCATGTGAAGGAGCCTTGGAAAGGGGACAGTTGCTACGCTCTGACTAACATGCAGACCCCAAACCGAGACACAACCCGAGCATCCTGCTGGAGGCCACAACCTGGCCATATTATACACACATTGCCATGAAATGTAAAAAAAACCAAGAATGTTTTGGCTCCTCAATGAAACAAAAACCCCAAAATTTCAGTTTCAGATCTGTGTTTGAAACTGAGACTTTCTGCTTGTTTAATTTCCCTCTGAGCTCATTCCCATCAGTCTGATCACAGGCCTGTTGGGTCCTACAGCCGTGAACCAATGTGCAGCAACTACCTGCTGGAATGTCAGCAATGTGTGCACGCTGCTTTAACGGTTTCTGGAGTAAATGTGTTCAGAAGCTGTAAATAATGCACATTGTTTAATGCTTGATACTTAAAACCTGAGTAAAATAGAGCCAGGAAACCAGAGTCTCACGTGATCTGTGCAAACAAACCAATGTTCCTGATTCCCCATCAGATTCTGATCAGAGAAGTCGACTTTCCATCAAAAGGTTTCAAATTCAACATAACTAGGTTGCTTTAGAAAAAAGTGCACAGTTATGACATTGACTGGGTCTTGATTAACATGGAACATAAACCAAATTTCACTCGAATCCGTCCCATAGCACAATATTACACCAGCGAGGAGCCAATGTCGTAAATACAAAGGAATTCTGAATCAAACCCAACACAAACTGCAAACTAACTCAGACTTGATGCAAATCTATTTAAAACAACTAAAGCTGAAGCCAGATTTCAGTTTAACAGGACCAGTTATCAGCCTGTAGCGCCTCCGCATGTGTTGTAACAACTCTGAGTACATGCTGGTATCTCTGCTTGGCTGCGAGACTGATCCTGCTCGTCAGAACAACAAGACAAACCACAGACCTTGAGGGGATTCTGCTATCTAGGCCTTATCTGAGGGGTGAGACGGCAGCATCCCAGCACAGCACCAACACGTTAAATAAGACGTGTTTGGGTTTCCACGTTGTGTGCATTTACGTCTCCATGTGCAGACACACAAACATTTGTCTTCCTGACATCATGTGCTCCATAATGTCTGAACCCAGCCTTAACCTCTCTCCCCTGGAGCATGGAAGCTGCAGCCAAAGTGACCTCGCTGCACAAAAATGCCGTGATCCCAAAGACGACCTGAGCTGGTTCTCACAAGGATAAGAGACCAACACAGCCGCTCCCTGACACAGATCCCAGACATGGATACCTAAACTATCCAGTAATCAGACAATGAGTACAGCAGCAGAAACAGGACAATGACGGAAGGACAGGGACTATTTCCCCAGTTTTACTGAATTAAAGTTTCAAACAATAAACATTCGATCTTTTGTTACTTGAGGATCTTAAATAAGTGACTTTCATTCTGCTCTTACATTTTATAACTGTTATGGTCTGAGCTTTTCCACACAATTTGTCGAATGGTCTTTGGAGAATTAATATCCTGAAAAAGTCACTAAAATAACCAAACATAGTGAAATGTAAAGCTCCTCAATGCTGTTATTGAGCATAAAGTGTGTCGGGGGTGTAGGGAAGGCTAAGGGATGTAAACAACAGGATGTTAGAGAGAACATAGTAGGTGTCAAATCCAGCAGGGCCGCAAATGTTTGCTCCACCCACAGGCAAAGGCTGTAATACACAAACACATCGACATGTGACAAAAAGTAAAGCAGATCCTTCATCAAGCATTTTCAAAGCTTCAATTTCCTCTTTAGCACTGGAGCCTTTAGCCTGCTTCTGTGCCTATGACAAGAAAATGCAACAGGAAATGTGTTTAAAAGAGGAAAAGTTCCTAAAAGCTCAAACGTATGAGTCGTGCTATCTGCTGCGCCGGTATAAGCACGTTTACACACACGTGTGTGTGCGATCTGGTCAAACAGACGCGGCCTCAGAATGAGACAATGAGAAAAACAGGCGAGCCCATGAGAAATGGAAAGAAAAACTCATTTTCTCCCTCGGGGAGCGCGTCTCGTAAAATCCCACCCGCTTTTTCCTCCTGAAGCTTCCACACGTAGCCACCCCTCAACACACACTGACTAACACAAACTTTCCAGTGTCACACTGACCGACGGCCCAGTGCAACCCCAACACATCCAGTCACACACTGACCTACCAGATGTTACACAACGACTTCACTAGTTGCAGCTTTGACTGGATTATTTTCGTGCATTTGAAGTCAGTTACATGTTGTGCAGGAACGCTGTGTCCAGAACCTACATGGACAGTGAGGCTCCCTGCAGACCATTGTAATTCATTCCAGGTACACTCTGCTGCCCAAAGACAAAAAGGTGCAACGGACACGTGTAAAGCAGCTGCTGGAAATAGATCACAACAAATGCAGTATTTCATCTGTTTGAACTACAGGCTGTGTTGGTCGCTGCGCCCTGTGTCCAGCCCTTCGGCTGTGAATAAAACCACACCTTGCTGCTTTAATCGTTGCTTTTGGTCCAGCTTGAACAAACAGACATGCACCATTTGAGTTCACGCACGTTTGTGCCACGGCTTTTGTCTGGTTTACACGTGCCGTGCCAGAGTGTGAGCTGGTAAAGATGGACAAAGACGGTGCACGACTTAGTTAGAGTAGGATTAAATTACAACATAGCTCTTCTTTGTTGATGAGAACACTTTGTGAGGAACTTGGAAATGTGGTAATGATACGGCAGAACGGCAAAATGTCGCTGAATCACTTTCACTTGGTCAAACGCAGCTGTCAGATGCAGAGTTTCTGTTAGTGGCAAACACAAGCACAGCTGTTCTTCTGCATCTCTAGGCCTCTGTGTGTGTGTTCGTTAAAAACTGGGTCAACACACACTCATGCATAACTCTTTCCATCTCTGCACTGCACTGACCGGTCACTCATTGCCGTTGAAGCTCTCTTGCCTCCACCGTCTGCTGGATGCTGCTCCACAGCTGGTGAAGTCATCTGCCGAGCAGAAGTGAACTTAAACATCATTCACACACGCTGAATATCATGAGCGCCACAGCTTCAGTGAACTGGTATGTGCATAAACATAAGGATTAAATTGTAAAGATTAAAGAAGTCTAAAAGAGTAGTTTTCAGACAAGAAGAAAACAGGAGAAAAAAAAGTGAAAAGTTTCTGGTATTGTGGACAGGAGGCAACTCGTCCAAGCTCACAGCTCAGCCTGGAGGAATGAGGGACTGGATCGAGGAGTGAAAGGTCATCTGCACAGCGGATGAAGCCATTTGTGCGTAATAGCAGACTCTGAGCCACGAGGTAGCGGCACGATCCATAAAAAAACATCAAAGCTGTGTCTGACAGCTCAAACTGTTTAATAGGCAGGTTCCAGGCTTCAAGCTCCTTCATGCACCTCAAACTTTAACTTCAGCGTCTTTTAATGTTTCCAAAAAACCAAGAATGAAAAGTAAAAAAAACTGTGGTCAGTTTGCTGTTTTTCCCCAAGCTGCTATTATATAAAACTGCTCCCAGGCTCATTTCAGGGCTGGGTGTATAAGTGAGGGATCTCTAACCCACACCCTGCAACCCACACACACAAGCTTCTTAGCTCTTCCCTGAAGCCAAGGGGTGGGGGACGGGCCGACGCGGAGTCGAGTGGAGGAGGAAAGAGCAGCGGCGCAGCACAGACAGCAAACGTACAGACAGGCGGTAAATTTAGCACTGCCTCACAGATTGGAGTCTCCTGTGGATTTTCTATAATGATCCCTCACACTCTGATTACTACCTTCGCTTTGCTCTTAAATTGGCCGCCTGCCTGCAGCAAACTGAGGTTCACTTTCAAACCGAGGGGAAAAGTTGCATCAGATGTGAAAAAGACAAAACCCCCACGTCCATGTGTGGAACTTCCTGTGACTTTCTGACTCGGTAATTCTGACATGATATTTATAATGACGTGACAAAAACAGCAGATCATCACCTCCCTGTCAGAGCATCTCACTAGTTAAATGTGATCCAACGTGACAGTTTGCTGAAAGCCTTTTTAATATTACCATTAGAGACTTGACACTAAAGCCTGGATGCCACTGAACTGAAGCCGCAAGACTATTTGCCAAAGAAATGTTGTTACGTTACATTTTCTTCATACTTTCATTATTATCATGCTGGAAACTTGCCATATGGGTTAATTATCAACATTTCCTCATTATGCGGATAGAAAATAGGAAATAACATAGACTGTATGGACCATGCTACTGTCAAAACATTCTGCAAAACCGCTGACAAAGACAATATTCATTATAAGCAAACACGTCTGCGCTGTCATCTCATGTGTCGCATGTGAACTACTCATGATTCTCTACAAAGATTCTTTACATGTTTGCCTGAGGGAACCATCAAAGCACGTACCACGCATTCATAAGAGTCTATATTTCACTGTGTTTCACTCCATCGCTCGGAGTCCTCCCAGACTAACCTGAAGATCCAGCACCACACCTGCAGTAATAACGTGCTTGATTATCACGTATTACTTTCCTTTCGCTGACACTGAAAACTGAGTCACAGATAACGAGGCAGGTCAGGCTGTGAAATCCAAAACAAACGGCCGGGCCACTTTGACCTTTGACTTGGTAATAAAATGTGACTCCACGTGAAGTAGTGTTGTCTGATGTGTTCACCTCCGATATAAAATAGATGGTGTGTGTGTGGAGACGCGTGTGTCTGATGCCCTGATTGACCGAGTCCTCCTTCACGCTGACACTCACGTTACAGCAGACACACAGACCATTCACTGAGGACAGAGTGAGGCCACCAGTGAGCAGGATGCCCTGCCCCGACGGAGAACAGGCTCTGCACTGTGAGCACATGGATCAAGCTGTTTGCCCTTGACTCAGTGTGTGTGTCTGTGTGCAATAACTCATCCTGACTCACAACCCTCATGTATATTAATACAAATGCAGAACGACAGCTGGTGGTAGATTTATAAACCGAGGTGAGTCTTGCTATAGGGCACGGGGTTAACTTGCATGCTGCTGCATGAAACCTGAAAACTGATCTGTAATAATACTTTGAAGTGATTATGACTTTATGAGACGGACAGTGTGGCTTCAATTTCCACTTCTTCATACTTCAAGACACTAACACGCAAATGAGTGTGTATTTGCTCTGCACATGCTGAGGAACTTTCCAACTATGTGTCCGCTTATGTAACATGCAGCATACTGGCTCCACACATACCTTAACGCTCCTAACGCTGAGCTGATCGTTTCATATGGGCTTGCACCCAAGAAGGAGCAGGAGAATTTATGCAAGAGTCAGACTGTGAAATGAAGTGACTGAAAAGGGATGATACCGATATTATGGCAGATGCAGAATCAGAAATGTACAAGAAATGTTACAGTTCAAACTAAGCAAGAGACTCTTAATCAAACCCTAGATCCAAAAATAGCAGGGGATAAAAAAATGTTCAAAAACAGAGACAAAATTATCAAAAAGTGACAGAATAGATTAAATACAGATAGAAGCCACACCAAAAAGACTCTACACTAAACAATCATAAGCAGACACCAAATTGATAGAAACAGAAAGCAAACTATAAACAAAAGCACCAAAAGTAGCAAAAAGAGACACAAATGACTCAAATGTGAGAAGAAGTATGGGACAAAATAACATGTCCACCTTCATCCACCAAGACTTTAATGACGCAGAATTTCAAATGCAGAGAAATTGTTTGAATTCGGTGAGTCTGACTCTAAAGGTGGCTTTTAGGTGGTTATGAAAGACAACAGTAAAATATTCTGTCACGTCATACAGACAAACCTGAAATAACGTATTTCTTCCATGCGACGTCAGGAACAATTGTTCCAGCTGAGCTAAGAGAAGAGGGCGCGTCACCACCTTCATACTGATGCTATTCTAAAACCTGAGGAACTTGATTGGGATAAACGCTTTGACACCACAGAGGCAGAAACAAAGAGATGGGAGGGACATCGGGCTGATGGGAGAAGCAGGCGTTAAGGTCGAGGATCCCACACATGCATCCGGCTCAAAGCTTTACACTGTTGTGAGGAATCCGATGTCAACAAACCCCCCTGAGACGGAGAAAGTGAGACCCGACCCACAGCCTGGGGAGAGGAACAAAGACTGCAGTCTGCTTCTCAAGCAACACTACAGTCTTATTCACATTCCCACACCCCCAACCCCACACACACATTCTATTCATGCCTTGCTTTACATAGAGCATCCCCTCCTCAACACAGCCTGCGCTTTGTGCAGAAACGTCACCACTTTATTAGGCACACCTGTACGGTCTAGTTGGACCCAGTGCAGCAACTCTGCTGAAGTGAGAGTATGTGGTAAATCTGTATCCTCCTGGATGTTGGGCTGCTCTAATCCACAGCCCCAGGAAGCAAACGTTGTCATCGCTCTGTATGTTTAAAGGGTGTGTTCAGTAAAGACATGAAACACCAGAGTTTTTTATCAGTTTAAAAATATTGTATTTGTCTTCTTTGACAGTTGACAGTCCACTTCCTGTCGCCATCTTGGTTTCTAAGGAGAAGAAATAATCATCGCTTAAACTAAACGGGGGCACTATTCAGCCTCTGGTGCAATGCCTATCATCTCCATTTATTCAGAAACCGTTTAATTTTCTCCAGCTTTTCGTTTATTGCCAAATGAAGCAGCTGCGTCTCCCCGTCCTGATGCAGTCTAACAGGAACCGTAGCCTCGGGACCCACATTCACAGCACGAATACCCTCTGCAGCTTTCCCAGCAAGCCTTTACCTGTCTGCAGGTTTTTCTAGAGGAGTTAAATACCAGCCTCTGCACGAGTGTGTGCGTGTATTGTTGCAGGCTCAGTTGGCCTCTGTGGTGTCTGATTCCCATCCTGCAAGCCAGTTGGATTCTTCCCCGTAAAGCCGCCCGCTCCTCCTATCGCTGCTCTGCTCGGCCCAGACGGACATATGGCTCAGACGCACACGACAAGTTACATAACTGAAGGCAAAAGGCCAACTTAAAGCACAGTTTGACCTTAGCTTCCTCTATTTATGCCATATTCTACCAATGACTGCTGTAGAAAGCAAATTAACATGTGATGACACGTGACATCTAGAAGACGGGGCTTGGAATAATAAACGCTTTTTGTATGAAAGTTCAGACAAAGAGCTGAGTGACAGGACTATTGTGCGTCATCATTTATTAAGCAAAACACCAAACAAAGACTTTGAGGAGGTTTGGAAATCACTGCACGTATTAATAATTCAAAGCCTTCAGGCATTAATGAGGCCCACGCCAGTCAACGCCTCTTCAAAGGCCACATCTCCTCATCCGAGCTCAACCACTGTAACCAATAAGGCTTTAATTAGCTCCCAGTGTGTCCTCCCGCAGTAACTTTGAACTCTCAGCGAGGTGAAAAAAAGGCCTTGCAGAAGTTGTGTGAAATCATGTTGCCCTGTGCTGTGACTACATCAGTGTCTGTTACACTGCAAAAAAGCCAAATGTAGCTTAGGAAAAACACTAGTGACAATCTCATGAGGTTTGCATTCATTTTTTGAACTACCAGAAACAAGTTGATTAGGCTAGAGTAGCAGCGCCTTTTTTCCATTTGACAATCAGCCTTTTACAAAAGAAAACGCTGGTAGCTAGAAGCAGGACCTGTAGCATCCTAAGAATGATTTCTATTTGCTGTCTCGAGGTCCTAGAATGAGTCAGGGGGCAGGCATGATGAGCCACTGGGGTCTGCTGGAGTTTTCCTAGTACTGGTATCTCCTCATGGTTCAGTTTCCGATTGCGTTTGCAGCAGTGGCAGAACATTATTAGTATTTAGTGTTTTCACATGTTTTGCCCAAGGCTCCAAGAGCAAAAGGTGCTCCCAACGAACTCTAGGTTACACGGAAAACTATGCACACAAGACACGTATTTACTCAGACTCTGGGTTAGTTTTTATGGGCAGACTGTACATTCAACTCCACGTGTTTAACAGCTGCTCTAAGAGATGTGTAAAACTCTAAAGGTAATTAGTTTTTACTTTTTAAAAAGTCTTAATGTGTTCTTGGCATTGTCACAGTGTTTTTTAATTAACTACAGGAATCACTAAAACGGAAAAAAGGTTTTCCAGCTGCATCCTTCCCCAGAGCTTTAATGTTGCTTACGTATTATGTACGCTAACATATTATCAATGTGGTTTTACAAAGACAATTACTACAACATAAAGAACAGTCTAACTTGCATCCTGGACCTCAAGGCTCCAGATGTGAATGGAGAGCCGGGTACCACACACACACACACACACACACACACACACACACACACACACACACACACACACACACACACACACACACACACAATCCTCATCATTATCACAGTCAGGTTAAAGTGATAATTCCCTGCAGAGCTGATCCCCAGGCCCTGATCGATCAACCCCCTCCATCCCTGATCGATGACTTACATTGGTGTGCAGCACACAGTCGATGTCCCCGACCTCAGACAGCTCGCTGAGATTCCGATCCCAGTGTAGAAACGGTTCGCCACTGTCCAGGATCTCCATGACTGTCTCCGGCCTGGTTCTGAATGTGGTCTTTACTCCCCGAGCGGCGATGACACACAGCGGGGTTTAGTAGCGCTGACTAGGCTGGAAACCAAACTTCTAGTCCGCAGGGGGGAAAAAGTTCCCGACAAGTTTTGCGTGTCCAGGAAAAGCAACGAGAAGACGCCAGAAAGGGTCCAGCCAGGTTAAACGCAGAGGGATAAATGTGCCAGAGAGCCACAAAACGCAGATTCAGTCTGAGAGGGGTTGTTGTTGTTGTTTATCATCTCCGGGCTGGTTCAGGGTCCACAGGCAGCTCTCGGCTCCCCTTATTTCCTTTCCTCCTCCTCCTCCTCCTCTCCAGACACTCAGGAATGTGAGGGGCGGAGAAACGAGGGCAGCAACAGCGAGCAAGAATAATCAGCTGTTCGCTCAATGATGGCAACACGTTTATCAGCCACGAATCAAACCCAACACACTAGAAATAAAGCGTCAAGTGTTAAGAGTTATTCATATTTTCTACTTGTTCAAGTCAGTAAAACAAGAACACTACAGCTTCCGGTTTGACTTTCATATTAAAACCCACACGACCCATTTCAGTTTGCGTTCTTTACAAGATACACTCACTGTCCACTTTATTAGTGAACACTTCAACAGCCTAAAGCAACCTAATAAAGCAACACTGGTGACATATTAACAGTATCATTATAACACACCGTAACACATAATCTAGATTATTTTATCTATATTTACCCCCAAACTGCTTCTCTTTTATTTTTAAACCCACGTAACAGATTTCCGGTCTGTGATTTTCAACTCTATCAACAGGTTTCCAACCTCAACCAATCAGATGACTCCTTGGTTTAAAGCCCGCAATTGCGTCTCCGCCCTGGGCCCGTAACTGACAAATCCTTCAGCCAATAAACCAAACCACAAAAACTCTCTGGACCAATCAGTTTAGGCCAAGAATACTACAAGACGTTAGACCGGCCCCAAGTCTCATGAGGCAGCCAATCAAAATTAAGCGTTTAGAAACTGTTTAAAAATCTAAAGATTCAGTAAAATGAAAAACATCTTCAAACTGATGACACAACTGATGAACACAATTACTTTTAAGTTAAGATATTTGATTTATGTTTGTGCTACATGTCTAAAACTAAATATTTTGTGGCTCTTATTTAAAGTTAGTAAACAAATATTAACTCTAAAGCCTGTGACTGTGGAACATTAATAAAAAAGGACAAAAAAAGTCTTTGTGGGTAAAAATGTCTATTATAGCATAAGAATATAACAATTCCGCAAAAGCAATTAACTGAAAGCAGCCAGTCACGACAGGAAGAAAATTAAAAACAGATAAGTGCAATAACCAATGAGAAGAAAATATCAAAGGGCAAAAAACAAGAGTAAATGGAACATACATGGACACATGATTTAAACTGTATGATAATGTTATGTTCCGGGATATGAACAGGTGAATGTGTCTTTACACACAAGCTTTTTCTTTTCCAGCTCAACAATCTTTAATCATGAAGAATGTGCATCAGCAGAAGTCTGACAAACAAAGTAATAATTATCTATACATAAATTGAGAACTAGATGGCTAGAAAGATGATTTCAATGTTTCCACCTGTTAAACTCTTGTATAGAACATTTCCGTAACACATACAATTTGACCAAAGGGGCGTGAACAGTGTTAACGTGACGACTCTGCACAGCTAACAACTTAATTGTAATTAGTGAGAGTACATTTACTACAACTGTGGGTTTTTTCTGATACTCTTTTGGCCTCAAATCTTCCTTTTTCCACCAGCAGGAGGAGGCAGAGGCAAACAGTGTGATCAGTGTTGAGTGTCACAGATTACTCTCAGTTCCTTCACGTCAGTCATTTTATATAAAGAAGAAAATACAAAGGAAGTCGTCATGTTGTTGGACGACAGAGATGGAGAGTCCTTCAGGTTCTGTCTCTCACATTGTCACTGAGGAAAACAATGTTGTCTGTGAAGACAAACGTAAGAGGTGTGTTGAGATTGAACCCGGCTACAGATGAGGCTGATTGACATAACGCATGCGCATGTGTGCTCTCTGACCTGCAATGATGGTGGTGGCCTGACGCCTGACTTGGTTCTTGTCCACATACTCCCCATAGTCCAGCTTCCCCTCTACTAGAATCCTAGACCTGAAAGAAGCAGGCTCGAGATCAATCCAGACTGGTCCTCTGTACGTGTACATTTATGCATTTGATTATGCAAAATCAAATGGTTTAAAGGCGATGAGTTTAAAAAAAACAAAAACGTTTATACCTCTTTTTATGTGTTGCTGAATAAAAAAGGCCAGAATATTTCCATTTCAACATAACCATATAAGGTTAGGAAAGTTTTCCTTTCTCCAGCTTTCTGTAGTGGACAATTTCTTTATCGTCATGTAAACAAGAAAAGGTTTCTAACGGCTTTTAACGTGTGCACTTCCACCTACCCTTTCTTCACATATTGGTAGGCTACGTCTCTCAAACCAGGTTTGAACACTGACACGCGATGCCACGTCGTCTTCTGACTGACGTCACCTTAAAAACAGCAACCCATAAATCACTTCTGCTGTCCACGTCATTAAACAGCACAGAAGCAACACATTTCTGTAAAGATTTAAAAACCGACGTACTTTTAGCATCTTTACGCACCTCTAATTTCTCAGCTGACAGACCCAGCCCTGATGTAATGAATTGTCACAATCAAACACAACATAGCAGAACAGTTTCCTTGGACGTCGTACCTTGTGAGCTCATTTCGCCTTCTCCTGAGCGCCACATCTCATTTGTTGCTAAAGAGAAGATGGTGACAGGATTACGACCCTCCACTTGTCTCATCACAGGATCCTGACCAACACGACCCAGCAGCTGTACACGGTTTATTGCTGTAACAAATCCACACACATACTTTTGTTAAATTAATTTTGTGTGTCCTTCTAGACATACAGCACATTGATTTTACTTACATCTCTCCAGGATGAGGCTGCTGTCTGTGCTTCTGAATCTCACAGCCTGTCTGAAAAGCTGCAGGAAAAAAAACCCCTCATCACATAAACTAACACTTTGTGTGTGTATAATTACATATTTTATATATTTTGCATGCGACTAACTGAGGCCCCAGTGTTGTAAACAAAACGTCATTTAAAATGATCGTATTAAAATCAATACATGAACCATTATTTATTATTATCGAGTTCTCTTTAACAGATTACTTATTCAGCTTTGGGGACAACCCTACAATAAATTCATAAAACATTAGAGAAAAAAAATCATAATAGGTAAATAAAATTTAAGAATTAAAACAAAGAACTAGTGGAAAGACGTAAGCATCTTATTCACTGTTGTTGTTTGAGAGTTCCATTTAACTTGAATTTAGACAACAAAACACATCCAGTGTAATAAATATGGTTCATGTCCTTCTCACCTGAGCTGAGGCGTTTCTTAACATTATCTCTGTTCTCTACAAACACAGCAGCTGAGGACTTTGACACCACGAACCTGTCCAACAATAGAAAAATCATTATAAAACACAATATGTACAAGCTCGTAGTTTTTCCACTTCATTTACATAAAGGGGTTTAAAGAGCTACTCTAAAGCAATCTCTTATTTCCAGCATCATATTTTTATAAAGTATGCGTTTGTTTTTTTTAATAGTTTTGAATTGCTTAGTAGAATTTTGGCGTTTTGGCGCAAGAAGGCGAAACTTGTGACGCTTGAATATATTACGTTTCGCACACATAGAAGGAAGAAACGTGAACGTGTCAGAGCATCACTGTGTCACAGAAGCAATGTGGCTTCTGGAGTCTCCCGCCATTGGATGTACACAAGAAACAAATCTTTAAAATGAGCTGTTCTGTTAACTGAGGAAGGGAAAAGCAGCAACATGTTAACAGGAAACTCAACCAAAAGTCAAACAACGAAATTCAGAAAACGCTTGTTAAAAACTTACCTGGTGCAACGCTTCTGAAGAGATTTGTGTAACCTCACGCTGTTTCCGGTTCGTCTCTAAAACATGTTCGATCTCTTACGCAAAGTGGTTACAGTTCCGCTTTCCGCCACTACAACGTGCTCACCATTCTGACCAATTATAAACAGTTTAAATACCACGTTTCACGTCAACTAGTCTGTGTTTTTGTCTGAACAAAAGAAGTGTGAAAAATGTTTTTTTTTTTTTTACTAAACTTTTGTATTTACTTACGTTTTGACAGAAAAGTTTGCGATTCCACAAATGGCCACCAGGTGGCAGCATGCCCACATTTTCAATACGCAGAATGTTTGCTGATAAAATAAATCATGTTTTTATAGGGTTGTTTGGATTAGTGAGGAGTGAAAATACATTAGTGTAGAACGGAAATGCGTTATTGTTTTAACAGTGGGACATTTCAAACTTCCATAACCCAAGTCAATATTCGCATAAATTGATATTGTCACACACGTTGCGTGATTGCAAATAAATGAGTTCAATCCGATTTTTTTTCAGAAACTGTTTTATGCAGTTTTACATATTTTTCTCTGCCTGCAGAGGGTGCGCTCGTTTTGTGGATCGGACTGCGGCGGGGATGACGGGGTGGAGCTGCGAGAGGAGATGCGGACTTTCTTGAAGACAGTTCAGACTTTTTACGGTTCTCACATCCACACAGACTCTGCGCTTCAGGAGCCACCAGGATCTGGACGAGCTGTCAGCGCTCCGCTGGTGGAGATGTCGCTGCTAATCTGCATTCTAACTTTGGGTGAGTCCAGGTTTTTTTTTAAATAAGTGTGTTTATGTAAAACTGCTGATGTGCGTGACTTTCATCTTCTCTAGCGGCCAAGATGTTCGCTCTCACCAGCAACAGCGCATATAATGGGATCCATGTGCAAACCATTAGTCAGTGTTTTGCTTGAAACTTTCCCAGGAAGGTCTCAGAGCCACTATTAATTCCATGCGCAGCACTAAATGGAGTTTGGGCCTTTCCTGCTTCTACGTTCATAGCGAAAACCAACCTTGGATGAGTTAGTGGGGTCTCAGTCTCGGTTTTACTCTCTGCAGCCCTGTGGTGCCCCGTCAGGGCGCAGGTCCCGGAGCTTGCGGATGTTTGCACCGAGGGGAGCTGCTACCCCACCACAGGTGACCTGCTGATCGGCAGGGCGCACAAGCTCACCGCCTCCTCCACCTGCGGCTTGGAGGTGCCAGAGGCCTTCTGCATCGTCGGGCACCTGGAGGTAAGAAGACAGCTGCTGCTGATGACAACACAAGATGAACTCAGAACTGAGATCAGTGTTTAATACGTCATGGCCTTTATTACGTCTGTGTGGTTGAGATATAAACCTGTATCTTTATTTAAAGGAGAAAAAAAAAAGAAAGATGATTTGAATTTGACTGTGCAGTAAAAGTCTAGATATTTGATTTTGACCAGTGACTTTACAACAGTAACAGCCAGTCTGACATTTAGAACATGGTTAATAATACCAACATCATTAATAGAACTTGGTTGTTCTTGATGCCAAATATAAAGTTTGATGTTTGTTGCCATGGCCTGAATTCCAGATTTGTAAGTAGAGGAACAGCGTGTGACTCAGCGCAGAAAAACCCTCTTCAGATAACAGCGTTGTCTTTACACTGCAGAATTCATTAAAGTGGTACAAAGTGTGGCAGCAGTGCCGGCCTTGAGGATGACATCTTTATAACAGCCGGTTATGAATTGATGAAAATGCATGGGTGCGGTTGACTGAAACCATGACATTTCATGATGATGAGTTACATTAACTCCACACCAGCTTGTTTTCATTTTGTAGCTGGGTGTGTGGGGGGCAGGCGCATGTCCAGGACGTCTTTCTGAGTGGGAGTTCAGACATTCCCCTCCTCAGTAAAAGCTCTGTGTGCATCACAATCCCTGCCCTGTGTGCATGTGAACCGGGGTCGACTGGGACATATTCTCTTTTTATCCTACATCCGTTGGCGAGTCCTGCGTGTGAATGGCATTATTATAAAACCACTCTCACGCTGTGGGGCCTTGCTGAACTTTGTGAGGATGAGCACAGTCTTTACGTACGAGCAGATGAGCAGGGAGGGAGTCAGACCCCAGGAGCAGCAGTGTTTTAGACGAAGCCGCTTACGCCGACTTTTCTGGTTTGGTGAAATTGAGAAATGTTTTATTTATTCACACACAGAGAAACTGCAATGCAAGAGTGTGTGTCTGTGTTTGTGTGCGAGCATGTGCTACTCATGTATATGTCAAACCATCGGACATGATGTGCAAGCGGGGCCTCTGCTGTTTAAACAGTGCACACATCAGACAGACACAGGCAAAATGACGTACACTACATGGCTTCTTGGCCTCTCGGGTACTAAGACGAAGGCATGAGTATGCTATGTCCGTCTAGATGCCAGTGCTGACCTCTGACCTTTCCACAACTCTGTTCTGCTCTTGTAACAAAATCTATGTACATGCACATTTCTTGTTGTAAGTTGATTGAACTGACCTGTTAACACTTTTTATGTCCACTTCATCTGTTAGGAGGAGACAAAATGTTTTATGTGCGACTCCACAGAGATGTACGACGAGGACACCAACCCCGTCAGCCACACCATCGAGAACGTGGTGACCACCTTCGCCCCCAACCGCCTCAAAACTTGGTGGCAGTCAGAGAACGGTGAGAAAACATAGAACAGAGATTGTTAGATGTAGTTACTCTGTGTTTAAAGTAAATGAGCAGAAACATGTGTGAGGTCTCTCTGAAACTGTTCTCATGGGAACCCAGCTCTATAATGACTAGACAGGAGATCACAGAGCCTGTTGCTGCAACCAATCACAGCAGGACTGGTACTTTTAGGAGGCGGGACATGCAGGTGTGCTAAAGACAACAGGTGTGCAGGCAAGAAACAGATGTGTGTTATCACTAGAACACTTACTGGACAAAAAGGAAGTGTGTAATGAGACGGCAGGTATTTTAAAAGACTCCACGGTGGGTTTTAAATTAACACAACTGTCTTATCAGGCTGTAAAACAGCTAAATGTACTTGTTTGGATGGAAGTTGCGTGAAAGGTAACGGTTTCAGTAAAGCTACCGTTTTTAAGATCATACTCTAGGTGCCAGAAGCCCTTAGTTTAAACAGTAATGGCCTGGTTCTGGATTGCACTGCAGCAGGTTCCCATGCACACTGAGCAGTGCTGTCATCTGTGCTCGCAACACACACGCTGCCTCTAAACGGTGGGAATCTGTCAGTAGAGTGAGTCATGGAGGGAGCAGCAGCCAGCGCTGCAGATGGCTTCAAAACATCAGGAAGCTACAGTCACACAATGGCCCTGGTTGGGATTTCCTCACTCCCGTAGCGTGGGCTGCTCAGAGTAGTTGCTACGAAATTTACACTCAGTAGAGAGTGTAGAGCATAACACAGAGCATAACTGTAGCTTCCATTTGACAGAGGTTAAATGAGAAAACCTGACATTGTTTTTTCAATATCAAAACAGTATATTGTGCCGTTTTTGTGCATTTAACAAGTGCTTTGGCCTCATGAAACTATAATTTTTTTGTGAATTTAGACAGTTCAGACTGCACAGAACTATAAAGATGTTCTACTCCAATCTTCACTAGCTGCTGTAATTTAACCCGGAACTAAAGCTGGAAGCTGGATTGTGGATGTTGCCAGGGAGCCAGTTAACTTGGCTGCACAAACAGCCCATCTGCACCGCGCTTACACTTCAAATGCTGCTTTATCCGAGTGGAATGAAACACACACAGCTGTACTTGTTCACTTCCTGTATGCCTGTGTTCCCTTTGAACCGCAGGTGTGGAGAATGTGACCATCCAGCTGGACCTGGAGGCCGAGTTCCATTTCACGCACCTTATCATGACCTTCAAGGTGCCTGCTCTTTCTCACACGCACACACAGTTACAGTACACATAGCGTACAACCACTCACATACTGTACAGTACCCATGGCTTGGAGATAAACACAGCGTCGAACTGCTGTGGGGGAGGAATGTGGCAAATGGTTCCTGGTCTCTGGGGAGGAGTGGGAAGCAGAGGAGGAGGGAGATGATAGGTTTCGTCCTGTAGCTGTGGAGTAGAAACTGGTCAGCTGTGACCATGACCAGCTAGCGTGAAAGAAAGCTTAATATCAAGCTTTTTATCTCAACCTAAGCACCAACACAGCATCTTTCAAAGTGATTCAAGTAAGATAAGAGAGACTGAAGTTGAACCCTGAACTAATCAGGCAACTAACTGTCATAGCTGGTGATTTAACGATGCGTCCGTCCATCTCTGTCGGCAGACGTTTCGCCCGGCTGCCATGATCATCAAACGGTCCATGGACTTTGGGAATACGTGGCAGGTTTACCGATATTTTGCTCACGACTGTGACTTGTCCTTCCCTGACATATCCACTGGGCCAATGGTCAAAGTTGACGACGTCATCTGCGACTCACGTTACTCAGACATCGAGCCGTCCAGCGAAGGAGAGGCGAGTTTTTTACATTTAAAGTACAAACCCCCTGAGTTTCTGACACAACAGTCACATCCAGAAAACGTTACACTTTGTTTCCTTCTTAGGTTATATTTCGGGTGCTGGATCCTGTCTTCAAGATCGAGGACCCCTACAGCCCCAAGATACAGAGTGAGCTGCTCTTCAGTTGCTTTGAAACAGTCTTGGTTGGGTTTTTGGTACCACACAGATTATGCTTCAGTAGCTGTGTCTTAGACTTAATAATTAATCATTTAAGGGGCTCTTTGAAATCTCAAGTAGTGAAATGACTTGTAGGCAACAGTCATCTCCAGCCACCCAGAGCAGGGGTAGTGGTCTGAGGTCAGACAGGAAGAGCGCTAGAAGGGAATTTCCCATGTGGAAGCGACTCGGCCTTTGTGCACTCACCCACACACACACGCAGAGGTCTGGTGTTAGGTATGTGGCGAATGCAGCAGGTCCCTCAGGCCCGTTGATTTGACCCTCTGCTCCTCAGACATGCTGAAGATCACCAACCTGCGCGTAAACTTCATCAAGCTCCACACTTTGGGCGACAACCTGCTGGACTCGCGCGACGAGGTGACGGAGAAGTACTACTACGCCCTCTACGACATGATCGTCCGTGGCAGCTGCTTCTGCTACGGCCACGCCTCTAAGTGCGCGCCCATCAGTGGAGCACCCACAGGAGCTGAGGGCATGGTACAACCAACACAATAACAATATGTGAATGAATAAAAAATAACCGTAATTATCTGAAGGAGAAGAAATATTTGCCTTGTGTGTGTAGGTCCACGGCCGCTGTGTGTGTAATCACAACACCAAGGGACTGAACTGTGAGCGCTGCCAAGACTTTTACCACGATTTGCCGTGGAGACCTGCCGAGGGACGAAACACCAACGCCTGCAAGAGTAAGAGCACAACTAATATGAACTACTTCCATCGTCCCATTATCGCATTTGTGAGAATGTGCTGCTTCTGTGCCATACATGGAAATACATCCTTTTGGTTTTTAAGAGAACAGATCTTTAGGACACGCTTCCATTCGTCTGACATTTTATTATTAAGCCTGTCTCCACGTCGTCGTCCTTTGTTTCAGGGTGTGAGTGTAACCAACACTCCACCTCTTGCCACTTCGACCTGGCCGTTTACTTGGCGACCGGCAACATGAGTGGAGGCGTGTGCGACGACTGTCAGCACAACACGGTGGGTCGACAGTGCGAACACTGTGCGCCGTACTACTACCAGCACCCCAACCGAGACCTGAGGGACCCCAGCATCTGTGAACGTGAGCTACCCCCTTGTCCCTCACGGCTCCTGCCCTTCACAGGCTACATGTTAATGTTTGCGTGTTTCATCCACTTCTTCCCAGCCTGTAACTGTGACCCGGATGGATCCCTACAAGGTGGGATATGTGACTCGAGGACGGACGTGGCAGCAGGACTGATCTCAGGCCAGTGTCGGTGCAAGGACAACGTGGAGGGAGAGCGCTGCGACCACTGCCGACAGGGACACTACGGACTGGGACAGGGGCCTCATGGCTGCTTGCGTAGGTCACAGTTAGTTAGGCTGCACTAGGCACAAAGTACACTACACATGTTCCACATTTTGGTTTCCTTTCTGTGGTGGGCAGCTTGTAGCTGTAACCCGCTGGGCACGCTGCCTGGAGGAGCCGCATGTGATCCAGGCACAGGAAGGTGCTTCTGCAAACGGCTCGTTGACGGACACAACTGTGATCAGTGTCGGGTACGAATCCAAACAGCTTCCAGCCTCAGGTGGGATCCATGTGTGAGCCACCGCTGAACTGACTATATGCTGTGTTCTTGTGTCGACAGCCACAGCACTGGGGTTTGTCCAACGACATGGACGGCTGCCGGCCGTGCGACTGTGACAAGGGCGGCGCTGTAAACAACAAGTGTGTTTAAATGTCAAAGATCATTAGACCATTACGTTTATGGCATCATTCATTTTCTGACATTGTCGTGCTGTATGATAAGCACAGCTCTTGTACCTGCTCTCTGTCCACAGCTGTGACCCTCACTCTGGACAGTGTGTGTGCAGGGAGCACATGTTTGGACGACGCTGTGAGCAGGTCGAGTCCGGCTTCTACTTCATCGCTCTGGATCACTACACCTACGAGGCCGAGGACGCCAAGCACGGCCCTGTGAGTGTGCGTTTGTCGGAGCCGGAGTTCGGTGTTGTTCTATAACTTGTGAAGTGCATCTCTCTGTTCGTCAGGGTGTGACAATGGTGCCGAGAGCTCATCCACAGGATCGGAGCCCCACGTGGACTGGTTTGGGCTTCGTTAATGTGCCAGAAGGAGCCCATTTAGATTTCGACATCAACAACCTCCCGGACACTATGGACTATGACATCCTCATTCGCTATGAACCACAGGTAATACACATTTACAGCAGCCAGCGCTTCTACAAGCTGAGGCGATAAAAGTCATTCATTTGTTCTGTGCCTGCTGGCAGCTGCCTCAGCAGTGGGAGCTGGTGGACGTCACAGTTACACGCGCCGACGGGTCAGACAACAGTTACTGCAACAACTCCTCCCAGGGCGCAGACGAGCAGTCGACCTCTCTCCCACCTGGATCCAGGTACGTTTACGTCACTGTGTCCCCATTGCAACACTATTACACTGTCTTACACTGACCTGCTGTGTGTTGCAGACATGTGCTGCTGAAGTACCCGGTGTGTTTTGAGAAAGGACTGAACTACACCATCCATCTGAGTCTGCCGCTCTACTCGGCGGACAGCGACATCCAGAACCCGTACACGCTCATCGACTCTGTACGTGGAATCCACACCCTACATGTATAGTGTATGTTCACTGCGCTTCGAGTGTATTCCCTTCCCCATGACCCACCCACTGTCCGTATAGCTGGTGCTGATGCCTCGGGTCAGGGAGTTGGACGTGTTCCATGGGAGCGACGGTGAGGGAGCGTGGGATATGTTCCAGCGCTACCGATGCCTGGAGAGCAGCCAGAGCGTCATCAAAAGCCCCATGACCGACATCTGTGAAGACTACATCTTCAGCGTCTCTGCCCTGCTGCACAACGGAGCCATGGGTCCGTAGGTGTTTGTGGTTTTCAATGCGATGAAACCAGTCTGCAAAGTTGACCGTCTTTTCCTGTTTCATTCTTTAAATCTCATCTCCCAGCATGCCAGTGTGATCCTCAAGGTTCGCTCAGCGCCGTGTGCGAGCCCAGCGGAGGTCAGTGTCGGTGTCGACCCAACGTTGCTGGCAGGAACTGTGAACAGTGCGCCCCGGCTACGTTCCTGTTCAGCCCCGCCGGCTGCAGACGTAAGTCAGCTTCATCCGTCTTGGGCTTTTCTACACGTGGTTACACGTCATTTGTGCAGTGAATTTAAAGCACATTATGCATTTGACTTTTTCTTCAACACCAGCTTGCAACTGTGATCCTCGAGGCTCCGTCAGCGCCTTCTGCCATGAGGCCACTGGCCAGTGTGAGTGTGTTCCAGGGGCCACAGGCCGCCAGTGTTCCCACTGCCTGCCGGGGTTCTGGGGTTTCCCTCAGTGCCGCCGCTGCCAGTGTAACGGCCACAGTGAGCACTGTGACCCTCAGAGCGGAGTGTGTCAGGGCTGCAGAGACTTCACCACCGGGCACCACTGTGAAAGGTAGAGCGTGATGATGATGAATGACGTAGAAGAGTGCACTTACATTTTCCATTTCCCACATCTCTGTCTGTTTCCAGGTGTCTGCGTGGTTACCACGGCGACCCAGTGCTGGGTTCAGGCAGCCAGTGTCGGCCCTGCATGTGCCCTGATGGGCCGCGCAGCGGACGCCAGTTCTCTGACAGCTGTTACCTTCTGGCTAACACTAACCAGCTGGTGTGTGTGTGCAGCCCTGGCTACAAAGGTACGCAGCCTTTCACAGATGTTCTGATGTCAGCGGTTCAAGTGCAAAGCATCATCGTGTCTTCATCTCACACACACGTCATACAAACAAGACTGCAGCGCCTCTGTAATTAGCCGCTGATCTCATGAGGGAACCTTAATGTGTGTTTATGCTTAAAGGTCCTCAGGAGATTCAGACTATCTGTACTCGTCTATTCTCCGCTCTGCTGTCCTTCACTTTGTGTCACATCTCTTGACTTGTTTTCCTTCTTCCACTAGGCGCCAGGTGTGATGAGTGCGCTCCAGGTTACTTCGGAAACCCTCAGGTGCCCGGTGGGAGCTGCATGCCCTGCCAGTGTAACAACAACATCGACATGCATGACCCCGGGTCCTGTGACGCCCAGACAGGCCTCTGTCTCAAATGCCTTTATCACACTGATGGGTACCAGTGCCAGCACTGCAAACTGGGTTACTATGGCAACGCTGCCACACATAGCTGCAGGAGTAAGTGTGGTGTCGCGCCTGCATCATTTTCTCCAAACTTGCAAAAACCCGTTGAAGCCTGACCTTCCCTCCCCCCTGCAGGGTGTATGTGTCACTCCGTGGGCACGGTACCTCAGGCCTGTTCATCCCCCGATGAGTGTCAGTGTGATCAGCACACCGGCCAGTGTCCCTGCCAGGCGAACGTCGTCGGCCAAAACTGCGACCGCTGCGCTGCCGACACCTGGAACATCACCAGCGGGTCGGGCTGCCAGCACTGCGACTGCGACCCCGTCCACTCCTCTGGGTCCTCCTGCAACGAAGTGAGTCGCACACTGGAAGGAGAACAGACATTTCAGATTATCATGGGACAGTAAAACGCGTGTAGCTGTGATAAAAAGCATACAGACCAAAATCCCTCAGCAGGGTGACATCACTTCCTGCATTAGCGTCACAGCAATAAAATCCAGAGCTGCACAAAGTCTCGTCTCTCTGCTCTTGCCAAAAGGTTTTTTACACAACGAAGAGCATTTCTAAACATTCTCACCGAGAGCGGAGCAGCAGCATTGAGTCACTGTGACCGGCTCGTTTTTGATATATGGACTCCAGCTGTTTGGGAATTGTTCGTCTGTTTTTCTGCAGCTCCGGTTACTCAAACATTCGAGTCTGCCCGTGTGTACTCAGAGAACAGGATAGTGTACAGACGCACACATTCTCACAAACATTTGGGTCTGTGTTTACTGGCTGAATTCCAGAGGAAGGAAGTCTCAGAATGGAGTAACTGGATACACATCGCTCTAAGAGGAGCAACTTTTATCAAACTACAGGGGTCCATTGTGTCTGAGTGTTTCAGAAAAGGCCGTAAAATACAACAAAGAATTCACAACTAAAACACTGAAGCGCACAATCCTGTTTATTTGTGTCTCACACATCTACTGCTTTGTGTATTGTTGCTGTAGGTCACAGGACAGTGCTTATGCAAACCTGGTTTTGGTGGCAGGACGTGTCGGGAGTGCAGAGAGCTGTTCTGGGGGGATCCAGAGGTGAAATGTCACGGTAGGTCCAATAAGCCCACAAAGAATCAGCACAGTTTTTCACCTACGGTCGCAATGAAGCTCAGTGGGTCATGAGGCCGACTCCCGATCCCGAAATGTTGAAGATACGGTTTACAGGAATGAGCACAGTAGCCAGATCACCCTCTGAGAAAACGAGCTAGAGTAGGAAAGAGATGGAGGGTAACCGAGAAGCAACAACTACATTACTCATGAGAACCAGATGTTCTCTGGAACTCCCAGCATCTCGTTTATGTCATGGGCCAACACCCTGAGGACTTGTTCCATGTCCCAGAGGGCTGTGAGGCTGCTGAACCAGCTGGACTGATGATATAATGCACCAGTTCATGGGAAGTCTCAACAAAGCCGTCAGTGTTGATAATAAAACCACAGCAGCTGAAGATTCATTGTTGTGGACACATTTTGATTCTGAAGTTTGAATAGGAAACGGAAAAGTATAGACTTGGATTGGTTTCCTTACTTTAATGTTTAATCTTTGTGTTGCCAGCTTGTGATTGTGACGCTCTGGGAATTTCCAGCGAGCAGTGCCACCGCGCCACAGGTCAGTGTACCTGCGTGGAGGGCGTTTCTGGCATGCGGTGCGACAAGTGTGCGAGAGGCTACATGGGCCAGTTCCCCGTCTGCGAGCGCTGCCACCAGTGCTTCGCCAGCTGGGACAGCGTTGTTAGCGAGCTGACCAATCAAACCCAACGCCTGGAGGCCCATGTGACGGAGCTGAAGACCACCGGGGTGACGGCGCCTTATAAAGAAGTGATCGGCAGCCTGGAGAGGAACGCCAAAGCCGTCAGAGACATCGTTGACAGCAACCCTGCTGCAGTGAAGCTGGAGCAGATACAGGAGCTGATGCAGCAGATTACGTAAACACATCAACAAACACAGCCATGAACTAAACTCTTTGTACGCAAGCTCATGTCTATGTTCTGTCCTCAGAGGGTTGATGTCCTACCTCAACGGACAACTAAATACAACAAAGGAGACTCTGGACCTTCTCCACAGTGACGCCAATGTCACCAGCTCAGAGCTGGACACACTGAGAGATGAGGCCAACCAGCTGGAGCAGAGTGTCCAAGATCTGATACAGCAAGTGTCCAACATCAAAAATACCAACATCCAGGGTGAGAAACCTCACTTTCACTAGTAGAGGTTAACATTTACACTCCCTAACCCAACAAAAACCTTGTGATGGTCATGTTTGTGTTTCCAGGCGCCATGGACAGCATCAGAGCAGCACACATGCAGTCGGAGATGGCAGAGGGTCGCGCCAACGCCTCCACCAGTAACCCCACAAACACGGTGAAGCAGTCTTCCACCAAACGCAAAGAAACAGAGGACAGGCTGAGCAGCAGTCAGAAGGAGTTTGACCGCAGGCACCAAAGGAACTTACAAAAACTGGAAAAACTGTCCAACGAGCTGGAGAAGTTTGACCTGTCACCACTTAGTGAGAAGGTGGGAAACACAGAAAAGCCGCAAAACGTATTTAAATAAGATTATATTTCTGACGCTCACCTTAAATCCGATAATCATGATTTTTGATTTGCAGACATGTGGAGGTGTAGCTGACGGTGACGGCTGCTCTGCCTCCCCCTGTGGTGGGTTAGGCTGCACCGGCGAGGACGGAGCCGCTCAGTGTGGAGGGGAAGGATGTCAAGGTCTTCGTACAGCCTCCCAGACTGCCCTCAAATCTGCCAAGAACCTGGACGAGGACATCCAAGCAGCTATGCAGGAGGTAGACAAGCTCTCTAGGATGGTAAGTCGGCCTGTTCGTTCCATTACACCTGCTAATAAATATTTCTGGATTCATGTGCACAAGTCACATTTTGTTTCTGCTCAGGTTTGGCAAGCCAGTGAGCGGGCAAACGAGGCCAAAGTCAATGCGCTGGAGGTGCTGAAGAAATCCAACCGCAGCAAGGAGAGAGTGGAGCAGAGCAACGAGCAGCTTCGCAGCCTCATCCAAGAGATACGAGACCTTCTCATGAGTGAGTTCAACTGAACTTAGAAATTAGTTTATTGTGCATAGAAATTAAATAATTACTGCATCTGCAAGTATGTATGTTTTGTTTCTGGTAATCCAGATGAGAAGGCAAACATGTCCGTGATCGAGGCCGTGGCCAACGAGGTGCTGGGACTGGAGATGCCCACCTCGTCAGAGAAGCTGCAGGCGCTGACAAAGGAGATCAGGGAGAAGGTCGGCACTCTGACCAGCGTGGAGACCATCCTGAACCAGAGCGCTCAGGACATCCAGGCTGCAGAGGCGCTGCTGAGGCAGGCCAAGACTGCCAGGTAAGACAACAGCCACCACATCTGACCAGGCAGGAGCTAGCATCTCTCACCTCACATGTTCTGCATCCCTAGTGATAAGCAACTCTTTTTCTTTTCTTCATTATTTACACCTGTTATTAAAACAATGCCTACATTTCAACGTGGGCCAAATAGGAACAATCGTCAGCCGGCAATCAAGTCATTATTTGTCTCACGTGTTCCTTTGCTCAGTCTCTGTGGCGCCGCCCAGTGGTCAAATTAAGAAATACACAATTAACAAAACCCACTTATACAATACGTGTCTTAGCTTTAATGTTAAAGGCGCCTTCATTTAATATTTGCTATGCTCAAACTGAACCAAGCTCTATGATAATAAAGCTATGTTGCTTTGTATGAGCATGTGAACTATGTGTGTGTCTGCCAGTGAGCAGGCGTCCAACATAAAGGCGGCAGCAGAGGTAATGATGGCAGCACTGGGTGAGACTGAGCGCGCTCAGAATGTTGCCATGGAAGCCATCCAGCTGGCCCAGAACAACACCAAAGGAACCATGGAGCTTGTGGACTCTGTGAGTAGACCTCAGAGAAGATTCTAAGATGGATGTTGACACCACCAGGCCTGTTTGTTGGCAAATTCAATCTACTTATTTAATGTTGGTGAGAACAGTGTAAGAGAACTGTCATGAAAACCAGTTTTCTGTTACCGTCAGCTTTAACATGTATGCGTATCAGGTGGAGACAGAGACGGCCAAGTCGGAGCTCAGGCTCGGTAACACCACGGGTCGTCTGGTTCAGCTGGAGAGGGAGGTCGGCCTGCTGAGACAGAACAGCCTGGAGGTGAACCAGCTTGCAGACAAGGTTGACCAGACCACTGAGCAGGCCCAAGGAGACGCAGAGAAGGCCCAGCAGGTCTAACGCACACACCCCTGCATTAACATCGATTATAGTATGACTGTAGGTAATGAGGACTGTGTACGAGGATCATAAAATGAGATCTGTTGTCCCTGTGATTTGTTTTACATGTGTAGGAGTTTGATGAGGAGGTGAAAGACAAATTTGAGCAGGTGGAGGATCTGATGGCCAATAAAGGTGATGCTGTGCTGCAGGCGACGAGGAAAGCAACCGAACTGCAGCAAGAGGCCAAAGAGCTGCTTGACCAGAGCAGCAGGAAGCTCCAGAGACTTGGAGGTAACCATACAGAACAGATGGAATACTAATATCCATTTAGGCCATGTTAAACAATAACCATCTGCTTTCAGACTTAGAGAGCTCGTATGAGGCCAACCAGCTAATCTTGGAGTCCAGAGCTGCAGAACTGGCTGAGCTGGAACAAGCCGCCCGCAGGATCCTGGAGGAGATCAGCTACAAAGTGACACTGTACAGCACCTGTCTGTGATGGCAGTGGTGTCAAACTCTTCGTGTTTTTACTAGTGCCAAATGTCTGAAAAGCAATTGAAAACACTGCCTCCAGCCAATTTACACCTAAGAACGATGCCAAAACAGGCCAGGGCCACTATGACCTAAGAGAACATAAAACACAGGCTGTATAAGCTCCAACGTGTGTATTTATATATATATGACTAAACATTTTGTATGTTCTGTGTAATAAGCTCAAAGATATTAACACTGTGTGGACCAATTAAATACATTTATGAACATGCTTAATTATAACTTTCAAGTTCAAATTCAAGATGACCCAATTCAATCTGTGCTTTGTTTCAAATAAGGACCAATGGCTAAATTGTTTCATTCTTTTAACAAATATTTATTCCCATTAAAATAGATCAAGCTCTGTGAAATAAACATGTGATTCATAAAGAAGAGGACAATCCAAGGACCTGGACTTGACTCTACATTTATAATAACCCTACTGAAATCTCTGAATCTGAAACAAAACAAAATGCTACAGAACCGTTTCCACACTAGCAACACTGATGTTATAATGTTATCAGGCAGAGCAGCAGCAACATTTGTGCAGGTTGTGCAAGATAATACAAGAACAATATTGACCTAGACATGGAGATTTGATGGAAAACAAGGATATTTTTTAATTATGTTACCATTTAAACCATTGTTTAGGAACAGAAAGACATTTAAGCTATTTTTTCCATCTGCTGGCAACTTGACAAACCACAATGGAGCACATTTAATAGACACTAAAGTTACTGAGGATTGCATTGGTCAAAACTCCAATGTGAAATATATGGATGATTTGTGATCAGAGATTACATTTAGATATGGATTTATAAACTTCAATGTTAAATCAAAATATCGTCTCCTTTTCAACTCAAATACCTGTTAGCAAGTTGCAAAAAATACATTTTAACAACTTTACATTACATGTAAAGTGTTTTTTTCTGTTCTGGGTAAAGAGTTAAGACAGTGCCAGATAGAGGGTTTAGTCTCTGCTGCAGGGGTTATGTGGTGGTGGTGCTCCTTCCACCGGACCTGAGCTAGGAACAGGGAGCAGCTGGCCGCCGTGCATGCGTTCGTTGACCCGCAGCTGGCAGCCATCCTGCAGCATGCGAAGAGCTATTCTGGCGATGTTGCGTGAATCATCCAGACCAGAGTGAGGCCGACCTTCGTACTTTAGACCCAGATTCTCCAGCATGGTGCTGAGCTTTGTCTGTGCACGAGGTACCTGAAGGAAGAAAAATCAAAAGTTGGTGATGAGGAATTGCTGCAAAGATCAACATTAAATCCCACTAATTTGCTAGAACTGTTTATATCAATTAAGATGTTATTTCAGTTTTATTGTAGATGTCAATTTATATTAATACTTTAGAACTGATGTTCTTCAAGACCAACTGTCTCCTCACCTGCTTTAGTGTGGTCTGTTTCCTTTGTTGATTTCTAAGCTAAATAAATTAAACAAGCAATATTTAATGTAAGAAAAGTGGTGTAAACACTAGTTTGTGTACTTTCTTCCAGGTAGCCAGCCAAACATTTCTGTTGTAGAAACAAACAGTATATACTTCCACATAAGGTTCAGCTTGGTAAAACTACATAAAAAACAAACCTTGTAAAAGTTCCCATACGATTTCCGTATGTTTATCCACTTCTTTGCAAACTGAGGGTACCTGATCCGACTTATACGACACTGGATATTTAGGAACTTGCTCATATCCCAGGCCCTTGGAGAAGACGTAAAACAAGATCTTGAGTCATTTGAAAGTTAAATTAAGTGAACATTAACATCTACAGCAGTAGAAATGTCGTACCCGTCTGTCAGAATAGCATATTTGTATTTTGTTCCAAGTTCCCTCTCCTGAAGCCAAGCAACAACCTTCTGTAGGACTTCTGGGAATGGATCAGCTTCATCAACCATTTTCTGATCAACAAGACAATATAAGCAAAGTAATAACCCCTTATTACATCAACATGTGATGAAAAAAGGCTGAGCCTCACCAACCTGTTGTATTCCCGTTAACTTCACACAAAAGTCTGAAAGCTGTGGGTTCAACTCTGGTTTGACATATTCCTGAAACGTGTCGACCTAAAGAATGAGTATAAAACACATGATCACACATGATCAGCAAGGATGTACGCTCTTCAGATTAATAACAGAACCATCTTGCCTCCATCACAAATTCAACTTACAATTTCTAAGGTGTGTGTGCTGATGAGAACCATAGGGAACTCTATGATTTCATGGAGGTAGTTTGAACGGTTATCCTCATCACACGTTGCTTCAAAGTCCACCACACAGATATAGTCATAGTAGGTGTCGGTGGGGCCTCCTTCTGCTGCAGACTGCATCAGTTTCTGCTTCTTGTAGTGGCTTTTCAACCTCTTCTTCATCACATCCTTCACACCCCTTCACATCAAGTGGCAGAAAGTAGAGTATTAAGACCTATTACACATATCACACTTGAAATGAGGACAAACCATGATTCGTACCTTGTGTCAAGTTTAAGCTCTGCTAACTTGATCCGAAGCTCGTCTTTCGTCATGCGGTTGATGTGTCCATTGGCCAAAGCGATCTCTTTATATACGGGGTGACTGAAGTCGCTGTTTGATTGAGACGCAGAATCCTCTGCAGTAGTTTCTCCAGCAGGACAAATCCTGTCGCAAGACTTAGCCTGAAGAAGAGAGACGTCAGTCAGATGTCATCTGATTCTGATTAAACACAGACAGGAGGCTCCAGTCAGATAATAATACCAACCTTCTCGTCTTCTCTTGTACTAGACATGCTCACATTGACGTCTTTAGCATGAAGGTTCTCCTTGTGCTCATCCATTTAACGTCTACGTTAATAAAAGAGAAGTAAATAACCTCATGAAATTCCACAAAGGGAACTTATTGAACACGTCTACTCATACAAACCGCTTTATCTAACGCGGCTAGTGTTGTTAGCCTCAAAAGCTAACAACGTAGCTAACGTAACTAGCAAAACAATCCCGCGTGACGTGTCTATATCCAAGTCACTTAGTACAATGTTAACGCGTTAAAACCTTAGCATATCAGCTGCATAATATTTAAGATGCACGTAAGACAACGCGTTATGTGAGAGTCTTGTGCGCCAGTAGCAAACCTCCGTAGAAACAACAAACTTTAACAGGGCAGTTACGATGACTTCCGGTTTGCGCCAAAACAATACTAACGCTCAACAGCGCCACACAGCGGTGCGGATGATTAACCGTTGTTGCGTTTTATTATATATTATAATTTATTATTATTACAAAACAGATTGTAGATTAGAATGTAGATTAAGGTCAGAAGGTTTTGAGGATTTGTGAGAATTTGATAAGGCAGAAGCACCTTTCATCAATGATTTGTTGTATTTTTCATTATGTAAAAATAACTGTAGTAAAATGAAAGCAGTAGAAAAAGTACAAAACAATAGCAAAAAACAGTAATTGTACTCAGGAAGAAGGTATTAGTCCTGCAATGGATCTAGTTTTCTCATTAAACAAAGAAAGTAATATCTAGAGATGCTTGCATGGATGTATTGCTCGTACCTGGCAGCTTGGGGTCAGTCTCTTCGTTTCATGTCTGTATCTTTGTCTGAACCTTACCAGACTGTGTCGGTGTGACTCATGCCTCCCTGAGTTGAATAAACTGTGGCAGAGGCAGAGCTGCGTGCAGACTGAAGACGAGCAGCAAAGCACGAGGTGAATATTGAATCTGCAAGAGTGGATCAAAGATTCATGAGCCACGACACACCTGGAATGTGGACTCCACATGTTCTTAGATGTCATAGAGTATGACAACCAGCAACTGTGGCGGATGTTTAAAAGGCTAAATGACAGCAATGCAGCTAATGCTGAAAGATTCAGTGGTAGAGTGTAACGAGTGATGGGAAGAACTTAGGATCATTCACACACATCTGTTGTTGCACCTGTTCCAGAGGCCTGGAATTTTTCACTTATTGTTCCTCAGCCAAAAGCAGCTGACGAGTAGCTTTGAAGGTGAGGCCTCCTGACGGTCAGTGACATCACTTCCTCCTTATAGTGGCAATTCATTTTTATTTTAAAATAACAAACATGATGCATTATTTTATCATTTAGGCCCCGAATACACACACACACACACACACACACACACACACACACACACACACACACTTAGGTCTTTACTCAAACAAACTGCATGTTACTCTGCTCTTCGAGCACATTTACACTGAATTGTGCTTTTGTTCTTTTAGCAGCAACTGTCCTTTTTTAATTATGCTATTGTTACTCTGAAGGGCACGTCCTACCTCCACTACTGCACAGCCGATGGGTGTTTGCTCGTGTCATTTAAAGCCATTTTAAATAAAAAATTCCTTATGATGTTTGCAAAGTGGTTTGATCTTTGCAGAGAAATCTGCTCCGTCTTTAAATCACACAGTCTGTCTGATGCATTATGGATGAGGAAAGAGGAAAATCAAGAACAGTCCTAGAAAAAAACAGATTTATTTTCTCATCTGAAAAAAACGTCTACTGTTATGGGAAAACCCATAACCTGAAACGAATCTACACAGAAGAGACAGAATTGGAAAATATACATTATGGTGAGACGTACAGCTTTGGAGAGAGGGTGCAAGTCTCTCCTGGAAAGCAGACAGTGTTTGAGTTGATTTGGAAACCATAATGGGGAAAAACAGTAACTACAGGGTTACTGAAAAAGGCTGAGGTGCCCTCAAAATGTCCACATTTGGCTTTTGAAGGGACACAAACAGAAAACTGACACACAGAAAGAAAAATAAGCTGCATTGAAAAGGCATCAGTCCCATTTCACCCCCCTCGTCATCACAGTGATTCACAGTTAGGGAGCTACATTGTTCAGTTCCCTCTGTCCAATCTGTGGAGATGTGTTCACGCTGCACCAGAAACACAGATGCTGTGACGTCAATATTACCACGCCTTGAGGTAAATGCTGCTCAGGAACAGAGTTTGATTCTTGCTGCTGACTCGCGTTTCAGTCTTTTAGAACAATAACAAACATTTATTTCAAGTGAACAATCTTCATCCTCCTCCTCCTCCTTACAATTCACACATTTTGTGCTAGTCTTAAAATTAATCATGTCTCAGTTGCAAAAGTCGTGTTATTTAAAAAGGCTCAGTTTAATGGTTTAAAGTCAGGGCTTTGAAGTTGGAGAACACCGATACTGTTATTCCCTCTGGACTTGAACACAGCACAGCATCACACGGGCACAAACTCATTATGTGTGATTTGTTCTGTTCATTTCATTCAAAGGGCAGTGAAAGTCTTACTTGAACAACATGAGACAGATTTGACAGTACATGAAGTGCGACGTTAACATGAGCAGGTCGTTTCTAAGCTTCCCTTGGATGGAACAGTTCAGCATTTAGGGAAAAGGTGGATGTTTATATGCTCCATGATGGGAATTTAAAGCTACACAGGAGCCAACCGGGTTAGTTTAGCACAAAGAGTGGAAATAGTGACTCCGCCTATGAGATGAAAGTTGTGAATTTACTTCACAAAAAAAGTTTAATGGTTTATGATGTAAGAAGCTGAATTTCACCCCAGGAACACTCATCATTTTGTCACTTAGATCGATGAAAGAATACTCAGAGAGACATTGCAATCAACTGTTCCAGTCCAGTTTGACTAGTGTGATGTTCTTAATGAGTAGTAGACAGAGCCAGGCTACAGTTATTTTGGGCCATTATCTGCTTTCTGGCTTCCTGTCCAAAAATGTTGAACTATTCCTTTATAGTGCGCAAACTCACACACACACACACACGCAGACGTATGATACAGGACAGATTTAACACACTCACAAAAAACACCTGAATATTAAAACATATCTCCAGCTTATAAAAACATTATTTTAAACTAGACACAGAAAACATAATCTAAACATAGAAGAGTGAAACTCAGACGCACAGATCAACAAATCAAGCTGGGTTTTTGTCACAGCTGGCTGCTGCATCAGGAGACGAGCTGTGCAGGTTCAAAGCTGATCAGCAGGCACACAGACGTTACTGGTGTTTGTTTAGATGTGTGAGGTGATGCTCAACAGTTGTTTCCCTTTCAGGACAGGAAATATTCAGTGTATTTCAACACCATAGTAAAGCCCCCCTCGCTTATATTTAGACTGTAGTGTGTCATGTTAGAAGCTCCTGACGTTCAGAGGAGCCAATAATGTGACTGGAATCTGATCGGCTCCGATACTGTAGTGACTCACTGTTACCATTGCACCTTCAGTATTATAGTTATATCAGCTTACACCTGTGTTGTTACTGTGCAGCTGCATTCTGGGTAAGGCTCCTGGCCCCCTTTGTGGATTTATGTGGACCCCATTTAAACATGCAAAGCACAGAGTCCCTGTGACGCCAGAAATCCTCAGGGAACCAGGGCAGGTGTAAGGCTACATGTAAACCAGTTTTTGTGGGTGTTGACACATCTCCAGCTGGTCCCAGGTTTTGGTTGTTTTCAGGTTTAATTTGTCTGCTTGTCTCAGTGAGGGAGGAGCAATCGCTCCAAAGCGCACTGCAAATGTTCCCAGTTCTTCCACAGCAGTGCTAACACAGACACACCCACGCAGGTGAGCGCCAGGTGGAGGCGGCTGCGCAGCAGCGGGGCAGTGAACTTGGCCGCTGTAGAGACGCACACCAGGATCACGGTGACGATGGCTAGCATGATGTTGATGCACTTCCCCAACAGAACTTTGGCATCTGTGTTTTCCAGCTGAACGGTCTGTTGCTGCTGCTGCTGAAGCTCGAGCTTTGACACTCGAGTCTGGCATGACTCAAGTGCCTCCTGCACACAAAAACCCACACACAGAGCTTCTTCTGTCAGATCCCGACTCTGAACTAAAAGTAAATGATGAGCTTAAGGTGAGAATGGTTGACCTAAATCCGAATGCTCTGATTTGACCTGCTGTTTGATGCTTTGACTGACAACAACAACAGTTGTTACAACCAAAAGTTGTAATGAAAATACAGGCCCTGTTGTGTACGTTCCATTTATCCTGTTGCATGTTAGATTATGAAAAGCAGCATCAGCCTAGATATAGTACATCTGAGTGTGTGTGTGTGTGTGTATGACGGACACATATTCTACCTGTATATCCCTGGCCCTCTCGTAGGCCTGGTAGGCCACCTTCTCTTCTATACTGGCCAGTTCCTGCTTCAGATTACTGGTCTCATGCTGGTGGAGGTCAGTGAGGTCATTTAACTGGTCCTCCAGCCGTTCACACCTGACAGAAACACACACAAGCATTCAGGGTAGGTGGAAGCAGAGAAAGAAAGAAACAAAGCAGTGACTGTGTGCGTGTGGGCGAGTAACAGTACAGCAGTTTAACCACCACTGCAACAACGCTGCTGAAAACATTTGCCCTTGGTTGACTTAGCAACAGTAAGGTTTGCTAATGTCTATTTTTAGATGATCAGAGATCATAATAATGAGCCCTTGAAACTGTCAAAAGCTGCTAAGTTCAACAGCTGCTGTTTAAACCAAACGCTCCCAGTTAGGGGAGGATTACTGGATTAGGTTTAGGACAGAGAGACAGCTGCAATATTAGTTTTATTACAACCAACTCCGGTACGATCATGTTTTTTCATCTTCACAAAACAAAAGATATGAAACGATGTTACAATGTATTAATGTATTTAAATTTATCTTTAATGAATCAAATATATCTCTTCAGATCAGTTTACCCTGTTACAATAATTAGACTGACTGAGATTTAATATATTACATTTTCCAGTCAAGCTCCTGTGTCACATCTGTCTCCAAAAAAAAAAAAAAGAATTTCACAAAAGAGTTGTAATGGGTTGTGCTCGTAACATATGTAAGAAATGAAAAATTACTGGACGAACTGCCTGAGTTAGTGGTGAGCTGCTACTCACCTGTATCGCTCCTCCTGGATCACCTGTGTGAAGTAGCTGTAGTCTCGCTTGAACTGTGTGCTCATGGTCTCCATGTCTTCAGCCATCTGATTCTGCGCCTCTCTGATCTCCCGCACCATGTCCAGCACCTCCCCCAGCCGGGCACTGGAATCAGATCTCCCTGCACATCCAGACTCCAATCCCGAGCCCCCAGCTGGATTCCCATTAGAGTCAGCAGATGCAGACGTTCCTGTGGAGCACTCATCATCACTGTGGTACTTGGATGTTTTTGAAACTGTGGTGGCACTGCCGCTCAGGCCCCTCGCTGCACCCTCTACATGCAGACCTGACCCTGTCTCCATGGAGCTCTTCATGTGAGCGATGTTGTCAGCACTGCCAAACTTGTTCCTGATGAGGTTGGCAAACTCCCGCGACTTGTTGAAGAAGAATGGCGGCGAGAGCGACACACCGGGCCCGATCGTTTTCACTTTATCCAGCGCTGGGTGTCGTCCGGTGGTGCTGACGTCCCGCAGGCTCCCTTCCTTACTGTGAGTGCCAGACTCCTTGCTGCTCCCATCCTTGTGGCTGTGCTTCCCGTTGGTCTCGCTCTCCTTCATGCGGCGGTGATACTGCTCCAGCTTCCTCTGCAGCCGTGCGATGCTCTGTGCTGATTTCTGGTTCTTTTTCTCAAAGACCTGACGTATTCGTGACACCTGCTGTTTGTCTGCATTGTTCACCAGCTTCAGGTATTCAGCCACGTTCTGGTCCCGAGCCGTCTGCTCCACCTTGATCTGCTCCGTCACCTGAAAGGGGAACGCAAAAACAAAACAACTGAACAGAACTGCTCTGCACAATTAACCAAGCTGTGTTTGATATGTTATCCTCTGCTCCTGTTTGTTTTGCAGACCCACTTCACGTCAAACCCATCCAATCTACAGAGAGGCCACGCCACAGGTGAGTAACCTTTGCTCTCACCTTGAGGATCTTCTGCTGCAGGCTGTCAATGCCCAGCGCTCCCTTGGTGAAATCCAGACCCACTCCTTCATGCCCCGCGCTGTCAACCACGTCCAGGTTGGACTCTGAGCCACCGCGACGTATGGGCACCGGGATGCTGAGGACATTGACATCGCTGCCACTGCGTTCTGCCTGTACACACACACGAACAGGAAGATGATTGATGAATGAAGTGTCACAGGTGTTACCGGGTAGGTTGTTATCAATTTAAATACATTTCCTTTAATAAAAATTGTCAGCTATACTAACAACATCCCAAAGAGTCACACATCTCCTTTACAACATAGTTCAAGCTGATGTAACTGAATCATTCAATACAAAATAAACTTTAGAAGGAACAGAATTCACCCCGACAGGACAATATGTGTTGATGTTGTACGAATGTCAACCTGATGGTGTTAATGGAGACAAAGTCAGTGGGCACCACAAATATTTCGTGGCAAACCAACATTTGTTGAATATTTTCAGCTTGGATCAAAGTGGTGGGTGGACTCTGCCATCCACTGAGGCACTAGCTGGGATTGAGTCGTATGTGAGAGGTGTAAAACTGAAAAAAGCCTCATTAAAAAAACCTGCTGCATGTACAATACCAGAAAGGTAGAAAATATCAGGGGAAATCTTTTCTAGTGTCTTTCATCTTCCAAATTTAGAGGAAACAAGAAGAAGAGAAGAGAAAAACAAGATGATGAAATGATGAAACAAGTAAGTGGTGCAGTCTTGAAAGTAAAATTTAGTGGAGCCGTGACGAGCACAGGGCTCCAAACAAACGACCCCCAGCTTCCACCCTCTGCACAGACAAAAGCAGACGCTTATGTAAAACAAACCTATAATGTTAGTATCTGACAAATGTAGTTGCTACGGCAGCAACCGGCACGGACACACACACACACAGCTAATCTGCTGACATGTCCTGATGGTCTTTTCTTCACATGACGCCTTAATCATGTCCCGTGGCTTTCAGACGCACAGTCTGGTTCTGCAGTAGACACTTTAATTCATCCACCGTTCTGAAACTGGCTAACGCTCTCCGAACAGATGCAGCCAGAACAAACCTGTGTTGCTTAAAATGAATACTTGTTTGGGTTTGTCCAACACCTGCTGATGCAATTTCTATGCTTGAGAAAATGTATAGCTTTCAGCATGGAGGCGCTAACCCTCTAACACCAAGAGCAACTTAGGCAAATCACAGTGACGGTGATAATTTAACCGGGTGGCGTCAGTAACAGCTGAATCACCTGTACGGCGTTTGATGACTGCTCACGCTGGCCCAGCCTTAAATAACCCTGTTTTCCATCTGAGACCAGATGACGCTGTCATTTGCCTTCTCGCTCATTGCAGTGTGCAGACATGCGGCTGGTGGCGCCTCGCACTCTGCAGTCTGCACACATATTGGACAGTTGTTCTGAGAGAGTGGGGAATTATTAACACGTCTGTCACACAGAGCACGTATCTGATCAGCGCTGTCCCGTGACCCTGACTTGCACTGTGACTTTTAGAGAATTTTATACATGGGTGGACACAGTAAAAATACACCAGCTATGTGACCACTGGGAAATACAGAGCAAATATTCACTGAAACACTGGACCTCAACTCGTCTCTGAGAAATAAAACATGTATGAATGGACATGAGCAGAGTGAAAATGTGCCCCAGTGGGTTTCCTTAGAGGAAACTGCTGCTGGCTGTGAAACTTGCAGCACAAATGCTCTAAATTTGATTTTGCACCACAGACGTCCTAAAAACAACAAAAACAGAACATTGTGGTGACTTAGATGTTTAATTTACAGACTATGCACAGCATCCTGAGCTCGAATTTAGCCTGGGAAAGTCCTACTCTGCGATAAAAAAAGAGAACCTGTAATGACTGTAAGAGGGGGCAGATACACTGGTGTGTGATTTGCATTGGCTTTCAACTTTCTTGTGGATTGACCTGTATGTAAAAGCAGCTGGTCCAACGACAGCAGAAGGTAGGGACCTTACTACAGGGGGATGATGCAGAAACCAGCAGTCAGCAGCTAATTATTCCTCCATGACTAACCATGGATTTAGTTTTCACTAAAACGAGCATGAGGTAAAGACCAGTCAGGAACAAAGACAGGGTGAATACATATTTATACAAGCCGGGCTTTAAGCTAATCAGTGCTGTGTTTCATAGAGTGCCAAAACACATAAGCGAAGTCCAACATTTGATCCAAAGCCAATCGGATGATTCTGCTGCTGACGAGAGAACAAATTGATCCACAACACCAATATTATGCTTATTAGCCTGAGGCTGTTCCCAGAAAACACCAAACCAGTCTGGATGCCAGTTCTGCTAACTATAGCTCAGAAATTTCATATTTAATGTCACAGGCAGTTACAGCTGTTTACAATATATGGTGTATTAATATGCCAATAAAACATTATATAGTAAGAAGTTTAAAGAGTTAAAAAAACATCTTCTCTAATAACTGCATTTGATTTAAATCACAGATGATGATGAATGTTGATGATGATTCACTGTTCTGACAATATACAAACAAATAATTAAGTAAGTAATCAAATAAATATATAAATTAATTTCTTTTGCCCTTAAACATTAGAGAATTCGTTTTGTTTTGAACTGGTCCTCTGGGTTCCAATTGAGAGCTAAAATGCTGAAAGCAAGTGATAATACTGCATTAGTCATGTATCTGTCAGCTCTAACTCAGCATGGAGCCACATGCTGTCTGAAACAGAACACAGATTAACGCTGGCTGATGGAAACCGGTGTGTGTTTGGGGACCAAATAACAGCATTGGAACAATACAGATCAAGAGATTTAGTGGAGGAGACGTTTGAAAAGCCAGTCATGCAAGATGCAACATGATGCATTTAGTATAGAGACTATAGTAAAGCCGTCACAAAGACAGTGGAAATCTAGGACATTTAATGCTGATTTAAAAGAATCCCAAATCCCACTTACAACCTTTATGTCCATAAGAAAAGCAAACAGCATTTACAATGTTTCAACAGGGAACAGCTCACTTCTACAAACAGAATATGATCAACAGGGGGCAACAAAAGTACAAAAACACCTAATGGCCCTGACACTAAATGGAGTATTTAGGCCTAATTGCTTGGTGTTTGTGAAATACTTGGGGACCCCAGACCTTGAGAGACAGCGAGGAAGAGTCTTAGTACTGTAAACTACATACACTGTACAGCGTTTCTGGTAGAAACAGTCACTGCCACAGTAAAAACTGATTTTTGTTTTGATTCATCTCATTAATGTCTTACAGCACCAACAGGTTAATATACGACACTGTAATTCAGCAGGTGCGTATACAGCTCTAATAAGAGCATAACTGAAGCACAGACTGTTCCCTGGTGCTGTCTTGCTGTTATGCGTTTCCTGTCGTTTCTGTTTTTACCACACAGACACAAAGATTAATGTGCAACACATAACAAAAGGAGCAGAGTAAGATCAGTATCAGATGTTTTGTGCTTGGCAGCTACATTTCTATGCCCACTGCTGTTATTCTCCACTTCTCTTATCCCAACTATAGCAGTTGTTTCAATATTTAAGCAGTTGAACTCAAGCCCATAGTTACAGAAGATAATTTTAATATGTAAAATAGACACAGAAATAACTAAATGAATATGTGAACAGAACTGAAAGCTGTGTTTTGGGAACAGAATATTCTGGCCCTACCTTATCAGCATTCAGTTCACAGAGACAGAAGTTTCAGTTCAGTGATGGTTTAAAAAAAAAAGGTTCATTTAAGTTGGACTGGAGAGCACTGGACGAGGGACGTCCCCACCTGGAAGGCAATCAGCCGTGGCTCCGTGACCAGAGACAGAGAGAGAGGAGGCTCCTGTGGGGAAGAGGACGAGGCAGACAGGAACAGCTCCCCACGGGGCTCCAGAGGTACAGAGAATCATCCAGAGATTAAATGGAAAGCAAAACAGTCACACAGCAGACGGAAAACAGAAAATGGGCTGGAACAAAAACAAAACTGTATAAAACTAATATTTTTTCCCGTCCTAATCTGAGGATGACTTTCATAATTAATTGATTGTTTAAAGTATCTCTCACTCAAGACCAACAGACCAAAACAATTACAGCATATTCAGTTCCACTCCTACAGAAGACTTTAAAAACAACACGTATTTGATGATGCTGTAAATCATTGGCAGGCACAGCACTGCCAGAGGGGCCATGTTCAACAGTTCTGCCGTTGGGGTAAACAGTTTTACACTGTGGTGGACTAATCACCCTCCCACACAATAGGACACCGACCGAAGAAGAGACTAAAGACCTCCATATGTGGGGCCCTCTGCGTTGATGCTACCTTTGCCCTGCTTTACACAAAGCCAAACTAAAGGCGGGACTGCGTAGAAGTCAACAGTGTACACCTGATTACTGTATCGCCAAACGATTGAACTCCAAGGCGTGTGCAGACCGCAGCAGGTCTGCACACGCCCTTATACTGAACTTGTGCCGGGCAGAATAGAACATGTCCACGTTATACGGCTTGTAGAAATGTGTGACAAAACAACAGCGGTGCCTTGAGAGGACACCAGACCGCTCTGCGTTTGAGGTGCTATATTTTATGGATCATTGCCAATTTGACAGTTTTTGCAGTTTCTACTTTATTCCTCACAGAAACCTGAAGATAGAGGATATAACTCAGAGCAGCCAGGGGAACGATGAAATTCGTATTCTAACACTTCAGATGCAACTTCATGCAATGTGTGTCTTGAGATAAGATGTGATAGGGAATACGATTTCTAGGAGAGCTCTGTAGTTTCTCAGTCTATGTAGTATGAGAGTGTGACAGTGTTGAAGTGACATGGCCTTGGAAAACACCCAAGAGCCTCATTAACAACCCACAGATGGAAATCTGACAGACTGACTCACACACCCACTGAGATATTCTGCTCTCCTTTATTCACTTTTACACCTAAATTTAAACTAATCATTCTGAGATGTTCCCAGAGAAATGATGGCTAGATTGTAAAGGATAATGATCTAGCCACACAATAACACACTGTTCTAGTACATATCAGTAAACAACAGTGGGACTGAAAACTAGAAGCTCTGAACACACTGCTTTAAGATCAACGCTGACTTAAGACTTAAAAGCATCTGGCCAGACATATTGCAAAATACCATTACTATGAAATGCACCCGAAACCTATCTCTCTGACTGAATGTCTTAAATCATATACCATTGTGTCACTGATGTGTCTGAATGAAGCCATAAATTGCTGCGGGATAAACTGTGTACAAGAAGGAACCTAAAGCCTTGTTAGGTTCTCAATGTTTTGCTTCATCCTCTTAATATTCCCATCACTGATATTTGAGCACGAACATCAATATAAAGTTTGGGACAAATTTTCTACGTGCCCTTAAGAAAAGACTCAAATTGACTTGTGTGCCTATCCATCAAGTTGATGATGTAATATTTCCCTGCTTAAGTAAACAGTTAGACCAGCCAGTGTCACTAGTCAGTTCATCACCCGCCTCATTAGCATTCATCCTCTGGGCACCTTTCAGAGGGGTCCATCCATTAGCTGAGGTGTTTCAGCCTGGAGCAGAGGGGTGGACTACATCACACTACTGCCGTCCACAGAGCTGACAACGAGCTTGCCCTGCATTTTGTGCTTCTAAAAATTCCCCCACTGCACAAACTCCAGAGCTTTCTGACGCACAGGTTGCTTCTACTCCCCTCTCCAATGGAATGAGATGCATAAGAGGCGACAACAGCTTTCCGTAACACCAACTATGCACTTTAAAGCAAGTTGAAACCATCTGAGCAGAAGAGCACACATGATTGGTTTTGAGCTCAGGCCGGATGGTGCAGTATGCAGCTGCCAAGCCTTTAGTAATCTGTCCTCATCTTATTACATTTAACTAAAGCCACTAAATTAATGACTCTACTAATAAAATCCTGATATGGATGTGCTACATTTCCCACAATTTAATTGTGGGAAATGTAGCACATCATTCAGGTTCACAAATGTTCACTTGGTAGGTTTGCAAAAGACAGATAAATAGAAGCAAAGGTGATTTATTCTACTACACAGCTACACCATAGAGACACGAGGCAAGAGAGTAAATCAATAAATCACATTACGGTGAGAAAGAGAAAGAGTTGTGGATGGCTATCGAGTTAGAAATCGATAAAGAGTTGGCAATCTATTTACTATTTGGTCTGAATCATATGTACTGTCCACAGCACATAAAACGCTTTAATCCCTCTTTATCTCTTTTCTTATAATCTGAGATTTTAATCTCTGCTTTCCGAGCAACCCAACAGGCCTAAACAAAAGCAGCAGGGTGAGGGTAGAGGCATGTGGAGTTGTAATCTTGAGAAAAAGGCAAAAAACGAGACATAAAGGGCGAATAAGAGGAAGTGATGGCGATAGAAAGTGGCAGGGAAAAATAAGCAAGAGAGAAAAAGAGAGAGGTCAGTTTTTGAACTCAGCAGGTGGATCGTCTGGATTATAGCCTTAAAAAATAAATAAATCAGAGCATTCAAACACGATAAGGTCAGAGTTGATGCTGTGGCCTTAGAGAGAACATTTGTCTGTATTAAATCTCTATCTCCATGTATTGATGTGGCATTTCTACAAGATCCACAACCTCTGAGTCAGCTGTAGCCGAGTGCAACCACCCACACTGATCTACCAAACCATGACTCCATAAATGAATAATTTTACAGCTCATACTTCATGCGATCATTTAAAAATAGTGTTCAACAAAAGCATGAGAAAAAAAGTTAAAACCCGGTTCAATTCAAATTCAGTGAAACCCATGCTAAACTCAGTCATAATGTATTTCGCACAGCTGTACAGCTTAGTCCAGCTGGCTGTAAATTTAGAAATCCCATAACCTGAATGACTGAAATTCTTCAGCAAACACCCAACACCTAATTAAGAGAGGGAGTGAACTTGCAGTCCTGGAAGTCAAGCCGCCCTTTTATGTGCTTCTTTAAGTACAGTATCCAGCAGACAATGGGAAAAAGATGTAGTTTGAGCCTTTGTGTCATTTTGGAGGCTGCAGAGGTTCTGCTGTGGAACTGATGAAAACCCAGTCTGCAAAAAGCTACAGTCAGCCCCTGCAGGAATACATGATTCATTCGTTTAATATTTTAACTAAATGCAGAAATTGAGTGGCATCTAGAGACTGGTAGCAAAGTGTGTGTTTCCTTAAATATAAAATGCTTTTAAGTCTCATTTTAGTCAGTGACGCACAGTCATTTAGGCTAATTACTTTTTCATGCCACTCGACAGTTCAGTCACAACCCAGTGTGTTAGAAACAGCGTGAAATCTGTGTTTACAGCTAAAAACAGAGATATAAAAATGCAGAAGGAGCAAAGTTTTGCAGCATCACCATGAGCTGATGGTGAAGACTAAGTCTGCACCTATTGCTCCACCTGTGCTTAAGAAGCAAAGAAAATCTGACAATTTAGTGACTTAAACCTTTCAAGACATGCTCTTTCCAGGTTCCTTCTTTAAAATGTTGGGTTAATTATTTCAGAAGCCTTGGCAACTTGTAGTTTGTAGAGGAAAAAAAATGAGACAGCTAAATCAATTCAATGGCACAATTGTACTGTGACTCAACATGAAGGTCTGAACTAGACCTCAAATCCAAATACATCAGCTCATACGGTGCGATAATCACAATGAATCAGCTTTATGTGACATGACTGGGGGGAAAGCAGTGAGTGTATGTTATTCCTAACACAGGATCTCTTTGATGGGCACAGCACTTGTGTGCTGGGTTAATCTGCACCATGTTACTCACACACCCGGCATCACTGCTGGTGTGTCTATTCACCGTCAGCTTAGCCCACTCAATCCCTAATCCAAAAGCACAGAGACAGACAGAGGCAGGCAGATAAACCTATGTACCTACACGTGAAACGTCTCAGTAATTTACAGATCACAGATTCCCTCTGGTGCTTCCTGCTCTGATGCTCATTTTAACAAGTTTAAGGCCCATCTATTATGAGCGCACGGTAGAGAGAAATGGGGAAATGGATTCCACCAGTTGCCGTGACAACAGACGCGGATGAGTAAAGCCGGCCTCGCACCTCGTCGTAATAACTGATGAAGCGAGCGGAAGGTGGCGACCATCAGTCAGCTCCCATTCAACAACATTCACTCCTCCTGCTTTGTTCCTACTCAATGGACAAACAATGGCCGCGTCTCTGCTCATTGCTGTGATTCGTGGTGTTGACTGGGGCTGCTTCAGGGTGATTATCTGTTTGAGCCATAAAACTACGACTAGATAGGAATTTTAGTAGCATCCACCTTCAAAGATGGTGTTTGAGTTGTTTTAATAAACAATGATGTCAACTCAGCAGAATAAAATGTCCTGAACTCACCTGCTGCGTGTACTGTAATCACATTTTGTGTTCTCCAAGGCTGAGAACATGTTAAACATCTTTCATGTAATGAATAACCTTCTGGTTATTTCTTCAAGAACAGCATTAAAAATCATTTACTGTGTCAGCAGCAGAACAACATCTTCATTGTTCAATTATCAAGAAAGCTGGAAATTACTTCTCTAGCGAGTAGTTTCATAATTTATATTTTTTTAAATGACTAATTCCATCATAGTATATTCTTCATGAGACCAAAACAAATGTGGTTTGGAATCTGTGTACGGGGAAGGAACAGTGCCATAGACATCAGTTGGAAAACTGCCCACATGACCCCCTGTGATGGCCTGAATTCTGAGAGTGTTTATCCACCAAACACTCATGACCATAAAAATATTGTATATCAACTAAAACAAAACCTAACTTGAACTGGCTGACAGCAAACACAAGCAATTCCAGCAATGATTACATTCCAGCTGCTACTTAGGTCACAAATATCCAATTATCCTTCCCAGTATGACACCAGTTACCAAGAAATAATAAAACAGGGTAAAGGTTTGCAGTGTTTTTTTTCTGAATTGAAGGAGACATAAATAATTTAAATGGGGAAAAAACATTTCCATCTATCCAACTGAATGAAAACAAGCAGTTTTAGAAATAAATAAATTGCAGCTGTACTAGGCCAAAAAGTGGAATTAGATTCCAGACAAAGCAATCTCCTCTTTCTTGTCATGAATCTAAGGAAGACAAATCAACTTCAAAAACCTATTTTCCAGCGGGAATAGTGTCAGAAGCACAGGGAGGGAAACACACACCCATCCTTTTGCTAAAGATCAAACAACACAAACAAAAGCTTGGAGAGGAGGAAACCTTCCTCTATGAAAGTGATCCTAAAACACAACCACTAAAAACTCATACTCTGTCATGTAAACACACACAAGAGCAAAGTGACCTTTAAGGTCCATCCACAGGGATATTTCGAAAACCCAACTTCGCTACAGTGGTCGTACCTGGCTGAACAACTCAATTTCCTCTGATACTCAGTTGTCTTCTTTTCATCACGCCACAGAAGAGCTGTGTCTGTATGTGGCATCTCAGAGGAACAGAACAGCTCATTCAGAGACGCAAGCGTCCGAGGCTGTTGATGCAAGTCACTCAGAAGACAACGTGAAATACAGATAAGAAGATGCAGAGTGTACATTGTGCAGTCAAAGTCATTTTATAAGGAATTACCAATTATTCCCAAATTCCAGCATCTCAAATGTAAGTTTGAAGATGTATAATAATAATAACCAGTAGATATGGGTCAAACATTCGTTGCAGCACTGATTGTATCTGATTTTAATTGTTTTCTTCCTGTGTTATATTTTTGAAATTATAGATTTAATTTGAAAAATAATAACTACGCAGTAAATCTTTACTTTGCATTTTGCTTGCTTTAATCATAATGAGTATTTGATTGTTAAATTAGCTCTCAAATGTGTCCTGCAGCAGGATCCAATTTCCTGACTCTGAAAGAAATAATAAATAATGAAGTAGTTATAACACAAGAACAAAAACCTCCTCCTGTCTCTTTTACCCCATCCTTAGACACTACAGTTTCCAGCTTTCCACTGGAAAATATGCTAAAGGAAAGCAAGTGACTTTAATTCTACCACAGCAGCTACCACAGAGGTGCCCTTTGGCAAGGCAGCACATCTTTCATCAACAGAGCAGCTCAGCAGTAATCTGTTTACACAGAGCAGCTCCCAGGTGTGAAAGATGCTCAGCAAACACATCTACAACCATCCCCACAAGTACCATTAGATAACGACTGAGAGCCGAAGACAAACGCTCTGCATCTTGTCTAAGAACGATTCTTAAGGGTGTAGTAAGAAATGTCCTTGTGTTGTTTGGTGTGAGTACATTGGTGCACTAATGAGCTAACAATACATCCTAGATACACGGTTCACAGTTGTGAATGTGGGTGTCAGCTGGCAGAAATGCTGTTTCTCTCCAAGGGTTGTAGCTGTCTGAGTGGTTCTTATAACGATTATATTCAAATTAAGTCAGTCTGAAGGAAATCCCTGCAATATAAGGGGCACTGAAATTAGGGTTTACTCGAGGTTTCCTCAATCAACATCCTATGTTCTGTCGTCAACCTGTAGCTGGGTCAGATAACATCTGTTTTGAAGCCATAACGAGTTACTCCATCTCTAGGATGCACAAGATGAAGACACAGGTGGGCCGCACAAATGCATGCCTGCATCATGCGTCAGTAAAACCCATCCCAACGCTGAAATTTCTGAACGTACACCTTGAACTCAAGGCTGCACACTGGACAAACCTGCTCCACCACTGGGTCAAATGTCAACAAGATGCCTCGATGATTAAAGGCTCTGTCTGTCTGGATCTGTATGAAGCCTCATGCATCTGCACCAAACTCCATTTAAAGTCTGTCACTTTAATGCATGTGAGCGCAGATCCAGACACTGAGAAATGAGACGTGATGTAGGAGCCAAACCTACAGCTTCGTCGGGAGTGTGTAGTGTAGGTGTTGTGCTCATTTTCCGTCTGTCAAGGCGCTAATTGCGTTTAAATTGACTGATTAATTCTCCCATTAGACGCAAACAACACTGTCGCGGCTCTTCGCTAGACATCGGCGCGACAGATGTTTTGCAGTTGCCTTAAATACACTACACTACTTCGAAAGGCGGTGGATTTTCTCCGAAGTGCGTTTGTTGTCTGCTGACAGAAAGCTAGCTCAGATTAGCTCACATTTACGGACATTTCAACTACAAAACTACATACTGTCAACTCTTGTTCAACAGCCTCCGGCTCAGCTGACACCAGACCTAGGCTCTGCATGAGTTAAATGTTTGGAGGAATCTCTTTTAAAACCGCAGGAGCGATGTTTGGGCTGTGTGTAGTGAAGCCGAGTTTACTTAGCTAGCTAACGTTAGCTAGCTTAACTTAGTAGAGTATATATTTACCATATTACCGCCGCTGATGTCACCGCGTCCCTACTTCTGAGAAACTTTTCTCCACAGCAGCGCAACCAGCTCCGGACATAATCCCGAGACTCACACCGGATCCCCCGCGTTGCTGCGCGCAAACGTAACTAAAGGCGACCGTCGTCCGCTGGCATCGACGGGGCAACACTTGCCATCGCGGCTCCCACCGACAACAAACTGACGGACGGATGGCGGCAGCGGTGCTGCTCCTTCCTCCAACCTGCCCGCCGCTGTAATCCTCCTAAACCCCGCGAGCTGCGTTAGCACAGTGTGCGAGCACGCCCCGCCCGCCGCGTTGCACAGAGGGAGGGGCGGTGGACGATATCTAATACACCCACATGAATTAATTTGTGAGCAGACAGCAGGACCGCACCGTTAAACAGCTGGTTGTTCGCACAGATACAGTAGGTGTAGAAAGTACAGTCAGCTATAGTACTACTATACTAGTGTACTGTAAAAATTAAGCTATTAATACTCAGTGACTGCCCATTTGCCAGTGTAGTGTTAGGTTTGTTTAATCGCTCTCTGTCCGAGCTTCAGGTTATACTGGACTGCTTTAAGATATTGAGTTTCGCTCCCTGTGCCATCGCTGCCATCATTCACACAGACTATGTTTAGAGCAGCTAAAGCGCAGTGATAATCAGATATCTGAATTAGCCGTGACACGGGCTATATCTCAAGTGAAAGGATAGATGAATTACCTCTAAAGATCTGGGCCGTGACTTATGAATGATTTAAAGGCCCAGCAGATGTACAGTGGCCCTGCTGATGAAGAAACCAATTAGTATGGTTGGTGACCCTGTCATATGATCTGGGCCTGCTCATGGTTTACACAAACACAAGAAATCATCCTCACTATGTTAGTCTGCTGATCAACACGGCCACTGCCTCCCATCACACACTGACACACTGTCCTCTCTCAGTCTTTAATACTCTCTTTTGACCTGAAGCTCACTTTAAGAAGACAGTGAGTGACTCAGCCCAGTGGTAATCACTGTGACGAGTCTGTGTGCCAACAGGTTGGACACTTCAAAGCTGTGCGATTCAACTGGCAGAGCAGAGAACGGAACCTGGCACTGAGGAGCAAGACAGAGCAAGGACATCCATACTGAAACCTGAACCTAGATCCACAACTGTGCCTATGCTACCTAATACACTTCCAGTCCATTTCCCCCTTGATTTGTCAAATCTATGTTCATGCATATCAAAGAAAGCAGCAGCATGGGCAGACGAGCAGAGGATAGTTAAATGTGACATTTAATTAGGTCCAGATTGGTACATTAGCATTGATTTGGTTTAGAGAGGGTATTAGCTGTGGGCTCACAAAAACAAATTTAGCCATTAAGAGCAAACCTCTAATGGGCGCTACAGCGCTGCAGGAGTCTTATGAGGCTGTGGAACTGGAAAACAACAACAGAAGAGCAGTTAGGGACAATTGCCTCTGCCTGAAATAGTAAGTAGAGTTCAAAATCTAATTACACTCCAATAAGTGGGACGCAACCAAATAGTTTTATCTGCTGTATATAAATATCAGAATTCACGGTTATACCGTAACTGCGTTTAAACATCATAAACCCACGTCGCTAATCTCAAAATGCCATTGTTTTCCTTTTCCCACTGCAAATGTTTGTGTTCCTTACTGACTTCCTGAACCACCTCCTGTCTCCATGTCAGCTGTGACATCACCCTGAACTCTGTAACACTCAAGACTTCTGGAACACTGGTCCAGTACATTTGGGTGTGGCTCTGGATTGTTTGGATGATGGTGAAGACCAGGATCTTCTAGTGATGCTCCAGAACAATACATGTTTAGGTCAAGCGGGCTGGAAGGTTTCGCTGGAAATCAGGGAGGGTTGAAACGAAACATTCTGTAGGGATATTTGGGTTAGAGTGATTGATCAGAACATTAATTCAAGGTTCTAGAAAAGTAAATAGTTAAGCTTTGGTGCTACCACACTATGGCCCTTGATGCCAGCACATGCACCTCACCGCTTACGTTTGTCACTTCCATGCTGGTAAAGCTGGCGTCAGCACTACTATCAGTTCCCATCCGTCCCTGTAAAATGTCTATGAGAGAAAAAGAAGCCGAGAGCTAACTGACGCACAGCACCTTAATCTGACCCTGCTGCTGCTGTGCCAGACAGGAAGGGAAACTCTCCAGAGCACACAATGATCAGACGTATTGCTCTGAGAAGAAACGTCTCTTTGTTTCCTCTTTCATTTTGTTTTCTGTTAAGACACTATACTGAGAATGAAGCGGATCACATCGGCTGACATCATGGAGATGACGTTAAGCTTAGAAGAGCTCGGACATGAATCTCTCCCTTTACATTCACAAGAAATGTGCCCCAGTGCTACAACAAGTAAATAGGGAAGTAAATATTACTGGATTATAAATTCATCCAGCGATCATCAGTATTTTCATTTGGGAATATGATGAACACGGAGGCAAACGCTGCGACCCCCTGCTGTGCGGATCTGTTAACATAAATCATCTTTCATCCCTTGTGTCATGAAAGTCAAACCAGTTCAGGCAGAATCTATTGAACAGAAGGCTGCCGCCACACATAAACATACTTTGAGCTCAGTAATTGGAGCAGTAAAGTTATGGCGTATTTTTGGATTCCTCATCATTTTATCCCGTCGCGTCCTCAGATCACACTCTTGGCTTATTAAATCTGTCAGCCTCCTGCTCACTTTTTATTATGAAGTTGATGCTTTGGTGCCAGCAATTACATTTTCTTTCATTATGTGTGTCCCTCTGAGATGGTAATTTCCGTACCTTTCTCTTTCACCTCAGAGCTTTTATCTCTCTCACCACCTCCTTCCTTTCTTTAACTCATGGCTGGCTAACATTTCACTTTCAGGAAGCCTCTGAGCCCATGATCTGAAATAATAACATTTATGTCAGCCGAGTGGTTTAAACTACATAAATGTTCTTTCCACCTTTTGCTATTAATGCTCATAAGCCTCATTAGCCTCGGCAGCAGACGAGTAATGATCCTTGCTTTAGACACAGACACAAACAAATTGTGGCAGAGGAGGAAAAGAAGGAGCTGTAGCCTGGCAAAGTGGACAGTGAGTAATCAGTCTGAGCATCCACATATATCACCAGGCAGGAGTAAACAGCAGAGAAGACTCAGTCTGACGTGGTATTAAACCTGCTAAGAGGCGGCATCAGAAAGCTCAGTGTGACTTGACCCTGAGATGAAGCTGCACCTCCTATTTGTCAATGTAGCCCAAGTTTGCAAACTCTCAAACAAATCCACAGATGAAGCTTCACTGCTTCTCCTTGTCACGCCCCTCAAGATCTCTTCAGCCGTTACAAAAGCATTTCTTTAAGGTTCCCTGCTTTCCATGGCTTTTGTCCCAGCCAAGCAGGGGAACTAAATCAGTGGGTCACTTGAATGAGCTCGGTGGGAGTGGAAAACGTTTGGCGGGTTTATGGCCCTAAGGCAGTAAATATGGATTGAAGCTCTGCAGAAGATAAGATGCACTACTGTCAAAGTTAATAATACGGCCACGGATTCAGAACTGCTGCAGTTTTAGTCATACAGTGGTTATGCAAACCCAACTGACGATGCTATTACACACAGAGGAACAAAGGAGGGTACATTTGCGAACACAGATGTTTCCCAAAAAGGCAGAGCTGAGATCGTGAAACATTATGCAAATCTACATCGTCTTTGATTGTCAGATGGCGTCAGCAAAGACCCACAGACATGTTTCAGCTGATAAGTTGAATCCAACCACAACACGGACTGTTCTTTTCAAAACTACAGCCCCGCAGTAACACGATCTGTGCTGACCATCTGACGGTGTGAATGCTTCCACACATTGTGGCCTCTTTGAGCAAATACGGGCACCAGAGGTCGTTTGAAATAAATATCTAAGGGGTCAGACTTTGAAAGTGCGTGGAGGCAGTGAGGAGGAGTGCTGGGCACGCTTCCATGTGTTATCGCTGCCCTCCTGCTTCACGGCCGACCCAGCTTTTGACATTTCAGCCCCTTTGTCTTCACTTGAGTGGTTTGAGGAGTCTTTGAGGTTTGTTTTCTAGAATAAAAGGCTCCTGCTGTGCTATGTAGGTGCCAAGAGAGGATTAAAAGAACTGAGAGATACAGCGTTGTGCCATTAAAATGAGAGGTCAGGGAGATAAAAGCAGGCAGATCAACTGGCTGACATACGGTAGGACTGGACCGAACCAAACATATCATTGTAGAAAAGGGGAAACAATGAAAACAAGCTGCTTTATGCTCGACAGGGATTCAAGTTCAGCATTTTAAATAAATTGTCTTCCTGCCTAAAGTCGAAAAGATGAGAACTCTGACACAGTTAAATCAATAGAAATTAGCTTATCTGAGTAAAAAACAGGCGACACCGGGAGCCAGTTTATCTTCCTCACACTTGACATCCTTTTTTTTTATTTGCACATATACAGCACAAACTACAGGTCAAACACTGACTCAAAAATGCTTTCAACAAAAACTTCACGTTGCAAACTTCCTGAAGGCAGGATGAAGAAAAGAGGCAAGCTCACATTGTTTTAGCGAAAACACTGAGAAAACACATGACAACAGAAACCTCTGTTTATAGTACAAAGCCGGTTTCTCCCCTTTAGAGCAGGCAGCTCAAAGCCATAGACAAGGTTATATGTTAATTGGGGTAAACGTACACACACACACACACGCACGCAGCCCTGCTCCAGATAAATTTCACCAGACAGGCTAATTCTAAATAAATACAGTCATATCTGGGTTAACATACCTTATATATGCACAGACCCACCTGTGGCTGCCAACAATGGAATAATAGGACATCAGCAGATGTACCCACTGTCCCTCTACTGAGGGAAACACCTGAGGCATTGCAAAGAAAAAAGACCAGTAAATCTAGATTTAGTCTCTGAGCATCTTTGAAAGATGATACGGTTTAAAAGAAATATGATGTCTAGGAAGCTCCTGATAGCATGATATGTGAATGTACATGGTGTGGTTTGGTGTGTACACAACCAGGAAAGACGTAACTGCTAACATCAGTAACATCCGTTATTACCATGGTGACAATTTGAGGAATGCATCCGTAACAGACATGGCAAGAATTTAGTTGAGACTACACTTACAATGGTGTGTGTGTGTGTGTGTGTGTGTGTGTGTGTGTGTGTGTTTGTGTGTGTGTGTGTGTGTGTGTGTGTGAATTCAGAAGAAGTCTGAATAGTTGTCACCATGGCCAGTGGGGGCCATTATCATCATCAGGGAAACTGACCACCTGCAGACACAGACACACACACGCTTGATCCAGCGTGAGGGTAAAGATGCTATAAGAGGATTATGTGGTTATGATATCAGTAACAATTTATCACAATTAACTCCTTTAATCATGTACAAATTAAATAAGTTAAGCTAGTTTCAGAGTCTGTGAAATGTATCAGTATTTTATAAGAGACAAGCAGCAGACAAATGTAGTCACAGACTCGTAGATAGTGGAGCTTTTTGCTTTTGACAGATGGTGAATATTAGACACAAATAATGTTATTTTCCAGTGCGGCCAAAAGTGCTTTTCTTCGCTTCACTAGGAAATTAAGTCCCATGGGGCAAAGATGTTAGAGATAGTGCAGGTTTGAAACTAAAAGTCAGAAAAAGGTTTCGCAAGTTATCAACACAAACATCTGGAAAATATTTTATAGCATTTAGAGTAAAATCCGTTGGACGGATGTGAATATCTCCAGGTTCAGAAATTGTCACAATAGTTTTCTTAAAGGATGCACAGAATCGCTTTCTGAGTTAACAGCTGGAATAATTGCATCTGCTGGTGCTGCAGAAACGTATGTGAGCAGCTAGTTTCCAGGTGAACCGCTAGTTGTTTGAGCAATGCTCAGCTGCAGCGGCCAAGGCAGGAGCGTGGGCTTGCTTTAGTGTTCAAACCCCAGCGGCTGAAGAAGGAAGGAAGGAAGCAGGTTAACATCAGTGATGATGGGGCTGCATAACCAGTGGTGCCTGTTATATATTCAGCTTGTCAGAGCCACACTGTTAATGTTGACGCTGTGTTTTACTTGTAACACAGATGAAACTGTGCACTGTGATCATTTCAGTCTAGTGGCTGCATGACCTGAGTGGGTGGAGCTCATTTGTGTGCAGCATAACACAGCAGATCCACTGACTCACTGTGTGCACAGATGCTGGGACAGTTAAAGATGGGAAAAATGAAATGCACAACATTGGTGGTTACAACCACACATAAAGATTTGTGATATTGCGATATATTACTTAATATTACAAATGAAGAATCAGATTAATGGGACATGTCCATCCATTAAAAGAACACAAACAAACTGCAACCACACAAAACACAGCCTAATACTGCACAGGAGGACATCTGCAGGCTGGATGGTGAAATGACAGATTGTGAAAAGATCCAGTCCAGGAACATAAACAGCATGTAAACAAAAACATACAACAATTGCAGCATATAATGACATGTAGGGTGTAACACTGATACAGGACATGCAGTAAACACATTAGTACGACAATGTACTAAACATTAGTTAAGCCTGCCCTTATCCCACATCGTCCAACAGCTTTGTCAGTTTGTTTCAGCCTTTATTTATCTCTACAACATAAGAAAAAAATGTTTTGTTTTTTAACAAAACAACTCTTGTTTTGAGTAAATACACTTTTATGACTTATCATGACCATCTCGCCTGTTTAATTAACTTGACTTAGTCATGGCTTTGAGTGTTGCAGCATTAAGCCTTATTACAGATGCGTTTCTGCAGAGCTGAGATCATGAGGACAGTGAAAACACTAAAAAAAGCAACATGTTACTGCTTCTTCCTTCTACCACTTCCTCGTTTCTGGACTGTTGGCTTTACAGGAAGAGCCCTATTACACTGAAAGGGGTTACATAACATTCTTACTGCTTTCTGTTGCACATATACCATCAGACGGAGGCACCTAATGCAGACATGCACAAAAGAGCACAGTGTCAGCACAATAAGAGCAGCCCAAAGCACAAAGACTGTCCAGAGGATGCACAAAAAACCCGTCGCTCTGATGGAGCAGCTAAGACTGTGATGGACAGATAAAGAGAGGAGCGACACAAACATGACCTCATGCTCAAGCACTCGGGAGCAGAACAGAGTAAAGTCAGAGATCCAGTGAGAAGGAAAGACAAAATGAAAGCACAGCGTCTGGCTTGCTGTACACATTCCTTGCGTGGTATTCCTCGCTCTTAAGGCCAATCACATGCTGCTCTGCAGGAATGAAACATGGTGGAACTTGTCTGGCCTGTCCCTCAACTGTAAATAAACTTTCCGGTAGATCAATCTGTTTCTAGTCCTGCCTTTAGCTGCGGTCTGCGTCCTCTGAGGTGAAACAGGGCACATCTCAAGAGTAAACCCACAAACAAGTGATAATAACGAGCTCTTCATATGACAGAGGAGCTATGCTGTCAATGTCAGGCTCGTAAGAGTGATAACGCGCAGCTGATCCCATGTGACCAAGCAGATGACATCATTCACCCGAACAAATAAAAATAAAACAACCACTGTGAGAGACATTTAGAGCAAAAACGCTACCTCTGTCACGTAGATAAGTGGGATCGTGCTGTGGTTCTTCCTCATGCCTCCTCTTCCTCACAGCCTGAGGTCAAAGTGCATGTCACAGCAGCTTCTGAGGACCTGCACACATCAGGGAGCTCTGTCTGCCTCTTGGAGGTTTTTAAGACTACCCTCTGAGGTAGGAGGAGTGTGCAGGAGTGTGTCTGTCTATCCATTCGCGTGTGCAATCCTCTTGTGAAATCTTTTGCTTCCTGTGTTACCAGTCATTAGACTCAGCCCAACCTGCACATGCCCTGCTCTGTACTTGCCTCACACCCACTACCTCTACACCCTCTGGGGAAAAGACCACCTTAAAAGGCATGAAGCAGCCCCAGCGGGAGTTTTTTTAGATCTCTATCAGCCACCGTGCACTGGCTCAGGCGCGTTGTGCACACACACCAACAGCAGCCAGGGCTGCCTGTCAGGGAGGATGGAGCGATGCAAACAGGCAGCGAGGCAGGGCAGCAGTTTGAGGGAATGACTGTGGCTTCCTGAGGCCAGAACACTTCAAGTCTAAGCATGTGTGTCAAGGTGAACACATTTAGCATGTACTACAGTTTGTGATAATGCAGATAGGATAAGGGCTCGGTAAAACATCAGGGAATTTCCTCACAGCTATAAAAGTTCCAGAAGATGCGTTTTATACAAGACAAGACGGACTCTGCCCCCACCCATAAATCAAACCTTTGAGCCCTGAGCAGGTGCAAAAACCTGGGACAACGTGGCTTCTAGGTACATAAAAACTAAATGCGATGAGATCATCACCTTGTGCGCTCTGTCTTAGGCGTTAAACTATTATCTTTAGTCAAGTGGCGTTGTCATCAAGGAATCCTTCAAATAGACTAGTAATCAACTTATCCAACTCAAATATTCTTACTCAAACATGTAGAAAGAGGAATAGGACAGAAACTCCATCAAAGTTCTGACCCACCAGTCAACGGGTGGACGTTTCAGCCTCGTGCACATAGGACAATGAGAAATCTAAAGCATATTTTTTACTCCATCTGCCAAAAGGACAGAACTGGGACAATAACAGCATCAGAATGGTAACAGCTCATTGCTCTACTGAGAGGTCTACAGTCAAACGGGGCCCACGGCACTGACTCTGACTCATTAAGGTCAGCTCACATGGACAGAATCTAGATTTCAACAGTGAAAATGCTCAATAAAGAGCTCTGATGTTTGTCTAGGAGTCAAATCCATGCGTCAGACATGAGGGAGGAGGAGACAGAAAGATGACAAAGAGGAGGAGAGAGGAGGCCATGGAGAGGTGACAGCTGGCGGGAGTGTGCCACCACATTAAGATGACCGCATTTACTGATGCTGGGACACCAAAATTTCCCCACTGCGGGATAAATAAAGATCTATCTATCTATCTATCTATCTATCTATCTATCTATCTATCTATCTATCTATCTATCTATCTATCTATCTATCTATCTATCTATCTATCTATCTATCTATCTATCTATCTATCTATCTATCTATCTATCTATCTATCTATCTATTTAACTTCTTGGTGGCATCACTAGCTGCTGCATCAGCGATTACAAAGGCCAACAGGGGTGTGAAGTATGAATCTGCTCACAAGCCAAAGAAAACTCAGGGTTTAGCTGTCATCTGTGAAAACACTTCCTTAAACAGGCCTGGAGAATTAAAGAGGATTGCTGCTCTCTGAAAGCGCTTTCAGATTCTGTGTCGCCTCCAGGGTGACAGCGCTGAATCACACATTAAAGTCAAAGCAAACAGCGCCATCTCCTGGACAATGTGCACCACTGCACGGGTGCTGCTGCAATGAAGCCGCTAAAGATTATTTCAAAAATGACTACACATTATTATTTATGTTATTTCAGTAACACATAGTAAAACATTTTACAAGAGTGACAAAGAACATTTAAAACGCTTCCCCTTCCAACTTATTTTTGAATCTTGGGGCCCCACGCAGGTTATTAAACATCTACTGTCCCGTAGTGGGGTCGAATAGGTAAAAGCAAGCTTTCCAAGTTTTTTTTTTAAATTTTCATCAGGTCAAGAGGAAGAAGACGGGCGGACTGAAAGCAGACGGGGGCGCTAATGCTCATTTTACGCTGGTTGTAACCGCCATAAAAAGCCACGAAGAAGAAATTAGTCACCATAACGTCACTTCCCCTCAGTTCAGGCGGGTTGGTTAAAAGTAGAGAAGCGCTTCAGTCGACTCTTCTGTAACAAGAGTACTATAAATAAAATACCCGGACGACCTAGTTGATTACATTTGAACTGGCAGATACGTGAGTTAGCTGAATCTAGCTTAGCCTTACCGGATAGTGAACACGTACGTTAGCAACTAGCAAAGCTAACGTCCAGGGAGGTTAATGTTGTATTGTTGGTTAGTCGTAGTATTTACATTTTTACATTTGCTATGGATCGACCATCAAGGTTAGTCAGCTCTTTGTTTAGTCGTCATTAATGTCAAATTTTGGTTAGAATCACTTAACGAAAACGTCCACGTTGTTTACTGACACAGGAAAACAAAAGCTGTGAATTACTGCGAAGCCAAGGACTTTGATGACGGTGAGTTGAGAGCTTATGACGCCATCAGTTACAATCAGACTGCAGACGTTTGCTTCTGTGTATAGATTTGCAGGTTGTCGGCTTTATACATGTCAATAATATCCATTCCATTAAATCGATTGACAATCCCCACGGTGGGGTGGTTTAGGGAACGAATGCTTCACTTAAGTATAGGATGTCACCATCAACATATCTCTTCTTTCTGTCTTTTTTGCTCTTACAGATGAGGATTTTGCTCCACCCAGTAAAAAAGCAAAGGAGGATTTGAAACCAGATGACTGCAATAACTCATCAAGGAAATCCTTCAGTCACGAGACAAACTCACAGTCCACACCCAGCCAGAAAAGGTGTGTCGCAAATAAACGGCATCATTTAACGTCATTTAATATTTGCTACCTACTTGGATGGGGATGTTATTGTTTGAATTAGTCCACATGTTTTTTTGTGCTGTATTGACATAGTACAATTATGTCAAGCTGATCACCCATGCAGAACTAGACAAGTTCCTTGTCTCTTAAGATAACAGGCAGGCACATGAACACGTCTTGCCCCAGTTTTCACAAAGCATTCACCAACCTTATTTTCACAGAAAACCTTTAGACGAGAAGCTGCATAACAGAGATCTAGAGGCAGCGATTACGCTTTCCTTACTCAATAATGCAGACGGGATGAAGGACCAGTGTCTTACCAGTAAAGGTAGTCTACAATTTATGAAATGTATGTTAATAGTACACTTTAGTATGTCAGAGATTTTAACTAGTATATCTGTTCAATTTGTCAAGGAGATGTCATGGTTCAGCTTCCAGTAGATGTAAATACCGATCAATCGTCAACACACCTGTCTAACTGCAGTGTAGATAGTACGATTTTAGGTAAGTTCCCCCTTAAACCTCTCTTGTTTCTTTATTACATGAACTACATGTTATCTTCACTAAGCCACAGCAGTCACTGACTACATTAACATTAAAAATCCAGGTCTGGATGAAATCACATCAGAGAAAGAGTCATGTGCCCCTTCTAGACAGGGAAAGGCTACTGGATCAGTGGAGGAACCGAGAAAAAAAGTTAAAGAAGATGAGGACTATCAACCAAAACTGATACCAGGTAGTTACTAATGTGTTCCTCCTTAAGTAGCTGTCTGACATTTTTGTGTGCCATTAAAATTATGCTTCTCTAGATTCAGAAAGCGATGACGATTTCAATGAACCTGAAGAGAGCGAGGATGAGGAATTCACTCTGAAGAAAGTCAGCAAAACTAAAAAGGAGAAAGTGAAGAAGAATGAGAAAGTCAAACAGCCTCCTGCTTCTAAAAAGGAAAAATCAAAGCCTAAATCCAAGGCAGCAGGTTTGGGGGGTTTTTTAACACTCAAAAAGTTGCAGCATCTTTGTTTTGCCATTTTGTGTGTCTATCAATTTGAGGACTACTTCATCCCTGCAGCTTCCCCCCCAGTGAGAAGTCCTCCAGCAGCTAAACATGCACCCAAAAGACCTGCTCCATCCTCAACCGTCTCAGCATCTAGCACTGCAGTGCCACTGAGCCCAGCAGGGGGAAGAATACCGAAGTGGAATCCACCAGGTAGAGTATTAACCATCACTGAATTATGAAAATTGAATATTAACTCAAAACATATTCGTCATTGGAAAAACCTTGCTCCGTGGCCTTTTTGATGCTATTTATGATGCTACACTGGGTCCCAGTGTCTTGAATAAGCTTAAACAGAATCTTTTACATTGTGTGCACATCTCAACTGAATTTTCAACTCAACTCAATTCTGCTTTCGTTCCAGGTCAGATTGGTAAAAGTCCCACCTCATGCCAGAATCCAGTAGTGAAGTCTCCAGGACAGGGTCTGCGGCTCGGGCTATCCCGTCTTGTTCGAGTTAAACCTCTTCACCCAAGTGTTGCAAGTCACTGACTGAAGTGGTCGCCAGACTGTCGACACCCATTTTGTGTTGTTTAAGTTCAGGTCCTTTTAGCTTCAACAAGGATAATGTAAATATTATTTTGTTTCTTTTAATAAAATACAATACGTATTGAGTCATTTCTAGCAAGATATATATATATATACTCAATAAGTGCTTTCAGCTTTGGTCTCTCATGCTACACCTGGAATTTGTTACTTGTTTTCATTAGTCATTTTAACGTGCAAAGTAATGGGGACAAATTGTTTTCACAGCTTGTGACAGGTTGTGGTTTTTAATATATTGTGTACATAAATATAAAATAAAAGCACTTTTACACTTACTTATTGTACATTGAGTTCAATGATGCTACCAGAGAGATTTCTACAGCTAAGTGGTTCACCAATACTCAGTTTAAAGCTATTAGTTACATTTACAAGCACATACTGTACTTTGGCTGACAAGTAATAATTGTGTTTCATTTGGATGTCAGAGCAACGTCTACACAAGCTTTCAGGTTCTTGTCACAAATGATGATAAAGCACACAGCTGGCGGCAAGGGTGCAGGCAGGAGCCTGGGGAAAAACAAACAACAGGACAATAGATAGTGATGTGTTGCTCAACTGTCAACGTGTACAAAACTAAAAATATTAAATTAAATAGACCATTTGAATGTGTTGAATTAAGGTTAATCTTGAATTCCTTCTAGAGAAAAAAATTTATTAAGTCACAGCACATTTGTACTAAAGCACTTTTACCAGTTTGTCCTCAGATTTAAAATATTAAAAATCTTATGGGGAATAAATTTGTATTTTATATCACATTTTTAAAACTGAAACACTGTTTTCTTACGGTAGTTCTTCACTTGCGAGTACATTTCTATGTGTTTACTTGGTAGTAGTGATACTTCTACCTGAATGTTCTTATCTGTTTGTCTCCTCCTACAGCTCTTTTTCTCTTTCAGTGGAAATTTGAAGAAATATCCTTAAGGCATTTTCAGCTGTCACATTTACTCAAAGGACGGACCGATGAACAACCTGAAACATAATGTATAACACCTACAGCCACAACTGTCACTGGTATTAAGACATTAAAATGTGTTTTAGTTTGTTTCAGAGTCTCGCTGCGTCTCCACCGTCCCAGCTGACTGCAGTCCTTCATCTCCACCCTACTCACATAGCACTGATGACAGCACATCATGTGAATATTGTATAAAACTCAGGATATCAGGTAACTAAGCTAAGGTGTGTCATTGTATTTGTGTGTTGAGGGCGTAGGAAGAGAGAGAGGAGGGAGAGCACTTAAAGGATCTGTACCTTTAATATAGGACACGTTATCCTCCCATTTCACTTGAAGGCAGAAAAGAGGACATGCGCTGCAGCACCAGAATGCGATCTGGTTGGGTTAAAGGAATACTTGTGGCCTTTACTGTGGCCTTCACCTGGTTAAACTTTGGCTCCATAAAGAAAGAGGTCCAGGTCCACGCTGACAGGCGCCAGAAGGCCCAGCATAACGACTCCATCAGGGGCCAGGGAATGCTCAAGAGGATGGACAACATGGAAGAAAACATCAAAAGACTGTGTGAGTCCAATGCTTATGTTATGTAGCATAAGCTTCTCAACAAAGTCAAGTTCTTTAAAGATATGAAGCAATTACTGCTGCTTGTCCACAGTAAATCTGGTGAATCAGCTAGGAAAGAAGGAACCAGCACCACAGAAGAACGCAGGCGTGATAGAAGAGAAGAAGGTGGTGAGGAAGCTGTACCCGAACTCCTACCTGTTCCGTAAGTGGGGTGGGGAGCTGTCAGAGGAGGAGCAGAAGGAGGCGGAGACGTCGTTTCAGAGATACGGATACAACGCTTTCCTCAGCGACAGACTGCCCCTCAACAGACAGATCCCAGACACCAGGCCCCCCAGGTGACATGCAGGAACAGAGGATAAACATCTGATTCACGGATTCAAATACATAAAGCAAATCATTAAAAATCTAGTTTTTCTCACAGGTGTGCTGAGAAGAAGTACCCAGACAATCTTCCTACCATCAGCGTCGTGTTGATCTACCTGGACGAGGCTCTGTCTGTCATCAAAAGAGCCGTACGCAGCATCATTGACAAGACACCGGCTCGGCTGCTAAAGGAGATCATACTGGTGGACGATCACAGCAGCAACAGTAGGTCCAGCATTTGACGACGTACACACTCTTATTAGTATTAACAGGTGATTTTATTTTCAGATATGTTTACTTGACTATGTAGTTAACTACAGTACTTTTTCCAACCAAAAACTTGTCAAAGGCACAATGTTGCATTTTTGACTAGACGGTCCTTTAAAAGCAGGTTGTTTGTCATTGGCAACGATCAATCATTGACTTGAAATCCTTTTCTGCAGAGGACCTAAAGGAGAAACTGGATGACTACATCAACCTGATCCACGAGGAGGTTCCGGGTCTAGTGAAGAGGGTCCGGCACGCTGAGCAGCTGGGTCTCACGCAGGCCAGACTGTCAGGGTGGAAGGCTGCTGTGGGGGATGTGGTGGCCATCTTGGACGCTCACATAGAAGTTCATGTGCAGTGGTTGGTTCTTGATAATGACCCTGGTGTCACATCTCTGCCTGTTCTGTGACATTAAACTGTGGCTGTGTGTCCAGGGCAGAACCATTGTTAGCTCGAATCAAAGAGGACCGCACCGTGATTCTGACCCCAGGCTTTGACAGAGTCAACTACGATGACTTAACCCTGACTCCATACATCCCAGCAGCTCACGCCTTCGACTGGGCTCTGTGGTGCATGTACGAGTCCTTCAGACCTGAGTGGTACAAATTGAACGACAACTCCCAGCCTGGCAAGTAAGCCCTGGTCCAGACTCCATTACATTTGACAGAAGCAGTTGGTGTTTGGCCAGATTTGATTATAATCATCCCTGAACATGTTTTTTATCAACAGGAGTCCCTCCATCATGGGAATCCTTGTAGCTGATCGCAAGTTCTTTGGAGAGATCGGAAGCCTTGATGGAGGAATGAAAATATATGGAGGTGAAAACGTGGAGCTCGGCATCAGAGTAAGAGTTTAACATCCGAAATGACTAAACAGTGTGATTGCTGCTAGGTTGGTGCTGTTCTACCTGTATCTGTATGTGGAGGAGGAATCAAATTAAATATGACATGGATACGTTAAATTAGGTTATGAAGTCATCTGCTGGCCTTCACGTTACTCTACAACATAGCAGACGTCACTCACAAAGCTAAAGCTACATAAAAGTGCTCCAGTAGGTTCATTTGAACATTTGACAATTTTGTGTTGCCAGGTGTGGCTGTGTGGAGGAAGCATAGAGGTGATACCCTGCTCTAAAATTGCCCACATTGAACGAGCATCCAAGCCTTATGTCCCAGACCTGAGTCAGATGGTAAAGCGTAACGCACTGCGGGTGGCAGAGGTGTGGCTGGATGAATATAAACACAACGTCAACATAGCCTGGAATCTGCCACCAGAGGTAATGGGTGATGCTCCTCCGCTCATCTAATGCAAACACTCCCAGCTAATGTCCATAAGCATCTTTCCCACAGAACCATGGGATAGACATTGGGGACGTGTCTGAGAGGAAGGCGCTCAGAGAGAGGCTCAAATGCAAACCCTTCAAGTGGTATCTGGACAACATTTATCCTTTATTGGATCCGCTGGAAAACCTGCTCGGTTACGGAGCAGTGAGTGTGTCTGCAGTGAATCTTTAGGCTTGTTTGATGTTAGGTTGGAGCCCTTTATGATCACATGGCCCAGAAATAGATTTCCTTTTCCTTTTTTTAAATTCTGTTGCAGCTCATAAATGACCTGAAGCTGGATCTCTGCATTGACCAAGGCCCAGTGGCTGGGAACACACCCATTGTTTATGGTTGCCACTACTACACACCTCAGGTATGTCCAGACTGACTGCATGCATGGTTGCTGAAGGTGTTAATGCTAATTAGCTGTCCTGGGTTGCAGCATTGTTATTATAGGAATGACGGACAACTCTATATCGGAGGGATCAAATCCCACAAGTACAGCAGCAACCGCTGCCTGGTGGACCCCGGCACTGGCTACCCGGGGCTGTACGAGTGCAACGTGGCTCAGCAGAAGAAGTTCCACATGCTGTGGGATTTTGAACAGGTAAGAACTTTCTCACAGGCCCCAGGTTAGATCTGTGGCTATGAGATGTTTATAAAATGTTTTTAATTTCCAGAATGGACCGATCCAGAACAGAGAAACGAAGAGATGTCTGGAAATCGCAGTAGGTAAAGACGGTTATTACAAACTGGTTGTTCAGCACTGCAGTGGCCAGAGCTGGAACATTCAACACCTCCTCAAACACACAAAGGCTGTTGAGCAGCAAGACAAGGGTCAGAAACTGTAGCCATAGACCTAAAAGGAGTGAACAAGCAGCGACGTGGATCACAGAGAAGAACTGATGATTTTTTTTACATCATGAATTGTTTTATTCTGGGAAGCTCCTGTGTCAAAATCCAGTTACTAGCTACCAAAGAAGCTCCGCATTGGCTTGATATGAGCCGATGGTCTGTAGATGGTTGCCTTTGTTTTGCCTCGTTAAACAGATGATTCCAGTCAGACGGGACACTTGTGTTTTGGTCGTCATGCATTGTCAGCTATGAAGGTGTCCCATTTGTTCTGCCACATGACCTGAGCCCGGTTCTTCAGATGAGCTGGTAGCGAGCTGTAGCTGTAGGCATAAAAACCCTTCACTGTGATTTTAAACGCTATTAAAGAAATTGTAACTTAATGCGCGTTTGAATTTAGTGATGCAATCTTTTTCCTAACCAATCTTTACATAGTTAAGGTTCTGAATAAGTTTGATACACTGGGTTGCACTGAGATGCTTAATACCAAAACTCAGACATGAAAGCAATAAAGAAATCTGCAGGTTCTGACCTGATTGAGTTGACAGCCAGTTCTTTCAAAGTGCCCAGGTTCGACTTCAACCCTCCAATACCCACAAAAGCTTGGTAGAAGTCATAAGAGAGTCCCGTGGTGCCGAACAGAGACGGGTCGTCTGAGCTAATCACCATCGGGTGACCCTCAGACATCAGCACAGCTGCAGGGTGGTTCCGAAGGTCCGACACCAGCTTCAGCACCTTAAGGTCAGAGGTCAAATCTAAGACAATGCTATGGAATATTTCTGCAGCAGTCGGTGTAGTGACAAGATGTTAACCGACCTGGTTTGAGATGGGGCACAGCTCCACAGCCACGCTGCTTGCCCGAGATATCTCTTTGGCGAGTGGGTGGTGGGCCAGGGCATAACCGTGCCCGATGCGGGTGGTGTTGAACAGAAGTGCATCAAGAATGTTTTGATCAACATCTGTACCTTCATTGTCTAGAGGGAGATAATATATATAGATATATAAATATTTAAAGTGCTTAGTTTTGTAATTAAAAAAATATGATCGGCCCACCTGTCTCTCCTGCATGAAAGAAATACGGCAAAGTGGCCCCGAGCTCAGCTGGCAGAGAAAGTGCTTCCCTGAAGTACCAGAGAGTCCTCCCACTGTCCTCCCTGCCAACCTGCCAACCATGAACCAAAGTACACAACATGATTGCCACTTGGTTTTAAAGTCAGTCTGAACGTGACGGATCAGCCCTCACCAAGTCAAATCCTGCAACAACGTCTGGGAACTCTCTCTGCAGCTGAACAGCCTCTTTTACAGCTGCCTTGACCTCCGAAACAGACAGAGCCCTGAAGAGAGCAGCAGAGATAACAGAGCTGAAATGTCTCTACTGACGATGATGCCTTTAATAAATAAATCAATTTAATTAAATGGAACTCATTATCCCTCATGATGTTATTCCACAGTCAAAGTACCTGTGAACAGAAACTATGACTCGGGCGCCGAGAAAGTCTGGATAATCTGCCGTGAATTTCTTTGTGACTTCTTGAAACGTTTTCAGAGTCCAGACCTTATCGTGAATGGTTCCATCGAGCTCGTACGTCTACAACGCACAGAAGAAAAACAGTAGCAGTGGTGATACAGCTGACGTTCTAAGAGAGAAGGGATCAGGTCTAAACAGACCCTTGAGAGACCACTTCGAAGCTCCAGATACATGACGTTATCGTGGTGAAGCTCCTCCAGGCCCTTGTAGTAATAGTCCCTCAGCACAGGAGCATGAGTGATTAGCCCTGCAGCGGCTATGAAGGCCTTCTCAAACTTCTCCCACACAACATCCTGACTGGGGTATTCACCATCAGGATCCTCCGTGACCAGCGTCAGGTGCTGCATTAGACTGAGGCAGCACATTATGGATCAGACCCACTATGACCCCACGTCACGAATGAGGACAGGTGGCTTCTTACCCAACCTGTTATCGAAGATCGAGGGGTCTTTCATTCTGGCTCTCAACGTCTTGAGCAGCTGCCAGTAGAAGCAGTCCCACCGTGGGAAAGGCTGGCGATCAGAGAACAAGAAGCGGACGGAGTTGTCCCAGGTGAAGCAGATGTAGCAGTGAGGTCTGTAGGTGACGTTCTTCACCAGCCAGTCAACGCTGACCAAGGACGAGCTGTGGATGTGGAGGGCCGCACCTGTAGGCACCAGGTAGTTAGTACTGCACCAGCTCTGCGTTGCTTATAGCCATGTCTTTCTAGTCTAGCATCAGAACAAGATGCCCAGAGTTCAGAGGGCTCCCCCTGGCTGCTACATCACCTTTGGGCATCTTCTGTAGCAGCTTGAAGATGGAGCTTTTCTGGATGAGAGGCTTTGCTTTGAAGAAGTGGAGAGCAGGTGGGAACTGGGCAGCAGACATCTCTTGCTCCTTCAGCCGATGCAGGTAAGCGTCTAACTTCTGCTCGGCTGCCGTCAGCGCCACTCGGCCTCCGGTCTGTCTGGACGCTTCCTGGAGCATCAGCAGGTCTCTCCGAGTCGGGTCGGGCATCCCACTCGTCATCCTCACCGAGCACACGAGAAGCATGGAGGTGACCACAGCCTGGCAGATGAAGTTCACCATGTCCTTGTGTGCCACCGGGGGACGCTGTCGTCCTAGAACATGCTCACACAGAAATACTGACTGATATAGTAGATAGTAAATATGATAACACTCTAGTTTAAACACTCTAGTTACACCACCTCAGATGAAATAGGTGTATGGGTTTACCAGCATCATTATTCATGAGTTACACAAAGTATTTAAGACCACAAACACAAAAACACGCATCCATTCAGGGCTGCTTTTTCTCAGTCGGCTGAATCCAAGAGAGAAGGAAAACTATCCTATCACATGTGGACTGTTGAAGAGGAACAAGCTTTAAATTCAGAAATACTCACATACAGGAAGATGCTGCTGTGTCCCGTGTCCCGGTTCACTGCGTCTCCAGAAGCTGTGCTTGTTTTTCCCACCAGCTCCTCACTCGGTGCAGCACGTCAGCAAAAGACCCTTAGCCTCTGGATAATTGAGGCATTTTTTTGTCTGACAAATACCATGTGATAAACTAATGAACGAAGCATGAATGGCCAGTGTTGTATTTACAAAAAAAAAAAAGCAGTGGTACGGAGACTCATGATTTTATTGTTTTACATTTCCACAATATAACATCTTCAGTTTGAGACACAATCATAAAAGAGAAAACGACCACACACACATAATTTAATCTGGAAAACTCATATACATATAGCTCACCCTCTGGAATGATTTCAGCCATCCTTCACTGCATGACAGAAGAATAACACACACAGTCGATGTAACAAGAAATTAACTGTAAGGTCGTGAACGGTTTTCAGCTTTGTTTCGAGATGATTGGTTGGAGCAGACACGTATTAGCGACACAATACCCCATGCAACTGCTAATGTGGGGTAAAGGCTAATGAACCTGGGGAAACGGCAACACAGACGCCGCGTTTGTCATGAAGTCTGATCCAGTTAGACGACGACCTGTTCAACATCCAGCCAATCACAGAGTCCTGTCACCACTGACTAGTCAGTGGAAACAGAGACCCTCAGAGGGAAGCAGCAGAACCAACCAGTCACAAAAATACAGCAATACATCACACAAAACAACGCAGCTCTGTTGCATTGGAGGTTTTGTTTCACAGACAGAGGAATGACGTCTTTCAATAAAAGTAAAAAATAAAAGTTGAGTTGTTCTCTAATATAATTTCCTAATCCATAAACCTGCGGTTAGGGTTGGCACCGAAGAGAGCCACTCGGATTTCAGGCATCATCTGCAAACACAGAAACTCACGGTTCATGTCAAGAAATAAACAATATGCTGGAGTGTCCAGAAACAATAAGAGAGGGACGAGCATAAAAAGAACAGAAAGACACAAAAGGCCAAACTCAACTCAAAATCATAATCTACAATCGTCACATGAAGAGATCAAAGGTTTAAGACATAAGCTACAATAATCAAATTGTGCACTTTTATTCAATTTTTGTCTGTATTAGATCAACGATTTAAACGCAATAAAATTAACTAAGCTTTGTTTGACCACAGTTAATTGTATGTGTGTGGGAGAATGAACATAAGGCAAAAACTAAAAACCACTTGAACATCAAACCCTTTTAAAAATGGAAGATGACAGGTAAATACAATAACAAATGACCTTGATGATGAACACCTGCCCTGTGTGTTTTTAAATGTGTGAATAAAGTCTGGTCTGATGGATGAAGAGCATCAGCCTAGTTCAGTGTGAAGCAGAGACTGATCGTTACATCTGCGTTTCCTACCTGCTGAGCCATGAGGTTCAGTCGGCTCTCCAAGGTGTTGGACACCTTGATCTTCCCGTCACTGTTATAGATCTCAATCCCTCCAGAACTGCAGAAAAACAAACGTTCAGTTTCAACATAGGCAGCTAATTCCTGTGGTAATGGCCAGAGGTTTTTCTCTACGAGCTTACATGTCTGGGGAGAGGAAATTGTCCTGGTCAATGCGAGCCTCCAGGTTGTTCTTCACAGCTGCTTTATATATGGGAATATTCCTCAGGATGGATGCCTGAACAAACAAAATGTCCAGAGGAGGTAAATTCAGAGCTGACTCAAACTAACCAATGACTCCACACTAATGAAAACATACTCACTTGTACCAACTGCACGTCTTGCTTACGACAGCGAATGGTCACTTTGGGCTCCAGCAGTTGATAGAATCCCTATTAGGATGCATTACAGAAATAAATAAACCTGCATCAATTATTTTCTAAATCAGACGGAACGATCAGCATAACAGAGGAACAGCATTTATGTACGATGGAAAGCAGCAGCTGACCTCATTGTTTGGATATCCCTAAATGATCAAAACAAACTGATGACATTTTCATTTCTTAGAGAGCTCAGGTTTAAATTGTGTAAAAACAATGTCTTTATTTTGTCTTTATGTGTTAAACATGATATGGTAAACTTACAAACATTTTTCAGCCAGACACAAACACACACCTGTAAGATCAACCCATCCAGCAGAGCTGTATATCTGGTCGGGTCTTTGGCGACGTTAGCGAGCCGCTGGCGAGCCTCATTCAACATTTCCTGAGGGGAAACAGCGAACACATGACCTCTTATGTTTACACAAACATCAGACCATCTTTCTAAAGTACATGACGGCAGAATGATGCACGGCCTTACCGAGATCATATCATCACGGGCCTTTAATACCTTCAGTCTGGCCTGGTTCATCAGGTTGGACATTTGTCTGTTAATTAGATAAATAACACACATCAGGCTTGTTTAGAAATGTGTTTGTGTGGAAACCCTGGAGACTGTTTGCCACAGGTCAGTGTAGGACAAAGAGGCTTAATACGATTACAGAAAATGTGTGTCACACATACAGATATTTCTTTGTTCTTTAATAAACTAGATTAAGGAAGCAAGGACTTGATGTGTCCTGTGATGTGTCGCCATGACTCACATTTTCTTCTGCTGCTCGATTTGCTTCTCTTTCTTCTCATAGTACTCCATTATCTTCAGCCTCTGGGTTTGGACCAGACGGCCCTTCTCGATGTTGAACTCCTCCTCCGCCTGCAGGAGGAGGAACAGTTCACTGAGATGAGGCAGAAACCTGGTCCGACAGCATTTTACACACACAAAGCATCCTCATTCTTTTTTTACATGAACAGTTTACATGAATAAATCTAACATGTAAAGACACAGATTTTGCGTTGGCGCCATCTTGTGGCGATAAGCGCTCACTCTTCTTGTAAAATACATGTAGGTGCTTGTGTACGATTCCTCTTCTGTAGCAGTCCTCAAAAACATTTACTCCTAATGGCATGATTTCTGGGTGCTAGTATTTGATTCCTTACCTTGTCTTTGAACATTACTCTGTGAACCTAAAAATCCTAAATTGCAGCATTTCCTTCCACAGAGTCTAACACAGTTTCAGTTCCTCAGTCTGATACAGATCATTTCAGACGATCTGGACGAGAAGGGCTGATCTACAGCACATTTATCACACAAATCCAGTCATCACAACACACTGTTGATCCATGAAGAGAGTGGTTGTACAGAACAATAAAGCAGTTTAACTGTCTCTCTTTATTCAACCATTTATCCTTCCATAATAAATTATATATAAGGCACCACTGACGTCCACTCTGATCAACACTATAAACCTTAGTTGCACAGGATCTCAGGATTAATGGCATCAGAGTTCAGGGTTAAGCTCAGAGTTTGTTAAACTTGCTTTAAAGACGGGCAGATGACAGTGAAACTTGTGTTTCACTCCAGTGGAGCACAGGGTTTTCGTGTTTTTACGTCAGGGCGTGTGTCAAATGAAGAAAACCCTCTGACTGATGACATCTGAAGATCAAATGTCACATTAACGGAAGAAGCAGACAGAAACCTGCTATTTGTTAAAACAAAAACGTTCCACAGCTCAGTGTGGTGATTTGTGCAGGTGTTTATACCTTTGCATCAATTTCTTCCGCCTTCTCATTGGCCTCCTGTTCAATGAAGGCCATCATGTGCTTGATCTGTTAACACAAAACAAACGATACCGGGTCATCTTTAAAACCAGGAAATTCAGGTTCCAACATTACATTTTCTGCACTTTTATACACTAAATTCCAGCCTGCGTCACTTGTCTATTAACAATCAGCTCTAATCATCTGATGTTTGATCCAAAAGGTAAAGACTGAATATACAAGTTAATTTACAACACACAAGCAACATATTACAATCCACCATATTCTGCATGAAAATGAAAAGATATTAAACAAAAAGAACATTTAACCTAGAAAAGAACGACCACACACTCATTTACTATGGAGACATTTGGATGTTCAGCACTGAGATTGAATAACGAGGGACATAAATGAGAGGACTGAAGCTACAGGACTATTCATGCCGACCCTTTAAGGACTCTGCCAAATGTCAGCCTGCTGTGAACAGACCCTGTCTCTTCCTGTATCTACCACTTCCATGAGGAATGTGTGTCCATTTAGCTTATACCACGTATACAGCAACGTTTGCAGCTGTAAATGACTTCAACAGGTTTTATTTGCGGTGTTTGCAGAGATTCCCCGTTGACTGAGCGTCCAGATTAGTCCAGTTCCTCATCAGGCCCTGGCATGTGTTCATCATGTGATCATCTGGAAATATGACCCTCTATATCTCAGCTATAACCTCCAGACAGCACCGACTGTAAAGTGCTTTTTCTAAGTGTACAGAGCACCAAGCGCCGTTGTAGCCCAGCAGATGTGTCCATGCTAGTCCACTACAGCTCACTCAATGTCATTCTCCTCGACAAACACAAAGCAGCAGAGCAGCAGAGCAGCGAACGTGTCGTGGTGCCGTACAGACGCTGTTAGCTGTGTCTAACGCTCTTTCACCGTAGACCTGGAGAAATGTGGTAAGTTTGAAGGTGAAAACGCGTCGTTACCTGCTTCTGTACGTCGGCATCGCTGAGCGCCATGGTTGCAGCTGTCACAGATCCGACCAGGCCTGACAGAGGAAATATTCAAAAGATGGTAAATGTAACTCAACTACGGCATGAAATCAACCGACACTGACTAAAATGTGATTTTAATCTCGCACTGTGAGCTTTAAATCCGTGATATTTACCCGAAAAGCTGAGAGGGAGAGGTTTGAATTAATCGCCGCAGTCGTGACTCGCAAAGATGTCCACGGAAGATCAGCTGATTCTCAATGTCACATGATGTTTACTTCCGGTGAGCAGCCAATCAGATTCAAGGAAGACATGCGTTGACTCTATAATAAAAACGGAAGATTGCTCTTTAATTTTGAGCTTTTCAGTTTGTTTAAAGTTTCATTTACAAGTATTGTTGTGTTGATTAATTTACTTCTGTTCTGAAGTAAACACTCAGTTTTAAATATATTCATGTGATCAGGTTGTGTGGCACTAAACTATTTAATTAGAATTACAAACCTGCTGTTACTGCAGGTTGTGTATGATCTAAACCTCTTGTCCTTCTCAGTGTCACTGGAGTTGATTTAAATTTTGAATGTTTAAAAAGGATTTAACAGTTTTTCAAGAACTGAGCAAACACAGTGTTTGCATTTGAAACTGTGTCCTGTGTACACAGGATGGACGCACACAGCATGCGGGTACGGAGCAGGTGTGTATGATACCACTGTACAACTAACTGTCACACTGAACTAGGCTGATGTATGTGTCACTGCTCTTATACACGTTTCCTGCTAATATTCAGCACTTTGATCTATGAGCTCAAATCAGGAGGTACACAAAACAAGACAAGGTTAATGCATTTCAATTAAGAGATTACAAATAATCTAAAACCATTAATAATAAAATCAATCGCAGTCTTGGTCTCGTCTTATTGAGAATTGGTGTTGTGCTGTTAGAGGCGATCCTCGACTGAAGCGTACACTTCTCCAGCGTTGCCAGCAGAGGGAACTAGAAGTTGGAAAGTTTTCCAAATAACTCTTCTCCCTGTAACCTGCATTTGAATGCCACCAGCTCCTGCTGTGCACACTGGGAAAATCCTGTTTAAACACAAAACATACTGTTTACCTGGGTTTGATGAGAATGAAACTCTTGTCTACTGACCCATGCGGGACTATAAACACAGATTTAGATCTTATTTCTGAGTAGATTTTTAATTTGTTCACTTTTCTCCCACTGAACTGAGAGCAAAGTCACCACTGACTCTTCTCAAGCCAAGTGTTATGTCATGATTTTGGAGGTGGAGTGAGCGAGAGCGAGGGAGAGACTTTTGTACAGCCTGTCCATCTTGTTATTTCCGTGCCAGCTGCAGCATGTCTGCCTGCCTATCTGCTTTCTGGCTTCGTGTCTGAACCCAGGTCTCACTTTGGTTTCCAGCATCTGCCTCTCATCTACAAACCCACTCAACCCAGGAGGACACAGGTACAGTACGTTGGGATGTTTTTCATTCACCCTGCAGGACGTTGTTTGCAAATTCACCAGAAAGTCTGGAGATTGTAAATCAGAAATGTGGCCTGTGTTTGCAAAATGTTAAAGTTTTGTCACCTGTAAACACATGAGCGTAAGATGAGTCACTGCTGGTTACACTAATGTGGTGAAGGGCAGAAACTCACCAAACACAAGACAGTTGTCAGTGTAAATAATGCCTGGCCTGCTGTGACATTGACTGCTGACCTTTTGTAAATTCTGGTATCTAGTGTCACTGTGTCACAGTTGCACAGAAATAGTAGCCTGCAGTATAACTCACTGATCTTTTACTTCATGGCGATATTGCTGGGATAGGATCAGCAGAAATCCAATTACTCAAGTAGGTCAGTAAGTAAAGGAAGGTCACAGAGCAGAAACAGTTGATTGGATTCTTAGACAGGGAAAAGCCTCGCTGTGCGTCTGTCAGTGGTGGCTGAAGTTTAATGTTTAATGCAGCCGCGCCAGAGGGATGGAAAACGGTGTGGATCTGCAGGAAACACGTGCCAGGAGAGACAACGTGGCCGCTGTGTCACCTGGAAGGTCTTCCACAGGTGGAGCGATACATCCGAGTAACATAATGTAATGGATCTGTCCAAATGACTTTTAAGAGAGTATTTTAAGGTGCAGGCGGCACTGAACCATGGCTTCTAGTGCATCTAACCCAATCCTCCCCTCACCTGGTGGAGCAGTTATAGTGGTACTTAAAATACCAAACATAAAAGTAAATGTGTGATGCATTGTATATGCCATAAATAAAAACAAAAATAAAGCAATATTCGTGCACATTCCAAGCAACAAGTTATTTTTCTTTCATGTTGTTTAACCTTGGATTCATCTGATTCCCTCTAATAGGCGCTGAGCATATGACCTAGATATTACAGTATGTGTCTACTGTGTCTTACATGATGCGTACAAATGTGACATGTGAATTGTTAGATTTGAGCTGCTACTTATTATAGCATATTAATTTAGCGGATTCACAATCTGCAAACACAAGTGAGAAATCACAGACAGAGAATATCTATTCTGGGGTTGGCATGGGGGGAATGCTTCGAGCAATCAAAGCTGAAACACGGCACGAGAGGGTGAAGGAGCTCACAAGTCCAAATCTGACACACGTTTGTTTGCTTGCTGGTTTTTAAGATTCCAAGGCTCGATATTTCTCAATTGACCACACAACACTGTTGGTGAGAACGAGAAACAGTCTGAGGAAATAATGCGTCACTTCCATTTCATGTTTCCACTTCTGTGACTGAAATAGCTTCTACTACTGAGGGACACATGGGGATGTATATAGTGCCTAAATATAGTAATAAATGCAGGACAAAGCTATAGATAGTTCCAGCCGCTGTAACACAGAGCCGCCAGTGAGCAGCTTTTTCCAGGCTGCCTCACTGATGACAAAGAAAAAACACTAGATGAGGAGGGAGACTGGAGCCATGTGGCAAAAAAGTGTTTGTATAGATAAGATTTGATGTAATTTTTGTTTAAACAGATCTGTTGTTTACTGTCTGCAGCAACCAGCCTTCATTCTGGAGGGAAAGGCCCCAGTTGAATCCATCAGGGGGGATGAAGGAGGTGGGAAGGCCAGGTCCATCAGCCCCAGTCCTGCTACTCTGCATCTGACCCAAGTAGAGAGTCCCGGACCATGGCAGAGCGAGAGTCTACTGGCTGAGTCCTGGTCCACGATGGGTGACCTGGACCCAGAGGACACCAAAAGCCTGGACAGCAGCAACGGGGCAGCTGTGGCCAGCGAGGAGAACCACTCCTCCAACTCTGACATGGTCCACCTGGAGCAAGAGGAGGCAGAGATGCTGGAGAAGGAAGAGGAAAACGTTAGGAGAGCAGAGGAAGAGGAGGAGGAAGACGAGGATCTGCAAACGAGTGTGTTAGGTGGGGAGAGGGAGCTGGTAGAGCTCAGGGAAGAGGAGGAGGAGGAAGAAGAGGACCTCCAGGCCCCAGAAATGGAGGAGCTATTAGTATCAACAGAGGAAGCACAGCCTGCAGAGTTCAGGCGGTCGGTTCCCCCGATGACCTTACCTCCTCTGCCTGTCGTCAAACTAGACCCCCCCTCCACTACATCCACCCCAGTCCCTTCCACCACAGCGTCTGACGTGGAGGAGCTTTATCCTCCCCACGGTCTCCTCCCTCCATCTATCCTCGCACCGCTGGCAGCAGAACCTCGTGTTGAATGTCTTGAACAGCTACACTTCTCACAGATCCCTCTCTTCGATGTGGAGGAACATTCAGTTATCAGAGAAGAGAAGACGGAGCCTCGGCCCACTGCTCCCCAGACTCCGAAACCTCTGAGCTCCACGGAGCTGCTATGTGGAGGAGCTGTGTTAGTAGCTGTTGTTGGAGTGGTGGCTTATGGGGCTGTGGCCTACTGCAGAAAGTAGAAACCTCCTCTCCAACTAATCACCCTCTCACCACAGGTCCTTTTGTGATCTCAAATTTATTCCATCTGTGAATACAGGATTTCACTCTTTGACTATCTCGTAGTTACTACTGCATGTTAATCTGATTCGTCCTACCTCAGCTCATGGCCTTTGGTTTTAATGTAAACTTGAAACCAAATCTGCTAAATGTACAAAAAAGAATGCTTAAAATTTAAACATTTCTTTGCTGCTTCTGGTTTTCTTTCATCTCTTCAGTAGAAATCAACATGCCCAATAAATTAGACGCCCCCAGAAATCAGATGACAAACTAGCATCTCTTTTCTCATTCATCAGAAATAAAGCAAGTTTTTCATTAACTGCAATGTGTGTGTGTCACTTCAAGGACAATATTCACCCTTTGGTCAGATTAAAATAAATGTTAAATGTTGCACAATGGTCACAGTAAATACAGTCAATCCTACAGACCAGATAATTTAAAGCGACTCCTGCACTGATCCAGACGGCCCCAATGTTACTGTCTCATCAACCTCAAACCCAGGTCTGTCTCCTTAAAAAGGTTTGGAAGACATGGCGCGTTGTAATGTCCTGCCTCCTGGTGGTCGGTCAGCGCCATTACAATTATTTATTTGAACAAGCCAAATCAAAACCATGATTGATCGAGAAATGTTCAAAGGGCAAATTGTCATCAGCAAAAACCTTGGACGTTTTTAGTCAAAGGTAGATCACAAGAAAATACATTAAACTAAGCGAACTGCACCTGCTAAAACATACATACTTAATTTTATTTTCCGTTTTGCATGAGATGGTAAAACCTAAACATAGTCAGTAGAAGTATATTTTGAAAAAGATGTGGTTGCTGGATCAGAAATGCGGTGACCCAGCTTGGTCTATCGCCTCTTATCTGATCTCTCACTCAGCACAGGTCATCATAGTTCTGCGGTCACACCAACATTCAGCCTGACAGACGAATCGCACATCAGTGGCTTTGACACTTCTTGATTTTCATTAAGTGCCAGTAAAGTAAGAACAATGGATTGTCTGTGCTGCGGTTAGCTTGTCCTTCCTACATTTCCAACACGCACGCAGCTATTATAGTGAGAAGGGGAAGGAAAGTCCTGCTTTGTTTGAACAGATAAAGCTGCAGCGTACCTGCTCTGCCAGAAAACACGCTACACCACTGTCACTTACAGACACCGCTTGCTTTCAGTTTGTCTTTTTTGCCTCTCTTTCTCTTGTTTCCTCAACACAACCTACACTTACATACCCACACAATAGTAATCCTTGGAAATGCACCCAAAAAAAGCTAACTGGCAACATGTTGGATTAATGATTGCAGAGACTTTGAAAATGAGAAAAAAATCAAAGGCTCCAAGCATGAAAACTGTATCTATCTGTATAAATGCATCTAACAGTGGTTAACATACATGACAGTACAAGTTTAAGTGGAACAGAAATGAAGTGATGAGAAAAAGCTCATCACTTCATTGAGACAAGCTAAGTGGAGGCTGAAAGCCACAATTAGACAGTAAAGCCTTGAAGATATATTGAATGAATTGTTTCAACTTTAGCAAGAAACGTCTGAATTCATTAGAACAGAAATCAATGGCTGATAACTGAAAAGGTAGAGAAAATAAAATAAATAAATATATGTAGCTCAGAGGAAAAAAATCACAAGTGATCATGAGCCAGAACATGATGACGTAAAGGAACAGAACAAAACAGAACAGAACAGAACAGAACAGAACAGAACAGAACACAGAATGATATTAATACATGAACACATCACAGTGGATTTGTGCAGAACACATTACCCCAGAACACTAAACTAGCATAACATGCAGCTGAACTGAACACATTAGGACACAATACAATACAATAAAAGTCCATGTGGACCAGAAAAGAACACAGCAGAATGAAAAAGGAATTAAACAGAATAGAAAAAATGTTTGCATTTTGTGCTTCTTTGTATGAACTATAAAACCAGCTACTGTATATGTGACAGAGCAGCACCACTGAACAAATAATCACAAAGATGCTACAACAAGAAACTACTTTTACTACTTGTTTATAGATCATAGATCAACCCATCACCACCCGACACGGCGCCAACAGCAAAACACAGCTGTCAGCTTCAGTCGCAGCCCGACAGGTTGTGGTCTTTAATTTATGGAGTCTCACACTAAATGGAAACAGGGAAAGTCGGACCGGGACACAGGACAAGGTTTGTGGTTCTTTGTTGTTATCAGTGTGCAGCACAGGCAGGAAGCTCTCTCTCTCTCTCTCTCTCTCTCTCTCACACACACACACTCCACACACACACACACACACACACACACCCCTCTCCACCTCTTACACACACATACACACACCATCACACACTATGGTCATTCACTGTGACATTACTGCAGGATAATTAAGAACACAAGTTAATAAGTTAATAATAAAAATACCTGATGCTCATGAGTTAACATGTAATCAAATCTGAGTTGACCTGTCACACCACAACCCAAGTTGTGCCCTTGTTTCCAGCTCAGCATTAGGCCTGACTGCCAACACACTGGAGCTGAAAGGGGAACTTCAGGCATGAGACAGTTAATATTTAAAACTGCACACCTGAGATAAATGAACTTCTCAAAAAGAATGTTTATTTGAACAGGGGGTTGGCTTTGTTCGGAAAAAGGCACAGGTTAATTCTGACAGTGTATTAACCATTAACCTTTACAGGCTGAAGCTGTGTTTATAGCACTGTGCTCAATTGGAAAACTTACGCCGTCACGACTGTATCTGTATTTGGCTTCTGCTCCACAGTGCGGCCGTGTACACCTGTGGGGAGCAGAACAGAGCTGCTCAGAGTGATAAACACTAAATAATGTAGGGGAGGGAACCAAAGTAAAACTCAAACCACAGCAGGAGCCTTTTTAAGACTGTGAAAAAGTGTAATGAAAAGCAATGTAAACACTTTGCTCTTGCTCTAATTGTTTTTCTTTTTTGTTTGTTTGTATTTGCAATAAAATACATCCTACTTATAACCACATTAATATTAATCTAAGTGACAAAAGATAAGCATAGCTTCAATTCATTGCAAATTAGTGGTCACCAGTTCAGACAATGGCTTATATCACAGGAACCTTTCATGCAAATATTGGCTGCACAAAAACAAAAACACAAAATTTCCAATATGCTTACTTTCCATTTACAGAAAAGTGTATTAGTGAAAATCAAAGATTGTAAATGTGTAAGTAAGATCCATGTCAGTATGCAAATTCTCAGGTCAGAATTATTACTGGTGGGATTCTTGGGCTGGGCACACAACAAAAGAGGTCTGTTCTGCCCAGATTGTGTTCTTCACTTTCAGAGAAAGTGTGATGCTCAGATGTGTATCTCATCTGCACGTCTAAAAAAAGAAGAAGTGTGACCAGCCTCTAATTATGCACGTGGCACACTAGTGAACAGGTACTGGACATCTGCATGCATAAAGCACCGTGCGCATATATATATGTACCTGCCCAAAAAACTCACACCTGCACTTGTGTAGCAGCTTTTACCTTTAGGACAGAAATTAACTGAGGGACACGCGCAAAGACACCATGGTGAGTTGCAAGGATGCTACTAGATGGAAATTAGTTTTTTAGTCTTATTTGGCTTCACATTGTTTATTTCTACACTTCTAGATCTGATGGTAAACCTGTAAAAATGTACCACTTACTAGTGAAATGTTAAAGTTATTTTCTCTCTTTAAGACGTCCTTGGACAGCGACATCAACCAACACTTCCAGGATGCAATCGATGTCATTGAACAGCATTCAAATAATTCCTATTACTCAGGTGCAGCAACTTTGAACTCACTGCAAAAATCCAAACCAGAAATTTAAAACTTAAAAAGTGTGGTTGATGCAGAGGAAACAACAACTGATGCATTTATGTTAATTGAAGTGTTTATTTACATTTTCAGAATATGCATATTATGAAACTCTGGGTTCCCAGCAGCAGCCTCTACAGTATTCAAGACACTGCTGCCTCATCACACCTCCAGCTGATGTACCGGCGGCTGTATATGACTGGAACGACACAGCTGTGAGTTTTACACAGAGCATAGAAGACATGTTACAGGTGCACTGATACACAAATGTCAGTGGGCTGTTTAATTAAACCATCTGTCTTGTAGCAGCAGCCCTGGCCTCAGGTGATGCCGGAGGTCTCCCTGGCTCACCCCGTATCAACTGAATACTCGATCTTACCACCTCAGAGAAGCAGTAAAGGTAAACAGCGTGATAACACTGAGTGAGACACGGCTCTTATTTGCTTAACTGTAATAAAGACGATTTATTTTCTGTATATTACTCTGTATTCTGTATATTATTAAGATTTATTTTCTTTAACAGGTCGCAAGAAGCTCAGGCTCTATGAATACCTCCACGAAGCTCTGAATGACCCCAACATGGGTGACTCCATCCAGTGGACGGACAGCGGCAACGGCACCTTCCACTTCATTTCCAAAAACAAGGAGAAGCTGGCAGAGTGCTGGGGCCAGCGCAAGGGCAACCGCAAGACCATGACCTATCAGAAGATGGCAAGGGCTCTGAGAAACTACAGTCGCACCGGTGAGATCATGAAAGTGCGTCGCAAGCTCACGTACCAGTTCAACCCAGAAATCCTGCACAGGCTCGGCTCTGCCCAGGTGTCCCTGCACCTGCCGTGCCACGCTGCACAGGAGGAGGTCCACGTCCAGCAGCAGAGCATGGAACAGAGCCACTACGGAACAGGAGACTGGCACAGCTGGTACGCACACTACCAGCTGCAGGAGGACTATGACCTGGCCTCCACGTTCACCTCACACTCTATAACCAAACTGTGAGCTGGGCGATGAGAACTCACACAAGACTCTTCAGCTGTTAAACCTTCATGTCATGAAATCTTACAGTGGGAATATTAATGTCACATATCCTTCAGTCAAACGTGTTAAATATCATTTATTCTCGGATTAGTCCTGTAAATAGACAAAACGATCTATCTGTGAATCAAGAAATCACTGGATGTATAAAAATCTCCTGAATCTGACTAATATTTGGAATTAATTCGATTTTTACAGTAAACTGCATATTTGCCTTGCAGCCAATGCAGCATACGTTTAACCGTAACTGGATGTAATAAATCAAGGCTTAAGCGTCCACCATAGGGTTTTGCTTTATGACCAGCACATCCAGTTAGTTGTGGTTGAAAACTTGTGGTTTTAGAGAATACTGAAATTCTGCATTTGTAAGCTGCTTATCTAATATTTAATAAAGCGCCATTTAAGATTTATTTTGTTGCATAAAACATATTTTCATTAAAAACGAAAAAAAAAGATTTTACACAAGCAGTTTCAATAACAAAATAGAAAGCAATGAAATAATTTCTCACAGCTGCACTGAAATGTTGTACAGTAGAAACTGTAATGCTTGTAATGTTGATGCGCTGATCTACTGTATAATTTGCATTGCAAAATTGTTCAAAATGATCATAATAGTAATGGAAATATGCAAAATGTGTTTTCTCCTCATGTCGCAACAAATAACCCCAAATAAGGATTCTGTGTCGTGGCATGTACATATTTTTGTTTCCGGAAGTATTAAACCAATGTCATGTTTATATTTATTGTCTAATAATATTAAAGTTTTCACTTGTCCTTTTTTCGTTTTAAATGTGACGAACACACTCTCATTTGCCTTTACTGACTCGCTCTTCTCCGTAAACAGTGGCATTATCACAAGAAAAATGCAAAAGTGGGGTTGAAAGATTTGGCACTGTCTCCGCCGCAGTGAAATATTACAACAGACCCACAGCAAAATATGAAATTAAGACACATCCTGTGAGAAAAAATATGTCAGCAAGTGTGTTTTTCCTGAAAAGAGAGTATTGTGCCCAGGCTGCCTCCAGACCAGGTCTTATCTGCTTCAGCGGGGAGGATGTGGTCAGTGCTGGGAGGCTTTGTTAGTGGGTTGACTGGTGCTGGTGCTGGGGCTTTGTGGGATGGTGGCCATTGTTCCTGTGAGCACATGAGCACAAATCGCAGGGTGTCATGCAGAAACCCTGCTCTCGTGGGGGGTATAATAAGAGTCTGCGTACTTGAGAGCCTCTAAGTCAGTTGTGTGAACATCTCCCAAAAGTGCAAGGACTCTACTGCATCACCTGCGATGGTAAAGACCACACTTTTGTTCAGAATAGAAAAGAATGCAGCATTAAAAGCTCATTTTTAATGATTCACCTTTGTCAGAATTCTTTCCAGGAGACTCAGTCAGATCTGGAGGTGATCTTAGAGTTTCTGGAGGAGTACTACAGACAGAACTCTGGAAGTACTGGTAAGTGATATGAATCTGAAGATCTTACTTATGACATTTACAGGAGTCGGAACTGAGCAAGGTTTCGCTTTTTTACAGCTGACAAAGTGTGCTGGAGTGCAGGCATGACTGAAGGGAGCTCACCTGGGGACGACGCAGCGCGTGAGCAGTGCTGGACAAGCCATGAGCCACCTGTGAGCATCCATGTTTGCTTTAGTGCTTTTTATCACTCAATAACTGGTACATTGTGGCTAATGACTGTGTGTTGACATAGTTTCATTTTATCCATCCATTTCAAAGAACATCAAACCTGCACTTCCACCCTTTCTGGGACATGACATCGCACCAGCACTCAGCCAAAGCACAACAGCAACATTGTCTGCGTGTGGGTCTCTGCCAGACTTTGTATCAGCAAGACAATCAAGCCAACAACAGGCCACAGCAGTGGGGAGTGGTGAGTTCTGCTTTTTTTGGTCACTAGATACCGTTATTGCCTCAGTTGCTAGTACCCTGAGGGAAACAATACGAAGAGTGCAAATAAGAGACCTTCCCTTTACTGTAAAACACAATGGAGCTGTACATGGCTCCAATTTTTACATATCTATCAGATAACCGCAGCGCTTACAGCTTTAGCCCCTCATCCCACAAATGAAATGGTTTTCTGGGAATTACTGCAATCAAGGAAACTATTGCCTGTAACTACTATGAACTGCTTTAGTGCTGCGTAAACATCCACTAAACTTGTATCATATGCATACCTGCAGGCAGAAAGGTGCGCCTCTTTCATTTTCTGTTTGAGATGCTCGAGGATCCGAACATGGCGCACTGTGTGTCCTGGGTGCCAGCGGCTGCCGGTGTTTTCCGATTTTCTTCCAGGAATAAAGACCAGGTGGCGGCACTGTGGGGGAAAAGGAAAGGCAACAAGAGGCCCATGACCTACCAGAAGATGTCCCGGGCCCTGAGGAACTACGCTCGCTCTGGAGAGATCTTCAAGGTGAAGAAGAAACTCACCTACCAGTTCAGCCGAGACACCCTGACGCTGCTGCAGAAGTGTCATCGAGGAGATTTAATGTAAACTCACCTTGGACAGAAAAAATTTGCACGTCAGCTTACATGCTTCTTGCTTTTCCATTATTATTGTGACATGTAACTGTTCACATTCTTCAGTTTCTTTTGTAAATATCATGCAAAATAAACATATTTTACAATTACACCTTAAAAAAGGGTTGATAACACTGAACATTGTGAATCATTATCATTAACGACACAGAATGTTGACGTCCCAATCTATAGAAGCATTTTAGGATTCATGTAGGCTACAGGTTAGTCTAAGTCGGAAATATGTTGTTCACGGATTTTAAAGACTTTAACAAAACACACTGTGTTTTACGGTCTCTGGAGCTGACGTCTCCTTTTATTGATCTGCAAGTTTGTGGTGGCTGCTACGAACCATCGGGGGTCAGTGTAGTCCATCTCATGGCCCCAGCAACTTTTTATTTTTATTTTTTCTATGTACAGTGAGCTCATGGCTAAACTGCCTCTGTGATGTGAGCGCTCGGCCATCCCAGGCAGTACCAAATGGTTTTGTGTTCTTTGTAGTGGACCCACATGACACGTCCCTAAGCCCAGTATTTATTGTTGGAGCCCACTCTGTGTTATAAATGGGACAAATGAGGTCTGGGTGTCTGTTACTGAGAAAGGCCACGTGCTACATGATTACCTCTGAACATGGTCTGTAGAGCGCGGCAAAAAATGGGTTCTTCATTAAAGACATAAACACAGAGTGAGTTTCCCTGCAGGAGCTTGGTACTGTACAGTACATGTTAGGATGCTTCAGCTTTTTTTGGTCAAAAAGCAGCTTTCAGTCTTCATGTTTAATCTTCATGACCTTCTCCAAGACGACTCTTTATTTATCACTTGGGTTTGACACGCTAAAAAGATTAATTAGGACCAAAGCAGCCACAACAATGGCATCATTCACAATCAAACCCTCTTTTCATGTCAGATATACATGTCAAATGTCAAGGTTTATGACAGATTTCTAAGAATAGGCCATGTAACTACTGCCCAGGCATCTCTCCAGTATTTATTTGCCAGGTCGGAAAGACTGTTGTTGGACAGCATTCCCATTGGATTAAAATGATATCTGGCTCCTGGCATCAGGTCGCCCCATGTCATGTAAAACCTTTCTTCTACTACAAATCCAAACATTCTCACAACATGTTTTAGACCATCTGACAGCAAGACAAACGAATATGACCTCACCCTCAGACCTGTGACAAAGACGCCACCTTTGCTTTTTATATCCCACCTGTTGATTTCCCATTTGTTTTCTCACGTTATCCAATTCTGCAGCACAGTAAGAATATTCACCTACACTTGAGTACAGTCAAGCAGAACCCTGGGAATGGCTACTGCATGAAGTCGGACCATTTTTCTGGCACAGTAGCTGCTGTTAGGAGCCGGTGATGCTACAAAAGGTGTAGGACAGACCTACATGTACAATGTGTAGAGGAGGAGCGTGACGCCTCTCTATATAAGGCCTGAAAGCCAGTCCCTCCTGGATCTGTCACTAGTCCTCCTCTCCTCCCCCAGACAGATTTCCAGACTGTATCCCTGTGCCCTCCTCATCTCCCATCACTCTGCTACTTTCCTATCACCATCCTCCTGGATTTCTGGAGGCTCCCTGAACTTCCCCAACTTCCTGCAGACTTCGGTTTCTACTGTACCCACCTGCACATTTTTTACTCCTCTGCACTTTTCTTGGGACACGGCTCAAGATGCCAGAGCCCACAAAAAAAGGTAGGAGTGCTGACAGCAGAGAGGGGATTTGCTTGCCCTTAATTGATTATGATGGTAAAATGCTGCATTGTAATGACTGTAAAAGGGTTTTTATGAAGGTGTCATTGAACTAGCATGTTTTCCCTCCACGTCTTCCTCATTATCGCCTCTGACTGAGAGAAACAGAGCTGGTTTAAAGCTGGCTCCATCACTTTATGGCAAGCTCGACTGCTCGTTCACTGGAATCCTGAAAGTGACTTTGAAAGTGGTATTGTGTTACTGATGCATGCATGTCTGTCCCATCCCGGGGGGTGGAGAAGATTTGTGGTTTGTGAACAGACACTATTGTGTCATGCAGCATTGTTCTGTGTGATCCATCTGGAGAATGTTGATGAGTGTCGAGCAGGACTCGCAAAGACCCATGAAGGATAATGCAGTTTGGATGAACTCACTAAGGGTTGGGCTGTATGTGGCTAAATCATGACCTGAATGGATCTGTGCTTCTGTTGACTGATGGGCGATTCGGACCCTTGCACCTGCCACCTACAAATAATAAATAATAAGTCTACTACACACAACATTAACCCTTCACCTGTCCCCCTCTTTGTTCTCCACATCACTGATCGGCACCATCATGTCCATCAACATTCTCTTTTAATCCGCTTTTGTCTGACATTATGCTATGGTATTGCTCCCACCCTCCCAGTTAGCTCCGCTCTTTTGGAGTCTGCTGTTGACACAGACGTGCCCACATTTTGTTTGTCTTTAAAAGTCTTCATGATTTAAGCAGATACAAACTCAGTAACTGCTTTACATGAGGCTTGACAACATTAGCCAATCAGACGTGTCCGAACAAAGATTTTACTTGAAGACTTGTGGGACACAGATCCAGAGTAGCCTTCATGATTATACTGAGTTTTGCCAAGTTGTGTACAGCAGAGCTGACCCAGCCGTGATCATCCTCCCTCATAAACAACCCTGATCCCCTCAGAGACAAAGCCATAGGAAAATAGATGCAAGCGATTCCAGCCTGATGCAAACACCACCCATAAATAGATGCACAGAGAGCCAAGAGCTGCAGATAAATGAGTGGAGAAAAGTATTGTTCTTTAAATGAGTTTGAACAGCTGAAGGGGACGTGGCCAGCGCTGTTGTTTTAGACACACCGCTTCCAAGCTTTTAAAAAGTCCGAACATGATGGACTGGCCGGTGGATCTCTAGGGACCGAGATTCTTGTCCCTGGAATAGTTCAGAATGAGCACACATTTAATCCCCATCCCTTGTTCCCTGCCATCTCCCTCTACTGGCGCCCAACCCCTCCTCCTGCCTTGTACCACGCACCAAAACAGACATCTCACTGCCGTTCTCCGTCTAGGGAGGATCAGCCGCCCATCAATCCTCTGGCCCCAGACGCCTTAAAGTGCTGTTCTCACTGTGAATGAGGTTTGGGTTTCGCTTTGGAGAAGCCTTTGTCTTCACCTTGTGATATTTACTGTCCCCTGCCGCTGATGCCTTGCATTGCAGAACCCCCCTCCATAAATCAACCCCAAGGTAGAATAAAGGAAAAGCCTGTCATCATCTAATTGCCACTCAAGTCCAGCTCTAATCTCTGGTCAGTCTCATATGTCGCAGAAGAGTTTCTGTTCATAAAGCCAGTCTGGCCAGAAAGGCTAGAAACAAGGAGTCAAAGTACAGTAAAATAAAGAACCATGAAAAGAACTATAACCACGCTGTAACAAGCACAGATTGGTTTTTACTCAAGTAATCAATCAATTAAACAAAAATCAATCTCCTGGCAGCTCGTGTTAGAGCCTGTGTGAGCCCTTCTGTCTGCACGTCAGCAGGGGCAACAGCTGAAAATACCTGCAGCCCTCTCAGCTGTACTGGGAGATCTCAGCGGTAAAACAAAACCTTCCTCCACTCTCATTATCTCAGCGGTGATGAGACGGAGAGCGAGCGAGGTCCATTCCCGCGTGCATGATCTGACCCTGCAGGATTGTGGCTTGGTGGCCAGCAACACATTGTTTTCAAGTGAGGTGGGAGAGCGGCTAATTTTGACAAGGAATGCTTGCTTACAGATGGAGACATGTCAGAAGCGAAGAGACAGGAGATGTAATGGGAGAAAACGGCTGGTCATACAAAGAGCTATAAGCCTGACTGCGGAGTTTCCTTTAAAACTGAAGCTACTGTACTTAATGAAGGGTCATTCACTTTTGTGTTGAAGTTTTGGATTGTCAGGCTGCTCCAGATGTTGCAGAACATGTTTTGACACCGTCTTTGGAACCAGACAACCGTTGCTGGCTCTATGTGTTACTAATCCCCTAATAGCAGCCAACTTAAATCCTCTAAGGCCCTGTTACGCCATTTGGATTTCACATCTAAACGCATTGATTTTGCCTGCCCCCCTCCCTCGATTAGTCCAAACAAGACAGAGGGCAAGCAAACAGCGTCTCACGGGGCTAGACCGTAATCAGTTAAGACTCCATGGTGTCCAAGTGCAAAGCTGATGCGTCTTACCTGAGAATGATATCAATACGATAGGTCAATGTACAAACATCAGACAGATCTGAGTGGTCATGCTATGTGCTTTAAAGATCTTGATGCCCTGTCTGACACTGATGTCTTTTGTTTTGTTTTTGTTTCCCCAGACGAGATGCCAAATGGCCAACCAGAAGGTGAGTGGACGGCAGCAGGCAGTCAGCAATATCAATATATCAATAGTCCTACGAGTGAAAGTGGGACAATGGGGGATCAACATGCAAGCACCTACAGTTAGGAGTTCCCCTGTCAATAAAAGCATGTTTAAAACAAAGCTCATATCACGGCTAACACAGCCCTCAATTTAAAGTGAACCTACATGTAAAAGTGTCAGTAGCAGTGCTGACATGCTGCTGCGCTCCACACTGATCTGTAGACCACGATAAGTCCATCAGATCTCTGACATTCCTCTCTCCAGTCAGCTGATCCCTTTCTGTTGATTCAGCTGACGCCGCTGTCATCCATGTGAGCAAAGTGCTGGCATTTGACTGGCTTTTTGCTGGCGCTGGGGTTTGACCTTGGAGCTGCAGCATCTCAGGGCTCCAACGTGGTCGGAGAGACAGCTCAGCTATGAAGGTCCGACTAAACGCATTCCTGGTCAGATAAATCATTTCTTCTGAGTTACGTAAGAACGCCAGACTAGATTAACGCCATCCATGGTGATCCCTGGTGTTTTAAGTCCCGTCGAGACAAACTGGGACCCCTGTGGCATCCATGGATTAAAGGCCCGTGTCAAACCCCTCACATAATGCTGCTCTAATGAACCATTAGTCATGTAATACAAATCATATTTTTTCATGAACACAAGCAGTAACACAACACTTCAAGTCAATTTCAGTGTAGTCTCTTTCAATCAGCAGCGAGGCACACAGTGTATACTTTCCAGCTGGAAATGAGCTCTATGATACTGAAGGTCATTACTGAGGATGTTATGTGTGAGTACGGTCTGAAAAACCGGACTTTTCTCATACTGTGAAGAGTGTGTGCGTACGTTCAGGCAGGTGAGTGGATGTAGGCGTTTCTATGTGCGTTTGGGTGGTTGCTTGAATGTGACACAGAGGCATTGTAGATGCTGAAGCTTTGTGCTTATCAAAAGCAGCTGTTCCATCCACAACTGTGTTTGTCGCACGCTCAGAAAGTGTTGCCCCAGACAGTAAAGGTCCTCCGTCGCTACCTGAGATTTCCCTGGAGGTCTCTCCCCCCCCAGGTGGGTCACTCCCTTCCCTCTTCTCACAATCCTCCTCCCTCTTGCACATCAAACTCACATCACGTGTGCGTTTGGTGAGGGTCATCACGGTTTCTTTCCACCTAATTAACTCCACTTTTCGCTCACATTTCTGCACACGCTGGTCTTGGTTCGTGCTGCTGTTGCTAACTCACACTGTGGCTGTTTTCAGAATCACGTGACAGTCAGATAGTCAACATACAGGAGGTGCTCAGTAAAGGCATCAGGGAAGCTGGAATATTACACCGACTCCATTCAGCTACAACTTCTTGAAGCTTGAAGAAAACTGAGGACAAATGAACTAATTACCAAAAGTCAAATATGAAAAAAATACTACTACTTAATAAATACTACAACTAGTGGTTAAAAAAAACATTTGGATGTTTACTTTGTTTTAATTATTTAGTGTTGTATTTTTAATGAGGAAGGTACTTTTTTAAATAGTCTGTAAATCCATCTCTCCCTGACGCCTTTAAAGTATAAATATGCAATGACCAGATAAATCACAAAACACCAAGGGATCATATCTGCACTTCTTTTACAGCACTTAAAAACGTTTAATCTCCTTTTTACCGTTTGAAGGTAATGCGTATCTGGTCATTAGCCATTTATACACACCTCATCTGACCAAGCATTGCCTTGCCATACTGTGCCCGATGCTTGCTGCTCCAGCCTGGCGCTTTGTCTGCTATACAGAGGCAGTATCAGAGGGGAAAGAGCCATTAGAGACTGATGGGAAGGAGGCAGAGCCCACAGAGCCTGACCCGTTAGAGGCTGTGGTGGCTCAGGAGCTGAGCTCCACCGAAAATGGCTCAAAGCAACCGCAGGCTGGTGGGGTGGGGGTGTCAGAACAAGCAAAGCCTGCTAACTCTGCCGTAAAGGAAGAGGGCCAGTGCTCGACCCCACCACCTGGTAAGTGAACCTTTTAAATATGAATCAGTCCCGTGTCCCTCACAGCTAAAGTGCATGTTTCTACCCCTCTATCAAATTAATGCCACAGAAGCAAACCCTGAAATCTAAGCAGTAATTTCAGTGGCTCACCAGCAAATATTTGTCTTACATTTATTAAAACTGAGAGGGTTTTCTTGGTTATAACATAAATTACATAAGGACCTTTAATTTCTTTCTACAAATGCAATGGACTTTATAGAGCCATGCATTAATTCAACATTCAGCAGTCTTGTCTTTTGACTTAGGCTTTAACGGCCTGAAAGAAACCTGAAAATGAAGCCGTTGTTACATCTGAGGATTAAACGACTAATGTAGTCTAATAAAAGACTAATGGACGAAATACCGATTCAGTTCTGAAATGGCAAAATGAAGATGATTCAATCTATGAGGCAGGTGAGTCTTCAAATGTGGGTCTTATTATATTCAGTGTTGCCAAGGCAGTTGAGTTTAGTAGTTTTGACAGTGCAACAAGCGCAGAGATTCCTACAGTTGAGCATCTTACTGCATCTGCTGCTTCAAGGCTGATTTTTTTTTCTTTTTGGCCGAGCTTGTGCTTTTTGAGAGGCTCGCACCAATAAGCACCAATGTTTTTTGCACTGTCCCATCTGTCAGACACGCAGTAGTTCTTTTCACTGGGCACACGCAGCATCGTCATTTGATATTTTGCCTCATCAATCGATCAATTCGCATGTGATCGATGGCCTGGCTTGTTGGCCTGCCAGTGATGGACTTGGATAGGTGGGTCTGTTTGTCACTGACACCTCTATTGCAGATGATGATGGTGCTGCCCAACCATGCCCAACACCCCAAACAGGTTGGTACCCTCAACAACCCTTACTGTTCACTGCAGCCATTGCAAATGGCTGCAATGGCTCAGCATCTTGAGGAAATCGAGTCAACTTAAAGAGTTGTAACGTCAGATTAGATCACCTGCTCAACACCATTGTAGGGCCCCATAAAACTGCCACTGTGTGATTACTACATGGAAAAGGCCCTAGTGAACAGCTAACAAACCCGAACATGACAAAATCTTTAATTTAGGTTTTATAAACATCCCTGTGTTAATATTAATAATCACGTTCTCACTTCTGTTATGGCACCTTAGAGTTATGTTTAGCGGAGCCTTGATGGAGCTAAGATAACTTAAACACTATAGGCCGTCCTGTACTTCAATTGTTTACAATTCAATATACAACGAACAATTCAATTTATTTTAGTGTTTTCATTAACTCTACAGTAAAATACTGAAAATGGGAAATATTTTCAACAAACAAAGTTGTTTATTATATATACTAGAGTAAGCTATATTCACTTAGTAGTTAAGGTTATTCTAATTCATTTCAATCACAACTGTGTTTTCTTCACAGAAGATGCCAGTTCAGCCAAGAAACTCTCAGTTGACCTGCCTAGTAAGATCCCTGTGTTAAACACCCACCAGCTTGTATCTGACCATCTCAGTGTTCACTCTAAAACTACAACGAAGCAGGAAGGATGTTGGGGACGTTTGATTCTGTGTGTGAAGAAGCTCATATTTCAACACTGCCCCTGCTAATGCATTAATAAACACCACTTAATAGACTGAGACTTTCCTTTTCCCATTTAATTTTCATTCCACCGTCTTTACATGACCCTTGGATTCAGATTTCATGGAGTCGCTGCTTGTTCGTTGTGTGTGCTTGCTTCAGTGGACTTTACAGTACTATTCCTGACAATATGCTGTAAATTTCTCTCTGTCTTTGTTTAGATGATAGCGTGCCAGCCATGGGGAGAAAAGATTCAGGTAATAAAGTGGTAGAATCTCCACAGGTGACAAGGAAATGACTGTATTTTCTATATTCCTCCGTAGCCGGGTTGAGTCCAACCGTTCCCCCATTCTGTGTTCCCTGTCGTCCGTTTCACGCTTTCCATGTGGCAAAGAGCTTAGATTGTGCTGCTGTATGGGGTGTGATTGTTGAAAGTGTCTGTCTTTGTAATTCTACTCTGGTAAGACTGAAACTTTCAGATGAAAAGTGAAAGGTGGGTGTGTGAATTCCCTACTGTGTTTTTCTTGCACAACGGCAGCGGAGAGCTGTGTTTAATGCTTACGTTTCTCCTGAACTGACCAGTGTGGTCTCTGGGAGAGGGCCAGGCACCAGAGGATCTGGACAAGCCCATTGACAACCCACCACTGTCCATCCTGCTGATAGAAAAACCTCAAAGTGCCAGCGTCCCTGTGGGTGAGCCACGGCACAGCAACATTTATCAGTAACCGCAGACAGAAAACACAAAGGAAGCGTGCGTAAAAGAATCAAATGTCACAGTTGCAGACTCTCATATTGTGTCGTTTTGTTCCCAAAGGGGGAGACATCACTTTTGTTGCCAAGGTGGAGGCCAAGGACCTTCTCCGTAAACCCACTATCAAGTGGTTCAAAGGGAAATGGATGGACCTGGCCAGCAAAACAGGGAAGCACTTGCAGCTGAAAGAGACCTTTGACCGAGTCACTAAGGTACTGAGTCCTTACAGGCAACATAATACAGTTGTGCGACTGTTTGTCACTGTTTGTAATGTCACCTTTCAACAGATCCACACATTCGAGATGCATATCATCAAGGCCAAAGACAACTATGCAGGAAACTACCGGTGCGAAGTCACATATAAGGACAAGTTCGACAGCTGCTCATTCGATTTGGAAATTAAAGGTTTGTTAAATGGATGAAGCACATTTAAAATCAGATTTTACACAGCAGCAGAAAAGGACACTAGCATGCGTTTTTCCTGTCTTGCAGAAACGGAGCAGGGTACGCAGAATATTGACATTCGATCAGCTTTTAAAAGAAGGTAATAGGAGCTGGATGTAACTAGACTAGACTGTTGCTGCTCTGAAATAGTCAAAGCCATTTTGAATCAAGTATTGGAAACCAGAAATATTCTGTCATCAGTAGATGTTCTGAGGTATTTATGTCAGAGAATAAGACTGAATTCATGAATACTCCCTAAACATGAAGACATAAGAAAAAGTGCTATCACTCGAAGCACATTCAGTCTTCAAGGATACTTCAAGTGTGGCAAGATGGTTGTACTCATGTCATTACCCTTTCTTGAAGGTAATTACGATCAACCAGGCATCTCAATTGAAGGCCAGCTCTTGCATTTTGAACCTCCCTTCAAACAATGTATGTGGAAAGCAACACAAAGTTTCCCAGTTTCTCTGCATTACCACAATGTTGCAGCTCATTAGTGGAACTGCATTGTGGTAATACTTCCTGGGAAAGTGCTTGCGTTTTACACAAACCGCCTTATTTCATGCTTTTACAATGAAAAAAACAAAAAAGGAGGTTTCGCGTAAGCACCAACGTCGTGTTACGCCAGTTAACACGTTGAAGGCTTTGCTTTGTGTTGCTCTTGTAGCATTGTTCATTGTTTTCTAGTTCCTGTGATTACATATTTATTAATCTCTCTTTGTTAACAACAGCAGTGAAGGACAAGAAGATGCAGGGGAGCTTGACTTTAGTGGTCTCCTTAAGCATAGGTGAGAAGCAAACCCCAACCCTGAGTGGATTTTCCCTTTTTTAGTGTATTTTTTTAATGATCCTGTCTTCTTTCACTCAAATCTTTTGTAAACCTTTTATTAGTGGCGAATACATTTGTGCTGATATTTGTGTAACAACAGGGGTTTTCAAAGTCTGACTCTGTGGGCTGCCCTAACCCCCTTAGACAAGATGGAGACACCTCCATCAGTGCAAAACAGCCACTTATGACAGTTATGACTCAGAGATAAAGTGCAAAAACTATTCACCAGGAAAATTTTCCATTTATTTTGGGCTTGTCTCTTTTCTCCCCTATATATTCAGAAATCAAAGGTTAGTAGAGGGAAACCGTAGCTTTTAAAATGTTTAGACCTTACTGCGGGTGAGTACTGTAATCCTGTAGATTTCCCAGCATGAACCGTAGCTCTAGGAATGGGACGAGCAAGAGTGTTGGCCTACTGTAGCACGGTAACACTTCATTTGAAGGCAGCATTCCAAACTGCTCGGTCAGCAATCAGCAATGATGGAAATGGGCTTTGCATCATAAACACACTGGAGTAACAGTCTTCATTGTGAGGCAAAGGCTGCCATTTTGGATCATTAATGATGTGCTAGTGGGCCTCGGAGATGTGATGCTGTAAAATAGTGTTATCGCTACGCTGTCGTTTTATTTAGAACTGTAAGGCAAATAGCAACACGTTTAGTTCTGCCTTCTTCATAATTGCCTGAAAATAAACATGAGAAATACAAGTAAAGAACATAATGTTTCACACAATTCAACTGAAACCTTTCAGACATTTGGGACAAATGTCTATGAAAGTGCAGACTGAATGCCTGATACAGTATTTAAACTTTAATTAATTAAGTATTCATCCTCTAACAGTGTTGCAGCGTCTTTGAAGTGATTACTAACAGTAACAACAAACAAAGGGATGGGCTCGTTCACAAGAGCGATATAAAATATATGTATGTGTGTGTGTACGTGCTAATCGGAAAATCTTTGTTTGCAGGTTCTTTTTGAATCCCTGCATGCTGCATCTGCTACTACACAGAAGTCACTCGTAACACATTTACAACAAAGGAAAAACAACACCTCCTTTGTTGGTCTGTGTCTGTTTGTGTGTGCGACTTTAATCCACCAACACCAATGAAGCCCTTCCTAAATCTTGTAACAGCCTTTAAACTAAAAGAACCTGATCCAAATCCTCCTATTCTCCTTCCATACTCTCCTTTCATCCTTAGTTTTCACGCTACAAATATTCAGGATTCAGGAAAACTGAATATTTGTAGGTTCAAGGTTGCCATGAAATAAAATTACATATTAAAGCAATAAGTAACCCAATCAACGTCCAGGAATGGTGTCTCTACCCTGCCACCGATAACACACGACTACGGAGCTGATGTCAACACAGAGACAGTTCATGCCCATCCCTTTGAGCAACATGTCCTGAGGAACATTTTGCTATGTAATCCAAAAACAGCCTACGTTTATGTTAATCTAAAGTAGTGTCCCTGAGGCACAGGTCCTCTACGTCCCTTATGCTAGAGGTTAAGGCTTCAGTTCCTCAGGACACTTAACAATTACCAGCCGGAGACTCCTTACCTCACAACTTCTATTGTTTCTGGTTACGCCAGAGAGCCAAAACAGCAGGATGACACCCCAGAGGTGGATGTGTGGGAGATCCTGAAGAATGCCCGCCCCGACGAGTACGAGAAGATCGCCTTTATGTACGGCATCACAGATCTGAGGGGTCTGCTGAGAAGGATGAAGAAGATTCCTAAAGAGGAGAAGAAGAGTGAAGGTGAATAAACAGGAAAAGTATCCGGTGAATATCAGTCCATGTGTGTAATAAAGTTTTTTTTCGTTCAAAGCATTTGCAAAGAAGCTTGAACCAGCTTACCAGGTAGATAAAGGTGGAAAGATCCGCCTGGTGGTTGATCTGGCCGACCCTACAGTTGATCTGAAGTGGTACAAGAACGGACAGGAAATCAGGCCCACTCCAAAGTATGTGATTGTCCACAGTATTTTTCATGTTTTCTTCCCTCAAGGCCGAACAAATGAAAGGCATAACAATTAAAAGGAAAAATGCCTTTTATTTGTGGCAATGTTCTCCTGCACTCTACCAATGTTTGAGACAGGCCTGTGTTTTTCTCTGTATCGTCTCCTAAAAGCCCAATGGTTCACACCATCAGACCCCTAGATTAACCAGGTAGCAACATAAACACCTTTTTACAATTTTAAAGTAGAGAAGCGTTCGTATTTAGTGTAACAAATGTGCCTCACAGACCTACACTTTATAAATAACCCAGTGTTAAGATATGGAGGCCTCACGGTGGCAGAGAAACGTGATATGTCTAGTGTAACCATCAGCCTCACTGTCTTTATTAGCCACCACTTGTTTCTACTGCAACGTGAACCATTGACAACTGACAAGTGAGCAAATAACAGTCTCTCAGCTCTAATGTGGCTCTAATCAGTGTCTACACAGTCAGACACAACGCAATTATATGTACAGTATTAGGCCTCCGAGCTACATTTGGGTGTAAACACATGACGAGGTCAACATTGTCTGTAATTGCCATTAACTGCTGCATATGGATCCTCCTCCATACAGGAAAAAGGTGGTACCTTCTTCACAGGTCTTTAACAAAGCCTGGCTTTGGAACAGATTAAACCCTGAGCTAATTACAGTACATACTCGGAAACAACCTCAACATGCAAAATCATGACAATACAAAATTGTCAGCTAGACTAAAAATAGACTCAAAATGATCCAAAATAGGTAAGTGACAGATAATGAAAACTGTCATCTTGAAGCCGTGTTAGTATTATACTATCAGACAAAGAGGAAAGTTACAGTATGTGCTGTTCTTAGACTGAAGTCAGCTGAGAGTTCTGTTTGAAGCCACGCAATGTTAAAGCCATCTGGGAGGTTATTGCTGTTTTCTGGTTCTGGCTTCCTGTTCCGATGACTTTGATCGTGTTCTTTGTTGTAACACTGTTTCTGACTATGCTCTGTACCCCTTGAGGCATGATGTCTCTCTGTCTTTGTGTGTCTGCCATAATTACTTCCTGTACACTCCCTGTGCTCCGGCCCCAATCTGGCTCCACTGATGAACTTTAGTCAAAGGAAGTAAGTTTGTGTGTCCTGTCGGTTTTGATGCGATGCAGTCTCTGTGTTTTGTGATTTCTGGGTGTTTTTGATGCTTGTCAGCAACGTTTTTTATTGTTTCATAGAGCATTTTGTGATATTTTGCTATTCAATTCAATTAACAGTTTAACATAGCACAAATTCATATCTTTATGTTACAAACTATATTGTTTTCCTCCTAACAATGATGTAACTCGTGGACTTTGCGTTCAGGTATATTTTTGAGCATAAAGGCACTCAGAGGATTATGGTCATCAACAACTGCACCATGAACGATGATGCAGCCTACTCTGTAGCTGCAGGAGATGAGAAGTGCACTACTGAGCTGTTTGTTAAAGGTATCGCTATTAACCGTTAAAAACTTAATAGAAACTGACAAATGTGCTGTAGACTTGTTTACATACAAGTTAGACCCTGTTCAGTTCCCTCCTGCTGCCCTGTCCTACAGAGTTGCCCGTTAAGATAATAAAAGGTATTGAGCCTGTGAAGACTACCGTAAATGAGAGGATTGAGCTGGAGTGTGAGGTGTCAGAAGAAGGGGCTCAAGTCAAATGGTAAGAGTCAGACATGTGTTAGCCTCAAGTCTGTTGCTTTATGAAACACATATGTGAGAATTTTAAATGCACCTTCCTCCTTCAGGATGAAAAATGGTGTCGAGGTCCCAACTGGCGTGCGCTCCAGGTACCGGGTTAAGTGTGAGGGAACCAAACACTACTTGGTGATTGATGACGCCTCTAGAGACGACACAGGAACGTACTCCATCATGGCCACCGGCGGCACGTCAGAGGCTCACGTACAAGTTGATTGTATGTAGATTTGTAGATATTTTCAGTGGATGACATTTTCTGTTATTTGAGTTTCAAACTGTTTTAAAGATTAATTTGCTCTATTTTGTTCTACGTGTGAACTTTTGTTTCAGTGAAACCTCTGAAGATCTTCGTGGACCTGCAGGATATGACGGTGCTGCTGGGTCAACCCATCAAACTGCACTGTGAGATCTACCCAGGCAACGTCCCAGGCCGGTGGTACAGGAACGGACAGCTGATCCAGCCCAACGACCGCATCAACATCATACACAGGAACAAGTATGTCTGCTCATCTTATCACTGTGCCTCACAAACAGCTTCACACAACTACTAACTAATGTCTGGGGATTTTCAGAGTCCACAGACTTGAAATTGAGACCAGCTCTCTTCATGATGCAGGAGATTACACTTTTGTACCAGAGGGTTATTCACAGAGTCTCTTGGCCAAAATCCACATCATCGGTACAGAAACAATTCCTCATTAGCTTGCATGTGTTTTTATGTAGTTTCAGTCGTTGATCAGCTGTGGTCTGGTTTTATTATTGGCAGACCCTCCAAAGGTACACTTAGACAGCTTGAACCTGCCAGACAACACAGTGACAGTGGTGGCAGGAAACAAACTTCGCTTGGAGATCCCAATCAGCGGAGAACCAGCACCAAGGGTGGTGTGGATGAAGGGTGAAAGGGTGAGTTCAGTCCATCTCTTGTAAGGAGATTCTTGACATAGCAGTGAAATTCATAGCTCAGTCTTCAGTTCTTTTGTTACTTCTGCCTCCAAGGCTTGTGTATAATTATCTTGCTTCAGGTCATTCTTGAGTCAGGTCACCGTGTTCGAGCTGAAACATACGGTGACCAAACGAGTATGACGATTGAGATCACAGAGCGAGAGGACTCAGGAAACTACAAGATAGTCCTGCAGAATGAGGCAGGGGAGGCCACAGCCAGCATCAAAATCAAGGTCGTAGGTAAGAGACTGCAAAACATTTAAATCTAAATACGAGTTGTAAGTTTGTTTCTTGAAACCTTAATATGGTTTTGCGGCATCTGCAGATATCCCAGATCCTCCAGAGGCTCCTTTAGTCCCAGTGGTGGGTGGTGACTGGTGTTCTATGACGTGGGAACCTCCGAAATATGATGGAGGTTCACCGATTTTGGGTAAAGCTTTGAAGCTTGAAGGGTCGATGTCCCAACACTGATCTTGCTTATCGCCGTAGATTAAATATACTGTGGAGTCTGTGCTACTTCGTAGTGTCAAACCTTCTCACTCCCCTTCAAAGGTTACTTCGTCGAGAGAAAAAAGAAACAGAGCTCTAGATGGATGAGGCTGAACTTTGACCTAATCAAAGAAACCTCATTCGAACCCAAGAAGATGATTGAAGGTGTGCCGTATGAAGTCAGGATCTTTGCTGTCAATGCGATAGGTGTGTCCAAGCCCAGTGAACCATCTAAAGCATTTACTCCTCTTGGTGAGTAGTCCGTACAACTCGTCTCCTGGAATCTCCCCTTAGCAGAATGGACAGTGGCCTTTGAGCTGCCCATAATCTCTCTAGGGAGGTATTACACCCTTACATAAGGCTTCAGTTTGTCTAACAACTAGTGTACTTCATATGAGTGGGAAAACTGTTCAAAGAGTGGGCCTGGAACCGTGCATGTGTTATCTGACCTTGGTACCCCAGCAACACAGCTGTTCCTCCCCATGGCCCACCGTCCCAAACATTCTGTGACCTCCACTCAATGCACTGCAGCTTAAGAGGGACTTATTAACTATGTCTTATAATGGCTGCCAAATCATCGGCAGATTAGAGGTTTAGAAGATCAGGTCTGTCAGCAGTGTAGTAGGAGTTGACTGTGATTCAGAATACAAGAATAGATGGCAAGAGCAGCAGCCAATGAGACGGAGAGAGACACCTTGTGTCTCCTGTACAGAAATGCATTGTTGGAAATCAAAATGGCTAAAAATAACTCAAACTCGCCTCCACACACAGCTGTCACCAGTGAACCTACCATGCTGGTTGTGGATGACGTCACCGACACCACTGTGACTGTAAAATGGCGTCCTCCAGAAACCATCGGAGCTGCTGGTCTGGACGGATACTTAGTGGAGTATTGCATCGAAGGAAGTGAGTAAACCTAAACTTCAGTGAAGGCCTCACATTGCAAGAAAAAGAAGAGAGACCATGAAACATCACAGCACAGCAAACTTGTATAACATGTACAATACTGTACATGGGTGTCTGTCTATGGACCAGTGTGTATTTTCTCTAAACTCCAACTCTGAGCTAAGACAAAGTACAGACAGATAATCAGGAGATGAATCCAGAACTGCAGCAACAACAGGAACAAGCACAAACAAAATATACAGATAGACCTGTTGAATTAGTACACTGAGAAACAGTTGGTGCAATTACAGGGGATGAAACAGGTGACATCTGGTGGCTGGAGGGAGTATAGCAGCGTCTGGGAGCGTGAAGAAGCAAGCAGTCAGTAGCTGTGACTAATGACATTTCGGGTAGATGCTTGTTCATGTTAGTTGAAAGGGCTGACACATCTAAGGACAACAGGCTGTGGGCTTAGTTGTTTATGCTTTTCTAACATGACTTCCTCTGCAGCTAATGACTGGGTAGTATCCAACAAGGAGCTGACTGAAAAGACCAAGTACACGATCACCGGGCTGTCCCCAGGGTGTAAGATTTTAGTTCGAGTAAAGGCCATCAACGCTGCTGGAGCCAGTGCTCCTCGGACACTTCAGCACTCTATCCTGGTCAAAGAGGTCATCGGTCAGTAAACCCTTAAAGTCTATGAAAGATACCTAGAATCATTCCTCCGTCTTACCTTTTGAGGTTCATTTCCCCCATAGAACCACCCAAGATCCGTGTCCCCCGGCATTTGAAGCAGACGTACACTCGCAGAGTTGGAGAAACAGTCAACCTTGTGGTGCCATTCATGGTAAATCTGTGATTTGAGTTTCTATCTGCTGTGCCTTTAATCAGAATACTAAACCTTCCGATGCTGTCTGCAGGGCAAACCACGGCCGAAGGTCACCTGGCTGAAGGAGGGGAAACCCATAGAGCCTTCACACGTCAGCATCCGTAACACGGACTGTGATAGCATCATCTTCATCCGTAAGGCCGAACGCAGCCACTCTGGGAAGTATGAGATGACAGTGCAGGTTGAAAACCATATGGATACAGCTGTAATTGACATACAAATTGTAGGTGAGTAAATAGATCAATATTGGTGTAAAAACAAGGATAAAAAGTGCCACTTCTTTCAGTTTCAGCAGACCTTAGTGTGTGGTCTTTGTCCTTCCTCTGACTATTAGACCTGCCTGGACCCCCTCAGTGTGTGACAATTGAAGATGTGTGGGGAGGAAACGTGGCTCTGGTCTGGACTCCTCCAAAAGACAACGGCAATGCGCCAATAACAGGCTACACCATTCAGAAGGCAGACAAGAAGACAATGGTAGCAAAGGAGTTTATAGGCTAAAATGACAAATATGTTAAATGTCCACACAAGATTCATACATGCTTGACTCCACTTTTCAGGAATGGTTCACATGCATTGAGCACTACCATCGCACCTGCATCACCATCACAGAGCTGGTGGTCGGCAACGAGTACTTCTTCAGGATCTTCTCAGAGAATATGTGTGGCCTGAGTGAAACTGCCACCCAAACCAAAAAGAGTGCTCTCATCGTCAAAGAAGGTAAACTGACGGTGACAACGGGCATCGAGGCTTCAACTGAGATTAAAATGTCTATGTTTTGTGAAATTAGATTTTCTGTTGCTTCGTCATATATCAATATTTCCAAATACATGAGAAAGGTTGGTTAATTTCCTGCCTGTTTATTTCCACAGCAGTTTTCTGAAAGGTACTGTCAGTGATGTTTTCCACCCTCACCTCCAGTGAGTTTATCTCACTTTCAAACGTAACGTGGGTTGGTCTATGACTGACAGGCCCTTGAACGCTGGTGTCCCAGTCTTAGCCGATGATAAATAAACAAACATTGTCTTTCCCTCATCACATAGGGAGCTCCCCACATGATACCGCTCAGTGCCAGTATCATGCACAACCCCATTCCTTTACCCTTCCCCCCACAGGCTTGCAGGTGAAGACGCCCGAGTACAATGACCACGACTTTAAGGAAGCGCCGAAGTTCACGCAGCCGCTCATCAACACATTCGCCATCGCCGGCTACAACACTACTCTGAACTGTAGTGTCCGTGCAAACCCGAGGGTAGGTAGCGTGGTGTGGAATTCCATATGCTGGTTTCGATAGTTCAAAGCAGACATAATTAAGTTATGATAGATAATGAAATGGGACTGTTGAATGATTTATTTACCTGCTGCAGCCCAAAGTGGTCTGGATGAAGAATAAGATCGTCATCGTTGACGACCCACGCTACCGCATGTTCAGCAACCAGGGAGTATGTACTCTGGAGATCCGGAAGCCCAGCCCCTATGACGGTGGCTTATACACCTGCAAGGCCATCAACGACCTGGGAGAAGCCCAGGTGGACTGCAAGCTGGAGGTCAAAGGTCAGTGTGGAGCAGGAGCCACCCCGTCTGCTTCCCTGAGTATCTGTATATAGTAAAATCTGGCTTCCCAAAGTAAATTTTGTTTATTTACCTGTTGATTATTACTTTTTTTTTTAATACAAATCTCTTAAATGTTTTGATTTCTACATCTTTACATAAAAAAGAAAACAAGTGAATACTTACATTCCCATACAATGGTGTCTAACAAGTGTTAATTATATTTCCTATAAGAATTAACAACAATATTGGTATAGTTGTAAAGTTATAAAGTGTAAAGGGGAAAATGCTACTTTGGGAAACCAGTTGTGTATCGTCGTGTTTGAGCTGTATGTCACAGTCTACCAGTGGGCTGAGCACATGGGCAATGGACATGTAAGTATGTGGATTTGGTTCTGACATGTTAAGTAACCAGTAGTTAGTTTAAAATTGGAGCTATACTAAATCCAGTTGCACCATTAAAACTTAAGACTTAGCTGAGAAGGATGTTAAATTTCTCTAAACAACATGTGAGAGCTCAACAATTATGAACATTCTTTGATCATCTGATTGGATTTAAATATTTGGTGCAACTGGCTCTTGGACATGTGTTAAGAATAATGGAATAATAATAATAATCTGTTTGTGTGTGTGTACATAATATCTGATGACACTTCATCCTCACCACATGTAGAGGTTTATCACCTGTGTTCTATCCAGTCTGGTTCATCCAGCCATCCTGTTCATCAACAAACAGTCACACCTCAGTAGGCATAACATACAGAGCTGTGATGTTCTTGTTCTCCACAGATTCCAGCGTCGTCTTTATGCCCCACAGTTAACTCCTCATATAAAAGAGTCCAGTAATAATTCAGCGGTTTTCCCTGGTGCACACATATAACTCCATGTAAACATTTTGTTAACCCCTCTTCTCTTCTTTCTCCCCCAGTCCAAACTCAAGAATTGTGAATGTATGTTCTCATAGAAGGTAAGCTTTCATATGGTTTTGGCATATGAAGCTTATGTCATTCATTATGCATCCTCCAACCAGCACTTGTAACCTCGCTTTTCACATATGGTGGGACTGTAGCGTCTTTCCTTCTCTACAAAAGCAAGACAAAAAAATTGAGCTTTAATAAAACATGATTTGCATGACAGCTTTTCCCAAGATCCCCTTAGTTTTCCATTAACCCAAGCCACAGAAAAGGTGAGTAAAGAGAGATGTTTGCACACTTTCTAACCTGTGCAGAGAAATCCTGAGCAGCAAATGGTGAGGCAGTGTGATGCTATGTCAGCAGATACATCTGCATACCAGTATGTGATTTTTATCTTCTTAGCTGGTGTTGAATACAGTTACAAAGGATCAAGTGAATCAAACTAACCCTGGGTTATTCTGACTATGCTCTTATGAACTCCTGGTCTCTTTGCATTCTGCTTGTCTCCTTCCTCTTCTTCCTTCTCTCTCCCAACAATATTATGAAAGCCTTTTTCCTCTTGTCCTCCAGGAGGTTTCACCTTCTACGAACTCATGCAGCGTGGAGTGCCCCTAAACCTGATCGACAAGTACATGAACGAGACAAAACTTGTTGAGCAGGACAAGTAACAATTGCGCAATCAGACACTTACTTTTTGTAGACGTCTGCTGCCAGTAGTGATATTTTTTCTAACCTGCTGAGGTCAGCGGCCTGAAGGAGGATAGCAAGATACATCAAGAGGTGTGGGAAGGGGTGTACTGGCCTGTGGTGTGGCATGCTGTGTGCAGGTGTGGAGCTAGTTGCCATAAAAAAGCTCTGTGTCAGCTCAGACGCACGTTGGCAGTGTTTGGCTCATGTTTTATTAAGTTCACATAGTGTGTAAAAACATACCAAGCACACAGGGCACCAACCGTATTTACATGTATTTATTTTGCTTGTTGTAGGTGACAATTTATTCCTGGGAAATAAAAGGAGGGAAAGGGGATGTATAACAAGTTTGCTGTTTGAATGGCGCCGCAGAAAAACAGCCAGAAAAGCTTTCAGCAACGTTAGACACTGTAAACAAATTTGTTGAGTCTTCTTCTGAAGATTTTTATTTCACTTTTTCTGTGTAGGTCATTTATTTGTGAATTGAAGCTCAGTCTGTATTCTGCATGACACATAATTTTTAAATTCACGTTGGACTTGAGGCTTGATGGAGGCTCAGTCATGTGTGAATGCCTTTAAATTTGTAATTAAGACACATGGACTACAATAAAAGCATATTCACAAATTAAACTGTGGGTGATTTTTGTACACTTCGCAATTCAATACAAACGAAATCCAAAGAAAAACAAAAACAAAACCTACCTTTGTTGTTGTTGTTGTTGTTGTTGTTGTTGTTGTTGTTGTTGTTGTTGTTGTTGTTGTTGTTGTTGTTGTTGTTGTTGTTGTTGTTGTTGTTGTTGTTGTTGTTGCTGCTGCTGCTGCTGCTGCTGCTGCTGCTGCTGCTGCTGCTGCTGCTGCTGTTATTACTGTCCAGGTATTTAGGGGATTATTCAGCGGCCTGTCTTACATGTGCATTTGGAATGTATAAATTATTTATTTGTATAAAAAATATTTCAAAACAAAAAAAAATACTTAAACTACTTCCTGGACCTTTCACAGAAATTTCATTTACTGTCGTTTGTTTTTATTCCAAGTATTATTACATTTACGAACATCCTGGGGCACAGTTATATTATTTGCTTCCGGTGCCGCGCTTCCTGTCGGCTCGGTCGGAAACTTACGTCCTATCGGCATTCTTTGGTTCCGCTGTGGAAATGGCCTCCTCTAGTCACCCAGCTATAAATGCCAAATGAGCTCTTAATTCTTGGAGTCAACGGAGAGAAGATAGGCCTGGGTCACTACCCCAGACGATTGGGACGTTTTCTGACGGTAATTCGACGCGTGAGGAGGCGTTTAAACGATGCTACATTTCCTGTGGCCGGAGCCGCTGTCACCCGCACAACTCAAGCGCTTGGAGGAGCATAAATACAGCGCGTCTGGTCGGTCCCTGTTCGAGCCACTGTGTCAGATCTACTGGAACTGGCTGGTCCAGCAGATCCCGACATGGGTCGCACCGAACACGCTGACTATAGTGGGGCTGCTGGTCAACATAGTGTCCACGGTGGTTCTTGTGTATTATTGTCCTACGGCACAAGAGGAGGTGAGTAAAGCGACGTGAAGTTGACACACAAGCCCTAATGACGTGTCCCTGGGCAAGAAGCTGAATCCTCTGTTCACATGTTGGCCGGATTCAACATACGTGGCCATTTACTCAGTCCATATCAATTTAAGGTCACAAGTCCATATATATTGTGAATCCCTGGAGTATGTCTACCAATTCGGCTTACATTTAAACCCCCCGGTTCATGGCGTTGCCAACATGTCTGCTTCGTGAATGGCATTGTGCTTGTGCTACCGTCCAATTTTGTGTACAAACTGAAGCACGATTGTTCGGATCCAGATCCTAAACCACAACGTGTTGTGTTTTTAATCGCGTCCCCTGGTGTCTATGCTGGGACTGGTCGGGTCATGTGGTCCTTTTCCGTGCATTCTTGGAAGGTTGTGAGCTTTGACGTGGCCGTGCTTACCCGGGCTTATGCAATGAAGTGTTGTTGATGGCACAATACAGAAAGTGGCTTCTTTTGCCCAGTTACCACAAACACAGCATAGCAACCAATGTTTTGCCTGAAATACAAGACTGATCCTTGCAACATGCCACTGAGCTGACAGTCGACCTATGGTCCACTTATCTCCTGTCTCCTGGTTCACTGTGGAGCTATGACCCTGGCAGGAAATCCATAGGTGTGTGTGTTTATCAGCGTTGTACCTTGCAACCAAGTCCATAGTCCAAGCAGCATGTTGTCACTCCATAAGTGCAAAGGCATTTCACTTTCATCTGCTATTCTATTCAGTCAGCAAGGAAAGCAACTGTGTCTGCTCTTAGTCGATTGGATCTGTAGCCATAGCTCAGTACCTTTAGGACGTGACCTAGAGAAAAGCAGCAGGGTCTCTGGATATTTAGGACAGCATAGGATTCTTGGTCTCTCTGGGAACTCACAAGCACACACACATGGTCGCACACTCGCATTGAATTGGTCAACACGCTGTTGGCTCGCTCAAGTGTCCAGATGGTTTGTAACCTCCACCCCAGTAAGAGGAACCAACTAAGCTGTCAGCTGGAAACCCTCTGTCCTCCAGAGTCTGACCAAACCTACAAAAAAAAGTAAATAAAGATGTAAGAAAAGAGATTTCTGGTCAATTACTCTAACAGTAATAGGCTCTATTCTGTCACATAATGATCCACATACGTACATTCACGTTTGATATAATAAGAGATTAACAGACCGTTTATTTCAGATTTGTGCCGTTCACACGAGCAGAACTGAAGCAATAAACAGTGTTCTTTGTCCTGCTCCTCCCTCAAGGCTCCATCATGGGCCTTCATGCTGAGTGCGCTGGGCCTCTTCATCTACCAGTCTCTCGATGCTATTGATGGGAAACAAGCCCGGCGGACCAACAGCAGCTCGCCCCTTGGAGAGCTCTTTGATCATGGCTGTGATGCCGTCTCCACAGGTGCTCACAGAAACATCAACTGTTAGAACCAGTGCTTTAAATGAAACAAAAGATTCATTATGTCATTATCACTGTTATTTGTTGGTTTTCAGTGTTCGTTGCTGTGGGGACATGCATTTCCTGTGGCTGTGGAAGTTTGCCAAACTGGATCTTCTTCTCCGGCTTCATCGGGATGTTTATGTTCTTCTGCGCCCACTGGCAGACCTACGTGTCTGGAACTCTGCGCTTTGGCCTGTAAGTCACGCACACACTCATGTTATTCCATAGCAACACTGCTGCTCCTCTTTGACGACACAACTCCGTTCCTTTCCTCACAGGGTTGATGTCACAGAGGTGCAGTTTGCCATAATGATCATGTATGTTATGTCGGCTTTTGGCGGCGTGAGCCTCTGGCACACCACGGTACGTGACAACAATCTCTTTTGTTTGTACTGTACACACACAGGAACACTGGGGTTTCTACTTGAGTGTAGTTTGTACACCATATTAAACTAGTTCCTAGCTCTTAGTTCTAGCTTTTTAAAATAGAATGTGTTTTACTTTTACTCTGTGCTGCCTTTGGAGGCTTGACTTAACTACACAATGAGGGAGGTGAGAAGGTAAATATGGGTAGCTAATGCCATAGCAACAGGTCATCCGTCGGACATGGTCTGGCTCCAAAAGCTGATAATGTCACCCGCTTTGCCTCCCATCACGCTCGGCATGACTGCAGCTTTCATACAAGCACCTTTCTTCTTTATTCAAGGATGAGAGATTTATGCCCTCAGACTAAATGACTACTGTCCATTTCCACAGTTGCCCGTCGTTGGACTGAAGCTGTACATCTTCCCCATCCTGGGCATCATTGGAGGAGCCCTCTACTCCTGCTACAACTACTTCTATGTCATTTTAAATGGAGGTGTTGGCAAAAACGGCTCCACCGTGGCTGTAAGTCAACACACACATTTACCCGCTTACATACTGTTCTGTGGTGCACGTTTAATGGTGTACCATCTGTTCAGGACACCAGTGTGCTGACTCCTGGTCTGCACATTGGCCTCATTCTCACGCTGGCGTTCATCATTTTCAAGAAGTCATCGAGCCACTTGTTTGAGCATCACCCCTGCCTGTACCTGCTCGCTTTCGGCATGGTCATCTCTAAGATCTCCAACAAACTGGTGGTACGTCTACGCACATGTGATTGATCCTGTGATTCAATGCAGAACGTGTTTAATATGGTTGCTGTGACTGTCTTTCACGTGTCTTCTGTGTAGATAGCACACATGACAAAGAGTGAGCTGCACCTCCCAGACACAGCCTTTATAGGCCCCAGCCTCCTCTTCCTCAACCAGTACTTCAACAGCTTCATTGATGAGCACATAGTTCTCTGGATCGCCATGGTCAGTATGAGACACACCTTTACTAATGTTAACAGTTCCTTTTTTTTCTTTTGTTTTTTAAAGGTGTACTCCAAGGAGTTAAGTAAGATTAAGGACTCAGCAAAGCAGCAGAAGTTTGGCTTGACTCACTTTTAAAGTTGAGCCAAGCTACAATAAAGAATTATGCTCCATAATTTTCCATGCAGACATAGTGAGAGCTGTTTATACTGTAGACATCTTATTGCTGACTCAGCACACTTGTAGGTCAATGTTCAGTGCAGTTGCTTCCATGAGATGAATAATAATAAACACATGCAGTAACAACAGGACTAGCAGTCGGATTATTTCGGGTTAAAAGCATTATAGAGCCAAGTGCATATTAATACATAACTGGACATACTGTTAACATATCTTTAACTTTCACAGCAGATGTTTTCCTTTGACATAATAGGAAAAGCACAGGCATTAATGGTGCTGTGATCCAGGCTGATTAGGACCAGGACCTTTACATGCAATATGTAATACAGTTTTCTTTCCGCTGTGACATTTTAATGTCCCTAGATTTGCAGCATTATTTCTTTTTCTGTCTAAATTCAGTCACTACACACTATATGTTGGCTCATTGGGTGAGGCTGCGTCACTAATCGTGAATTCACCAGGAACAGTGTGAAAGGTCTATGTTGACACAGTTGTCAGTTCAGCCTGGTTTGTGTTGCACTGGGCTCATTTAATCAGGAAACTAAGTGACTGCAACTGTGTGGGTGGCCGATGGAATGTGCACGTACAAGTTAAACGGAGGCCCTTCAATTTTCCAACCAGGAAATATTGTGTCAAAGTACTTTACATTTAAAAAACATCTAGAAATGCTCAGTCAGCCGGACAGCGCGAAACAATAACACAGAAGTTACCGTAACTTGATCTGCTATTTGTGCAGGAACCTGGAAAAAAGAAATCACAAGACAGAGCCAGAATTGCCATTTAAGTCCTTGAGGCAAAGTTCACACTGTAGCCCACACGAGACTGATCCTTCATGGCCATTAAAGGAGGATGTGATGATTTTTCTGCAGGTCTTCTCTCTCGTGGATCTGACGCGGTACTGTACAGGCGTGTGTCTCCAGATCGCTTCCCACCTGCGCATCCGCGTCTTCAGCATCACGCCGCCAAGCAACAGCCACCGTGACTGACGGTTTGCCCGGCGGGAGGAGGCGGGGGGAGACGCAGACCTCTCCCCGCTCCTGAAAGCAGACAACGATGGTGAGGTCAGACCTCCGTCCCTGAGCCACTGCAGCCTTGACAAAGTGACCACCTCTGACTGAAATGGGCCTTTTAGACAAACCAACCCAAAATTACAAACTAAAAACAACTAAGTATCGGTTTAGATCTTTACATTTTACAACACTTCCTGCTTGGTCAACTGAAATACCAAACTGGGTACTTTAGAGCTTGATCAAATACCAAATGATATCTGCTTTAATGGTCTTTAAAATAGGATTGTCATCAGTTTAATTAACTCATAACCATATGACAATCTTAAGTACAAGGTAAAACTTTTGACATTTGGCCAGGCTGGATCAAAATGTTTTACTCTTGTTTGTATTTATTAAATCAATGTGAATCTGGGCTTGAAGATAAATCCAAATTAATTGTTTTAAGAACAAAAACCTTGAAAACCTCAAATAAGTCCAATAATGTCCAATGTTTACAGGCTGTCAGTGAGTTAGGTGACGGGGTAACGATGTGTTAATGCTGAAAACGACGACTGGCTTTCTGTAAGGCTTCCCTCACGAACACCACTCCAGTTAATAGTTCTGTTTTCTGTTATTCATCTCATCCTAAAACATACAGTCCCTTAGCTGCAGCCTTTAGTGCCACCGACTGATGAAGCATTAACACCTGACTTGTTCTGCTTTCTCTGTTCTTCTCCCTAAAGGGCTAATAGTTAATTATATGTGATTGTACAGATTTCAACTGAAGACGCCTTAAATATTTTTGTTGTAATTAGTTTAACTTGTGAATATTTAAAACAACTTTGTACGTTTGTTTTTCCACTAATGCATTGTACCAGGTACAGCTACTGGAAGTTTGTTTTTTAACTGTTCCTTCTTCACTCTTGACATTTCTTCATTTATACAAATGCATATTATGTAGCGGTGAGTGATTCATATGGTTCTTGATGACTTGTTGAATAGTGATTTTGTAATGGCTAAATAGTAGTGAACAGCTGTAATTTGCCTCATTTAGATTCACTGGGATCAAAAAGGGATGTTTCTGCAGTGCTGTGGAGTTTTGAAAAATAAAAATAGCGTCTTCTCATTTTCAGCTTCTTCAGGATTATGGACAATAAGAATGGGCATGTGGGCAAAATATGACTTTGCTTCATTTAAAGTGGGTTTTATATTGATTACAACACTATGTTGCACTGTTCACTAACGCAGTAATGCACCTTTCTACTAACAGGTACATGTAGAAAATATTGTAATAAAGAAAATATTTTTCATGTGTTTCAGTGTCTTGGTCAGTGAAGGAAAGATTTACATCTGTTCCAACAAATGTAAATATCCAGACTTGTAGATCACAGTTGGCAGCAAACACATCTTTATTGTACCCCTTTATATTTTCACCCTTGAGAGAGATGAATGTTTCCTCATTAAATCACTTGACTAAATGTGACAAAAAAAAAAACAAGTACCCACTGAACTGATGTGATCTGAAAATTTGCCCGCTGACGTCACATACGAGCAGCAGCAAAATGTACTTTTGTGATTATAGTATAGAACTTAAAGTATTTGAAGCATCTGGCGGCACTATTGTATGTTTACAGTTAGCATTGGTCACTTGGCTCACTCAAAATAAGTTACACAACATGCTGAGGGGGTCTGAATTTCAGACAGCAGTGAGCCCATTGAGTCCCACGGGGACACACATACAGCTGTAGCATCACTTATACAGGCTCTGACAAGAACATCTGGACTACATCAAGAATGATAATGATGATACTATATCCCATTCAGATTTGGATGCAGTGTGTATGACCCAAGACTAATACAATACAGGAATACATATACATACATACCAATAAATGTTACCAAAACAAGCAGGAATGAGAGAAGGCACTTCAAGTGTTTGAATTTAACAGACAACACACACAACAGCCATGGCTTACATTTATCATTCCTAATCATGTGCTCAATTGTAAAATAAAACGCACAGAAAAAGAGGAACACAACCATAACTATCAGATATCATTTAAACTACTGATCATCTCTTAATTCATCCCTTACTGTATGTTCAGATCATTTCCTGTCCATCACTTTACCAAAAGAGAGAAACGTAGAAACCCTGTGAGCAGCCAGTACCAGTAAACATTTGGCATTTTTTCGTGCAAACAGACTCAAACAATTAATCAACTATAATTACAGCTGCAGATTAATTTGTCAGTTAAGTGATTGATCGTCTGAAGTTCAAGCACAACAGATTTTATGGCAAAACCTTGTTCCTGCGTATAATGCGCTGCTATGAAGTGTTTCACACTTCGACACATTAAGCGACATGGAGAAAACAGGACATTGGACGGTGGTACAGGATGAAGGGAGTGTTTTGGGTGTTTAAAAGGTTTCAAATGTCTCCAGTGGAGGAACAGAGGATTTTACAGGCCTCATCTTCTGGGCCTTATTCCCTTCTGTGTCCAGCCCAACACATCATCTCAGAAAAAACGTCTCATCATTATCTGGAGAGTCTCTTGTCCTCCATCGGCGCAGATGCAACACAAGCACTGAGGGCCTTCCGCAGACCGTTACCGTTTCCACCTTCTCTACGCTGAGGAAGACAGGAGGGTTGGAGGCTGTGGAGGGACATCATCCTCATTCACACTCGCTCAGGGTTACTGTCCCGGTTCCTGCGTCTCGGAAACAGCTTTCGCTTGAGCAGAATGAGCTACGGGAAGGTGAACGTGGCAAAGTTAGCAACAGCAAGCAGCTAAAACTAAAATAAAATGGATGAGCAGTGCAAACCTGATTCAGATGACATCCTATTTTATACATATGTGAAGAAAATGTGCTACATTTATGTGTTACATATTGGTTTTGGTACAAAACCAATATGTAACACATAAATGTATATGTCGTGACAGAGAGACTGGACCAGTCCGACACATTACTTACTGGTAACACTGGTCCCATGGGCAGCTGCGGGGAAAATTCTTCTAAGGTCATGTCAACATTTAACCTTTCTTTAGGTTCGCTGAGGAGAAACTAGACACCTTTGGCAGGCCTTACAAGAGCTCAATGTCAAACCTGGGACAAGCAGTGTTAGTTAAACTATTCCTGGTGTTAGTTTTAATCCGTTTCCAGATCCAAACTGGAAGAAATTCAAAGGAAAGTTGTCCATGAACCCTCCTGACTTTATAATTATCCATAATTTTCCATTTAGACTAAACTTTACACACGTCCGTCTTGAAATCCTTCTTCTTTTCTGGCAAGACAGGAGGTTAAAGCAAATGCGAGAACTGCCCCCGACCGGTTGAACAAAGACGGACAGGTCTCTTATTTCAAAGGAGCACGTGAGGTCTTTTATTTCTGTAAAGGCTCAACTGATCTCACTGGCTCGACATATAAGATGGACGCACCTCAGAGTGGAATTTCAGTGGTGAAGAACTGAATCATAGCCTAAGAGTTAATCATGGAAACCTTGAGGTGTCTGAGTGAACATCCTGTTTCTTTATCTGTAAATAAAATGTTTGTGCCATCTGAGATGGACTCACTGACCTGTTCGGCAAAGAAGGACATGACAGTGAAGACGACAAGCGTCACCAGGACACAGTGAGTCCAGAACTTCAGCTTATCCCGATACACCCGCCTGGAAAACAAAATATTTCATTAAATTTTTTATGAAAAACTTTATTACCTGGTGTAACACAAACAGACACACATGCAGAAGTAAAGAGTACATTTTATAAGTGGGTGACAAATGCCTAAAGCGGCATGTCTCGCTAGAGGTAAGACGAGTTTTCTGATGTAACAAGATGGAAGCATGCGCTATGCAGAGGGCAGCAGGGCAACAGGGTGACAAGGTGAGATCACCAACGCCAGCTGCCTGTCACCTCACTAACTCAGACGCAGGGTAAAGGTGGTGGAGAGGCAGCGGATGAGACAAGAGGTTCAGCTGCGGGATGTTCTTTCAAGCATCTTACAGCTAGCAACTGATCTGGAGCAGCTCGGTCTAATTTTAAAGTCCCTACACAAGCCTGGCATTCTCTAGCAGAAGCCCCACTGAATACAGAACCAAGAGCCCGGACAAAAACCCTCTAAAGCCTCCAGAGGATTCCCACTTCCAAGCTGGCAACACTTGGTCCCAAGCTGTGAGCGCCACAAATTCTTAACTTAGTCCAGCTGGAGGGAAAAAATGCACGCGTGAAACAAAGGCTCAAACGCAGGCGCAGCTGCTTTGTGTACTGCACATACTGCATATATTAATACTGCATTAAATGCATTTAAGATATTTGACCTACCACTCCTGGAGCTCCTCCATGTGCAGGAACCTGTTGCGATACTCTCTAGGTAGCTCAAACTGTGACGGCAGGGGGAACATGGATTCGTAAAAGTCTCTGAGCACGGCCTTCACGGTGGCAGCGTCTTTATGGCTGTGGTCAATGTTATCATTCAGACAGATAAATTTCCTGTTGGTGAAAAACGACATTAGCACAGTTTAACAACCAGTGAGAGTTGATAACCAGAAGGGAGCGGCTCCTCACCTTGGGTTCTTCCTGATGTCATCCAGCTGGCCAACCACGTGGGACACATTTGTCCGTACCATCTTGAAGGCTATCTCTTCTTCTCCCATTATCTCAAACCTGTCCAACAAAAAGCAACGTTAGCAGCTGAAGCAGTGGATCCAAGTAATGTTGATATATAATAGTGTTGAGGACTCACTTGTACTTGTTTTGGTCTTTGAAGGCTTTGTGAATACGTTCTGTGATGGGCTTGCAGTGGAGGATGAGACCTTTTGTGACAGGAGGCTGTGTATAAAAAAAACCACAGCAGAATCTAAGCAAAACCACTTGGCTCTCTATGTGGCATAAAACTAAAATACAGCTGGTGTTCTGTGTTACTCACCATGCTGGGGTCATAGTAGGCCTCCTGCGTGGGATTCACCAGGTGAAGCTGTGTCAGGTTGGCCGGGAGAGTCTTAGAACAGTTTATTAACATCTGCTCCAGGCCGGTGAGGTCCTGCAAGATGCCAGACAGAAAAAAACATGCACTTAAAATAAAGACACAATTATTATATGATCTGATATCACTCAAACTTTGATGCTTGGAATACCTGGAGGCTGAGCGGCAGATCATGGATTCTTGTGGCAAGAGTTCGGATCTCGCGATCAGACAAGACGCCCGAATGGTCGGTGTCGATCTCGTCAAACACCTCTGAGACGTTGAGCTGCTGCTGAGCGCTCATCAGGAAGTAGAAGTATGAAAAGGCGAACTGCATGTCCTCCGAGTGACGCACGCGGTGGCCTGATGTTTTGTCAAACTCCTCAGGAAATCTAAAAAAAAAAACAACAGAGCATGTTATGGATATTTTGAATATTTTAAAAAATCTATACAAAATGTAAGACAGTCGCTTACGTGTCCTGCAGCTCCTGCATGATGAGACGGTCGATCATGTGAGGCATGTGTGCCGGCACTTTGCGCGACGTGAAACCAAATTGGCTGTTGAGCAGCTTGTTGACGTAACGCAGGGAGTCAGCAAAAGTGTCGCGCAGCCTTCGCCCGGTAGCAGCGCCATCGGTCTGGTACATCAGCTCTTTCTGCAGACGCTCTTCCTCCTACAGCATCAACGCAAAGGGACTGATATTTAAAACATGTAAAATGAAGTAGACATTAAGCGCCAAAGTTGCACCCGTTTACCTCCAGTACGTCTTGAAAATATTTCCTCCTCTCCCATGGTAGAAAGCCTCTGTCGGAGGAGATGAAGTGCTGCAGTTTCCTCCCCACTGGAGCTCCTCCTGCAGCGTCCTCTGCCCAATTCTCAGCGCTCTTAACTTTAGAAACGGTGCCTAGCAGTTTAGGAGTCTTGGGCCTCTCGATGGCAGCATTCAGAGGAGCAGATTCATCCTCGGCTTTAAGCTTGTCATCGATACGGACTGGGATAAGAGGCGTGGCAGCTTTTTCTTGCTCATACATGCCTCTTTTGGATATTTCCTTTGAGCTCTGATCTCTCTTAGCTGCATCTTCAGCCATCTCTACCACGAGTGGCTTCGCCTCCAGCTCCTCTCCATCCAGGTCTTTATAAGGCTTCCTCTGCAGCTTTGCTGCAACATTGCTGTCTGGCTGCGTAGCTATCTCCTGCTGCTTGTCACCCAGTGTTTTGTAAGGTTTTAGAAGTTCAGCCTTTGTGAGGTTGTAACCCTTCATAGTAATGTCACCAATCAGAAGCTTCTCCTCCAGCTTCTGAAGCTCATTGCGTACAGCAGCTGGTAGAAGTGACACATTCAGGGAAGGAACCTCTATGAGGGCTTGAGGTTCCCCGTCCTGCCTCTTGCGGATCTTAGGACTGCGCTTGTCTTCAGGAATATCTGAGAAAAGAAACACCTCCTCGGGAGTTGGGCTTGGCTTCGGCTCCTTGGAAGCATCCTTGCTTGCAGGCTGGGACACGTTGGTGCGGGGAAGCTGTCGAGTGTCGACAGCCACACTAAAGGTCAGTGTGAACTCTGTGCTGTCATCTCTCTGGAAAGTGACATTGTACTGGATCTGGGTGGCATTGTGGCCCGGATAGAGGAGTAAATGTATGGTTTTCCACTTGTTGGCGACAGAGGTGTGACGAACCACCTGGTTATCGCTAACGTGGGCCTCGGAGACTCTGTGAGCCAGTCTGTCAAAGCTGAAATAAGGCCGGACCTCCCCCAGTGGGAGGGTGTACAGGCTCTGGTTCCTCAGCAGGGTCACACGGTGCAGCTCACTGAAGTGCTCTATTATAGGAATGAATACACAATAAAAGGTAAAGCTGACAAGAGGAGGTTCAGCCCCAAATGGTATCACAGGCATTAACTCACCTTGGCCACAGTCGCCTACATCGAAACCACATGAATCCACATTGCAAGCCTGATCACAGAACTTGTCCGCCAGCCAGGAGTTGGCACAGCCTTGGTTGCAGTATGACGTCCCACCGAGACCTCCAACACCACCTGCAAACTGCCACATCTGTCCACCAGCTCCACCCTGTGCACCGCCACCGCCCCCTAGGCCAAACCGACTGTTCCCAGCAGCACCTGTCGAAGAGAAGGTCATTATTTGAGTTGACAGAGGCAAACAAGCTAACTTACAGAGAGGAACAGAGAGGGATAGGGTTACCCAGGCAGTCTCCTCCGTCCCAGTCACAAGCAGAATTGTTGCAAGCTTTGTCACAGTAGCCATCTTTGATCCAGGATCCTGGGCAGCCCTCGGCACAGTTGGGAACAGGCCAGGTGAGATACACCTGCAGTGAAGCGGGGGAAGTTGAACAGTGTGAAGCCAAGTCAAGTCTTTCATTAGTTAACGTCTACGTCACACTGAGGAGTCTCACCTTCTGTCCTTTGGAGTGGCTGTAGAAGTCGTCCGGCCAGACGTCTTTGCCAAACATCACGTCATCGTTGAGGTAAATGAATTTCTGTGACAGGCCCGGGATGCGGTGAATGTGGGTCTCTATAGCAGGCGAACTGAAGGTCGGCAGGTGGCTCCGGTTGAGGAAGACATCCTGCAGGTCAAGAAAAACATCTTCATTCACAGGAAAGTGACTCTGTATTTCACAACAGAAGGAAATGGGAGAAGGTCTTCGCGTAGACCTGGCGGACTTGAGGCTTTGAAGTGGTTAATCCACTATATAAGGCATTTCACTCTGTCACCACCTCGGATGCCCGACGTGAGGCCCCTCAGAGTGGAGTCACTGCCTGCCTGGGCATCTGGACAATGTCTGGCCACAGAATAAGCAGGATTTCAAATATAAGCAGGACAGTGGTGCTTAGCTACCTCATCCATCATTCTTCTTTTACAAGACAGAAGGGTCTGTCACTGTAGCAGCTGCAAGGACACCAGTCAACAGACAACGTGGGCTTTATCAACCTATTATTAACCTATACACCCACTGGCCAATTCATTAGGAACACCTGTACAGTCTAATTCAAGCCAGCACAGTAACTCTGCCAGTCATTCTCTTTTCACCTGATGCGTGACCACGGTCACTCTGGGGTTATCCAGGTTGAGCCAGGAGGGAATCTGCCCGTTGGTCACAATGAAGATGTGTCGCACCCAGGGAGCGTGTTTCTCCACTGAGCGCAGTGAATAGCGCAGCTCCTCGTTGTCCTCGAACCTGCTGGCTGAAACATCTTCATCCTGTTTGGACTGGAAAGTATTCACAGAAAGAAAAGACACAATATTAATATTAAGCCTCATAATCAGCTCTTGCTGTGCCTTACCCTACTAATATGCACAATGACTGGTCATACCTGTGAGATGGCAGTGAGATCCCAGAACATGTAAGCGGGGCTGATGGTTAATTCGTTCCCATCCAACGTCAGGTTCTTTTTGGCCTGCTGCGTCAGATCAGCGAAGTCTTGAGGGGTTTTCAGGTGGAGGAGCGAGATGCTGGCCTCTGAGTACAACTCAAACTGAGAGACATATGGAGACGAGACAAGACAATAAAGCTTGAAATGCAGGCATGGATTTTGAATGTGCTCACACGAGGCCTCCCCCAATGCTAATGATCGGCCATACTGTACATTCTGTGGGCTAATGCAAAGGATGACGACTTGCTGTAAGCATGAAGCAGATGGCATCAAACCCTCAAGCTCTCAGAGTCGACAACATGTGCAAGTCAAAAAACAAAAATCACCATATGCACTGTGGGAAACATGCTCAGTCACTGGTATGTATCCTGCATCTTTTAGATGACGATACAGGCATCCCAGAAAAAAAAAAAACACATCAAGGGTGACCCCTGACCTTTCAGCTATAAATGCCTAATGAAAGCAGCTATGGTACTAGGTATCCTCTGGGTGTTATGAGAGTTTGGAAAATTCTGTGAGGTCATCTTCTCCATGGTGGGTCACATGGGGCTTGGTTTGCTGTCTGATCACAGGGAAGCTATGCAAGGCATCGGAGGACTTCCGTTTGTTTGTGTGTGCGTTTGATGCGAGTGACAGAGACACCCATGGCCCATTCAGACCACGTGTCCCGCCTCTCATCTCTCGCAGAGCTCGCCAGGAAAAGTCTCAACCAGACTACCGCTCCATCATCCGGCACCAAGCACACACATTTCATATGAACCAGAGTTCTGCCCATCTGTTTGTCTCCTGTTTTTAGCCAACTTTGTTATAGCTCTCTTGACAGTGCTGATTATGCCTTAACAGACACACATTAAGAACAGGTGCGTGTTGCCTGCTTATGAGCTAATGAGACACACAAATGCAGACAGCTCCTTAAAATGAAGGTCACAAACTTCAAGATATAATTCAAAATTAATTTACCAACTTCTCACATGCAAGATTAATATAACAAGGCTGATACAAAAACCGCTTCACCTTCGACTAAATGTCCCATTTAAAAGGACAAACACACACAGTCTTCTCTTTCTCTGGAAATGTAAAGTTGATTTCATGAGCGGTAAAACTGTCTTGTTCAACTCAGAACTTTCAGTTTTGCTTCTGTACATCTGAAAACATAAAGCGGAGTTCAGTGGGGGAGAGGAGGGAGGCAAACATGTTCCTCAGGTTGGTTATTTACATTTCAGAGGCGCTGCAGGGCTCATCAGTTAACATCCTTCATGCTGCTGCTACAGTTACATTAAACTCCACACAGCATAAACTGTGACAGCTTCTGCCCATTTGTCAGAATATATAATGAGTGTCTAAAAACCAAGTTGACACTCCGTGTAAACTAATTAACCTAGTGGTGAGTGAGCTTTGTGAGACAGGTGGGCTGAGACGTCGCTGTAGCGTGCAGCCAGGAGGACGGATGGCCACAGTACGCTACGGTGTTATGAAGAGAGCGAGGCTGCTTCTGTTTGTAAGTTTTCATGCTTAATGCACGTTGATGGAAATACCCAATACTCCCAGAATAAGTGAAAGAAAGCAGTGTTATTTAAACGCTACAAATCACAAATGATTTTTTTCAAGACCTTAGAGAGAAAACTAACAACTGTGAGCATTGACTGGGTAGAAAAACCAATGATTCAATCAATGACCGCTACAACCAGTCGGCCTCTGGACAAACTGTACGAGCATGTAATGAATAAACCTTTAATCTGGCTACATGATGAAGATCAGACACCGTGCAAGCTCCTCAGATGCATAAAAATACACGTTAATACAAACACATCAGCAGGCTTGTACACAACAATGTGGCCACAACATGACAGGCAACAGAACGAGTGGATGATCGGGGTAGTGGGGCGGCTTTCATCACCATAGCACTCAGTCTAACACCAGCTATTAATAACGACCGTCTCTCAGCGCTGAACTACTGCCCCAACACTATGCACATCATCCCTCTTTCACAGAAACTGCCCCGTGGCACCAGGAAACACCTTGAAATCCACACTGTGCATTGTGCAGTGGCGAATGTAGCCAGAATTCCTGCAGCCCTAAACGCCACACGTACACTTTCCTTCCTGGACCCTGTGCGGCTTCACATCCTAGTTTCCCCTCCAGCTAGTCGTAAATATATAATGATGACTGGTGTAAGCAACCAGTGAAGAAAAGGAAGTAGATGTAAGAGCTGCCTGGCACTGGGCCAATCCTGACAGTTGTCCTAATGTTAACCCCCACATCGCCAGCTTAAGTTACTGCCTGAATACCGCTGGTTATTATCACATGACCCGATGTGCCCAACGCTGACGAACCTGGACGCGAATGCGGGGAACGAGCGGACAACTGGTTTCCAGGATGATATGTGGGTTAAATGCTGTTAACCTACAATTAATCACAGATGAAGTTACAGCAGAGTTGGATCCACACATTCTCCACCTAGTGCTTAACGCTTTCATGTCCTGACACAACATTTAAAATATACCGTTAATCAGTATAGGTATAGTATAGTATATATAAATAAATAAAAACAGAGCTAATTCTACATATTTTTACACATATGTTCGTCTCATATGTTCATTTTTATTTTTGCCTCTTGGCAAAAGATTGGCTCCCAACCCTCAGTGAGCCTGACCATGACTAGCAACAGAAATCAGGGATGTATTGATGTTTTGCATATATTTATGTATTTACCTTTCCTCTGACCTTAGTTCATCCAGCTCCTACTGAACACTGCTTCTCTAACCTGTCTGTCACAGGCACTTGAAAGATGAAATGAGATGAATTAAAATCTTAGCTGCAGGTCAACTTTGAATCAGTGTTTGTTTTATGATATAAACATGTTTATGTCATAAATGCAGTGATGGTGATTTAAATATATCAACATAAATGTTTACTGTATAACAAAGTCAGTTACAAAAATGGTATCTTGTCACCAGTCACGTGAGCGTATCATCAGACAGGACAAACGCCGACTAATGCTTGTCTGCTGGGGCGACAGGGTCACTCCGCTCTATAGCTGTGCTCTTTTGTTTTCTTTGATTATTTCAGAGTAATCCGTGCTCGTTAGTGACATTCCTCCCTCAAAATATACAGCAGAAAATTATTAGGTACACAAGGCGCCTCCAGTCAAGCTAACGAGAGGCCCTTTATGCACAGTAAACAGGGGGACACCACGTTTAGCAGAACAGTGCAGCCTCCTCTACAAGGAGAACGTTTGAGCCACATATATAAAAAGATCAAACTCTAATCGGCGCACACACAAATGCATCGTGTTTAGTTTGGGTGTTGCAGTAGTGATAAAATAATCAGTGCAGTAAAAATACGCTCTGACAGCGACATCTAGTGGTGGAAAACTGTCTCCAACGCTTTGAAACAAATAATGCAGCCACAGGTGCTGCTCTGCCAAACTAAAATGCTGTTGTTTTAAGAATACCGCCATCAAGACCCACTGGCCATTGAATCCATTCTCAGAAATAACGGCGTCACCTGTTTGATCTTGTTGGTTATAACAGAAGGCAGTTTGACTCGCAGCTGCTCCGTCTCCTTGAAGGAGGTCGGGAAGCCGCTCATGTAGGCCAGAGTCTGCATCCGGATCAGACCTGGAGCCTCTTTATCTGTCGTCTGATAGAGCACACAGACGTGTCAAAAGATGTGACAATAAATACACACATCCACTATCAAACATGACAAACTCACCAGGTAACATCTGGACACAGAGAACTTCACATCTTCTTTAACCACATCCGTATAGGCTTTAACAGCTGTCAAATGAAAGAGACCACATACAGGCAACATCACAATTTAGAAGCCAGTGACTCCAGCAACTATGTTGCTACGTAACTTATTATGTGTGTGTTTTTCATGTTGAGGTGAGTAAAAGGTAAATTGTTTTTTTTTTTAAGCTGTGGAGGAAGTAGAATAAGTCAAACTGTGACATGCACCGCTAAATAAAACATACATCCACATGATGAGTTGCACAATGTCCCACACAAACAGACTTTAATTAGAACATATATGAGTTTGATACCGTGGAAAAAAACTACTTAAAGTGTCAGCTGGCCACAGATTTGCTTTAATCTATTTTGCATTAATGAATTGACCAAATAACGTTTTTTTGCATTGCAAATCACTTTATCTTGGTGGAAATTTGCCTACTGGCTCCAGTGTTTTTTTTATTGCTCTCCCTGCTGTGGCTCATGTGGAAATAATCATTTCCTGCCAAAATGTACCTGTCTTAGTTTCAAAGAACTCTCTCTGAGTTCTCTCTGAGGAGAACTCTATGTTACTATTGTTAAATTCATTTGGGCGTTTTTACCATCAGCCTGCGAATGGAAGATGACGACAGAGACAGTGGTGGATGGGTGGAAAGGTTTGTTCATGAGAAGCAGCTCCTTGGCAGCAGAGAAGGAGGGAGAGAGTGACGGCAGCTCTTTGAGCGTGACGTTGGTCGGCAGAGCGGGGTCCAGGGCCAGCATAGGCGCCATGATGCAGTGGGACAGCAGGCATTCTGGTTTAGCACTGAAAATACAAATAGAAAAGCATCATGCATGTGCACCTATTCTTACTCCAATGACCACTTCCTTTACATTTTCACACTTCCTTTGTGAAGTCGATGCGTCATGCCCCTCCTTCTGCCTATGGTTGTAACGTTCACAGGTCACGCAGATATACAGGAAACGTCCTCAAAGCCACAGCTTCATACTGCTTCAACTGTGTGCACTTTGATATTGTCCCAGAGCTTTTTCTACCAGATGCTAATGAATTAAAGTGACTTCACATGAAGATGGATGCTGACAAGGCTGGAGAGCAGTCAACACTCTATCTTTTGCACTGAACAAAAAATGTTGTGTTTGGAAACAACAAAACACTGCCTAACAGTGTATGACTCATCCTCTCCTCTGGCCATTAGCACAAACAAATATTTAATTTTCCATATAATAATTTCCAATAAATACATAAGCATGGTTTGGTCATTTATTTAATTTGGTTCTCTTTAGATTTATTTAATGAGAAATGATGGGGGACAATATTGTGTGTCTCCCAGCTCAATGATGTTGATTTCCATAAAACACAACAAAGAAAGATAACTAAACTATTAACACAGTGCCTAACTACTCATTATCGAGCCCAGTCTTTTGTCTCAACAATCATAACTGCTATGTTCATATCTTAAGTGGAATCCAACCAGTTCACACACTTGCATTATATCTGCCTGTGGTATATACCACCACACCTTCCTGTGTTAGTCACTAACTGCTGTTTCTCTGGTACAGACATCTGGCAAGAGAAAGGACCACTACAGACAGCGATGCTGAACTGAGTTATACCAACAGTTTGTGCTCATATTAATCAGTGACAGATGTTGGCTTCCATACACAGAGTACTTACAAAGATCATCACGTGCTCGGGCTCACCTGTCTTTTGGCACTTCAGTCGTCTCACTTGCATTTTTCCCCAGTTGTTCCCTGTGTGAGACAACAGTAATTTCATCATATTCACAGAGGTCGTTAAGAAAATAACTTTGGAATAATAATTATCCTGCTTTCTAATGAAGATGGAACAACACTTCAGAGGCTGCTAAAATGGAGACACTCTGACCTTTGATCTGCGATTCGCTTTGTCTGGGCTTTGTCTGGTCTAAACAAGCCAATCTGACTGAAAGTGATAATGCTGCAGCTGGAGCCTGTGTGCTAATTCAGCTATTTCAGCTTGTTCTCTGGAGTGTGTTTGCACTCTGTGAGCATCTTATACAGGATCATCATCAGCAACAGCTTTTTTTTTTTTTTTTAAATCAAAGCTAATGACAACCTACATTAAATCTACTGGACCATTAAGCCTCTCTGGACCTTCAACATTAGCACAGACAGCGAAACCACCGATACCTCAGAGCTTTTTGCTCGTCCATCAGCTGCTTTTTGACTGCCTTCAGCTCCTTCAGCAGAGCCGTGTCCGTGCCGTTCACCCACGTATAGACCACGTCGATAGGCATGGGGAGACAGAGCCTGCAGAGAGACACGCTCATATCAATCCAAAGCACTCAACGGTGACACGACAACGGGAAGCAGGTCCAGTGTCTTCTTTTAATGCTATAAGTCTCTCACCGGCTTTGGAAAGACTTTCCACCCACGTTGTCTCTGTAAGAGTCAAACAGCACATGATACTGGTCTCTGCTCCACTCAACCACCACCTGCACAAAGAGGAGACATTTCATTTATGCAACCCTCCAGCCCCAAGTATCCCCTACACGCAAATGCAGAACCACAACTAGTTGCTTAATGAACCTTTTTGAGAAATTTTATTTTTAGATAAATCCAAACAACAGATGGCGTTAAAATAAACATGGGGCATATGTGAACGGTCAAACTCGTAGTAGATGCTAAAACATTGGCTCTACTAGAGATTAGGGACCATAAGCGAATTACTATGTAGCCGAACACCCTAAAAATTCAATAGTTTCAAAATGAAGAACAACACGTTGCGGTAACGAGCCTAAGAGCCAGATCAAACTAAAACGGGCAGGTTTTAAAACCAGTCTGGTGACACTGAACTTAGCTACACGTGTTGCACTAAGATTAGCTAGAGAGACAACGACTCGTTGGCTTATCGAGACTGAAGGGAAGAAACAGACGAACTCACTTCTCCGAACTGAAAGGCGGAAACGATCATGAGGACGATCCCACCGAAGCAGAGGTAGAGCCCGTAGCGGTGCGACAGGCAGGTGTACGTCTGCCTCTGGACCAGCTTGAGCACCGAGTTGACGACTACCATGGTCCGTCTCGGCGAAGCATAGCGATGCATTCATTCAGCGAAACGTAGCTGCAAGCGCCACATAAAGAAAGTAAACATCACAAAACGAACCGGATCTGTCAGCTGACCGCCATCCAGACGCTTTGACACATGACTACCGACCATACGTTTCACACTTCCTCGCCGGTGGTGACGGTGCTGTCAGCAAGCGGCTCAACGACGCCCTCTGTTGGCAGGGAGCTGCGCCCGTGGTGCCTTCACGGTCTCATTCATCCTTTGTTTGACCTTTGTGAAAGTTTATTTACTCAAATGTTGTATTTAGAAATGGTTTTGAAGTACTTGGACATGACTTAATTGTCCTGTAGTTTCTGTTTCACGCAGTCTTTTAATCCCTATGCTGTGTTTTTTAATATTGACAGTACAAAAGAGAGTAAAAAAAGTAAAAAACAAAAAGTACCATAAGTTACATGCCCATATCACTAATACAGTAGGAACTCAATTTATTCAAGGAGCTTCTCCACATTTATACAGTAGTAGTTAGTAGAGTTAGTAACTTTATGTTCAGGGTAAAAGTACCATTTTAAGTTGAGTTGCTACTCTCACTACATTAGAGAAGGTAATATTAAAACAAAACAATATTGAAACAAAAACAACACTCGAGACCGACTGAAACACAAATGAAGGAAGGAACAGGGCTGGATGGTAAACTGGTCGCTTTAATTTGCGTAAAGTCCGGCCCACGGGCAGCTGATTTGGGGAACCACTTACTGTAGCTTATATTAATATCATGATCGTCGTCTTGCTCAAGCTTATTCCTGTTCAAACACGAGCATGTGACTCTCGGAAACAGATGCCATAGACTTGAGCGCTGAAGTGATCATTCTATGGCCGTGATACCTTTATGCACACGCCTGACTGTGTCTTCTGGAAGTTCCGGTTAAAATCTCTCAGCGATGTTTTGGTTCCAGCAAGGACTGTGCTTTCTGCCAGCCTTCCTGGTCGTCTGGTCCTCCTGCACTTTCATTGTTCCCTACGTGATCGCGATTTTCCGAGGCGATGTGGATGTTATCTTTCCGTACATTAGGTGAGTTTGAATTATGTATATGTTTAGGAAAGAAAGAGACAAATAGGTTCATTCCTTGATCACATATCAGATATACGAGCATGCATGTTACATTTTAATACTGTTGACGTGATTTGTTAAAAACACAAAGCTGGACCAAAGAGTTAGTTTCGTTTTCTGCGCTTTAACTTGACTGGTGCCCAAACTCCAGCTGCGTTCACATCTGTTCTGTTAGAAGAGTCAGAAGAACTTTAGATGTTTTCACTTCTCCCTTTTAGAATGTGTATTTAATTTAAGAAAGACGACATTCGGCCAATCTAAAGACTGAACTGGGGGTTTCTCTTTGCCCTGGCAGTGATGCAGGTGCCAGCCCTCCAGAAAGCTGCGTTTTTGGCCTGCTGACATTCATTTCTACATGTGCGGGTACGTTCACGCCTGTCACCATGAAAATGTGCAGCGTCACATTTCATCTCTTCTCCTTTCTGCAATTTTGTACTTTTTCAGAGGTGGAAGCAAACTTTCCAAAGAGCTTAGTCACATTTCCCCTTTTTGGAAAATGAAAGCAGACTTTATGATGAGAACTGTAAAAGGACTTTTTTGTTACAAGATGTTGTGGTAAATTCAGATTTTGACTTTTGCACAGCAACAACCACCATCTATTCCAGATACAAGTTTGTGGAGAAGCTGAATGAGGAGACAAGTATGGTGAGACCATGTCTCAATAAATGTGGTCTGTGGTTTGGGATGCTCTCCTGTTTGGGCATGTGCATTGCCGCAACCTTCCAGGTATTTATTTAGATGTAGTGTGCATTGGAATCTTATGAACAAAATCTAAAGTTTATTATTTTTCCTTTTGCAGGAGACAGTAGTGACTCTAGTTCATGATATAGGAGCCCTGGTGTTCTTTTTCTTTGGTGTTATATACATAATCCTCCAGGCTGTGATATCATATCAAGCCTATCCTTATGGATCGTCTAGAAGTGTGTGTCGAGTGCGTTTGGCCATCTGCATCATTGCTGCCCTGGCATTTATTCCGAGTATCCTTCCACAAATGTCAAATATAGAGCTTGGATGAATGTTAGCTACATTATTCTGTAGATTAGCACCAGTCATAGCATTTATTTCATGTTTTTCTTAATAATAATAATTCAGCTGTGGTTTGTGCATATTTTGTGAAGAAAACCATACTTCACAGACACCCAACAGACAAGGTAAATGAATTTGCCATTTTTCACCCATTTCTTTGTGGTATTTTCATCCCCACACGTGTGGAGCAGTGTCGTAATGTTTATAGAAGAAACCATTAACAATTGACTAACTACAAAGTAACAGTGTGAATAATTAGCATTATCGTGGTTGTAGCCTCTCGTTACTTTTCGTCAGCACTCACACACTGAATGTGAACCGCTTGCAGGACTACCTCTTACATGTAACCAGCGCTGTGTTGGAGTGGATTGTTGCCTTCAGCTTCGTCTTCTTCTTCTTCACATATATCGATGATTTCAAAGTGAGTATAAAACCTTTTCACACACAGTAATGGCTGTTTTTTCCTTGGGCTCATCGTTTTCTTCCTTTCATTTTCAACAGGTCTTTACTTTACAAGTGAAAGTGGAATTTGCTGAGCAGAGTTGATCTGCAACTCTAAGCAGGACTTTACAACTATCAGTATTTTTAGGCTGAAAGTGTCAGGAGGCTTTTACAGTATCTGTATAGTGATTTTTTCATAATTATGTTTTGTGTACAACCAGACAGAAGCATTTTACACCTCATTTATACATTTCACAGCTAACTATAGTGTTTTATACTGTTTTTACAATCACAAATAATGCTATTAACGTACTTATTGCCACACTTTGCACTCTAGTATTGCCACACCAGCGAGATGTCCTATCAAACATGTGACCAGTGAGAAGTTCATCACACAGCAGACACATGATGAAACATGTGTTAACGGCCACAAGTGATTAAATGAAAGAATTGCATAAACCTGTATGCACTTCCACTACAGGCTGCGTATTGACCATGGCAATTTTTTGCTGGTAACATCATGTACTGTATTGATTACAAAGCACTGCTGAGTTGGATAATAAAGATACATACAAACTGAGTGGTTGTTTATTAAAGACACACTTACAGATACAACAATTCGTAAAAGGGTAATATCACAGATTTCTGTTACTTCCTGTGTTTTTTCCTACGGGCTATTCCAGCTCTTGTGCAGTGGTCACCTCTCCACTAGAAGAATGTCTCTTTCTGTATCGGGCGCCAGTACCTGCAGCCCAATTACAACTGGGATTAGATCCAGCACCGTATGATATTTAACAGTTAAACAGTGAACAACAGGAAGCCCGTTGAAAATCGGTGAAGTTGCCCTTTAACAAAGTGCTTTCTGTACATCCCAGACGTCACAGTTGTGGCATTGTATCTGCTTACAGAGAGCAAATGAGTTTTTATGCTAAACTATTCTAAGCGTTTCTTAGTAATGATAGAGTGAAGCTTTACAATTAAGTTTGTTCTGTACAGTGTAGTTGTCGAGGTCAGATTTAACATCCATCCTGTAAATGAATGATAACACAATAATTTTGATCTAAATCAACCGAGCTGTTTCCATCCATTACAGAACTAAGCAAAAAGCATCTCTCACAATTCTCTGCAATGCAAGATTTAGCCTTTTACTTTGATATGAGCACATTAAAACGTAGACCAACAGTTATTTCAAGCATCCAGAACGCCAGACAAGTGCAAACGTGGCTTCCTGCTAATTGCCAGCCAATCGTGATTGACGACAAACAGGTTATACAAAGGTATTGCAACACTGGAACCAGGTCAAAAAGGCGTTTCTCTCTGGACTTAACAAAATAATTCACATGTTTTTAACATTCAAATATACACAGAGATGACGAATGCATCCCTTAAAGGCATTAAACTGTAATGACGGTGTCAGTACAAAAGACTACATCGAGTATTTTGAACTACATGCTAGTGTGTTGCCTGAAGACTACTGATTACATAATCAACTAGAAAACTATTATTTGTTTTAAAGAATAATCATCTGAAATGCTAATAATGCATCTAAATTTATGAGGTCTGAATAAGCATCTCAGTCCATTCACACTGAAAATACAATCACTGTTCCAGGTGTTTACATTTGCACCTGCTCGACGGTGCTCCTTCACTACCGGGTTTTAGCTTCCGTCTCTTTCTGAGCAAGACCTACAGCCTTCACGTGATGTTCTCAGTGACGATGGTAGATGAGACACATCAGTCACTGAAAGAGGATTCGCTGTCAGAGCTGGTGGCAGCAACATCTTGACCCTCTGTGCTCGTAGTTCCTCCATCAGGCACAGGTGCGTTTGGTGAGCTGTCATGAGTAGTGATGGAATTATTATTGGATAGTATAATCATATGTTATTGTACAGAATTAAGACAAATAGATTGAAAACCGTCAATATGTTTAATTTAGAACACTCACTCTAGCAAGTTAGGATCCAAACCCTCCATGACCATTTTATTCCTGATGGCCATAACTGGAACCCCCTGAGACAGACCATCTTAAATTATTTTTATGTCCTGTCCTTAGATTATTATTAAAAAAGCACACACACATAAATTCCCATAGAACAGAAGTAGGTGTTATCAGTGACTCACCACTTGAACCATTTTTAGATACCGGGCATATCGAGGGTCCTTGGCAACTGTCAATACATTCTGTGCAGCTGGTTCTGGGTTTTGAGTCTGTGCAGCTTCTGGTGCAGTCTGAACAGGCTGTGATATGAAATAGCAGACGCTTTGTTTATAGCTGTTCGGTAGTAAAGCAGGCCTGAATATGTTTGCAGGTTTGCTTTTTTACCTCTGGGGGTGGTAAAGGTCCTGCTGGTGGACCATCTGCTTGGTTCTGACTAACTGGAGTGGGTCCATTAGTCTTTGCAGTTTGCCGCTGACTAAGTCCATCTATTGTGACATCCTCAAGTCCAGGAATGGAGGAAAGCTGCTCATATCACACAAATAATAGTGAATTACATGAAATACACACACTGTGGTTGACTGGCAATTTTAAGGAACTCACTTTAGCTTCCAAAATGCACAGAGTGGTTTCAATCTGTTGTATGCGGAGAGATATGCTTGCCAGTTTCTGTGGGAAATGAAAATAAAACGTGTTAAACAATCATGTGACCAAATCAAGGAAGCAAAGGCAGAAAGAAAATGAGACTATAAGAAGAACCCCAAACCTCTTCACAAACCGTGGAGAAATGATTCAGGAATTGAACTGTATGTACAACAAACTGGTTGAGATAGGCAACAACTTTTCTCTGTTGTATAGCAGGAACCTGAAGGAAACACAAATAGTAAAACTGTTAGAGAAAAGGAAGAACCCAGAGTGGGAAGCACTGAAAAATAGATGATAATGGCAACTTTCACTTTAGCAAACACATGCTTAGCCGTGTGATTGATATAAAAATATTTTTAGAGAATAGACACCATTTGCAGTGTACATTTACTGCTGTATAAGCTTTTGAACTGTTAAGAAATATTAAATTAATAGCATGGGTCTGTTTCAAAAAGGATCACAGATGAATACTATGCAGTCAGAGATGTGATCTTCGTGTATAGTGTCACAGCTAGTAAATATTGTTACACCGCAGCATCAAGGTTGACCTAATGTTGTATGGTGACCTTCTATAAATATTCATATTGAGTAATGGGCACTAAAGGTTGAAATCCTGCAGAACACTAGACATTTCATTGAAACTGAAAATGTTTACACACGCAGATAACCTAATTGTCAGCTAGTGTGTTAATGTTGTATCACTATGGGATTTTCCCCACAGACGATTTTCTCTTGTTTCTTTCCATTTCCTCAAACAGCCAGTTAGCCAGTGTCAATGTTAGCATGCTAAGTACCAACCGTGGTTAGATCGACTCCAGACCCCACGAGCGGGAGCCCGTCCTCGTCCATGTTGACTATCAAAGTCTTCCTGCGGGTTGTAACACTGTGTCACCTATATTAGACTTAACATTAACCGCAAAATAATATGAAATTGGTGGATAAATATTAGCTGAGAAACGACTCATGTGATTCTGGGCTGCGTGATCGCGTAGTGACGTCACACTTCAAAACGTTTGTTTTGAAACCTTTGCTTAAAAATGATACACAAAATTACATGTTTATAGAAATTGTTTGTTAATCAAACTACAAGGCACGGAATTAATGTAAAATGTGTTATGTGTGAATTCTGACAGAAAATGAAACGACTGATGCCTGAGAGTTTTATTTTGAAAAAAGGAAATACAGAGTAATAGCTGAGGAAGCGGATGTTTGCGTGCTAACAGCGCATATTAGCCACCAAATCAAACATCAGTGTTGCACATGTAGTTTTCACCGTTACAGAAGAAGTTTCGCATAAATGGAGATTCTTGGGTCAACCGAGAAAATATGTGGTACGTCTATTTACAAGCGACTTCTGCTGTGGCTTAAAACACGTTATCTTTACGTTAGCGGGAGCCGTCTATTTAACGGAGCAATGACTTGTGTAAACTGTTAAATGAGTGTTGTTGCAGAATATGTAATTGTATTATATTCAGATTTTATATGATGGTCGTTACAGACTACAAATAATCTGCCCGAGATCTACAGAAGGCCTTGTCAAGGTGCTAATTTAAAACTAAATCAATAGTTTGTCCAGGAATTATCCAAGTTAACGCGGGCAGTTTCCATAGGAGAAATGAATAAAAGCATTGGTTTTTCACTCGTTGTGTCAGTGCATTGATTTATTCGTTGCATGATGAAACTGTAGGAAGGAGCTACTTTAAAAAATATTGTAAATAATCTAAACTCGTTTGTGCTGATGACTGCAAGCGCTTAATGGATTAAAAGCTCACTGCTGCCCACAGAAACCACGCCTCTCATTGCTTTTCTATGTTTCAGACCCGTCCCTGCCTCTTTCTGCTCTTCGCCTCCTGGTGCCCCCGTTGCAGCTTCTGTCTGCTGCTATGTGGCAGCTAGCGAAGCAGAAAGATGTGATGAATTATGAGAAGCTTCAGGAGTTTGTGTGTATGGTGACAGAGACTGTGCCTGGATTGATCAGTCACACACAGAGGGCTCAGCTGATTCTGGGTCTAAGAGCACGGGTGAGTGAGATTTGCAGTGTGTGCCACTTACTGCACAGAAGATTTATTTTGCTGTCATTTATGAAATGTGCTTTATTTCAGCTGATTCTGGAGCTTTGCAAAGGTTCGGCACAAGGTCACGTTGATTCTCAAGCCATTCTGGGCCATTTAGACAGACTCCCTTTAACATTTACAAACAGAGACGTACGTACAATAATTGACAACCTCTGACAGCTAATTAAAAGTTGTGTTGATCGGACATTGCTCTTTTACTGAAGCACATCTTAACCTTGGCAGTACAGGGATGGAGAGGTGAAAACAACTGAGACCACCTTTATTGCGCTTGTACAAAGCTTACTGAAGGATCCGGTTGAGAGGGCATACTTCTTCCAGGTCAGGCCAGTTGTAATAATTCATTGTTTAACTGGAAGTACTCCTAGTTCCTACCATGAACAGATGTTTGTCTTATATAGGAGGTTTTCCCAGTGGAGTATGGACCACAGTATGATGCGGCTCTACATGTGTTGTTATGGGAGCTTCTCTCAAAACTAGAGAAGCTATTTCCAGTACCAGACCTCAAACAGGTATCCTGTCAGTCCATCCACATGTTGCGGACTGTGTTACCTAATCTAAGTCTTTACCAGGAACCTAAAATGAGCTGTATTTTGGTTACAGACTGCAGCTTGGGTCGCTTCTCTTCCCTCTGTATTTGAGGAATGTGTTCAGCCCTCACCTGAAGAACTGACTTCAGTCTTTGAGCACTACAAAGGCTCAGGACGGTTGAAAATGACATGTGAGTAGAGCTGAAGTAATTTCGCAGGTAGAGGGAAATGATTCTGTAAAGAAAATGCAGTCTGACATTGTCCAGCATTGTTTGTTGTCTGCTTTTACAGATGGGGCTTCATCCACTATTGGGAGCTGCATCATGTCTGCTTTATCCATTCCACCATCACAGAAGGCAAACATCTCTGTTGGACTGCAGTCAATCCACAACTACGCTAACCTGCTAAACCCAGTTGCTTTTGTTGGACCAGACCAGTACAGCATTGTGGCTGTCTACACTGAGGTGGAAGTGGGACCACCTGAAGTCAATGAACAATTAATTGAGTCGGCGGAAGTTCAGGTTCAAACCGACTTTTATGAAGAAGAGATAGTGGCTGTTAGCACTGAGAGCATCAGCATCGAGGAGGCCTCCAGCATCAGAGCAGAAGAGACAAGTGAAACTGCAGATGTTGCTAAAGCTCTGGAAACTCTGACAAAAACCTTTGCATTAAGAAAGGAGAACCTGGGTCAAGATGTACTGACAAGAAGGAGTAATGACTTATCTCTAAATGATGAAGTTGGGTTGGGGAATGCCATAGATGTAGGGAAAACATTTGAAGGATGTGAAACAAGTGATGACAAAATAGAATCTAATGTTGAACAAGTGGTGGATGATTTCCAAACTGGAGACATTGCGAACACTATCAACTCCACTAACTTCAAATCCATTCTTGTCCCTGAAGACGTGACAGAAGTGTCCAGTGAAAGCTCTGTCCCTGAAACACAACAATCTGCTTCTTCTGCTAACATTCGCAGGTCCTCTCGTCTGCAAATGAAGACTTCACCAAGTTGGCAGGAGACGTGTAAACTGAAAAGACTGAAGGACATCACACAGGAACCAGAAACGTACAAAAACATTTTTATAGTAATGTTGAAATTGCTTGTGTTTTTAAAGAGGAAAATCAAGATATATCAAGAGTGCTTTTATTGCTCTCAAGTATTATTGATATAAATCTATAGATATGTAAATGTAGTATATAAATTTAACCAGTGATGTTTTTCATTTTACCAGGAATAAACCTGACATGTCAGATTCTCCATCTGTGATTGCAATCAAAGGAAGCGACAAAGGTGACATGTTGACATGAGAAGAAAAAATCTACTTTTTAAGTTACAGCTTGGCTTTAATTCACAGCTTTGTTTGCTATTTTATTTGCAGGTGATTCAGATGAGATGACGTCCATCATCTTCACTTGTTCACAATGTCCATTTCACGAATCAGATGAAAACAGTCCGCCTCACTTTCACATGCAGAGCATTGAAACTGAAGTTTACAGAACCCTGGCAGGAGCCAAATTTACGCCATCTCCTTCCAGCTCTGATGAAATATTTACATCAATAAAACTTTTACCCAAAGGAAACACAGAGCAGAGTAAAGTGGAGCAACTTGTCCATCATAGTAAAGTAGGTGTGTCGCAGGTCCAGAGCAAACAAAAAGCCCTCACGTGTGAAACATGCGGCAAAATGTTCACTCGTACCTCAGATGTCCGGAGGCACCAGCTCACTCACACAGGAGAAAGACCATTTCACTGCTCGCAATGTGACCGAACCTTCCAGCACTCGTGGGATCTAGCAAAGCATGAGAGCAAGCATCATGGTGTAGCCATCTCCTTCACCTGCCAGCTGTGCGAGAGCTCCTTTGCCAATCTCAGGGCTTTAACCGTTCACCACAAGCAGTGTCACTCACAGGAGATGCAGCTCCCTCAGATCTGCTCCATCTGCAGCCAGAGTTTCTCCACTTCCTCTGAACTTCTTGAGCACAAGAAGTCCCACGTCACCAGCAAACGTTACATCTGCCAGCAGTGCGGGGAAGGCTTCGACTCCCTGCTCGCTCGCTCCCAGCACAGACAGTTACATCAGGTGAAGCACCAGTTTAAGTGTCCACATTGTGAGAAGACATACACTCGCAGGTCTGACGTGAAGAGGCATCTGTCCACCCACACTGGAGAGCGTCCTTACCAGTGTAATCAGTGCAACAAACGGTTCTCCCTCCGCTTTATGCTCATGAAACACCTCCGTGTCCACACGGGGGAGCGGCCTTTCCAGTGCTCCCACTGTCCAAAGAGGTTCACACTAGTGTCTGTGCTGGCCAGACACGAAAGGATGCACACGGGGGAAAAGCCTTTTCTCTGTTCGCAGTGTGGGAAGGGCTTTTTGTCCCAGGGTGAGCTTTCAAAACACCACAGATCACACGAGGACAACAGACCCTACTTCTGCAGTCAGTGTGACAAGCGTTTCAAAAGCAAAAAAACCCAGCAAGAGCACATCATGTCCCACACGGGTGCCCGCCCATACCCCTGCACCTACTGTGGGAAGGGCTTCACCAAACCGTATGCGCTGACCAGACACAATCTCATTCACACGGGAGAGAGGCCATTCCCTTGCGGACATTGTGAGAAGTCATTTCTCACCCTCAGCGAGGCTCAGCTGCATGAGCGTATTCACACGGGCGAGAGACCATATGCCTGCAACACATGCGAGCTCAAATTTAAAAGTTCGTCAGAGCTGGCACGGCACAAACGGAGCCACTCAGGACTGAAGCTGCTGAAGCCATACTGCGAGCAGTGCATGAAAACATTCACATCCAAAGCTAAGCTGAAGAAACACATGGAGATGCACAGGGAACAAGGAGAAGCAGCACAGTCTCTGGACCCTATGCAGCCTGAAGATGAATAACGGGTTATTATTTGATTTGAAATTTAACCAGCTCAGATTATAGGAGAATACATATTTTGTATTGTATCCTCCAATTTTGATTAAATAATCCTAAAAAAAAGATTTTCTCACGTAATTTTCAGATGTACATTTTGCTTTGAATTTGCAAAACTGCAGTTTTAACATTTCAAATAGAAAACTTCACTGATGAACAGTGCTTTCATAAACCAGATTTACTCATTCCATATATACATTTGGAATATATCGTTGCTCTGTTGTACATCTGTGATGTGCACAAACAAGGGCTCCTCTCTAGGCCTTATGAAGCAACAAACTGCTAATAATACCTAACATGTCAATCAAACATGGATCTATTGTCTAGTAAAGGAGAATCAGTACATAATAGAGAGAAATAATACACTTCAGAGCCATGCAATAAATGCTACTCTAAAGATTAGAGTTAGCTTCAGTTCCCGCTGAGGCAGGTATTTCTGTAGTGACTTCCATATAATTGCAGGTCAAAAAATGACTAACCCGAAGAAAAACATTTACAGGTGCAGAATATTCCTGTAAATCTTGTGTGTCATAAACTTTCACCCAGGTGGAAAGCGAATACAGATGAGTAATTATTTTGTCATATCTTTTAATTGGGTTCTTTGCATCTAGTTTTTAGAATTCATCAACATTTTTAGACCATACTAATGCAGCTATAAAGTAAACCTTTAAGCACCTTTTGCACAAAAAGGGTTTGTTTTGGCCTCTTCTTCTGCATGTGTCAGCTGATATATTGTGTCCATCTGTCCTATATGGACATAAAAGCCAGTGACTCAGTAGATTGACTATATAGAGCAAAGATTAATTATGAACATCATAAACATAACCTCATTTCCTCCAAGGACCTCAAGCTGTCTGTGGTTTAATTTCTCAGCTCTCCTGCTTGCTGCTCATCCTTCCTGCGCTGAACAAGAAGAGTATGAAATGATAAAAACGCTCAAAATACAAGAAGCTAAAGTTGGTTACATATAAATAACCTGTGCATCACATCAAATTTGCAGCTAGCTTTCTTCTGCACGGTGGGATTTTCCCTTCTCTGTCATCATGTTGCTGTTATGATAGTGCTCATGATGAGAGAGAGAGAGAAACTTCGATTAACTGACTGGTCCAAAGCAGAAATCTTAAAATATGACAGGGTAAAAATATAGAACTACGTCATCAAAATATGTAATGCCTCAAATGAAAATGTGTGTTCACACTAAAGCCTTAGTCTCTTAAAAACCCTCTTACTGATATTTTAGATTATTCCTCGTAACAGATTTCAGAATATTCTTCATATTGTTCAGTGATAAAATCTTAAAATAATGTTGTTGCTTATAAAATTGTTCATAAACAAAGAGCCATAAGAAAAGCTGAAAGTTAATAGCTAAAATGTAGTAATAGGTAGATGCTTCCTCCACACCGAGAGAGGGTGTGCATCGGAGGATTCTCAGTCCAGCCCCCTGCAATCACCTCTCAACTATAAAGGATAGAGCCAGCATTGCGATGTGGCTCTCAGCGGAGGAATGTGGAGCTTCAGTGACCATACAGGTGGAAAGAGCACCCGAAATAAACAGATAAATAGGCTGGAAAAAAAGGGAGAGCTGTGGATGCAGATAACAACACCGGCAAAACCCTGCAGTGGGATTTATGGACCAGTCTGCCTTGGTTGTGTTGGTGGTGGATTAATAGCGGCCATAAAGAAGTGGGAGGGGGATTGTGTGTAGCAGAAGGACAGGAGTGAAGGCACTGTTAGAGGAAAGGCGAGAAAGGGTGAGTGTGTAAAAGAGAGAGAGGGGAGTAGATAAAGCTGGAGCCGGGACAATGAGTTCTGCACTGCCTTACGACTCCCTGTCAGCTCGGCCAAGTCCCAGCAGACAAGTTCTGGACTGGGAACGCGAGCAACTAGCGGTGCGAAGACTGTCCTCTGCACGCAGTCTCGACCTGCTCACTCCTCCTCCTCCTCTTCCTCGCCGACTGTCTGCCATCCCTGGCTACCTGCTGCCTCCGTACCAGGAGGAGCGGCTCCAGCAGCAGCAACAGCAGCGTCTTTCCTTGTCCATGTGCTCAGAGGCCTCCTTGGCACCGCCTGCACCTCCACCTGTGGGCGCTCCACCACCTTGCTGCCGTGCGGTGGGAGTCATGCACCTCTTGCGTCTGGCTCTCCTGGCCTTCAGTTGCATCTTCTGGGCCGCCGGCTTGGCGATCTTCACCCTGGGTGTGTGGGCTCAGATTTCCCTAGCAGACTACATGATGCTGTCCTCTAATCGGTACCCCAACGCTCCACTCATTCTTCTGTCCACAGGGGCTGCTGTCACTGCCTGGGGCTTCCTGGGTTGTCTTGGAGTGGCTGCAAACCTACCATGCTTGCTAAGGTCTTATGGGTTCTTCCAACTTGCTGCGCTCATAGCCGGTTTAGCAGCAGGACTCTCTGGGCTGTTCTACCGTGAAGACATTGCTGGAGGGTTTCGCAGCGGCTTGCAGCGAGCAGTAGCCGGCTACACTGAGGACGAAGGCCGCGCTGATGCTCTAGACAGTCTGCAGAGGGCCCTTGAGTGTTGTGGAGCAGAGGGCTGGCGCGACTGGCTTACGTCAGACTGGGCTATCCAACATATGACCTTCCTGCCTGCTGAGAACGGCACCTCAGTGTCCCTGCCAGACAGCTGCTGTGTGAAGCGCAAAGAATGCAGGAATCGACCTCTTCTGCCTGATGATAGTGAAGACGTGGCCGCTGCAGGAATCCATCCACACGGCTGCTTCCGCAAAGTCTTCAGCTTGGTCAACGACAATGTCTTCCACATTGCTGCAACTGTGCTGGGATTAGCCTTCATCCAGATTGGAGGCATTGCCCTGGCCTGCCTCTTGGCCAACAAACTGGCGCCGCGACAACATCGCCGTGTAGTCGCAAACTAAAGGATGATCTGCCCTTAAATGCCCCACGAGCAAAATAAGGCTGTGACAGTGGAATAATAACCTTGACACAAATGTACACAGATTGGGCAGTAGACTGTTTATGTTGTTGCTCCATGTAAATGTATGTAAAATGATCTGAGCTGTTTTGTTGTATAATTTGATGGCATGATTTATGAGGAATGCATAAGTACACAATATATTCAAAAGAATTCAATTTTCCATTTGGGACGAGATCCGTTCCCTGGATGCACAAGAATGTTCACCAGCAGTGTTTCCCCTTAGATGTTTAGTCTGTGTTTAGCAGATGTTCTAGTTGTGGATTGAGTTTTTCCATCACAATGACCACGCTGTACTTCACAAAAGAGCTTCCCTCTGTCTGCTACTGTGCTTCTAACAAGCCGTAACTGTATTTGCTGTGTTTTAATGTCTTATTTAGTTTATATATGCATAACTTCAAATGTTGCATTGGCATGAGCCAGATGTTGGGTAGTCTGTCATTAGCATGATTCAGCCAGAAGCATTTGTTGGAAGTGTGTTTCTCTCATATGAATTTATAGATAAAGCCTGTTGTCTGTTATGCTTGCCTTCCTTACAATCTATCACTATTGTAATATATCCCACATACAATAATACGGCCTATAATCTATTATAATGGATACAAATGATGCAAACAAGCATGATATGTAACTGTAAACTAATAAAACTTTGGATATGATATTGATTATGGTTCAGATATCTGTTTTCCCATCCGGAGCACACGCATGTTGTTATTTTATGAGAGTTGCACGTTGGGAGTGGGCCAGGAGGGGAGAGCCTGCTCGAAGGCAGCGGTGGGAGCCTCTGGCTGCATGATTCTGAATTATGGCAAAGTGAATGACATCTCATTTCCACCACCTGACACAGTGGTGATTACATCTGCCCTTGAAGGGAAGAACGGACACAGATGCACATCATGAAACATCTGTGCTGTCCCTTGATTATGAAGCACTGGATCTGTACAGTCATATTATTTAATACAAAGACAAACCTAAAGCTACATACAGTATGTCTGTTGACAGCTAACATCAGTGCTGCATAGGCTGTGGCCTCCACACACTGACCTGATTATGCTATTGATTAGCCTATTTTGCTGTAACAAGGCTCACACATACTTTCTGTCTGATTACACTGCCCTGTTTAATGTACAGTATTTTGCCGGAGGTTGCATATCCCCACCAGCAGTTTCCCCAGACAACAGATGAGCTCTGGCATTTCAGCACCTTTACTCTGAAATGGGTTGAACAGAGAATGGCTATGGAGACGACTCAAAGCTTCTTTCAAATCATGGCTTAGAGATGCTTAAACTGCGATGATATGTGGTGTTAAAATAAACATAGCTTTAGGCTCTTTGAATGAAAGGGTGTGTCCCTACCCTGTGCAAGCCTCTGGAATCTGATAGCAACACGGATCCCTCTTTGTTCCTGGAGGAATTCATAGAGTGCTGTTACTGCATCTTGTAGGTTTATGGATAGATGGCTCTGGTTTTTGGAAATGTAGGTGGGACGTGCCAAAATATTTTCTACTTTTATATAAAAAATATTTATAAGCTTTAGTGAGAATTGCAGCCTTAGTCTAGAGTTGAAGCTGCTTTCTCAGACTAGACAGTAATAGATAAATATTTACAGTGGAGGGCCTTGTGGACTCCAGAATACTACTCTCCGCCTCTTTGCCCTACATCTGACTCCTTTTGCTCTTCTGGAGTTTGCACAGCAGTCTGTGCTCTGCCCCACACATTGGCAATTTCAACACCGTCGCTCGCTCGTCGCTGCGTAAAAGCCGCTGCGCTCCGCTTGGAAATGTAGTTGTTTTGCGCAAAAGGAGGGACCCAAAAATGGACCTAAAATCTGAACTCCTCAAGTCCATATGGTACGCTTTCACATCCCTGGACGTGGAGAAGTGTGGGAAAGTGTCCAAATCGCAATTAAAGGTAAGCGGAAAAAATCTAGGGAATTTGCGTTCAGGAAACGGAGAAGCAGAGTCGACAAGGACGGAATTTAGCGGTTTAAATACGCGCCCTGACTGAAAACAAATCGGAACCGAGTTGTCTGTATAGTTGTTGTCATTTGTTGTGGAATCATATATGATATGTGCGCGTTAATCGGCGTAAACTCCGACCAGTTGACACAAACCCCCACAGAAGCTCATAGCTTAAAATGCTTCCCCTAACTGACACGTAACCTGCTCACATTGGAGGTGAAGTGTGCGCTCATGTTTCAGCTTTTAGCTCAAGGTTCAACCTTCTCCTGGCACACAAACATTAACGGTGACCAAAGAAAAGACACAAGGGAAGGGAGGCTCGTACTTGGCCATGCTCCCCCCTGAGCGAGTTACTTCGTGTCCAGTTCCCACACGCCTTGAGCAGCCATAGCAGACAAGAATCCAAGCTGTCCTGACATGCGTCCCAGAGCACGGACGGCCTGTTTCTGCTTGCGTGTTTGTTTGTAGATACATGGAGAAGCGTGCACAAAGATGGAGAGTATGTGCTACCACGGTTTACATTTGTATGTATCTCTCTCTCTCTTTCTTTGTGTGTTTGCTTCCTTGTGTTTCTTGGTCAGGTGCTGTCTCACAACCTGTACACAGTGCTGAAGATCCCACATGACCCCGTGGCTCTGGAGGAGCACTTCCAAGACGATGACGATGGCCCGGTGTCTAATCATGGCTACATGCCCTACCTCAACAAATACATACTGGCCAAGGTGTGTGGAGTAGACAAAGATTAATCATGGATGGAATACAAAACAGTTAAACTACACCAAAAAGAGACATGTCGACCAATGTTGTGTAATACAACAAGAATACAACAATATAGTTAGAGACACTTTTAAAGGTGTGAAATACCTGCAAAGAATAACAATATAAATGATCTGACACGGTATCATTTTGTAAACAGTATCACTTACTGAATCTAGAGACTGAGTTATAATAAATGTTTGACTATTTGTCTAATTAGCTTCTTCAGTCTGAGGATGGTTGGTTCTAACCAACCTGAACCAGCATGTTGCTGAGATTACTTATTTAGGGCCCGCCCTGCCCCTAACAATGAGTCGTGAGATGTCATGTGTCTTGCCTTCAGTATCAAAGGTGTTATCATCAGTCTTCCACTAAAAATAGTCCCAAACAACTAAACAACTGTTTCCTCTTGTTCAAACATTTTCCAGCTGGCTCAGCTTTTTCTAGGATGTTTCTCATCTTTAATTAATCAGTTGACAATGTTAGTAATGGACATGTGTCTGTTCAGGGGTTGGACTTACCCTTAAAATCCCTCTCACCTCATCTAATAGACAATCCATCATCAACATGTTTAGATTAGTGATTATTTAGACCTGTTGTGATTATTGTAGTCATTACGAGTCTTTGCCTGTTCAGGTCAAAGAAGGGATGTTCGACAAGGAGAAGTTTGACGACCTGTGTTGGATGATGACCATGAAGAAGAACTACAAGGTGGTACCAGGGGTGGTCCTGCTATCAGAGAGAGACTGCTTCAAGCTCTTCTGTTTATTCAACCTCCTGTCTGAGGACCGCTACCCGCTGGTGATGATTCCAGAGGAGGTAAAAGACCAGAAAGCCAAACGTTTTGAGGAAGTTGCACTGGTGCCTAATTACTAGAAAGAAATTCATAAAAGCTACGCTCATATCCAGACAGAACCTGATCACTTAACATTTTTTGACTCCAGTACAATTCGGTAAGTTAATGAGTCTCTTCCTTCCTGCACTTCCTCCATAATGCTTTTCGTTTCCTGCTAATGCCGAGCAGAATAAACTGCAGTATAGTAGCCCTCCTCTGTACAGTACATTACAAGATGATGAAATGTGTCATTTCTTATGCACATACTGGTCTTGTTTGGATATGTGTTTTTAGGTGGAGTATCTCATTAAGAAGATCTCCACAGCAATGAGTCAAGAATGGGATGGGAAGCCCTTGGAGGATTTAATATCCCAGGATGCCGCAGTGCAGGAAGAGGGCATGTCTGTGTGGTCCTTCCTGGAGCACATGAGTGCAGGACGGTTGCTGAGGGTCACCAGCACCGAGGCCTTCAGCCTGGCTCTAGATGACATTTTTCTGGAGATGTACCACAACGTCCTGAAGAGGGTTAGTGCTTTGCTTATTTCTTCTCGCCTGTGTCTTTGTTGTGATCTACCGTCTGCAACTCTGCCTTGATTGCAGGGATACATGTGGAAGAAGGGGCACGTGCGGAGGAACTGGACTGAGCGCTGGTTCGTGCTGAAGCCCTCTTCCCTGGCGTACTACGTCAGTGAGGACTTGAAAGACAAAAGAGGGGAGGTCCAGCTGGATAAGAGTTGCATTGTGGAGGTCAGTGGGGAAATGTAACATAAACTCCATCCGTAAACTCCGCATGGTCATGTCTTTGGTCAGAGTGTAAACACTGTGGCTTAGGCTTGTTTAGCCGATTTCTCTTTAGTCTTTCCAGGAAACTATGTTGTGAGTGTGTCTTTCTGTTTCAGCCGCTTCCAGACAGGGAGGGGAAGCGCTGCATGTTCTGTGTGAAAACGCACAGTAAAACCTATGAGATGAGCGCGTCTGACCAGAGACAGAAGGTTGAGTGGACTCAAGGTGTGTTGGTGTGTAAAGTAGAAAAACCTGCTGTGGATGACAAACACAGGTCTGAAATTATTCAATATATTGCTTAAAATCACCTTCAGTCGTTCAGTCCATCTAGACATTGTGTCATGAAACTTTCTATACATATTTAGCCAGGACACAAACGTACAATAAGGTCACAGAGGTCAAGTCAAATAAATGTAAGCTTGAGAGTGGAAATAAGAAATAAATCCCTCTTTTTTCAAAATGTCAGCGTGACTCTATGTGTGTAAAGATACTGGGAAGGTTAAAATCTGCAAATAATCAGGCAAAGGAGCTCCCTCCACTTTAAGACGTGTCTTTAATCGGTTTGTAAGGGAGGCAGTGCTGACATTTTCCCCCTTGAGGAAGCAAAAACATTCACTGTTTTGGACTCTTAGTCAGATTAAACTATGTTCTAAAATTCTGCGTAACTTCTGGAAATTGTAGGTGCTTTGATGTTTTTGAGGATTTAAAAATAAAAATAATCATTATTTGCACAGTTATGCACATTTAAAGCAGTTCAGCGTGTAAACTACATATTAACTACCTGTTGTAGTATCAAGGTCAACAGGAGAAGTTTTCCCACGTTGTTTGGAATGTGTTGAACACATGAGTGCACTGACCTAGAACATCGTAAATGTCATATGACTCAAACACACCTCAGTCTTGTTTCATGCAAAAAATCTAACATGAATCATTTCATTTGGTCATTTATTATGTATAAATTAGTCAGACCTACATAACTGAGTTATTAAACTTGCATCCTGGTGCTTTTAAGTACACTGCACGGTTTTTAGACATATTCATGCAGTTCCTGTCAGTGGCCGAGATACTAGTGATAATGAAGATTAGAACAGTTTGGGCTTTTAACAAACATATGTGCAAGAAAAGAGATTCAGAGCACTTCTCAAATATAAAACCGAATTCAATGCATTGGAATTTTTTCAGTAAAAGTAAAGTAAGGGAAAAAACTCTTATATTCGTGACTCCAAATAAAAAAATGCAGCCTAACATATTATCTTCAGATGTTTCCTGTGATCTTAATGTGTGTGTTTACCTCTTCCAGCCATTCAAACAGCCCTCCGTCTCCAGAGTGAGGGCAAGTCCTCCCTTCATCATGAACTAAAACTGAAGAGGCGAGTCCAGCGAGAAAACAGCCATCGAGAACGCAGCCGGAGCTCCCGCAGCAGCTGCAGCAGCCGAAGCAGCCAATCGGACGACTCGAATATCCACGAGATGGAGAAAACAGAGAAAGGAAAAGACAAACAGGATTTAGAGATTGAAAGCATAATTCAGGTGAGACAGACAGTTACACATAAAGCATCATAATAATTAACAATAAAGAAACATTCTAATTGTGTTTTAATTGTGTTTTGCAGCATGCACGGGAATTGGAAATAAGACGAAGAGAGGCAGAGGAGAGGGAAAGGAGGAGACAGAGAGAGGTGCAGATGGAGCTGGAGAGACAGCTGAAAGAGGCTGAGATGGTAAGAAAAAGATTTATTTATATTTCTCCTAAAGTGGAATTTAAAGCCCATCTTACTGACATCTCGGAAAGCAGCAGGAAACTGTTGGCATTATAAAAGTCAGAACTAACCTTTCATGCTTTGGAGAAACTGTTACAACCTTCCTGGAAACTGTGATTGAGGAATAGGTCAATTCTTTCCGCTGAAGCGGTGTTGCTGTGTGTGCCCAGCTGAGAGACAGTATGCAGGCAGAGATGCAGGAGAAAGAAAAAAAAGCTGAGCAGCAGAAGAAGAGGATCCAGGAGTTGGAGCTGACTCAGCGGAAACTGGAGGCCGCTCTCAACATGGAGATCCAGGCTCGGCTGGAGGAGGAGAGAGCCAGACAAGAGCTGGAGAGGTGAGAATCTGACACAGCTAAAGTATTAACTAATAATCTCTTATGTCTAGGACAGAACCGTGCTCATGTCCTAGTCAGGAATTTGGAGCTGCTTGATTTACACTTTTACACCTATTTGTATTTCTACAGGTTGCTGCAGGCTGAAGAGGAAAAGAGGAAGCAGTTCCAGCTGCTGCAGGAGCAGCAGAAGGCCATGCAGCGCCTTGGCCCCATACGCAAGACATCTGATGGCAGCACAGACGAGGTTGCCCCCTCAGCCCTCGACTCTGCGTCTCAGGAGCTCCAGCATCTGCAGGCATCTCGCCAGAGGAGCCACCAGCACTTGGAGGAGGTTCAGGAGAAGTTAAGGAATGCCAGTCAACATGTACGGCACTGGAACGTGCAGCTGAACCGCCTGATGACGCCCATCATGCCTGGAGGTGGAGTATGCTTTCGCCTTGGTCTGTGTGACAGTGGAGGTTTTGTTAAATCACATTTGATTCAATATGTCAAACCCATTTCTGGTTTTAGAACGTTTGCAGGGTCACCTATCATCAAAGCAAATATGCCCCAAAAAGGAAGGAGCACTGGCGAGTAACGAGTTCATCTCTAAATTCAAGGACCAAGTGGATCAAAACAGCCCAAAGCCAGACGACGACAACGACATTCAGGTGGAGGAGCAGCAGGAGGCAGCAAGTCTGTCAGACGGATTTGACGACACACAAGAAAAACCCAATGGACGAATGTAATCACTGTGGATGATTAAGGGAACAAGCTGTCAATTGCATGAAAAGAGTGGGGGCCGATTATATTTATGTTTTCAGACGCACACTAAATCACAAGCACAGTGTGATGCAATATTGAATAAAGTTACATTTTAATACAATCCAATGCGATTTACATTTTGTACAATAAAATGTATTGGTAAATGTTAAACTTATTTCGTTTCATTGCATTTCTATCATTAAATATGAGACTAGAATCATCTTCTGTTTTAAGTTTTCCTCTGTTATCTGATGATAGAACCCACAGGAAGTTACAGAAGTCATAAACACGTAATAAAACATTTAAACATTTAAAGTGCAGTCAGGTTGTCTATAAAGCTTTATCCAAGCGAAATGTCATTTTTGTACTACAAAATGAAGATGGGAACATAGAATACTGAGCAGCGGCGCCTGACCAAGGAGTTACCAGGCAAACACATACAGTATGCTGCTTGTAGTGCGAATGTTGCAAGGAGGTGCTTCGAGCTATCTGTGTAAGATCTAGTTTCCATGGCGAGAAGGTTACTTATCAAAAAAGCTTGTTCATGCAAACATTGGTAGAAAATAATACAGTTTAATGTGAGCTCTACTGACAAAATCAGGAAAGCATATATATTAGTGAAAGAACTGATTCCTATTTGAAAATAGGTCTGCCTTAGATCAGCCTTTATTTATTTTTATTGAAGCAGAGTAGTTGTGATGTTCATGTACCTAAGACTGACAACATTACGTAACAAAAACAAAATGTATGTAACAAAAATGATGCTTCTGCTTTGTTCTTCTGTGCTTTTATTCAAAGAGGGCTTTAAATGCGTTCTTTTTTTCCACTTAACCCTCGTGCAGCCTTCGAGGACGTGAAAGGGAAAATAGGGGGCACTCTATGCTCAAAAACCACACAAGGGTTGGCTAAAACAGACGATAAGGCACAACACGCTTTATTTAGATGAGCACTTGGATAACCTTCATCATAGACCCACACGTGTACATTGCTTGGATGTAACACCCACGAAGGCTGTTTTATCCAAGCCTTATGTGTATTTGAGCTGTGAGTGCCCCCTAGTTTACAGTGCGGTCGTTTGACCCCTCGAAGGCCCCACAAGGGTTAATTAAACAAATTGCTTTATTGAGGTCAGGCAGTTGTAACACCGCCCCCCTGGTGGTGGCGCTGCAGCAGGCAGACGTCTTACGTAGCCCGGAAAGAAAACAACTCAGAGCCCAAGAAATCATGGCGCCTCCTGTAGCTGTCATGCCGAGCGTGGGTGAGAGTTGAGTTGCTTGGTTAGAGGTGAGTTTTTGTAGATCAACCTCAGTTCGTCCAGGCAGCTGAGGATTTGTTCTGATCCGTGAGAGCGTCGGTACTGAGGAGTCCGCCATGCAGGCATCACGGGTCGTCAGCATGTCTGCATCCTCCAGAGGGAAGGTCAGGCCTCTGGTGTCACTGAGCAGAACACTCTCTTCCAACCAGCCAGCTTCCACGGACCATCCTCATTTCCCGGACGCGGCGGGGGAGAGGAGCCGGAGAAAGGACCCGAGCGGCTGCTCCGTGTTTCTTTTCCCCGGCCAGGGCAGCCAGTTTGTGGGCATGGCCAGAGGACTTCTAAAGTACCCCAACGTCAGGGAGATGTTCTCAGTCGCCCAGAAGGTCCTCGGGTACGATCTGCTGTCCCTTTGCCTGCAGGGACCCGAGCAGGAGCTAAGGAAGACGGTTCATTGCCAGCCGGCGGTGTTTGTCACGTCTCTGGCTGCGGTGGAGAGGCTCCACCAGGAGAACCCCAAGGTGTTTACTCGTGCCATTTGAGGCATAAATTCCAAAAAAGGAGTAACCCTACGTCTAATTTTACTGTTAAATGTCTTCACCTGCTGCCTACAGGCCACTGAGACGTGTGTTGCTGCTGCAGGTTTCAGCGTTGGAGAATTTGCTGCTCTGGTCTTTTCTGGTTCCATGAACTTTGCAGAAGGTAAACAATGACGCATTTACCTGGCTGACAGGTGCAGGACAAAGCTGAAAAGCAAAACATTTTCTCTGTGTACCATACTCTCGAATTGTATGTTTTCTAGCTCTCTACGCGGTGAAGGTGCGAGCTGAGGCCATGCAGGAAGCATCTGAGCTGGTTCCCAGCGGGATGCTGTCTGTGATTGGTCGGCCTCAGGCTCAGTATAAATATGCCTGTCTGCAGGCTAAAGAGCACTGTAAGAGTCTGGGGGTCGAGCAGCCAGTGTGTTCTGTGGCAAACTATCTGTTTCCTGATGGTAGGGTCATCGCAGGGCACCAGCAGGTAGGGAACGTGAGAACATTGAATTATAATACGACTAGAAAGAGATTTCTTCCTCTGTAATCAGAGCGGTTTGTGTTCCAGGCTCTGGATTTCCTCCAACAGAATGCGAGACGTCTCCAGTTGACGAGGACCAAACCTCTCCCAGTCAGCGGGGCTTTTCACACTGAGCTGATGAGGACGGCTACAGAACCACTCAGGGACGTTCTCAGACAGGTGGAGGTCTGTCAGCTCACTACTCCTATTTCCGTAATGATGGTGTTTCTGGATTTAGAAGTGCATATGTCTGAAACTTTGGCAGCACTTAAAGCCTTTCTATGCTTTCATTCATGTTGCTCACCCCTACTAACACACATACTCTTCGGCTCAGGTGCGGCGTCCTGAGATCAACGTGTACTCCAACGTGGACGGGAAGCGGTACATGAACGAGAGCCATGTGCGAAGACAGCTGGTGAAGCAGCTGGTGTCACCCGTGAAGTGGGAGCAAACTCTGCATGAGATCTACGAGAGGGCACAGGGGGAGAAGTTCCCTGACACCTATGAAGTGGGACCTGGAAAGCAGCTTGGTGCTACTCTTCAAAGGTGCAACAGGAAGGCCTTCACGTCATACACACATGTGGAAGTCTCCACCTATGAAGACTGATACATGCAGAGACGATGACTCTCGGCTCCTGTGGTTGCTTCTTCGTCCTCCTGTTCATATAATACTGTGCAATTAAAGACATGGGTTTTTTTTTTAACGAGAAGTAACATTTTTTTTATTTGAAATTTATTCACGTTACATGAAAAAGCATTTTAAAACTGCAGCAGAAAGTCCAGCTCCCTTCATTTTAAATGAAGCCATGCTACATATCCTATGTAAAAATCTTCCTCTTAAACCAGTAAGAAATGAGTCTGCGTACAAAAGACTGCAGGCCAGCAACAGTCCATTCATTGAAACATGCTTCCTGACATTAATACAACTGTGAAACAACATGCTTCTGCTACAATATGCTGGCCCACTGCTCGGGCAACACTTCAAAATGTGTCCACACGGCCTAAGTTTTACAGAATAAATGTTTCCAGTGAAGTTGCCGAACATGTTGATCACAGCCTTCAATGCCAACATCAATACCGCTTAAAGAAAATAGTATAAAAAGAAAAGTAAAGTCAACAGCAGAAACAAATCACTTAATAATAATTGTCACTCGTTTGCAAACATTATTTGGTCATATAAATCAAGGTTGAGGAGACAGGCTCATGACCCCTTTAGGATTTCCGCTCCATCCACAGTGCAGTGACAATGCTCACTGCAGCCACCAGTGCCACAGTCACAAGTACTCCTCTGGTCCAGCCAGTGCAGGCCACCCTTGTGTAACTGCACACCTGTGACATAGAATGTAAAGATGAAATCTACAATAAGTGATAACATTAGCTTTGATGATGAAGACCTAGGCTCATTTAAGTCCCCTTTCACACATCACAGCTTGTATTTTAAAGCATTACCCAGGCCGTCCATGCCTCAGCTCTGAGGATCCCCTGCCCAGGTGCAGTGCTCACTATCCAGGCCTTCAGTGAGGCAGACAGTCCCTGGAAACCCCAAAGCTGACTGTGGATCTCCCTGGAGCAACACCAGATAATAGCTGGTCACATACAGATGAGATATTTAAGTGGAATAACAGGCTTTTTTTTACCGATAGATGGTCCTGGTCAGTGCGTGAGCAGGTCTCATCATGTCTGGTAACCAGTACGGCTGTCTGCCGGACTGCTCCTGGTTTAGCTGGTCTCCAATTATGGCCAACTGGCGCCCGACTGCTTGTGCAGCCCTATCATTGATTCTGAAGCAGGTGCATGCAGATATTTTGTTTAGTATTGAACATTTTAATACATTTCTCTTGGATTTGCTGAAATGTTTGAAAAAAACAGTAGTTGAAGATATTTTTAAAGAATAATAAATTATATATATTATAAAATTATGCTTTTTATTGTTCAAAAGCAAATTCAAATACAAAAATACACAGACATTTCTGCGTCTAAAAGAATTTATTTGTCATTTGCTGCCTGTCTATTGAATATTGTTATTCCACTGTGCTGTACCTGACAGTGCCAGTGTCCACCTCACCAGGTCCAGCCTGGATGGAAATGACACGAGGCTGCTGTCTTGTTTGTTCCACCATCTTTGTTTTCTGAGAAGACAACCAGGATAATGCAACATTTTCATATCAGTATATCAGAGATATAAAGTACATTGGACATCATTGCCCTTGCAGGACAGATAAAGGCTCTGTGGGTTCAAAGTGCGTTATCCTTGCTTGACTCTCTGCGTTCGTAAATAGACTGTGTAAATATTGGGTCAGGTGACCAGGATAGGTGGTGGCTGAGCTACCGGGGAGAAAATGAGAAAACAGGCTCTTCTGGATTTGAAGAGATGTCATCTCTTGGGTTAAAAACAACCGTCATCACAAACTCTGACTACTGGGTTTCAGTTCTCTAGGAGATCAGGAATCTGCATCTGTCTTTATCTTCCTACATGCACCTGTCCTGGTCATAGACCAACTCTTGTTGTGCCTCTAATCATGTGCCTTAATGCAAATATGCCATTTACATAACTCAAATCATTCAAACTGCCTTTTTATGCTGACCAAAAAGAATTAAAACACAAGAGACGTTAATATTAAAAATGTATAAGTGAACACACAGTAAAAAAATGACAATAAGTCCTGTCTGTGGAATTATATGTATTTGTCTTTACAGTGTTCATGCCAATTCAAAAGCATCGCCATCAATATGGAGCCCTTACTGTATGTAATAAACACCCCAAATTATTACACGGTTCTAAAATAATACCTAGTGGTTATATTTTTATTAAAGATAAGTCGTGTAATACGCTGTGGTAGTTTACCATATTTTCACAACAAAGAGATGATGTCATCCTTCTGACCCAAACCAAACAAAGGTCGTTTTGAAGATCAGTCATAAAACATTAAAACAACAGAACAGTTTGGCAAAAAGAGTCTCTACACTGACAGATCAGATAGTATGCAGGATTAAATACATTGTGATATAATGAAAAACAGGAGGGCTTTCGCCCTGACAGTAAACAGGTGCATGCACGATGAAAAAAGAAAGTAAAACCAACCGTTTGTGTAGATTAAAGTGGACGCCGCCCTGCAATACATATAAGATATATAATTAAACTGTATTAGGATTGAAACTACGAAGTTATTGGGTTGGTCTCCGGTACTTACAGCAGCGTCCTTTAATCTTGTTGTTCTCAGGTAACTGCCGCAGATACGTCTTCACCAAACTGCCACACCTTTACCTGCTGCTGCAGCTGATGACGGCGACCACCAGGCGGTGTCACGGTGTGAAGGATGCGGAAAAACAGAACGGAAAAAACAAGCTGCGGACTAAAACCTTCCACCTGGCGTTTTGCTTGTTGTTTCACTCAAATTGTTTAATATTTTATAATTTTTATAATATTATAATGATGCTTTGACTATATATGTATATAAGTATACTTATATTATAAATAAAATAACGTTAAACATTTTGTAGCAACAACTTTGGGCCCAATAGAAAACGAAAGTACTTAAAATAATACGTTTGCTTTTATACAATTAATACTTCGTTTTTTATTTGTTTAATTAGTCCGAGGTCCAACACCCCCCTCTGCTGGATGCTGGTGGTAATAACAGCATGCGGTGACATCACCGCGTCCTTCGTTGCTAGGTTATTTTCTTGGCACCGCCAAGCCCACAGTGTGCTGTTAACTAGTTAGCTAATGCTGAAGGGATATGTTATTATATATTTTGTCAGAAGTTGCCATCAAGTGGCCCATCACGGTTTTAGCGTACGTGTAATTACGGCTCAATAACACAGACTTTTATTGTGAAGAGCAGTTTGACAGTGGAGGGCGTTTCGTCTCCGACGCCTGCATCAGTAAATGTAACGTTAGCTTGTTTGCTGGAAGTCCTCTGTGCTTTAGCTGCATCTACCGGCGATGCTGACAACGTGTGTGTTCCCTGACGACCGTGTGATGAGATTTTGCGGTTGAGGGGGTGATGTCCGGACGGCAGCAGCCTCTGCAGCAGCCCGGGGAGGACCCAGCAGCCGGCTAACAGAGCCGGCTAGCTGCTGCTGATGACTGGCTGTTTCCTGACAGCGGTTAGCAGGTAGCTCATTAAACAGAAAAGGAGCAGCTTGCATCTTCTCTGTCTGTCTGCACGATTATCTGCTTTCTTACCTGTTGTTCTGTACTCCACCCTAGTGGGAGGCATCATGGCCGGTAAGGTGAAGTGGGTGACTGATATAGAAAAATCAGTGCTCATCAACAACTTTGAGAAAAGAGAATGGATTCAAGTCACAGAAAACGAGGACTGGAATTTCTACTGGTACGTTTTTAGTCTAGACTTCATACCAAAAGTCTTGATTTGTGAACTAACTAGTAATGACAGCTGTTACCTATACCTATGGGTTAATAAAAGAACAATCCATAAAAAGTACCTTAAGTGGGAAATGGTCATTTAAAGTGCAAATACTTAAAATGTGAATGAGCACAATATGTGACTTAATTAGTAGTAATCGGATCACTGCACTAATTTTGACTCTAATGCATCTTCATCGACCTGTAGGATGAGTATCCAGACCATCAGGAACGTGTTCAGTGTGGACACTGGCTACCGTCTTTCAGATGACCAGATGGTGAACCACTTCCCCAACCACTACGAACTGACAAGGAAAGACCTGATGATCAAAAACATCAAACGCTACCGCAAAGAGTTGGAGAAGGAAGGCAGCCCGCTAGCAGAGAAGGATGAGAATGGAAAATACATTTATCTTGGTATCTGTTAGAGCAGTGTATAATACATGCTTGTATGTCCTCACTAATCATAACTTGACATTCTGTTTTCTGAAAGTTGGTGTTTTGTTTTTTTTAATAATTTTATCAGATTTTGTCCCTGTGACGTTTATGCTCCCGTCCGATTATAATCTCTTTGTGGAGGAGTTTCGTAAGAATCCTTCCAGCACCTGGATCATGAAGCCCTGTGGAAAGGCTCAGGGAAAGGGCATCTTCCTCATCAACAAGCTGTCCCAGATCAAAAAGTGGTCGAGAGACAGCCGCACTTCTTCGTGAGTCACTGAAGACAGTTACAGCTTTACTAAAGCCAAGAGAGCCTTTGTTTTGTGTTGCTCTTGTATTTTATAGAAAACAAAGAGTATTCTGCTTTAATTAGTTGATGTTTACAGTGTGTGGACATCCAACTCTGTATAATAGAACTGATACTGGTCATTCTTTATTCATAGGTTTTGGTTTGCTAATGCTGTTCCTCTTTTCCCTTAGGTTTGTAGCGGCATCTAGTGGTAAGGAAGCATATGTCATCTCCCTGTATATTGACAATCCTCTGCTAATAGGAGGGAAGAAGTTTGACCTGCGCTTGTACGTCTTGGTGACCACTTATCGACCTCTGAAATGCTACATGTAAGACCTGGATTTTACCACTGTTGAATAATATTAAATAACCTCTGCATAAAACAGACAGCTCCTTCTTTATTATATGAATTTGTGTTTGCCTCCCAGGTACAAGCTGGGATTCTGCAGGTTCTGTACAGTCAAGTACACACCCAGTACAAGTGAGCTGGACAACATGTTTGTTCACCTCACCAACGTGGCTATCCAAAAACACGGGGTGAGTCACTGTTGAATATGACAGAATAATATCTCTCGTAGTGGATGTCATTTTGCATATAACAAAACTGCTATAGATACAAAACACACAAGAAAAGCACCAGTGTGTATTTAGAATGTGTAACCTTACTGCAGGATGACTACAACCATGTGCATGGAGGCAAGTGGACGGTCAGTAACCTCCGTTTGTACCTGGAGAGCACCAGAGGAAAGGAGGTGACCAGCCGACTGTTTGACCAGATCCACTGGATCGTAGTGCAGTCTTTGAAAGCCGTTGCTGTAAGTGGACACAATAAAAGTTTTACTGTAAGTAAAGTAGCTGTGTGTATGTCAGTGTTAGAGAATAACGTCACACAAGTTTTTGAGGTTTTGATTTGTGACCTCTGCTGGGTTTTTTATAGCTCCGCTGTTTCAGTTGCATACTTAACCAAAAACCATGAACCATGTGCTGAAGCTTCCAGCGCTTCAGTCGATTTCCTCTGTTCCCACTAATAGGCTGTTTTTCTTTAGTTCTCACAGCAATGGTAACACCTCTGAGCACAGCTGTAGAACTGCCTGATGCTATTTCTTGTTTAACTGCATGCCGCATAATGCACACTTCTCTATTCTACCGAGTGAAATCCACTTCCTGTCTTTACACAAGGCCTTTACACACAGCTATCAGTTACTTTTTACTCTTTGCTGTTCTATATTTACTAACATCCTTTTCTGTGTGTTGTTGGCTACACATCACAGCACAGAGAAATGCATTATTCTTCCTAATTTGGTTTCTTTGATTCCAGCCTGTGATGAACAACGACAAGCACTGTTTTGAATGTTATGGGTATGACATCATTATTGATGACAAGCTAAAGCCATGGCTTATCGAGGTGAGTAGTTTGCAGTAATTATTATACATACATACACAAGTGCCTTTTTTTATTCTGCCTGTTATGTCACTGTCCTCACTGTGCTTATTGTAACAGCTGTGTTTCAGGTTAGGTCTCTATTTCTTTTCACATATCTATTTTCGTCTCTCACCAGTTTGGTTGTAGGACAAAAGTGTTCCTCAGTGACAGATCTAACAGGTTGTGTGCTACAACCCTACTCAACACATTATGTATTTATTCCTGCAGCTTCCTCTGTTTTGCTTAGACGTGACATTAGCTATGTACATTAGTGTGCAAGTAAGTGTTGGCGATCCAGTGGCGACCATATTTTGCAAAGGTATCTGTGTATGTTAAAGTACATTAGCAGCTATATTTCCTGCCTGATAAAAATGTCTGCATTAAGGTGAGGAAATTAAACAATGTGCACATGTCTGTTTGGCCTTTACTGTTCGTTACTAGGTTCTGGGAATATCTTCATATGCAAATATATTTCTCTGTATTCTTCTGCTCTTCAGGTTAATGCCTCTCCTTCGCTAACCTCCAGCACAGCCAACGACCGCATCCTGAAGTACAACCTCATTAATGATACACTTAACATTGTTACGCCCAACGGGGACATCCCAGACTCCCGATGGAATCGCAGTCCACCCAGAGAAGCCCTGGGCAACTATCAAGTCCTGTAAGTGAAACTGAAATTTCAGATATTCAGATGCACTCATCAACATCACATAGGAAATGAAAATAATTGCATTGTATATCTATGTAAATACAGCAGGGAGGAAATTCAGGTTACAATAAGTAGTGGAAATAAGTTAGAAGAATAACAAGAATTATAGGTATTGTTGTATTAATCTTATACTCACTATAAATAAGTGTGTGTGTTATTTATACAGCTTGATCCTGAATAGTTTTGAATTTGTTTGTGAATAACAACAAATGTAATTTCACTTTAAATCAAGTATTCTTCAAGCCAGATTTGAACCAGCAACTACAGCATCACTACAGTCCACTCTACCAACTGAGATATCAAAGAGTTAAATATTAGCCATTGACCAGCAAGGAACGGGTAACACTGACACAGTTGCTTAAGCAGTCATCTGACTGTGGGCCTGTGATAGGGCTCCTGTCTTGGTTGCACTAGTGTAAAAGTCTTTAGAATGTGTTCTGTAGGGACATTGGACGTATGTTATAGACTTCATGGTAATCAGTTTAATAGTTTTCATCTCTGACTCACAGTTGAAACTTTATTAAACTACAATTCTCCACAAATGAGCTCCTGAAGGGCTGATACTCTTATGTAACAGACCAATAACCAGTGGGTTGGGTCATACATACAGGCCAACAAACGATAGGAGTTTAATAGCAATCATGGGGAAAAGTTGAGCTATGAGCTACCAGCTCAGCAACAGTTGCAGACTACTAAAATACCAGGAGTGCATTTTTCATTATTGTAGCCTATTTTTCAACATCAAACATTTACTGTGGAATTCCTTTATTGTATCACTGCCCTCCGACTCTTTTGTGTGTCATCAGCTATGACGAGGAGCAGGCACAGAGCGAGAACACTGACCGTGATCTGCGGAGCCGCTCAGGCCAGTCGCTGGGCTCAAAGGGCGCCAAGGGCAGCTCGGGTGTTCGCCCCACTGCTGCTACTTGGAAATGAGTTAATATTGGGAAGAGAAAGAATTTGACAGACTTTTTTAAACCAACCTAAAGGAGGACTGCTATTATGCTCCACCTTTTACTGATTGATGGACATCAAACTTAAAGCTGATGGAGAGAGAAATATGGTCACGTTGAAGAGTATAAGACTGGAGCCTGTGGCTGTTTATAGAAATAGGAATTCAAAAGAGATTATGTTGTTGGAACTAAGGTCAAGTCATCTCATATCTAGCTTGTTTTTGACACTGTTTCTCATCAACACAGCAGCAGGCCCCACTACAGTCCAAGCTCTCAACGAAACTGAAGAAAAACACCAAAAAACAAGCAGGAAGACAAAAACTCTGAGATTCGTCTGAATGAATAAGAGTCTGGTAGGATGTAGAGGTCAGGCACTGACAATTACACAGAATGAAAACAAAAGGTTTAAAAGTATTCACATGTGATCCAAGGATTACAGGAACCCCAACTATGCATGACTTACAAGTCCTGAGAATTGAACTTAACCGCCACACAGGTGCTAAAAGCTGGGGCTCTTGTGGGAATGAACTGTATGGAAATGAAGCATTACGCATTAAGAGATAGATATAGGTATACAGATATAATTTAGTTCTTAACTGGGAGAATTTACAGCATTAAATTTATGGAGTTCCAGAAATAATATGTTTTATACGTTCATTATTAGTATCTTTATGTGTGGTCCTTTTAGCTTGATTGTATTCTGTGTTAACCCCGTTGTTAAGTTTAATTTACCAATATCTGTCTCCTGCACAACTAAAATTCCTAAATATTGACTTGTGGTGAGAATGTATGCATTGGTTATTAATTGTTTATTTCCTCCAACTACTTAAAATCGAATGCAGAATATGAGTATAAGAATGCTATTGCTGACATGCTGATGATGAGTAAACATAATTTTGAATACAATTTTGATACAGGACTGAACGGGATTGGGACGGTTCTGTTCTAGATTTCACTCTTGACTGCCTCACTGTTATCAAGAGAAATGTACTGGGGGACCTGGATGAGGCACACCTCTTCCTCATCATAGACCCCCAAGATAAACTTTTGTGTCAAAAATCTGTGACGTCAGGCAGGCGCGCCTACTACGTAGCGCAGGAGCGGAAGTCGTGTGTTGTCAAAATAAAGGTTCACAGAATCAGATTAATTGGCCGATCTCACATTTGGACATTGAAGAAATGTGTCTGTTGCTCCCAGTTGACTTTAGCCACAGAGCATTACAGCATTTTTCTAAGTTCGTGTTTTGACAGAGATGGGAGGTCAATTTAAATACGAGCGTGCGATACTCAAACAGGTCATTATACTTGGTTCTTTAAAAAGTACTCGAGAACTGAACACGCGTCTTCATTGCTCGTCTTATTGTGAAAATCTTGGCCGGATGCTTCGTGGGTGCCATGGCTAACTGTCAGTAGCGTCAATCGGTCGACGCAGCCACTGCGGGGTAGAGCGAGGAGCTGAAAGATTAACGCCAATAAAGAGGAACAGAGAAGAAATTGGCTTCTAAAGTAGCCGTAACCTCCCGAGGAAAGACAACGATTCTAGGTAAGTTCACACTTTTAGTAGGAAACACTTTTAAACTGGACAGTGTAACTTTTCAAATAAAGGCGCAGCGGCTAATGCGCTAACGATTGTGGGAGCTACGGGCTAACGTTCAAGTTATTTTCCAGTGCTTTCATACTGATTGTGACTACTACGTGAATAACACCTACAACAAAGGTCGTTTTAGATTCGCAATAAGGTGTTAGACAATGTTCAGCTAGTTCACGACAAGGTTATCTGTCACAGCATAGTTGCAGTAACTTGGGTGTTTCAGAGTGTTAGAAGTCCTGGAAATCGGTGCTAACCTAGACTGATGTCGGCAGGTCAAGGTTGACAACATGGCTTTGTAACTAATGTTAAACTGTTTGTTGCTGTGAACCACGTCTCCCGATGTGCGTTGTCTAAGGTCGTTTTTATCTCCGCTGTGTAGTTTTGCAGGGACAGGCTGGTGTTGCATTGCCGAGAGTGATAAAGGGCGGAGCAGGTTTCGCAAGTAAAGATAGTCGCTTGGTCCGCGTCTCACCATCCTGCACATCTTGGCCATAACATTACTCAGTTTTATCACTGAATACCTAGTGAGTCAGTTCTGTGAACTTTTCATTGCGGCACTGCTCAACGTCCTTGTTTCTTTCTTGTCAATGTTCTTGGTATGCGTAGTGCTCGCTGCCTACCAGATAATGTCCTGACTCTGTGCTGCACATTTACCCAAACAGAGGAAATGTTTGGCGACTTATTGGAGTCTGGGCGGTGGTGCCTGGAATATTTTGGTCATTGACAGTAAAATGTGTGTCAACACACTTACTAACCAGGTGAAACTTGGATCCTGTCCCTTAAGGATGGAAAAGAGGCAATACTCAAAATAATCCAATGAATCAGTGGCAATAAGTAGTCATCGGTGTCATGCAGCATGACTTGTGACACCAAAGAGATTTTACCTATGTGGTTTGTGTTTATAGGACTCCTATTCTCAAGATAAAGCAGTAGTGAAAGCTCTGTTGGTTCCTCCTTTCTGGAATGGACAGCTGATTGCTCTGTCACAGAACCCAGCTAAACTTAGAAAGGGTATTCCAGTTAGGTTGTAGGCTACTCTCCATTTAGAGGGATCCTTATTAGAGTACATCTAAAGCAATAAAAACACGTGCTATTGCCAAGCAGATTTACATGTAATTCATGTAGCGTCGTTATGCGAGTATATAAGCTGCTTCCATCAGTCTACGTTTTTGCACTGTCACCAATCTCACTGCCTCAAATGGTGAAATGTGAAAAGTCATAACATGTACCTGAGGTATCAGTTACTCTACTGACAGATATTTAAATTTGACCACTTATGCCTTACCTATCTAGGCTGCGAGTCCTTTCCCGTGTTGTGAAGCAGACATTTTATAGACCAAATGATTAATTAGCATTGTAAATACAGTAATGATGCTGTAAACAGGTCTAATCTTTTTTGATTCATGTCCTTCTGATTTAATTAAAATAGTGCGTAGCAGATAATTCACACTAATGGCCTTTTTTTTGAGAAATCTAAAGGTTGGTAAGCTGCTTTAGTCTATAGGATAGAAAAATATGTGAAATGTACCTGTTTGTATTGTAAGGCCTGCCCCTTCTCTGTCATGTAATCCTGAATTTCCCTCCATTATTTTCCTCTCCCTGCTGCTGGCATATCCAGTGGAAAATACCTGAGAGTGTGGAATGAACGTCATTGTTTTTCCCAGACCATGGAGCAAGGGACTTTTGAGCACTGGGACTGGTCAGTTATGTTTACGTTCCTGTTGACCTGGTGATGATGGACCAGCAGTAGTCTTGATGTCTCCACATTCAAAAGTCAGTCCTGCAAGAGCAGCTGCTTCATACAGCTGTGAGGTCACAAAAGTAAGGAGGACAGAGATGACTGCCTGATTGAGCACAGAAAGTCAAGGTTAAACCTGAGATTACCTTGGAAACCTCTGACCTTGAAGCAACAATAGAAAAAGAAACAAGAATGTACTTTTACACACACCATTGTGAGGATTTAGCAATGTCTTGCTGTGAAACTGCAATATTGCAGGGCTAGAGCTACTCGCCCCCCAACCTGTGAAATATTGCACACTTTTTATGAAACAAAAGAAGGAAATGAAAACATGCAAAACACAGCTGTTGAGCAATTTTAATGGGATTAAGACATTGTCAAAGTGGAAGAGTGAGTTTTTAAAGCTTGGTTTTTATGGAATGTATGCAATCCGTATTTGTTTGAAATACCTAGAGATTGCATTTCTGTCACCCTGTTTTTAAACCACGGTAAGATTTAAAAGTTATTCTTTACTTATGTAGGCTGTGAGTCCTTGCTCACATTGACAATCAGGTGACTGGGAGGTGTCAGTATGAAGCAGGAAAGGAAATATGACACAGCATCCCTCAGGAAATCCAATTACTGCACTCACTTCTCAGAATGAATTGTTTAGTGTGGCGATGTCCTTGCCATACTCAGTTACTAAAATTAAAAATGAGCAACTATTAAACACGATAATCTCTAAAAAATCAGATTTGTTATTTAGGTTGTTTATGAAGTTGTTGTGCTGTCTGTCACAAAACACCTGGTGATTATATTATTCAACCGCTAACATAAATAAACAGAACTTCAGCTCAGGCATGCATGTGCTTGTCTGCTGTAAATTTGCTTGTGTGTGTTGTTTCCTGCTTCAGCTCCATTCATGGCACAGTTGTTTTGTGTCAACCAACAGACCACTCTGAGAGGCATAAACACAGGCTGAACGGTCACTTTGCTTTGGTTTCTGGTAATAAATATTTTTTTTATACATGCTAAGTTTTGTCTCTCATCTTTCCAACCATCGATTTAACCTTCTTTGGACTCCAGTTTACTTCAGTCTGCAGTTGTTGAAAATGTCACTGTGCTCTCGTGTCTGTTGCTCAAACATGAGTCATGTCTTCTTATTTCCAGCAGCAGAGCACAGTAAGCCTGTATGTGCTTTTATTAATGTGCATTGTCATCTCCAGTTATAGCTGGTTGCAGGTAGCTGCTGCATTTAGACTCATTCACAAATGAACAAACTGCTGATGTTTGGTAACCTTCATACATAAAACCCTGTCATCTAGGGATGTAGGAATATGAGTTTTGCTTGGTTATGAAATTAAGTAAATGAGTTGTGACATTAATGAAATGTGCTTGCTGAGATTCAGCTTAGGCATGGTAGTATTAAGGAATGTTTCCTCGTATCTTGAGGTTGTTGCCAGCAACCAAATTCCAGCATGCACAGTATATGTTCTTATCAGCTGCTGGTGGATATTGTTGTTTAATTATACAATCTCTGCCTTGCTAAACTAAGAACCCTCAGGTTTCAGCAATGATGAGATCATTTGTCGTCAAGATAGCGCATATTATACCTGAGTTGGCCTCGACATATTTAAATTTAAAAACACTAGTCCAGTTTGTAATTTATTCTTTTTCTGCTTGTGCATAACTGCACACAATGTTGAATTTTTCAGCATTGTCTTGCTGAATAACTGATAGCTCGGACTTCAGACCTTGACTTACTCAACAGCATTGTTTACAGTTCTGGGTCAAGCTATGTTCAATTGTTAAACACAGTCCCCTGTCCTGTGGAGCCAAGGGTGTGCAGACATGGGTTCCTGTTTGCTGTTGATTACCTCAGAGCTGGTAAAGGTCTTTGTGATGAAGGAATTCCCTATGCATTGTTTTAGGTTAAGATTTATTTGGCCATACAACATCCGTTCACCTGTGTGCTGTGTTTAATTCGGTCTTGTAGGACTATTTGTAGAAATTATTTCTAAATGATTTGATGGGTAAAGGTCACCTAAATGTAGAGCTTAGTGTTGTATCACTGTATGTCCATGGTATAAGAGTATGAGACTAGGAATAATGCAGATCTTTTCTATTGATTGATTTCAATAGAAAACAATAACGATTTGAGGGTGTAAAATTTAAATAGTCATTAAGAGAACTTTGGCATCATTGTACAGCTGCAATATTTCATGCACCAGTTTTCATGTTGTCAGTTGAAGGTTCTCTCCAGCTGGCTGCATTTGATGTCAAAGGACTTGTTGCCATGTTTAGAGTAGATATTTGTGGCTCGCTTCCTGTGTCCCTTCTGCGTCCCTCTGTGTGCTTAAGCAGTGGCTGGTAAATGAAGGATGTGGACAGCTGGGACATGGGGACAACACCAATCTGGAGTGTTTGCTTTTTTTAAATCGCACAGTAATAAGTGATCACTGTAATTGCTTTCTAATTTTAGTCACTCTATGTAAAACATTAATGATAGAGTGTATGTATGAGATGAATACAAGAGAATGTACACTCAGTTGTGTCATTCATCAGAATTTTGATAGAAGTAGATAATAGTAATACATTTTTTGTTCTATAAAAAGTGAGTGAAAGTAACTGTGTTTGCTGTGTGTGTGTTCAGCTGTGACTGACTTGATTGTAAACTACAAATGCAGTTAAAAGGAGGATTGTTCCTTTGCATCTCCAGCTAGAAGTGACCACAATACTATCCTCTGTCCTTGTCCTGCCCTGGAGGACATGGGCCACTGACCATTGACCAACGCGCACACACACAGAGCAACAACCCTCATCCTCTTGCTGTCTCACTCAACTCAAAGAGGCCCTGTTCGCACTTGGCAGTAAAATGCATCGTGTGCAGTGTGATCACACGTGGACAACTACAAATAATGGAATTTTGTTAAGTCTTGTCTAACATTACACTGATCAAACTGCTGAAACAGAAATAAAGTACTGTAGTTCAATAGAACTTTACGTCAAAGTTACAAGATGAAACTTGCCACATATCTGTTCAAATTTGTATAAAATAAATTCAATAGTGCATCATTCAACAACCAGTATGTGAAACATTCCCAACTTTAAGTAAATTACAGGCATGATGGGACTCTAGGAAACACATCTGATATTCAAACATTATTAAAACCAGCATTGCAGTTGGAATGGTAAAAACACTGACTCACACGTAAAGATTTGTTTACATTACAGCAGAATGTGAAATCTGATAGCAAGTGATTATTTAAGAATAATTTGCATTCTGATGCAAGGTGTCACCTGCAGCCTGTGTCTGCTGGCTGTACCCACAATCTGAATATATTTGCTTACATTTGGTCACTGTAGAGAGAGGAGAGGCTCCACATGGCAAGCGAAGAGAGCAAGGAGGAAGAGGATGGAGGAGAGAAATGAGGGAATGAATAAAGAGACTGTGTGGGGGGCTGTTGAGTTTGAAATGATAGACGTGATGAGGAACGGGGGAGAAGAGGGTAACAGAGGACTGTCTGTCGATCCAGTCTAAGGGAAACGGAAGCTGCCTGCTGTGTGGTTCTTGAGTTTGTTTTTCTCTATCAGAATAACACATAGATAAAGAAATGATCTGAGCCAGCAACCGCTCTGGCTTATGTGTTGAGGGTTGTGTGGTTGTAGAAGTGGTTGAAAACGCCACCTGCCGTCTTTACTGTTGCGCACATTATGCACTATCGTTTCATCTGGTGTGTAACTGACTCATTGCAAGATGTATGTCTTCCTCTTTACTGAACTGTGAATACCCTGAGCTTTCTGTTAATTACATTAAATTGTCCTGCTACTAAATGTCTTTTTTTCTTCTTTGCTTGTATGCTCTAGGCCCTACACGCTGAGTGTAACTTAGGGCAACAACAATGTCAGGCTCCTATGATGACTCCGTGATGGAGGTCTCCAGTGATAGTTTCTGGGAGGTGGGACTTGCATACATCCACTGTGTCTGTCCATTCCACTGCATGCTCGTTCATCCAGTCTTTGTAACTACAGAATTTTCTCTTTTTCTGTTGCTGGCTCTCAGATTGGTAACTACAAGAGAACAGTAAAACGTGTTGATGATGGCAATCGGCTCTGTAGCGATCTCATGAACTGTCTTCACGAGCGGGCACGTATTGAAAAGGCCTATGCACAGCAGCTTACAGAATGGGGTAAGCGGTGGCGGCAGCTCATAGAAAAAGGTAAGCATAAAGTAAAAACACGCATTATATTTGCTTGCATATAAGCATGATTTTACTTATATTTCTGAATAAATATATGTCCTAGGTCCTCAGTATGGTTCGTTGGAACGTGCATGGATTGCTCTGTGCACTGAGGCAGAGAAGGTGAGTGAGCTTCACATGGAGGTGAAAGCAGTACTAATGGGAGAAGACTATGAGAAGCTGAAGAACTGGCAGAGGGACTCCTACCATAAACAAATGATAGGTGGCTTTAAAGAGACTAAAGAGGCTGAAGATGGCTTCCGCAAGGCTCAGAAACCCTGGGCCAAGAGACTGAAAGAGGTGTGTATTTCAGATTTAAATACTGTTTCAAGCTATCAGCATAAGAAGGTATGATGAGCAAGCCATTGTTGAACTCACTGATTACAGCAGTGAGTATTATTTGCTCTTCAGTTCACATGATTAGAGATTACTGACACACCAATGTTTTCTCATGATGACTACATGGTTACTAAACACAAGAACAAGAAAGCACAAGCACAATTACGTATTGCTGATCGTGAATGACAAGCTATTGCCCAACCTGACCACGTTGTGCTAAGGCGGCAGCCAGTTATCCTGTCTGTCTGTCCTGCGTAGTTGCCACTAGAAAGGAAGGAAGCGTGAGGGTTTGCAGAGACACTGCCCCTCTCAGTTCAGCGCCAGGTCACGGCTTTTCCTTCTACTGTTTTGTTTTTTTAGTGGCATCGGTTTTTTTCTGTCTGTGTGCATACATATAACTTTTTTCTGACCATTTCCTGTGAGTGATGCCACCAGAGGGTGGCCTTGTTATTGAATGGATGGATTGAAGTGGTGGAGAGCAGAAAGGAAATTAGGATAATTAAGTGGTAATATATCAATAATGCTCAAATCTATGCCAGCAGAGCCGGATACTCTGAGTCCAGAGCCCTTGTGTATTTTAGTGGATTAACCTTTTTTTGTGCTCACACAAATAGATGCGTACATAATTGCCTGTTATGTCAAACTTCAAGGAAGGGCAGGCTTTTGTCCCTTTTTGTCCTTGTATTTGTGACCACACCATTTACTCAATAGTGACTTGGCAGCTCTGGCCTTGGTCCAAGTTTCACTGGGCACTGACCAACACATACACACAGTACTGTGCAAAAGTTTCAGGCAGGTGTAAAAAAATGTTGTTATCAAAGAATGCTTTGAATACTTATATACTAGAATACTTTTGCACAGTATTGTATACAATAATTGTGGATGAGTTTGCTTCCTTTTTTATTATCTTTCGGAAGGAGTGGTTGAATCCTGTCACAAAATCTCTCTGATTCTGTGTCTTTAATGTCACTTTTTTTTTGTTTGGTTTCCACAGGTGGAGACAATGAAGAAAACATACCATTCTGCCTGCAAAGAAGAAAAGCTAGCAGCCAGCAGGGAAACAAATAGTAAACTAGAGAGCAACAACAACCCTGAAGCCCAGAAGAAGCTTCAAGAAAAAGTGGAGAAGTGTCAGCAGGAAGTGCAGAAGGTAATCATCTTCTTCCACACGTGATAATACACACTGTGTGTGTTATAAACAAACACAGCTCAATTTTTAGGATTGCAGGTTGCTGTATAACAAAGTTAATTCATGCTTAAATGGTTTGTTTGCTTGTTGTCTTTCAGACAAAGGAACGCTATGAGAAATCCCTTGAAGAGCTCAACAAGGTGACCCCTCAGTACATGGAGAACATGGAGCAAGTGTTTGAGCAGTGGCAGCAGTTTGAAGAAAAACGCATTTGCTTTTTTAAAGAGCTGTTGACGGAGGTGAAGCAGCACCTGGACCTTGCAAGCAATCACAGGTAGCACAAGGGAATTTATTCAAAAACAACAACCGAGATTCTTGAATTTCAGAAATAATATATGTCTTGTACTGAATTCTCTCCATAGATTCCAGACAATCTACCACACGCTGGGAGACACGATCTCTGCTACTGAAGCTGAAGAGGATTTGAAATGGTTCCGGTTCACTCACGGCCCAGGCATGCCAATGAACTGGCCCCAGTTTGAGGTATGACGTTCTACATGTAATTACAAGAGTACACAGTGTGGAGGATAGCTCTCAATTGGATTTTTTTGTTTGTTTTGTGATTTAATTTATGTCCATATACTTTATTATTATTCTTAAAGATCACTGCTGTTCTGCCAGCCACAAATGTGAGAACCATCAGGCAGATGATACAAATATGTTTGCAATATATGATCCTGAAAAACATTTAAAATGCATACAAATATCAGAATTGTCATAGCTTCCTGTTTTGAACACTGATCCCAAGCAGGATTATTTTACCCTCTGTCATATTTGCTACTGTCATCAGGCGGTGGTAATAAATATCTTTGTACATGTCAGCTTGGCTGGGAGAGAGATGTAGTTAGCGTAATATCATCATCTTCTTAGAAGGGGATAAAATAGGGAAAATACAGGGAGCCCAACTAAGAGCTGTGTTCTCTCACATTACTACATCTTATAGTGCAGTTAGACTCCCATGCAGGAATCACTGTTCCAGTAATACCTGAAATAATTTTGTGATTTAGGTGACATGACTGCTGTATTAACATCTCTGCATCTTATAGAGCACTCTGCAGTCCTAGGACCCTGCTGTGTTTCCCATATTAACTCTGTTGTACACTTGCTTCCCTTTTCTTCATGTCTGACAGAATGTGGACTGCACACATCCAGGTCCCTTTAAGAGACGGTCCATTGTAGTGAGTTCTGCAAGGGAGGGCTGTTTTTTTCGCAGCCACCATGGGGGGGGGGGGTCCTTTTTTCCCCACTGAGTGTGCAGCTAGTGAACTGCACACTCACGCTATACTGTTTCATATGTGTGTTTGAGGTGGTTGCATTTTTGTCACGTGTTCAAGTAGAGCCAAGGAATATTGGTTTTATTTGTACCATAGCACGAACTCTGGATTCTATTCCCTGTGTCTTTCAACTACAGGATGTTTATATGGCCTTTCTTGATTATCACAGTACTTTACTTCTATCAACAAAGCTCTTTTCTTTCAGATTTCTAAACTCTGGCCCCTCAGTGTTTTTTCCTCAGTGTAGTCTTATTAATCTGAGGGTTCAGATGAGCACTTTGCAGAGCTCTGAAGTTATACCTACTACAGCTAATATTATACTATGGGCTCTAACACAACCCTTGGATTATTTAAAGACATTTTCACAGCTAAGTTGAACATTCAACGTGCAGGTGCCATTATCCAAGTCCAGACATGAACTGTAATCAGTTTAATCCATAAACGCCAAGATGCCCTTAATATAATGTTGCTGAACATTTTTTTTACTTCTCTATTAGTGTGGGCTTCCTTTTCAACAAATGATGGATTTACCACATGCTTGCTTCTGTTTTGTCAGACTGATACTGTATAAACACATGTATGTACAGTTTCAGACTCTAGGGTAGGCGTCATACCTTGTTTTTGAACTGTGCATAGCTGTGGGATGTCCTTCTACTATGTGTAAAGGGAGGTTTTAAGGTTGGTCATGCAGTTACAGTGAATACAACTGCTATATGCTAACAGTAATTTGTGTGTGTTTGTTTGTACCAGGAGTGGTCCATAGACCTAAATAGAACACTCAGCAGACGGGAAAAGAAGAAACCATCAGACGGTGTCACACTGACGGGTATCAGTCAGACTGGGTCAGACCAGCCAGTTCAGCCTGCCAAGACCAGCAGCAGGTAGAGATTTAATCATCCACTAATTTTTCTGTCTGTAACAAATACACAGAGAACAGGGTGCCTGTTAAAGTTCCTGCAGCTTCTTCCTCTGAAGGAATGCCTATAAAATGTTGCATAAGGGAAGCTCTCTAGGAGTGACGTCAAGTTGTATTAACGTTTCCATGACAACGCTAAACATTTGTTGCAGCGTGTAGGGGAAGAAGTCATCCCTGTGCACAGAGAGTCTGTTGGTACATAGCTGAAAGTGTGGCAAAAGTCGTGTAAATATTACTCACACACACAGAAATTTGTAGCTTTAAATTTACTACTGGGGACCTCGAAGAGGGCTAAATTAGTGATTTCAAGCCAATTACCTGCACGTGCATTGAGTTCTACATCTGAACACAGCTAGAGTAGGCGCCATATGAACCTCTTCTAGTTGATGAGCAATGGTACGTAATTCACATTTTAGTATTTAAGAAAATGTGAACATAAAAACCTCCTTGTTTTCTAAAAACATGTTTTTGCCATTGGCTTCAGCAATGTCTAATTGAATTAGACTGTTCTGTCAAGGTATAGAGACGCTTCAGTTTTCATTTGGAAGCTGTAATAACATGATGTCATCTTTCTAAGTCGCGATAAGATAGGAAGTTATTTGTTCCTGCAGATAAATGTCTCTAGGGCATTGTGGCAACAGTAGTTATGGAAAACAGTAGAAACGCTTACTAACATCACAACATCATGGCGGTTGCACACAAGTGATTATGCAAAGATTATGAACAGAATGTAGAAATGTATCCACACATGAAAGGTGGTGCTTGCAGAAATTATGAGAGCACTAGAGGAGCATACAGAGGAGTCAACAAAGGGAATGTAAGGCACGGAAACTATTTGACCTCTGAACCTGGAGACATCGACTGCTATGCGGCTCCCCCAAGCAGCAGTTATGCAAGACATTGTCTTGTCATTTCCTTTTCATGGTAACATTCCTTACAAATACATCAGTTTGTTTCAGTCAGCTAAAACAGATTGTGCATTTCTTGTAGGGGGTTTGATTGAAAACATAAAGTGCTTTGATTCAACTTGATTGTTATTAAGCTGTTGCAGAAGAGAAGATTTCTGTGATATAGATGAAAAGATCTCAAGTCAAAGTTTAACTTGTGTATTTGTGAGCAGAAATGGTTGATTAAATGTTGTGTATGTAGTAGTAGTTTCTTCTGTCATTCATCAGTTTGGCACTCACCGGATAAGCCTGGTGTAGAGCTCTGAGGTCAAGTTTGTTTGTTGAATGACACTGTCCACAGTTACATTGTGCCACACTCCCACTACAGCACTGTTTGCTTTAATCACTTGTCAGACTCTGCTCATGGAGCATGGCATGACTATTCAAACAAAGGCGTTCCCGTTTCTCTGCTCGACATGCTTAAGGACCGACTGATAGCTGCCGCTGCTGTTCATGGTCCATCAATTTTGTAAACATGAAGTAGAAACTTTGTGTTTCCTCTGATATGGGTCAAATGCAAATTTTGTTCTTTAACTCACAAACTCTCAATAGGAGGAAATGAATTGGCCTTGTGGAACTTTTAAAAAATCCTAGTCAATTTTCTTTAGCTGTGTATCTGATGTGAGACCTGTGTGTCATAGTGGAAACATTCAAATACTAATGTATGTTGAAGTAATTGTTGTTATGGAGTCTGTACTGTGTTTACCCACAAACAAAACTTGTGTCCTCTATCACTCATTACAAACAGTATTTCTATGCAATATAAATTCTTACCAGTTACAAGTATAATAATTACAGTCTTGTTGGTGGTACTTCCGTTTTTTAAGCCGCGTCTTCTTGATTTCAGACAGACAGTAGCAAGATAGTGATTTCTGACTGAAATAGTACCTTTCACAGCTATGATGATAAAACAGCAATTACATTTTTTTTAAATGAATCTTAAATATGTATTTAGGGACACGTGTAATACTGACAATAACAATAAAATATAAGACCAAAGACTGTAAAATAATACTTTCACCCTAACCCTCCATACATATGTTTCGTTAGAGGTTCCTGTTAAAAAAGCTCTGAATATCAGTAGTGCTTGTTTTATCTTTGCCTCACTTTGTCATTGAGCATTTATATGTGTGTGTGTGTGTGTGTGTTCATGCCAACAACCCGTCTCTCACTGTGTCCTGTGCTGTCAGCCTGACTGTACCCACTAAAACAGCACCAGTGGGTTCGAACCCATTTGAAGATGATGAGGAAGAGGAAATAGCTGAGGAGCAGCAGACTACAGTCAACCACATCAGTGTGAATAAAGAGGAAATAAAAACGTTGGTGAACAGGAGAGAACACTCCATCTACCTTTCTTTATCTCTCTTTGCTCTGTGGATCGTCGTTCGTTCCTCGTCTCCTGACATAACTTTTTCTTAGTTCCTTTGCTCCCTGCTTTCCTCTCTCTCCTCTTCAGGTACAGGTGGCTGTGTTGCTCTGCATGCTCACAGTCCCTGGGATGGCATTGCAGACAGAGCCAGTCTGTGTCTGTTCTTTCTTCCTAACAGACTCTGTCTTGCTGAACATTAAATGTTATGCGCATGTGGGCGCATGTTTCTGCTGGGGGGAATCTGGAATCTTTTGAGTCTTACAGTCAGACCTAAATATTGCCACGTCTTTAATAAATTGTTTTTTGCACTGTAAGTGCACAATCATACATATCAAACATTAAATCAACAAATATTTGAATTCACTGGCGTAAATAAATTCTGATATTATTGAGTGCACATGAACAGGTCTGACTGTAGATCATTTGTCTGTGTGCTGGTATGCGTTTACTGCTGTTGAACTTTATCAGCGGTGTTTCGATGGCTCCCTCTCTTGGCCGTGGATGTTAAACTGCAATCATGCATTCACAACGATGATTATGTTGCCTTGTTACTGTATTTTTTTGTGTACTTTATACATGTCCTTGTGCTTTGTAGCATCATCACTGTTACTTAAAGCTCTTGCTTTTAGAATTTGGCTTTAAAATCATTTTGCCTTCATATTGCCTGAAATAAATGCCTGAGGCAATACAAAGCATGTTTTTCACTTATGTAGAACTGAAACCGTTTGGAAATGCTTTTTGGGCTTTTTGTGAATTTTCACTGTACTTGTGTTTTGTGTTTGTTTTTCATTTTGTTGTATGTTTTTCGTTCTGCCTGCTTAAGCCTGGCAAGCTAGAATTTCCTGTCAAGGTCTTTGGCCCGGTGATGAAAATGGATTTTCCACGCATCTATTTTGTCTCTGTCTAGTGTTAGCAGCAGTGTGGATAAGAGTGCAGACTGGTCAGATGACGACACAAGTGGTAACCCTTTCTCTTCCAACGGCAATGGGAATCCCTTTGAAGATGAGCCGCCTTCTCCTGCCATATCTGTACCGGTTAGAGCCCTCTACGACTACGAAGGACAGGAACAGGATGAGCTGAGCTTCAAAGCAGGTAACTAGCAAACACAGAGTGGAAAGAAAATGGCAAAAACAAATAAATATTAATTAATAAATAAAATTTATTTGTTCTGGCTTTTTCTAGGAGATGAATTAACCAAAATTGGAGAGGAAGATGATCAGGGTTGGTGCAAAGGGCGGCTCAAGGATGGAACAACGGGTCTTTATCCTGCTAACTATGTGGAAGACATCCAGTAACGAATGATTGGCAGGTGAAAGGAATCCGAAGAAGGTGGTGATATGAAACACCAGTGTGGCTCCTCTCCAAGTTGGAGAGGAGAGAGACCAGTGATTACAAAAGGACCATTTGAGGTATTATTACTTTGATGAGAAACCACGTTTCCAGATGATTCCAGATCAGAGAGAAAAGTTAAACATGTTACTTTGAAACCCAACTATGCTGTTACAGAAATAATAGCTTTTCACCGACACATTAGTTAAGACTATGAACTTTATGTGTGAACTGATTTATTGTTTAAATAAAACACTGGAATCGCAGTCTGAAAAATCATCTTGCAATGTTACATGCAGCCTTCATATCCAGGCCACCGTGAACTTATTAAAGGACATGATTGTTTTTATAGTCACAAGCCCATATGTGCTTAGTTTTTGACCTGAGACAAAATAATCCATATTTAACTTGATTTTAATAAGTAAAGTCTCTTTATGGTTTTGTTTCTACATTCAGTTCATAAATTGTTGTGCTGTTTTATGCAATGATAAAAACAAGTAGACCATTTTCTGGACAGTCTAGTCTTCAGGTCACAGTGGTTAGATTTACTCTTGTCACTGTAATTGAATGTATATTACTGATTGTATTTTCTTACTAAATGACTGTTCCCTTTCTCGGATGCTGGGTTTTGTTATTGACTAAGACAACTGTCCCAGCTATTTTTCATACATCACTTTCTTTTGACTGTAGACTTGATGGGTTGGGTTTTTTTAAGCAACACTGAAATTTCTTTACACACATTTATCTCACTTGAATCTGTGTGTATTAGTTCTCTCACTTATGTTAAATGTCAATTTATGGGAGAATTTTTTAGTGTTTTAGTAATAAAACCACTGCAAAATATGGTAAAGCTTACATGCATGTAAATATGGATTCAACATGTTAGAACAAGTTTAGCCTCGAGGCTGAACATCAGATACATAGTTGGTAACTGATGATTGTTAATTTATGATGCCACAAGTGCTTTTGTTTAGCTCTAGAAATGCTATGACTGAAAATCAGCTTGTACGTTAATTCTGTGTTTAATGGGAATTGAATTTGATTTGTTATATTTGTAAATATGATTTTCTTTCTCCTTCACAGAGGCTCATATTTACTGTTATTCAACGAATACTATGTGAATAAGTTTTTTTCTTAGCACATATGACATGAATGGATATTGCTGATTCTATAACCTAAATATATATTTTGATTGAGTAGTTTGCTGGCTTGCATTTTTTTCTAGACATAAGTTCAGACTTTTCACTTGTGCCAGCTCTAAATCCATATTTCTTGTCATCATATTTCTTAATAATAGTGAAAAAAGAAGCTTCACCATGTTTCCACGGCATGTTGTTATGCAAACACAGCAAAACATGCACAACCTGCACAGTAAAGATTGTGACTGCCCCACAGCATAATAAATTAAGTTGTTGAAAAATAAAATAGGTCTTTGTCTTGTCTGTGTGTAAAGATTGTTGAATAGTTGAGCTGCATAGTCCTGGTGAGTCTGGGTTACAAATTGTGGGCATTCTGTAGTTTTTGTTTTTTTTCTGATTTGTCTTAATTACTGTATATTAAAAAATAGGAAGCCATACCACTTGAAATAATCAACTTGCTCTGATTCCCTGAGGTGAGGGTTTTCTGCAAGACTACTGTTCTGATGTTATCATTTTTCTACATAAAACAGGTTTTGCTGCATATTTTCTAAGACTGATATAAACACAAAGATTGTAGCTTTAAAGAAGATAGTTGTTCTTTAAAGCCATACGCAACATGTACATAAATAAAAGGTTCAGAAAACCGTAATATATTTGCAGTCCTGTAATTTAATTTTAATTGTTCTTTGCTGTTAAAAAATTAGTAGGGTCAGAGAGCAAGCGCATCTATTGGTACAGATCTAGATTTAATCTATCAATTATAGTAAAAAAAAAAACTCTAAATATATATCTGAGAAATATTAAGAACCTGAGCGCTAATTTATATTTTAGTTTTTAATTTATATAATTCATAATTTAATGGTACAATATTAGTTACGGCAAAAAAAAACATCAATTCAGAATGTGGAACACAAGCGTTGATTGCGACGTAAACTGCATTACCCAGAAGCCTTTGCAACAATAACATAGCCACGGGTTGGTTTGAGCCAATCATCGCCGGGCTACGGCGTTGTCCGCTTGACGTGTCGTATGTGGTTAAAATTTAGGACAAACACGGCGCTGTTTCTCATGCTACGTCTTTAACCAACAGGCAGAACAATGGCAGAGCCCACTAAACAGGACATTTCTGCTATTTTTAAGCGACTACGCTCGATTCCTACCAACAAGGTGAGAGTTTTACAAACAGCAGACGTTTACTCAACAAGGAAGTCGACTGAACCAAATATCTGACACGTCGCACCTTGAGAAACGCCAAGGCTGCTTCAACATAGTTTTACATTCAGCCGATATGTGCAATGTTTCAAATACCCGATGCTTGTTTAAACGCGTTAGTTTGACACTGGGGATGTTTGCAGGTAAATAAACTCGGGAAACTTGTTAAATGTTATCAGACGTAGCGTTAGCAAAGTGGCTGTCAGACTAGCTAGCTACGTTTTGACAGGTGGCGACGTTAGCGCTGTTCTGTGTTCAAGTCCCTTTTCCTAAATTTCAGCTTTCTTAGGTGTTTTTGTCATCTTTTAGACAAGTGGGTGGAGGATGGAGACATTTAACCAGAGTCATCAACTCACTGGCATTTAGTGTGTTTATTTTATTAAGAAACAAACCCATATTCACGAACAGCTGTTTCAATCCGCAGGTGTCCAGAGCTAATGTTTAGCATAGTGGTTACACAGATGACACGTTGTTTACTTCCACGTCTCCGTTATTGATTTTAGCCTTATCTTCTTCGTGTCTTTTCTTCTTGTGTCAGGTTTGCTTTGACTGTGCCGCTAAGAATCCTAGCTGGGCTAGCATCACATACGGTGTGTTCTTGTGTATAGACTGCTCTGGAACCCACAGGTCTCTCGGAGTCCACCTCACCTTCATCAGGTAAGTCAGGAGCTAGTTACAGAACCTTTGTAAATAATATATGAAATAAGTGTCACAACAGAAGCATTTAGCACCGAAGCAAGAAGCACAATAAAACAAAATATAACATCAACCAATTAGTCTAAATTGCAGTTAAGTGTAAAAATATATATAGTTTTATGTTAAAAACAAATTTTGGTTTTAACAATATTGTGCCAGAATCAAACAGATGGGGTGACTTTTGAAAGTGAGTTACCTCACCTTGTTGCATTAACCAGGTCTACTGAGCTGGATTTTAACTGGTCATGGTTCCAGCTAAGATGTATGCAAGTCGGAGGCAATGCCAGTGCGGTGAGTACCAGCTCACTGTCGACAGACTGTGATCCCAGAATTGCTCAACAAACATGATTCAACTATAATTTGTGTTTCCTTCTCTGTCTGCTTTGACCCTCCCATGATAGATTGGGTTTTTCAGTCAACATGGGTGCACAGCCAGTGCTGCCAATGCAAAGTACAACAGCCGAGCTGCTCAGCTGTACAGAGAGAAGATAAAGACTTTAGCCACACAGGCTACCCGACGCCATGGTACTGAGGTAATGATCTCCACAGCAGAGTAATTAAATCCTAAATCAGACTTTGGCTTCCTGCATAGTAGTGATTTGGCTATCTGTTTGAATGGCAACATATCTGTAAGTGCATTGATAGCCACATCAACTTTATTGCTGTTATTCCCTCAGTTGTGGCTTGACAGCCAGGCCCCGCTCTCTCCAACATCTCCAGATGACAAACAGGTGGATTTCTTTAGCCTTCATTCACAGGTAAGGACGTGTGATGTCTTTATCAATCAGTCTGTGAATATTCATCAGTCTCTCTGATGAATATTCACACTTCTACGGTGTAGTTTCACAGTATTTGTCCTTTAAATATCTAGGATGATCCGGATAATTTGAATATGGCAAAGATGAGTCTCAGTTCCACAACTTCAACGGTAGAACAAGAGGAAGACAAAAATGGTATTCACTGTTTTCCCTGAACAGTCGCTTACTAGAATACATTTATTACAATTCAGTTCATGTGGGTTCTTACAAATACAGTAAACCTTTTCAGGTAATCCAGAGGATGGTCCAAGTGTGGAGATGCTCAGTGTTTCTCCAAAAGCAAATCCAGGTTGGTTTACTGTAAATTCCTACTTCAAAGTAGTTATGTTTATCTAAACAGTTTGAGACCTAACTTTCCTGTCCTTTAATCGTTCCAGAGTTGTCCTTGCTTCTCAAAAAGAAGCCAGCTCCTGCCAAGAAAACAGTATGTACAACATAATTTTTATGATTCATGTAAACATACATATCCTAATCAATCATACATATGCATTATTGACGTGTCCACTTGCAGTTGGCCTCTAAGAAAGGTGGCCTGGGTGCTCAGAAGGTCAGCAGTCAGAGTTTCTCAGAGCTAGAGAAGAAGGCCCAAGCTGCTGACAAGCTCAGAGAGAAAGAAGAAGGGACCCTGAGTGCCAAAAAGAACCTTCAAACCGAGGAATCCATGTACGTATTTTATACATATATTTAGAATTTAGTCTGTGAATGAGAATGACCCAGCTGCAACATTTTCTTAATTTAAATCTGCTTTCTTCTTCTCAGCTCTCCATCATTGAGACTGGCCTATAAAGACCTTGAGCAGCAGAGGAAACTAGGGGAGCAGAAGTTGAAGGGATTAGAGGGGAAGAAGAAGGAGCAGGCTGAGAGACTGGGCATGGGTTTAGGCATTAGGAGGTACATTGATAAACCTAAATACTGGTGGTCTCATAGGTGGTTAAAGTTTCTTGTCCTCCTCATTGCTCTCGTTCTACTATTATCTGCAGTGGAGTTTCTCACTCTGTGACATCAGACATGCACATCATCCAGCAGGAGAATCCAGTAGGGGCAAAGGCCACCAAAGCTCGCCGGTTTACTGAGGACGATGATGAAGCTTGCTTTAGCTCCAGGTTAAATGAAGACCAAAAGCTTTTCCTTCAACCAATTGGTGACAGTTCAAATTAAAGCATTGCTTTTCCTTTTTTTCTTTAGAGTCATGTCTCGGATTGAGGATGAGACGGAAACATCAGATAGTTTCTCCTCAAGGTGGGGTGATGGAGGAGGCTGGATGAAAGAGAGCAAGAAACCAGAGCCTGATTTCTACTTGTCCTCTGTTATATCTTCACAGGATGACAGGTTGGATGATATGTATTGTGATATATTGTTGCTGTGCCTGTATAATATTAATAATGTACAGCTGCTTGTTGATCAAACTGCAGTTGTTTCAGTCATTTGTTAACATAACTGTTGTCTTTTTGAATCCTTGTGTTTTTTTTTCATCAGGCCTACAGCCAGAAGAAAACCAGAACCAGTACAAGACAGCGGAGAAGCTCAGAAAAAGTTTGGAGATGATGTCAAAGCCATTTCTTCTGACATGTACTTCGGAAAACAAGACAACTCTGAGGTTGGCACATGTTATGTCTGTAAATTGTATTCTGAGCGATGAAACTGTTGACCCATACTGAGTTTAAAACAAAAAAAAAAGTAAAATCTATGAAAGGGACTTCACTGTTGTTGAGATGATCAGCTTTAAGTTTGAGCATATATAAATATAGTGCATTTCTGTTTATCAGTATGAAGCCAAAACAAGACTGGAAAGATTTTCTGGGAGCTCTGCTATAAGCTCAGCAGACCTTTTTGATGATCCAAAGAAACAGAGCGGTAGGAACCTCCTGTGCTTGAATTGCTACAGGTTGTCTGCTACAATTTGCTACATTGTCTGCTTGACTCTTTTTACCTGTTTTCACAGCAAGTTCTTATCGTCTCACCAACGTGCTGCCCAGTGCTCCTGACATGTCACAGCTCAAACATGGAGTTCGCTCAGTTGCAGGAAAACTCTCTGTCATGGCCAGTGGTGTAGTTAGCTCAATTCAGGTTGGTTATAAACATAAACTGCAATCCTACATGTTTACATCAAGGTTAAATATGTATTTTAAAGTGTGTCCCTGTGTGTTGTTTTTTTTTTCCAGGATCATTACAGTTCCTGAGTCGTGTTGCCTCATTCAGCATCTGTAGTCAACCTCTGATAACCGTGGTGGTTTTGTTCTCCTTCCTAGCTGGAAGGAGAACGGTCCATCATTGCTCTGGACAAATCTGCTCTATGCCACACCACATTTTCTCTACAGTCATCTTGTATACATTCATATCTATTTTTTTTAAATTCAGCATGAGATAACTAAAGCACAATGTTCATCTAGAAGGGAACACGTGTGTGTGTGTGTGTGTGTGGTGCATTTAATTAGCAGTATATTATTTCTGTTGCTTTTGAGGCTTTAGGGGTTAAATATTTAGAAATGTTGTATGTAGCAGTCTGAAGATTTGTGGTGTTGTGAAGGCGGGATTTGGTTTTTGATTCTTTTAGTTAACAAGGTTAAAATCCAAGCAGTGGGGTCAAGTTCTTGAACTCATCATATGCACTCTTCTGGGTCATATTGTACTTTTTTTTTTTTAATTTTTTTTTTTTTATGCTTTGCACTTTCTTGATGGTAAGTGTCCTTCTAGTCCCAAAGTACCCTTATATTTGTAACAAGACCTTAAGTGACCAGATATCTTTTTTGTTGTTGTTGTTGTCAAGAGAAGTAGAGAAGATGATTGATATCACTATGTTAGTGTGAACCAATAGCTGCTTCGCTTAACATAAAGACTGTAAATGGGGCCGAACTAATCACCATGTTCTATACACACATATTGTTATTTAGCTGTAGCAAGCCTTATTATTGGATACACTAAGCTGACTGATTTCTGTAGCTTCATAAGTAACAAACTTCTTAAAATGTATTCCATTTCTTTATAGTTCTTGCTTTAATGAGACACAATCAGAACATGGCCAACATTTTTGTATAGATTTCATATTGATACTGGTGCATGTGCTGGTTTATTATGTAATGGGCTCTGGAAAATTATAATTTTCTTGTGTGGTTGGACGTATTTGTAGCGTTCATTGTTCAGCACTACATGTCCACTTCAAAATGAATGTAAAAGATCCCTTTAAAGTGTAATATTTTGTTGCGGTACTGTAACGTACAGCTCTGTCTCTCATCATGCCACAGAACATCAGACTGAAATACCACTACATTGGACATTTATGAGCTTTAGAAGAGCAGATTGACACCTGTGTGTGTGTGTATAGTACCGTACAGTCATAGATCAAGATGACGTCATTTAAAAATGGTTCAGCCGTGTCATCGGTGCTTCTCAAAGTGGTGTCAGATCACAGAAAGGTAGCATCAAAATTATTTGAACCACTTTAACCCCATTTTACATGCATATGAATGTGGTGGATGTTTTACATGAAAGTGTCTGGGAACCACTTTAACCCTAGTTTAGGCTTTGCATAATCAATAAGAAGCAGATTTTCAAGCCTACAGCACATCATCGGGGGTCCCTGCCACAAACCCTTTTTACAATGGAGATCAATGTGGTGGTTATTGACATGGATGTGTTTGAGAAGCACTGATCTAATGTAGCCTAATATAAAATTAAAATATAGCAACTGTAAGCAGAATCAGTCTTCGTCAATTATTTCTTTGCTGGAGTTCATCTTAAACGTTCTTTTCTTGCATGCCTGTGTTTGGCCTCATCTCTTCAAACAATACATGGGTGTCTGTGATATGGAAGGGTGTTGGCCTTACAATGAGCAGAGCAATATGAGAGGACAAACACTAAAAAAAGAACAAATGCATGGAGTCAGACACGTACGTGTACATATGTTACAGCCTGTCCATAGAGACTGTAACATAGACCGTAGTCTTCAAATGTTAGTGACAGAGCAGCCAAAAGACGCGTGGACATATAGTGGGACACGTTCCTTCAAAATCCTCCATGTAGCTCTTGAAATAAAAGGATAATGTGATGGTTAAACTGCTGCCTTTGACCTAGGAGACCTGGGTGCAAGTCCTTTTCACTGCCTCTGATCTGTAGCTGCTTTGGATCCAGGCTGATGAAAAGCATTAGGTATGATTTAAAATGTAAAACAAGAAGGTTAGAGTAACTCAGCACCTTTCTCATGTTATAGGCGATGTAGGAGCCAATATTTCCTTTTATTTGTTTTGGTTTGATTAAGGTTGGTGGTGTATTTGCACTTCCTGTTTAGTGGCATGGTGAGCCTATCACCTTCAGGCCAGAAGGATGTATATATAGGTGGTGTGGCCAGCTTGCGGTAACGGGAGGTCATACAGTTTTGTACCGGTTTATGTTGCAGACTCTAACATAGACATTTTACCCATAACCTCATGCCATCTTTTACATTTCTTTTCTGTGGATTAATCATTTACTTCGTTTTATCAAGGATTCATAATCATCTACTTTGTACAACAATAAATAAACTATATATTATGGAACATCATCAACGCCTGGACAGTTAATTGAAGCGCGTTCGAACGAGACTCCCCGTTCAAATGGGCGACTAAAAGAAGATCGGATAGTCGCCATAACAGGCGATATGATGGTGCAGAGGTTGATAAGTGTGTGATTACAGTCGCCCACTTCCTCTGTGAAAGCAGAGAGGCTGAAATAGTTGACATTAGTGCAATGATATTCAATGGGAATCATAATCAGTCAAACCCCTTTCCTGGGTCCAAGCAATAAGCTCATTGTCGGGTGTGATTGGCCACCCCCCTCCCACACGTGACTCCCGTTTCCTACCCTCCCATTGGCTGTAGGCACTTTGTGTCGACAACGGCGTGAACAGAACCGGATGCGCCCTTTTGAGCAAACAAAGTAGGTGCACGGTGTCATTTATTCCATCTGTACATTGCTAATGTGTGCGTGCTTGGGGTTTTAAAAGACAACACTTAAGTTACAACTGTAAACATATCTCCACAGACATATTTAAGTAGTTTATTAAAAAGTTGTCTCAGTATCTTATCTTTCCTTTGCTTGTGTTGCGGGTATTAACATTTGTTTGTGTGCGTAAGGTTCAGTACAGTCATTGATCAAGGTGACACATCATTAACAAAGGCGACAGACGTAATCGGTGCTTCTCAAAGTGACGAGAGATATGATCGAGTCAGTTGAACCACTTTACCCACATGCACATCAATATGGGATTATGAGATTTCACTAGCAAACATATTTGCAATATCAAGGCTACCGATCAAGTTTTATCCCCAGAGAAACACAATTAAACACCTTGGAAAGAACCTTTATTTCAGAGTAAAACATGGACAACGAGGTCCTAAACCACCACGTATCAGTAAGGGTTTGATCTGATGCAGGTTTGCCAGACAACCAGCAGGCGTCACTGTTCTGACTGTATCTACCGGTTGAGCCCAATTGCGTCAAACTTGCACAGTGCTTCATAAAGCCTCACTGCGCCGTTTCGCCATCACTAGGCCGCAGGTACAGCGAAGCAGCTTTTTACCCAGAATAAATGTTTGAATTCTTTTTGTACCAGACCCAGAGTATGCAGTGGAAATCAATGAATATCAAATCAAACGGTGTCATTTCTATAGAAACCAGAATGAGTAACTGGACGCAATAACTTGTTGGCGTGAAGGAGGCGCTCTGCTCATCACGGTTAAGATTGGGTCACACAAAACTGAATAAGTCACTGCACCGAATAGGGAAACACCAGACGGGTCTATGTAAATTTTGTGAATCAGAGGAGTCAATAGAGCACGTGTTATGTCACTGTCAAGCATATAGGTCAGAGAGGGAGACAATGAAGCGATCACTTGAAGCACAGGGAACACAGGTATTAGATTTGAAGCACATACTCAGTCAATCAGGGAGTTATAGAACATTACTGACATTTCTGAAAAACACGGGACTAATAAGTAGAGTGTAGGTTGTTTTTGTTTTTTTTCTCTCCAACCCTGATCCACACTCCAGCATAGTAGGTGGCGGTAATGCACCTTATCGCTGGATGCCACCCGCCATAAAACTCTAAGAAGAAGAAGAAGGGCGCTCTGCTCTCAGGTGAGCTCCACTTCCGGTCACGTGTTTGCCCGGCTTCCGGTTAGTTTGACAGGCTCATTGAAAACACCCGCGTTTGCATAGAACGTCGTGTCACAACTCTGACGCCTTGTTTTACGGGCAGAAGGGAAGCGAACGCGTGGGGCGAGTTGCTAACCTCGCTAAGAAAATTCAAGTTGTGATCCAATCCATGCAACAACAAACGTTGGAGAGACTGAACCGGAGTAATACGGTACAGAGCGCATTGTTTCCGTCTTTTTAAGTTAGAAACGTTAAATGTTTGCTTTTCTGTTGATGTTGCATCGTAAGTCACAGACGCTGCTCTGTAGTTTTACGTTTTACCAACATTGAGTAGGTGTGTGTGTGTATAATTGGCATTTGTTGGGGGTTTTGTTTTTAGCTAGACCTTGGATCGTGGAGTTTTCTTATGTGGTTGGTGCCCTGGTACGTTTTTGGCGTGTGGAATGTTGGCCCCCGTCCTGTATAGACGTTTTGAACTTAATGTTGATTCCCAGAAATGTCATCTGTTGCATTTAGATGACAGGAGTTGTGTTGTAGTAGAAATAAGTGCTTTGCTCAGTAGGACATCATGGTCCTGTTTTGTTTGTCACATGCTAAATTAAGTTTGCTGTTATAGTATCCCAAAGAAATATGGCTAATTGTTGATTTATCCATTTTATTGCATGTGATGTAAAGCATTTGGCATGTTGAGTGAATATTGGTGTTTAGTATTTATTGTTTTTCCTACTTATTTATTGCATATTGTTTATTATATGGTTTTTAGTACTTGCATATTGCTTTTTGTACTTATTTATTGCTTTTAATTATTGGTTTTTAGTACTCATTTATTGCATACTGTGTAGCATTTATTGCTTTTAGTACTTGTTGCATTTATTAAATGGATTTCAGTACTTGCATACTGTGTTGTGTTTATTGCATATTGTTTAATAAATGGTTTTTAGTACTTGCCTACTTTGTGTAGCTTTTATTGGTGCTCATTTATTGCACTATCTGTTACAGCTTTCAAGAACGTGGGTTTGGGCCCTGGACTACTTCACTTGACATGGAAAACAACTTCAAATAAAATGTTCAACTCTTTTTATTTGTTTTTCTTTCAACACAAAAAGCCACTTTAACAACCTGTTGATTCAAACTGCAAAGAAACAAATTTAACTTGGTTATAAAAGGGAAAAAAAATCCTTTAATGCATCTTGGAATTAAATAGAACTAAGTAAACACCAGAATTCTTGGCAGGAACAGGCTTCTTGCTCTGGATGAGATGTCCACAGATGACTAAAAACAAGAAAATACAATTAGACAGCAACAAAACCAAGTAAATAACATACAGGGAAGTGTAGTTTCTTACCTTGGTTTGGCCTTTAGGGAGTTTATCTGCCACCTGGTCAAATAGGATGCAAAGAACAAACAATTATAAGCCAAGTGAAGTCAGTCAAGTTTCTGAATTACCCCTCAAAACTTTAAAGGCAACTAAGAAGTACCAGAATACAAAACTGTTACTTGCAGGAACAGGCCACTTCCTCAGTCTGGATGAGGTGTCCACACGACTGGAAAAAAAAAAATACAGCAAAGACAAACAATTACACTATTATCAGTCGAGTGTTTAACTTACCCTCTTTTGGGCTGCACCGTACTGTAGACCTGTCAACCTCTTGGCATCTATCTTGCAGTTTATATTAGACAAGTTGGTTAAGATTCACAGTTGTCATGGCAGCTAGACTTCCTTTGGAGTAGACCACCATATGCTGGTAGCTTCTTCAGCGAGAGCCTGACAGACAGACAAGGTTAGGGGAGCCATTACCAATAGCAGCTCTTTCTAAATTAATTTTAACCTGACATAACACGGGACACGTTTGGCTGCTACATCTACTTCTCAAATATGTGGTAGGTGCAGATTATTGGTCACGATACTCACAGCAACAGGAGCCTGCTGTTAGGAGCAGTCACCATGAATCTCCTGCAAAGATCAGTGGTTTGCCTTGTCCTGGAAGGTTTGTTAGCACTTTGGATATTACGCTATGGAGAGAAACATTCAACCCACTTTGAAGCCACCCCGAAAACATCTCTGCTGACATCTTGCATTAAGACACTAAGCAGGTACGTTACCTTTTTTGCAGCCTTTGACCCTGAAAGGAACAAACAAAAGCGCGTCAGTGTCAAATATGCGCTAATAATTTCCATCAGCTGTGGGAAGAGGTTTTGACAGGTGCAATGTCTGCCCCCGTGTGGACGACACTGGAACAGCAGGCCAATGGTTGCGGCATTAAAGTCAAACCGCTCAACCGACGCACTCGGGCGAGCTTGACGTCCTTACCGGCACGTGGCCGCTCACACCTGCATACGTTACAACAGAATGAGTATGAAGAACAGCCAATCGCTGCATCACGATGAAGGAGGTATGCGCTTCATTATCCATTTAACAAAACTCACCGATTCCTCCTCTGAACAATAGCTTTCTGCTCTCGCCTCCCGCGTCTCCTGTGGAACAGATGATCGCCTTCACACAGACAAAGTTCCCTCAGCTCTGCGACTAAAAGACACATGCGTTCACACAGCTGCGTCTGTCGGGGACCGCGTGTCTTCTCTGCCATTACTCGCAGGTGCTGAACCTGAGGGACACGGATGAGACGCACCTGGACAGAAACGCTGCCTTCGACTGCTGCTCGTCTGTGTTGATTCCAGGACCTGGGAAACGCGCTATTCCACGTCAAATGTTTGAGAAGCTCGTGGTTAAAGTGTTTTACACTGCAAATGTTTGATGGATTTGTATTATGAAACAAAGTTCTTGTACCTTCAGTGGTTCCTCACAAGGCTGCTTTGGAAAATCACAAACTTGAAACAGACAACACACAATAAAAAGCAGGATCCTGAAAGAGAACAAGATTTGTTAAATGTTTGCGGCCACATGACGAAGGTAAAAGTCAATTTCAGCTGCGCTCCGGGTGGGTCGTGCGCTAACGTCGCCTCCCGACAACAGACTAACTTGGGAGCGTGGCTCATCGGGTGATATTTAAAGCTTTTCTCGCGCATGCGCACGTCAAACATTAATTGGCTTGACGCAGTTCAGGGGTTGAGGTACGTCCAAATGCCGGATATTTCACACATTCGAGTTGCATTCACTCTTCCTTACGTTTAACTGACTGAAGAATTACAAAATAAAGATTATATAAAGATATAAACACAATTCTTATTATGATGTCATCACATGATTAGGATTATTAAAATAATGTAATGTTTTGTTTGTTTCAGGGCTTTCTGACAAATACGTCAACTAATAAAGTTGATGCAATACTTTGATGTGTAGTGTATATGTTCAACAGTGTGGAAGACAACACAACATCGTGGAATGCTTCCATGTACTGTCCACAAATTCAACCTTTAAGTGTTTTGCGCACGTTGGTCTTAAACTCTCAACTTGCGTGAGTTCAGGTAGGAGCAGTAACCACTAGACCACCTCACTATCTCTGGTCGTCGACTTCAATCTAGACTCCCCGTGGTTGAAAACCTACGCAGACAACGTGAGAATATGACACATGTTTTTACCATAGAAGTCACGGGAAGGATGTGCAAACTCCACAGCGAGAGGCAACCTGGAACTGAACCCAAGACTTTCTTGCTGGCACATGGGCTAACCAGTACACCACCGACCAACCAGTTTGTATCTCCACTTCCTTTCTCTCGTCCCATTCCTAGCTCTGATGTTGTGCCTGTGTCGCCAGTCAAGACTTTAATCCCTTAAATCAATCTCAAGCGAGATACTAAGTTCACTAACAGGCTACTTCATCCACTTATCATCAACAGATATAGCACTGAATGCTGGTTTTCTAAGTAATAATCAAATAATCTAATGTAATCATGATCAAAGTAGTGATAGTGGCCGCGGTTCATCTTAAACATTCTTTTCTTGCATGCCTGTGTTTGGCCTCATCTCTTTAAACAATACATGGGTGTCTGTGATATGGAAGGGTGTTTGCCTTACAATGAGCAGAGCAATATGAGAGGAGAAACACTGAAAAATGAACAGAAACGCATGGAGTCAGACACGTACGTGTACATATGTTACAGCCTGTTCATAGAGACTGTAACATAGACCGAAGTCTTCAAATGTTAGTGACAGAGCAGCCAAAGGACGCGTGGACATATAGTGGGACTCGTTCCTTCAAAATCCTCCATGTAGCTCTTGAAATAAAAGCATAGTGTGATGGTTAAACGGCTGCCTTTGACCTAGGAGACCTGGGTGCAAGTCCTTTTCACTGCCTCTGATCTGTAGCTGGTTTGGATCCAGGCTGATGAAAAGCATTAGGTATGATTTAAAATGTAAAACAAGAAGGTTGGAGTAACTCAGCACCTTTCTCGTGTAACAGGCGATATGATGGTGCAGAGGTTGATAAGTGTGTGTAGTGTGTGTGATGGTCGTGTGGTGAAGCTTGGAGGTCTCTGACAACTGACTGATTACAGTCGCCCACTTCCTCTGTGCAATGATATTCAATGGGAATCATAATCAGTCAAACCCCTTTCCTGGGTCCAAGCAATAAGCTCATTGTCCGGTGTCATTGCCCCCCCCCCCCCCCCTCCCACACGTGACTCCCGTTTCCTACCCTCCCATTGGCTGTAGGCACTTTGTGTCGACAACGGCGTGAACAGAACCGGATGCGCCCTTTTGAGCAAACAAAGTAGGTGCACGGTGTCATTTATTCCATCTGTACATTGCTAATGTGTGCGTGCTTGGGGTTTTAAAAGACAACACTTAAGTTACAACTGTAAACATATCTCCACAGACATATTTAAGTAGTTTATTAAAAAGTTGTCTCAGTATCTTATCTTTCCTTTGCTTGTGTTGCGGGCATTAACATTTGTTTGTGTGCGTAAGGTTCAGTACAGTCATTGATCAAGGTGACACATCATTAACAAAGGCGACAGACGTAATCGGTGCTTCTCAAAGTGACGAGAGATATGATCGAGTCAGTTGAACCACTTTACCCACATGCACATCAATATGGGATTATGAGATTTCACTAGCAAACATATTTGCAATATCAAGGCTACCGATCAAGTATTATCCCCAGAGAAACACAATTAAACACCTTGGAAAGAACCTTTATTTCAGAGTAAAACATGGACAACGAGGTCCTAAACCACCACGTATCAGTAAGGGTTTGATCTGATGCAGGTTTGCCAGACAACCAGCAGGCGTCACTGTTCTGACTGTATCTACCGGTTGAGCCCAGTTGCGTCAAACTTGCACAGTGCTTCATAAAGCCTCACTGCGCCGTTTCGCCATCACTAGGCCGCAGGTACAGCGAAGCAGCTTTTTACCCAGAATAAATGTTTGAATTCCTTTTGTACCAGACCCAGAGTATGCAGTGGAAATCAATGAATATCAAATCAAACGGTGTTATTTCTATAGAAACCAGAATGAGTAACTGGACGCAATAACTTGTTGGCGTGAAGGAGGCGCTCTGCTCATCACGGTTAAGATTGGGTCACACAAAACTGAATAAGTCACTGCACCGAATAGGGAAACACCAGACGGGTCTATGTAAATTTTGTGAATCAGAGGAGTCAATAGAGCACGTGTTATGTCACTGTCAAGCATATAGGTCATAGAGGGAGACAATGAAGCGGTCACTTGAAGCACAGGGAACACAGGTATTAGATTTGAAGCACATACTCAGTCAATCAGGGAGTTATAGAACATTACTGACATTTCTGAAAAACACGGGACTAATAAGTAGAGTGTAGGTTGGTTTTTTTTTGTTTTTTTTCTCTCCAACCCTGATCCACACTCCAGCATAGTAGGTGGCGGTAATGCACCTTATCGCTGGATGCCACCCGCCATAAAACTGAAAGAAGAAGAAGAAGAAGAAGAAGAAGAAGAAGGGCGCTCTGCTCTCAGGTGAGCTCCACTTCCGGTCACGTGTTTGCCCGGCTTCCGGTTAGTTTGACAGGCTCATTGAAAACACCCGCGTATGCATAGAACGTCGTGTCACAACTCTGACGCCTTGTTTTACGGGCAGAAGGGAAGCGAACGCGTGGGGCGAGTTGCTAACCTCGCTAAGAAAATTCAAGTTGTGATCCAATCCATGCAACAACAAACGTTGGAGAGACTGAACCGGAGTAATACGGTACAGAGCGCATTGTTTCCGTCTTTTTAAGTTAGAAACGTTAAATGTTTGCTTTTCTGTTGATGTTGCATCGTAAGTCACAGACGCTGCTCTGTAGTTTTACGTTTTACCAACATTGAGTAGGTGTGTGTGTGTATAATTGGCATTTGTTGGGGGTTTTGTTTTTAGCTAGACCTTGGATCGTGGAGTTTTCTTATGTGGTTGGTGCCCTGGTACGTTTTTGGCGTGTGGAATGTTGGCCCCCGTCCTGTATAGACGTTTTGAACTTAATGTTGATTCCCAGAAATGTCATCTGTTGCATTTAGATGACAGGAGTTGTGTTGTAGTAGAAATAAGTGCTTTGCTCAGTAGGACATCATGGTCCTGTTTTGTTTGTCACATGCTAAATTAAGTTTGCTGTTATAGTATCCCAAAGAAATATGGCTAATTGTTGATTTATCCATTTTATTGCATGTGATGTAAAGCATTTGGCATGTTGAGTGAATATTGGTGTTTAGTATTTATTGTTTTTCCTACTTATTTATTGCATATTGTTTATTATATGGTTTTTAGTACTTGCATATTGCTTTTTGTACTTATTTATTGCTTTTAATTATTGGTTTTTAGTACTCATTTATTGCATACTGTGTAGCATTTATTGCATATTGTGTTTAATTTATTAAATGGATTTTAGTACTTGCATACTGTGTAGCATTTATTGCTTTTAGTACTTGTTGCATTTATTAAATGGATTTCAGTACTTGCATACTGTGTTGTGTTTATTGCATATTGTTTAATAAATGGTTTTTAGTACTTGCCTACTTTGTGTAGCTTTTATTGGTTTTTAGTATTTATTGGTGCTCATTTATTGCACTATCTGTTACAGCTTTCAAGAACGTGGGTTTGGGCCCTGGACTACTTCACTTGACATGGAAAACAACTTCAAATAAAATGTTCAACTCTTTTTATTTGTTTTTCTTTCAACACAAAAAGCCACTTTAACAACCTGTTGATTCAAACTGCAAAGAAACAAATTTAACTTGGTTATAAAAGGGAAAAAAAATCCTTTAATGCATCTTGGAATTAAATAGAACTAAGTAAACACCAGAATTCTTGGCAGGAACAGGCTTCTTGCTCTGGATGAGATGTCCACAGATGACTAAAAACAAGAAAATACAATTAGACAGCAACAAAACCAAGTAAATAACATACAGGGAAGTGTAGTTTCTTACCTTGGTTTGGCCTTTAAGGAGTTTATCTGCCACCTGGTCAAATAGAAAGAACAAAAACAATTATAAGCCAAGTGAAGTCAGTCATGTGAAACTAAGAATTACAAAAGTAAATAAAACATCAGAATTGTGTCAAAAGAAATGAATTCACTTACTTTGCATAATGAGGCCTCTTCCTCTAGATAGAGCGTCCACACGTGACTAAAGAGTAAAAACAAAACTAGCACATCAGCTAAAGGCCAGAGAAAACTAAAGTAGATCACAACATATGCAAATGTTTCATGTGTGAAATACTTAATACAGGGAGGTGTAGTCAATGGATCTTCCGTCTGCTTCATTTTTCCTGCCACCTGGTCAAATAGGATGCACAGGACAAAAACAATTATAAGCCAAGTGAAGTCAGTCAAGTTTCTGAATTACCCCTCAAAACTTTAAAGGCAACTAAGAAGTACCAGAATACAAAACTTACTTGCAGGAACAGGCCTCTTGCTCTGGATGAGATGTCCACAGATGACTAAAAACAAGAAAATACAATTAGACAGCAACAAAACCAAGTAAATAACATACAGGGAAGTGTAGTTTCTTACCTTGGTTTGGCCTTTAAGGAGTTTATCTGCCACCTGGTCAAATAGGATGCAAAGAACAAACAATTATAAGCCAAGTGAAGTCAGTCAAGTTTCTGAATTACCCCTCAAAACTTTAAAGGCAACTAAGAAGTACCAGAATACAAAACTGTTACTTGCAGGAACAGGCCACTTCCTCAGTCTGGATGAGGTGTCCACACGACTGGAAAAAAAAAAAATACAGCAAAGACAAACAATTACACTATTATCAGTCGAGTGTTTAACTTACCCTCTTTTGGGCTGCACCGTACTGTAGACCTGTCAACCTCTTGGCATCTATCTTGCAGTTTATATTAGACAAGTTGTTTAAGATTCACAGTTGTCATGGCAGCTAGACTTCCTTTGGAGTAGACCACCATATGCTGGTAGCTTCTTCAGCGAGAGCCTGACAGACAGACAAGGTTAGGGGAGCCAGTACCAATAGCAGCTCTTTCTAAATTAATTTTAACCTGACATAACACGGGACACGTTTGGCTGCTACATCTACTTCTCAAATATGTGGTAGGTGCAGATTATTGGTCACGATACTCACAGCAACAGGAGCCTGCTGTTAGGAGCAGTCACCATGAATCTCCTGCAAAGATCAGTGGTTTGCCTTGTCCTGGAAGGTTTGTTAGCACTTTGGATATTACGCTATGGAGAGACAAACATTCAACCCACTTTGAAGCCACCCCGAAAACATCTCTGCTGACATCTTGCATTAAGACACTAAGCAGGTACGTTACCTTTTTTGCAGCCTTTGACCCTGAAAGGAACAAACAAAAGCGCGTCAGTGTCAAATATGCGCTAATAATTTCCATCAGCTGTGGGAAGAGGTTTTGACAGGTGCAATGTCTGCCCCCGTGTGGACGACACTGGAACAGCAGGCCAATGGTTGCGGCATTAAAGTCAAACCGCTCAACCGACGCACTCGGGCGAGCTTGACGTCCTTACCGGCACGTGGCCGCTCACACCTGCATACGTTACAACAGAATGAGTATGAAGAACAGCCAATCGCTGCATCACGATGAAGGAGGTATGCGCTTCATTATCCATTTAACAAAACTCACCGATTCCTCCTCTGAACAATAGCTTTCTGCTCTCGCCTCCCGCGTCTCCTGTGGAACAGATGATCGCCTTCACACAGACAAAGTTCCCTCAGCTCTGCGACTAAAAGACACATGCGTTCACACAGCTGCGTCTGTCGGGGACCGCGTGTCTTCTCTGCCATTACTCGCAGGTGCTGAACCTGAGGGACACGGATGAGACGCACCTGGACAGAAACGCTGCCTTCGACTGCTGCTCGTCTGTGTTGATTCCAGGACCTGGGAAACGCGCTATTCCACGTCAAATGTTTAAGAAGCTCGTGGTTAAAGTGTTTTACACTGCAAATGTTTGATGGATTTGTATTATGAAACAAAGTTCTTGTACCTTCAGTGGTTCCTCACAAGGCTGCTTTGGAAAATCACAAACTTGAAACAGACAACACACAATAAAAAGCAGGATCCTGAAAGAGAACAAGATTTGTTAAATGTTTGCGGCCACATGACGAAGGTAAAAGTCAATTTCAGCTGCGCTCCGGGTGGGTCGTGCGCTAACGTCGCCTCCCGACAACAGACTAACTTGGGAGCGTGGCTCATCGGGTGATATTTAAAGCTTTTCTCGCGCATGCGCACGTCAAACGTTAATTGGCTTGACGCAGTCCAAGGGTTGAGGTACGTCCAAATGCCGGATATTTCACACATTCGAGTTCCATTCACTCTTCCTCACGTTTAACTGACTGAAGAATTACAAAATAAAGATTATATAAAGATATAAACACAATTCTTGGATTATTAAAATAATTTAATGTTTTGTTTGTTTCAGGGCTTTCTGACAAATACGTCAACTAAACTTGATGCAATATTTGATGTGTAGTGTATATGTAGTGTAGTGTATATATTCAACAGTGTGGAAGACAACACAACAACGTGGAATGCTTCCATGTCCATGTCTGCTGCTGGGTCACCAGAATTTCCCCATTGCGGGATAAATAAAGTCCTATCTATCATCTATCTATCTTCATCCTTCTTGTGGCCTCACAGTAAAATATTTGTAACATCCATTCATCCTAAACAAAACGTTATTTTATCATAGTGCCATATATATACTGTGGAAAATGACCGGTCCACAAATTCCACGCTGGACTCGAACCCCGAACTTGCATAAGTTCAAACAAGAGCGGTAAACACTAGACTATCTTACTATACCTGTTGATTAAGTTAAACCTAGTCTTCCCATGGTTGGCAACCTACGCAGACAATGTGAAAATATAACCCATTTTTACCGTAGAAGTCACGGGAAGGATGTGCAATCTCAAGCGAGATACTTAATTCACTAACAGGATACTTTATCCACTTCACATCAACAGATAGAGCATTGAATGCTGGTTTGTATGCTCACTGTCACAAGTGCAAATAATAATCAAATAATCTAATGTAATCATGATCAAACTAGAGTAAGTTTATTCTACTCGTAGAATAGCTGTTGTCATTCAATGCATCCAGTTACTGCATTTATCTCATTGCCTCCAAACAACAACAACAACAACATTTAAACAAGCTGCTAATTGCATGGATTTGTACCTTTGCTTAGTGGCTTTTGTAATGGTATATGGTGTATAGGTTTAGGTGGACTCATTCAGTGAAGCGTTAACTAGTTGGCCGATATTCCTTTTCCAGGAGGAAGTGACGGAGAAAAGCATTGTCCGGGGACGAATGTTGTCCCTTTTGACTTAGGCATTATTGTACTTGATCTCGTGTTAGGTGTTATAAATGATATTTGTTTTTGTTTTTTACAAAAGCTCTTGGCTGTGAGTCAAGTCATTGTGAATTCTAAGTGAATCTTTGCATTGCCTTTTGTTCAGGACTTGGGAGCCAGGTTTCCTCCTTTAAAAAGTGGACATTGTATATTAATCAGTGTTTTATTTTGTAACACTGATTAATGGCATCTAATGTCCTTATACCTGGTATATATATAATCTCCAATTATGTCCGTTTTAAGTTTAATATCCTGTTTATCTTCACTGGACATAAGGCATCCCTCTCCTTCCCACCACTTGCTGGGCACGCTCTAGTTTCTCCAGCAGAGGCCGCTCCTCCTGCAGCGCGAGACGGCAAAGAAAATATTACGTTACGTTAGATCCATCTGTCATTATAGCCAATGTAGAAAATCGCACTAACGGGAAAGTTCAGATTCAATAAGAGGTGGGTGAGGAGTCTCACTGTGCTCCTTCACCTGTCTGCAGAGTTGAGTGCCCCCCAGAGCGATAGAAGCAGAGGTTTAAAAGGAAGAAAAGCAGAACAGGGCTTTTATTATATATTATATTAAATGCCTTTATCATAAGTCAATATTTACATACATGGGCATATTGAACTACTACGATGACCACCCAATGTTCTTGAATCACATTTTTTTCAAACGCACTAAAACACAACGTTTGAATGTGTTTAACATTGTTACAGAGGATATGGGAGTCGAATTATAGTAACTTTTTATAACAGTACTGAAATGGGCTGTATTCATTAACCAATACGTCTTTCCTCCTCGTTTCCCGCCGGACTGCTTATCTGCATGGACTTCCTGTCCCACCCGCATTTCGTGTCACTTCCGCGTGGCCAGTCAAGACTCATCCAGCGAGCCGACGTTATCCAAACGCTGTAAACAAAAGTTATTTACCGGTTTTGTTTCAGCGACACATTTTACGAAGAGAAATGCATATCAAAACAGGTGAGTTTCGATAGCTTTTTGACAAATGTGACCGAAATACTTTACATTCAGCGGTGTTTTTAATATCTTACCATGGTGGTAGCATCGATGCTAACGGCCATAGCGGCCAGCTTGTCGTTTTGAATGAGGGTTACGAAACTTGGACTCCAACTAACACTCTAGCTAGTTGATAATTCTCATCTTATGATCAAACGAACCGATCTCATTGAAGGCAGCTGATGGTGAGACAGCAAATCACAGAATTTACCTTATTGTGACGGATGGTGCATAAAGTCGTCGAGCTTAATTCTCTGCGCCATGCCGCTAGCCATGGCTAATTAAAGTTTGCTAACACCGGTGATAGCGCGTATTTATAGCTGCTAGCGCCACGTAACTTCCATGTATCTTAACACGTTGTCTTACCCAGATAGCTACTAACAAATTTGCCGTTTGAGTCAGACGACGTAGAATCTGTGGGTTTCTCGAAATTTCTCTCATGAAGAGTGAGCTCGTTCTTCTCGAGCTAGTAATGCGGCGCCTTGGAGAAGATTCGATCAGACCAGCTATTCCCGTAACACTTAAGTCCTTTGACCCATCAGGTTCAGTAATAGAATACAGATAACTATAGGTAGTAGTTACCAACATAATATACTGATTTAAACATTTTATGCAAAGTAAACCTATGCTGACACAATGAATACATTTATGCTAAGGTCTATGCTTGGATGTTACCACTGTTAATTTTCATAAGGTAATTGTACATGAGATTTGCAGTGTCAAGTACTAGATTACCATAAGGTATTGTAATGTACAGAGATATAAAATAATATTTGACTGAAGTGTAAACCTGTTTTTCCAGGTACATGGGAAGTCAGCAACACTGTGTGTGAGTCGGATACCCTGTGTGATCAAGCAGTAGTCCTTGTTTCAGCCACCAACTCAGAGCCACACATTCGCAACCGGCGCCTGTCTCCCGGCTCAGGAAACTGCGGTGGTGGTGGTGGAGGCTGCATTTCTGGAAGTGACCAGCACCCGGGACAGCTTTTACTTGAAGGTGACCCAATTGGACCTGCTCACACGCACGGTTTGAGCTTTCGTAGGGAAAAGGAGCGCAAGGGCCAGCAACACAAAGGTCGCAGCCTCCGCAGGGAACGTCAGAAGGGGTTTGGCCGAGTTGGTGAGCGCCCACCAAAAGTTAACCAAAAGGAGAGGTGGGTGGAGGACAGTCTGTCGCTGCTTAAGCTCCCGCCTGCTTTCCCAGTGCAGGACAGCCCAGCCAAGCTGCAGCCTGCCGTCAGCTACGCCTCCAAGGTGAAGGCCGGTGCAGGAAGTGGAGGGCTGGATGAGGATCGGCCTGCCATTGGCGTGCTGCTACAAAATCAGTGGGGTCTCAGTTTCATTAGTGAGGCGAGGCCAGTCACAGAGAGCTCTAGCCTCACTGCCAACGCTCTCCCACCTCACACAGACACTAAACAGTCGGCAGATCCACAGTCCAACACAGTTCTCACAGTTCAGTCCCCTGAAGAAATGCCCATTTCACTTGCTACCTCTATCAACCCTGCCGCACACCCAGAGGACGATGAGAGCAATGGGAAGCTGTTGCTGAGCTGTCGCCATCTAGTGGAGGCTTTCAATTATCACAATAGAGGTAAGACATAAGAGCAGTCAAACACCGACCAGATTTCACTTCTGTGCAAAGTTACAGAACAGTGACAGTGAGTTTTTTTTCTTTCAGAATGGAATACTACCTGTAACCGACAGAAAAAAGGTAAGTGAGCTATTAAGGGCAAGCTTGTTGTAGTTTAAGTACTGTCTTGTTATGGGACTAGGTTTTTCACATTTTTAAGTTTCTACAGTATTGTCACATTTAACAATTTTGGCAATGTCATTTTTTTGTTTTCTAGATCCAGTAAGGGTGGTCTGGTACAAGGACACCCCGGAGCACCCAGCCTAGCAGCGTGAGAAGCCCAAAGTATATTTAAACATACAGTACACACCTACATGCACATAAAACACGTAAAGTTGGACAACTTTGAGTCCCTTTCACACACTGCACTCAGGATGATGTCTTCACGCAAAGCCACACTGAGACACTTTGAACTAACTCCTTTGAGATCTTACAGCAATGGACTTAAACGCCTTACAGCCTGCCTTAAATAATCAAACTTGTTTTCAACACCGTGTTACCATTTTTAGCTTGTATGTGTAGAACTGTTCTGTTTTTCTTTTAAACATCTGATGAACTGTAATTTAACCCCCCCCCCCCATTGAAAGCGAGTGGTCAATCAAGCACTTTGTTTTAAAAAAAAAATCTGTGACCAATTCCTGTGTGCAAGAAACCCTCACCAGAGTGATTTATTCCCCTGCCCCAGAAAAGAAGCTTGGAATATCTTGTTCCTGCTTGAGTTTTATGGTTCAAGTATGCAGAGAACCCCTTTATATCTCTTCAGTTTCGAGGCACAGTGGAGTTTACGATTTACCTTTATCAGATCTTAATGCTGTTCCTTTTTATTTGGTTCCCCAAATGGGTGAATGTTACTCATCATGTTCATGTTGATTTTTGAAAAAATTACACTGGAGAAACAGGAGAAATGTAAGTGAACAGTATTGCATAATAAAAATGAATAAATTTGACAGGTTCTGTGTTCTGCATTTTTATGCAAGTATAAATTTATTTTCAAGATGGTGGTCATGTTCTGGCCTTGATTAGATCTGATATGTTTAATGTTGCATTTAAAATTCTTAAATGCAACAGAGCTGAAGTATCTACTACCCCCCCCCCCCCCCAATAACTGCAGGTCATTAACACCAAGATGTGTCTCCATCAGTCTCTCCACATCACCTCAACTTCATCGGTTCTGTATCTACAACAGGAGGAACATTAAAGCTCATTTAGCAAAGAATGAAAGTGGTACAAGGTAACATTAACAATTGTTGAAGTTTCACTTTGGATATCCTGATTTTTACGTCATACAGATGTAACCCCAACCAAAAACAAATCCATAATGCACTTACCTTTGCGTGATCCACGAATCTTTAAGTTCTGTCACCTGACCTGACCTAAACATCTCCCAGCCCGCTTGTGCAATCATTGCTCCGTTGTCTATGCAGAATCTGTGGCATAAAAGACAAAGTGTTACCTGAACTAAACCTGCAACACTGAGTTCCTGGCAGACCAGCACACCCCATGTTTATGAGAAGGACAGAGATACTAGCAGCATAGCAAGTAAAATATGGTGTATTTGGTTTGCAATAAATTCTGAAAACTACAAATGTTCGGTCTGCTTTTCAAATAAATCATTAAACATTCACCCACAACAGGAAACCTGCTCAAGGGTGTGGGGGACTTAGCAGGGTTCTGTGCAGCACCTCACTAATACACACTATCAACATACAACGTAGGCTGACAGATGACCAAGATCTGCTTTACCTTTCATCTGTAGCAAACAGCCTAGCTCCTCGTTCCTTACACATCACCGCCATCATCTCCTGCAGCCGCAGGTTACCTGCAGACAACAAGAGGTCATCTTTTTAAAGGCTTCATACACTGTGGTATATCCATAATATTATCCGAATACATACTAACTGCGTAAACCTGCTGTTATTACAACAACATGCAAATTAGCTATTGCTACCATGACACCCAAAATATATCTACTTTGTTCCTCCTCCAAGGCCTCCCTGTCCCTGCTCCACTGTGCTCTGCCACCATGTGACATGGATTTATTTATTTTGAAAAATGTTTGCTCTACACATTCTAGACAAAACTAACTCTCTGTTAAAGACTAGGTAGATCACACTTTATCATGCAGCTAATACTGTCACATTGAAGCTACTGCAAATCTAAAAATTTCTTCAGTGAAAACTCAACAATCCACCAAATAGGAAAGCAAAAGCTTAAAGATCTCAAAATATTCCAGGTTTTTTCTTTTAAGCATCTAGCGCGGATGTACTTACAACCAACACCCCCGACGATGAGGACCTCTTGGGAACCACAGTGAGCCATAGCCCTCTCTGTGATCTCCACCAGCATGGAAAACACTGTCTCCTGTAAGAAGGGCATCATCAATGCTGGCCAGTATTGACTCATACAGATTTTTATAAAGGTTATTGTGGTTCTGTTACTGGGTTTGATCTTTTCAATAGGGAGGGTAGAACTAACAAACAAAATAAATAACTGGTTCTGACCTGCAGAGAGAAACACAGGTCCTCTGCGGTACACTGATCCGAACTCAGCATCTTATGAGCAGCTTCCTGTGGAAGAAGAACAAAATTAAGGTTAGCTTAAAACAGACGTGCAGCAGTACGAGGTTGGCTTTCATGCCTCTGCATTCGTTTTATCATTAGTGGTAGCAAAACACCTACTTCAATGTAAGATAAAATTCCAGAAAATGACACATCCATCCCTTTAACTGTGTAAGGTAGCTCCACATACTGACTCCCTCTAAGAGAAAGAACAAGAAGCAAGGTTGAAATGCCAGTCAGGACAGTGGAGCTGCTTGGTCATTAATAGTAAAACATAGTGTGTAATTGCAGTTTTACATGTTACATCACTCACTTTTTGGCCATCTGCTCTATGTTGTAGCCTGGACTGGGGTCATTAGATATCTGGACACACAGTTTCACACGGATTAATAATGCCACACCTCAACCAACTGCTGTAATGGAGATAAGAATGAAACACACCTTAATCACTCTGGCAAACCTGTCCAAACAGTTGCCAACAGCGATGTCAATGGTCTCTCCAAATATTCGGTACCGCCGTTCTGAGTATGCAATAACCTGCAAGGGAGGTTTAGGTAGTAATCTAAGTAGTATGTAACTATGTATACAATAGTTATTATTAAGGAGTTGAGATCCATGAACAGATACCAACCTGTGTGTTCCCTCCACTGACATAAAGGACAGTGGGGTTGTTGGCTTTGGTGATGAGTCGGCCCATTTCGATGTGCCCGATACAGTGGTTGACACCAAGTAGTGGCTTCCCCCAAAGCTGTGCCACTGTCCGGGCTACAAGAGCCACTGTCACCAGGGGGGCACCCATACCAGGACCTGAAAGAAAAAAACAAAATGGAGAAAGAGAGCATATGCCCATGGCCATATTTTATAGATCATTAAAGCCAGTATAACTTCACTTAAAGATAACCTTACCTTTGGTGTATGCCACACCGTCAATGTCAGCAGGCTTCAGCCCTGCTTGCTCCAGTGCCTCTTTCAGGACAGTCAGGATGACAGCACGATGATGCCTGGCTGTGTCACTCGGCATAAACCCTGATGGAACAATAACATGCTGTTAACTTCACATGCAAGGTTGTTACAGTGACACCAAAGCTTATTTGAAGGCATTTGTGTTTGACCTGAAATAAGCATGTTTTAGCATATATATGAATGCTACCACATTCATATTTGGACTTGCCTTGACCTGGAGGCGTGATGTAGGTCCGTCTGGGGTTGGAAAGCACTTCTCCGTCCCTGATGATTCCAATGCCGATCTTATTGGCACTGCCTTCAAAGCCAATTATTACAGTCATTGCAGCTGAAAGGTTTTTAGGAAAGAGAAAACAAAAGAAACAGTGAAGACTAAAGCCAATCCAACACTACAACAGATTAAATTTTAAGGTATTTTCTATTTTGCTCTCAAAAACCAATTTGTATCAAGCCATAACATTGACTTTAAGTTAGAAACCCCCCATTCCAGGCCTGTTAACATACTAATATATAGACTGACACAGGGAGTGTGCAATGTTTGATAGGAACTTCAATCTAACCTCATTTCACACACTAAACGAGCTTAACTTAATTTATAAGGAACCATGCAAAACATTTGATACTACGATGCATTTCTACCAAATACCATCATTTTGCAAACGAGGAGACAAACATTATGTTTAACATTATAAACATTCATAAATGACTTCTCTTCGGAGACCTGTGGAAATTGGGCGTTTGTATTGTATACTTGACTCTTACACATTCTGTTGTTTAGCGCCTTCTACTGTTGTAGTGAGTTGCACACCAAGAGTTCCCCGATGTGGGTCAATAAAGAATTATCTGGTTTCAGTCAAACTAATTAATGTGCCTACATTTTAATACATATTTTTAAAAACGACGCTAAACAGTCGTGTATGGGCTGACACAACATTGACTCACATTTTGATATGCAAATTGTAACACAGTTACAATACAATGCTACGATGCTGGACTTGATTAATACCAATAGATTATACCAACCTGACTGTCTTGTCTTGTCTTGGATAACTCACGTCCACCTACATTCACAAGAGTTCTAATTGTAACATATTAACTTTACCTCGTCTAATTTTTAATGGACCTCTACTAAAGGAGGCGGTGGGAAGGACCCAAACAATAGAAGCTGTAGCTTGTGCCTCTTCGCAACTTTTTCATCTACCTTGTGTTTGACCGCAGCCTGCAGAGGGACAGCATCATAGCCGTTAATGTGGCGAAGCTTTTGCACTAACTGATCATATTCATAACTAATGAATAAAAATTGCACGTTTTAAATCAGGCATGTATTTGGACAGTCGCTAAGTACAACAAGCACGTGGTCAGGAATCCGTGCCCTGCTTTTGTGTGTAGACGGCGAGTTTTGGGGGAGTGACTGGGAAGCAGTTGTCTGATCGGTGCATCCTGTCTTGAGAGCGCAAGTAAGATTATTTGCATGTCTTCTTTTTTGAGACGTAGCAGGTTTAAAGGGAAGCGCGAATATTATTTGGCCACATTTGCATTTGCTGGTGACAAAAACAAGTTGCACAGGAAGTAAAGTTAGCCGAAGGGTTCTCCGGCTCCGTGCGGGCCGTCTGCTGCTGGCTCATTGCTCTTTGTCACAGATGAAAAGCTAACGCTAGCATAGCTTATTATCCACCAAACCTGTTGTGTAACACCCGAAACGCCCCAGATAGACATTCGTTTTGATTTATTTACATGCATAATGATAGTTATTGTATGCAGCGCATAATAAATTCATATTAATCACAGTTGCGTTTAGTACGCCGTGCCACAGCTTCATTCACTGCAACTTGCATCAAAACAAACTACTCTGCTTCAGATTAGATTAATTTAGGTCATCGTAATCTCACGTCGTCGTTGAGAGCTCGTATAAAATATAGTCAAACTCATGCAACTCTATACAAAGATGTGTACGAATTTGGACGTGCACTTCAAAGGCAAGGCGATGCGTTCAGCTTCTGACTGGCCGATACTGGTCAGTGGCCCTGATGTGCGTCTGTACAGATGTTACGTCCTTGGCTCACGCCCACAGGCTGAGACGCAACATAAGCCAATTGGTAAACTAACACTCACATAAGACACACGACTGAATAAGGCTTCAGGTATGACTATAAGTTTATTTGTCTTACATACCTTTTCAAAAGGAAATAAACAAACTGGGACCAGGGAGCGCAGGATGAGGGTGCTACACAAAACAACAACAAAACAAAACCAAAGGAGACTAGCTGCCCACCCACTCCAACGTCTGCCTAGTTTAAACAAAGGAAACCTCTAGGAACATAAACTCTGCGTAACTAATCTACCCTCTCTCACCAAACATAAACATGGGTGTAGCACCTCTAGACCCTAGTGTATCTATACATCAGTAACCCCTGTAGTGTTGGTGCAAAGGGAGGATGACATGTATCATGGGTGTCTGGATGAAGGTGTGAATGTAGATGTGTCTAGCCCTATCCTGGCTCCCTTCTGTAGTCCAGCCAAAGGAAAACAACATTACCCAACAAAAACACTGAATCCTAGTAGACCACAGAGGTACAGGTGTCTACTCTTCACCGGGGCAGTCCTCGACTGTCTTCAACCGCAGCTCTTATGACTGGTCCTCCTTTAACAGTCGGCAGGTGATTGGTCAGGCGTGAAACCAAAGGGCCCAATAGCAGCCAGAGGTGGAATCCCTCCTTCCAGCCACCAACCAGGAGCAGGCTCTGCCACAGTCCTGCTTGCATCTCATTCTTCTCCCTCTGTACCCACCGGCCAATCCAGAACCTCCCTGCAACATAAACAAAACAACCAACCAACCACACACACACACACACACACACACAAGGCCTGGGGCCGTAACACCCCCGCCCTTAAGAACAAAACACTACATTTTGTTTTGTTTCAAACTTTCTAAATTCTCTCCTATTTTCCAACACATCACTACGCTCTGGACAATGCATCTGCAATAACATTCTCAGTACCTTTTTTTATGTCTAATGTCCAACTTAAAATCTTGCACCAACATGGCCCACCTCATGAGGCGTTGATTGTGATTGTACATTTGTGAAAGAAACGTTAACGGATTGTGATCGGTGTAAACAATCACAGGAGAGGATGAGGACCCCACATATACCTCGAAGTGCTGTAGTGCTAACAACAAGGCCAGAGTTTCTTTCTCAATAACAGAATAGTTTTCTTGGTGCCTGTTGAACTTGCGGGAGAAGTATGCTATTGGGTGATCTACACCTTGATCATCCTCCTGTAGGAGCACAGCGCCAACACCCACAGCACTGGCGTCTACTTCTAACTTAAAGGGCTGTGTCACATTAGGAGCGGCAAGGACCGGAGTGTGGCAAAGGAGGGTTTTAACACAATCGAAGGCCGTCTGGCAAGCTTGGGTCCAAGCAGAAGCCACCTTTGGACTGAGTAATGCAGTCAAGGGCTGCACTACAGAAGAAAAATTCTTACAGAAACAGCGATAATATCCGGCCATTCCTAAGAATCGCCGCAACTCACGCCGAGAGTTAGGTGCAGGGTACTCAATGATAGCAGATATTTTCCCCTCAGCTGGTTTTACCTTTCCCTGTCCCACCTGTTTCCCTAAGAATGTCACAGTTGCTTTCCCAAACTCGCATTTAGCAAGGTTCAGCGTTAGCGAAGCCATTTCTAACTTAGCGAATACTAAGTGTAAGCTATCCAACTGCTCTTGCCAAGTGCTGGTATAAACCAGAAGATCATCTAAGTAGGCACTACAGTTTGGTACATCAGCTAAAACTACATTAATGAGGCGTTGAAAAGTAGCAGGAGCGTTACACATGCCAAAAGCCATTACGGTATATTGTAAAAATCGGTCAGGAGTCACAAAAGCAGAGATGTCAGAGGCACGATCAGTCAGCGGTACCTGCCAATAGCCTTTTAATAAATCCAGCTTGGTCACATACTGAGCACTACCAACATTGTCTACACAGTCCTCCATCCGTGGCAATGGGTAGGAGTCAGGTACTGTAACAGCATTCACCTTGCGATAGTCTGTAATAAAACGAGAAGAGCCATCTGGCTTCACCCCAAGCAGGCAGGGTGAGCTCCAGGCGCTCATACTGGGTTTGGCAAAACCATGCTGTAATAGATAATCTGTTTCTTGTCTCATGAGTCCACGCTTAATAGTATTAACTCGATAAGGGTGCTGTTTTATGGGTTTGACAGATTGAACCTCAATGTCATGTTTCAAAATGTTGGTCTGAGTGGGCACATCATTGAAAAGACACCTGTATGTATCCACTAACTTTAGCAGGTCACTCTGCTGAGACGGGGAAAGATGAGTAAGTTTCTTGGGTAAAGCACACAGCATCTCTGAATTGAGGAGACGGGCACTGGGGCTAGTGGGACCCCGCATTTGTAAACCATCCTCCTCCAGAGTTTCCCTTTCACCGTGTGTGCTTACATGCTCAGTAACAGCCAGTACTGGAGCAAGAGGTTTCCCACCTGTGACCCTGGTATGATATAGTTTTAGCATGTTTATATGACACACCCTAGACTTGCGCCGTCTGTCGGGAGTTTCCAAAATGTAGTTATACTCATTAACACGCCCAATCACTTTATATGGTCCAGAGTATTTAGTGGAGAGCGCAGAGCCGGGTATTGGCAACAATACCAGCACCTCATCTCCAGCTTGGAACTCACGTTTGATGCTGGTTACATCATAACGTCTCTTCATAACACTCTGTGTCTTGGCTAAACACTCTTTTGCTAACTTATTAGCATGGGTTAACCGTTTACGCATCTGTTGAACATAATCAGTCACTTTTCTTGCTGGACTCTCTGAGTTCTGCAAGATTTGCTCTTTTAAAGCTCTCAGTGGTCCACGGGGAGTGTGACCAAAAACAAGTTCTGCCGGACTAAACCCTAGTGATTCTTGAACCGCTTCACGTGCTGAGAACAAGAGGAATGGGATGCCTTCATCCCAGTTCTTCCCTGTCTCCAGACAATACTTTCTAAGCATAGCTTTTAAAGTTTGGTGCCAGCGCTCTAGTGCCCCCTGCGACTCGGGGTGATAAGCACTGGAGACTATGTGCTTTACATGTAAGGTTTGCACCACTTGTTTAAAAATCCTTGATTGAAAATTAGTTCCCTGGTCAGTTTGTATGACCTTCGGGAGTCCAAAAAGTGAAAAGAACTGTGTAAGTGCTTTTACCACAGTCGTGGCAGTAATTCTTCGCAGTGGCACGGCTTCCGGAAATCGGGTTGCTGTACACATAACGGTTAATAAATACTGGTGACCAGACTTAGTTCGGGGTAACGGGCCCACACAATCCACAATCACCCTCTCAAAGGGCTGTTCCACTACTGGGATGGGATGCAATGGAGCAGAAGGAATGGGCCTGTTTGGTTTCCCAGCCAGCTGACACACATGACAACTACGACAGAAACGGGCTACATCTCGTTTTAACCCGGGCCAGAAGAAATGTTTTAAAATTAGCTGATAAGTTTTGTTGATGCCTAGGTGACCAGACCACTGACCTTCATGTGCCACAGACAACACTTGGTGTCGGTAAATGAAAGGAATGACTATCTGTTTTACCACACTCCAGTCAGCACCATTTGCACGTTTCGGAAACCATGTGCGCATCAAAATACCATGCTCCTTGATATACCTTCCACTCTGGCCTTTGTCAGTGTCAGCACTCACCACTCCGAGATAACATGGTTGTAATGTGGAGTCCTCTTCCTGTGCAACCCGGAGCTGCTCACAGGTGATGGGGAATATCCCCTCTGGTAGTGGAGCTGATGGCCTGTCCTCTCCATCACCAAGAGGAGCGTGCCTGCATCCCCTGTGCGCATGAACACCGGGGCCGTTGCCTGCAAGAATAGAACCAACCACGGTATCAACAAGCGTGAGGTTAGAATCTTTCTGTGACTGAGCACGAGTTAACACACATGCTGGGTAACCCTCAGTTGGTGGTATCCCAGCTTCCACCATGTCACTCGGTGACAAGTTATTTAAAACCTCTAAGCTAGGAACTATTTTTCCACCAGCTATGTCATTGCCCATAAGCATGACAACACTTTTTATCGGCAAAGAAGGACAAACTGCCACGGGGAAAACCCCACTAACGAGGTCGGACTCTACATGCACCATGTGTACTGGTCTGGGGGTTAATCTCATTCCCACACCTTGGATTACCACACTATAATCACATGCTGATCTCTCAGAAAATGGCAGCGCTTTAGCTACAATCAGAGACTGTGATGCCCCCGTATCCCTTAATATGGACACCATCGGACGGTTAGCAGGATCCCCAGCTAAGGACACATAGCCACTGAATATAAACGGCTTGAACATGGGATCTACAGTGCTCCCTTCCTCAAGTTGTAGTCTCTCAGACTTGAGGAAAGCAACACCCTTTGGCTGTCTTTCAGAGAACTTCTCCTTTCTTTTCAAGGTCAAACAGTCAGCAATGACATGTCCAGGCTTGTGGCAGTAAAAACACTCTCTAGTCTCTTTTAGGCCAGGCTTAACCTGTAACGGTGGTAACAGCTTAGCCTTTTCGCTGGGCACACTAAAAGTAACTTTGTGGGTCAACACGTATTCATCCACTAGCATTGCTGCCTTGTTCAGTGTCTCTACTTTCTGTTCATTTAAATATGTCACCACCCTCTCAGGCAGACATCTTTTGAACTCTTCCAACAACATAAGTTCCTTTAGGGACACAAAATCTAAAGCTTTAGAAGCGGCACTCCACTTATCAAAAAGCATCGCCTTTTCCCTAGCGAACTCAACATATGTTTTGTTGGCTGGTTTCTTTAAGCTTCTGAACCTTTGTCGGTAAGCCTCTGGAACCAACTCATATGTCTGTAATATGGAACTTTTAACTAGGTCGTAGTCTAAACTGTCCTCCAGTGAAAGGGCAGCTAGAACCTCCTGAGCTTTCCCGTGCAGCTTGCATTGCAGTAGAAGAGCCCATATCTCTCGAGGCCAGGTTAAAGCACTAGCAATTCGTTCAAATGCAGCGAAATACGAATCCACCTCAGATTCTCTAAAATTCGGCACCAGTGGTATATACTTGGTCAGATCAAAGTTTAACGAAGGGGTAGTAGTGGACGAGGGAGAGCCGCCTCCAGCCGAATCAACAGGGTGCCGCGGAGCTTGGGAATCTAGTTCTAATTTTCTAAGCCGAACCTTTGTGTCAGCTTCAATTTCTAATTTACGAATCTCCAGTTCGAACTGGGATTGACGAGCTTGCACCTTTTCCCGGGCTTCCATCTCAAGCCGGGCAAGACGCACTCTCAGCCGTGCATCAGACGGCGTTCCTTTGGAGGAGAGGGAGAGCGGATCATATCGAGGGAGAGTGACCGGGGTTATCACTCGGCCACCTACCTCTGGGTCTGTATCACTGCCATGTCCCTCTCCGTCACTCGCATCCACGTCTCCCTTTACGTTACCAACCCCCTGGGCATCACCCTCAGGGACACCTTCAGCTACTGGCAACATCAAAACCCCCAACTCCACCAGCTTATCTACTACGATGCTTTTCAACTCTTTCTTCACAATCTGCTTAGAAACAGGAATACCAAAATGGTTAGCAATTTGCAACAAGTCACACTTCTTACAGGCATCGACCTGGTCAAACGTTGGTTTGTCTATAAACTCCTTTAACGAAAACATGATCTCCAATGTTATACTTATTACAAAACGACAAATTACCCCAGTACACACACAGCGACCACAACCAGGGTGAATGAGTTGTGGATCCCGGACGAGCCCCCAATTATGTTACGTCCTTGGCTCACGCCCACAGGCTGAGACGCAACATAAGCCAATTGGTAAACTAACACTCACATAAGACACACGACTGAATAAGGCTTCAGGTATGACTATAAGTTTATTTGTCTTACATACCTTTTCAAAAGGAAATAAACAAACTGGGACCAGGGAGCGCAGGATGAGGGTGCTACACAAAACAACAACAAAACAAAACCAAAGGAGACTAGCTGCCCACCCACTCCAACGTCTGCCTAGTTTAAACAAAGGAAACCTCTAGGAACATAAACTCTGCGTAACTAATCTACCCTCTCTCACCAAACATAAACATGGGTGTAGCACCTCTAGACCCTAGTGTATCTATACATCAGTAACCCCTGTAGTGTTGGTGCAAAGGGAGGATGACATGTATCATGGGTGTCTGGATGAAGGTGTGAATGTAGATGTGTCTAGCCCTATCCTGGCTCCCTTCTGTAGTCCAGCCAAAGGAAAACAACATTACCCAACAAAAACACTGAATCCTAGTAGACCACAGAGGTACAGGTGTCTACTCTTCACCGGGGCAGTCCTCGACTGTCTTCAACCGCAGCTCTTATGACTGGTCCTCCTTTAACAGTCGGCAGGTGATTGGTCAGGCGTGAAACCAAAGGGCCCAATAGCAGCCAGAGGTGGAATCCCTCCTTCCAGCCACCAACCAGGAGCAGGCTCTGCCACAGTCCTGCTTGCATCTCATTCTTCTCCCTCTGTACCCACCGGCCAATCCAGAACCTCCCTGCAACATAAACAAAACAACCAACCAACCACACACACACACACACACACACACAAGGCCTGGGGCCGTAACAACAGATGTTACTGAGTATTTATGTTTACGGAAATCGCTGTTCTGAAAGCACAGACCGAAGGGGATAAAAAAAATTCATTCTAATAATGTAACATAAACATACGTAAAATCATACGTTCATCACGTTTGTTAAATCTGAATGTTAATCATAAGAGGACTCGCTATTCGTTTTATATTTATCAGTTAATATTTATTCCCTAAAATATTTGTTATTTATTTGACCATCTAAGACGCATGGAAATGTTTTTATATTTGTCAGCTGGAGACGTGTTGGCCATTCCCACATAACATTATCAGTTGCTATTTTTAATGGACTTAAAAACACTCTAAATATCTTGTTTATCTTGTAGTTTGAACATTTGACACGTCACAGAGACATCACTGAAGTTCCTTCTCTGCTTTTCCAGCAACGTCTGTGCTGTTGTGTGTGCGTGTTGTGTGCCTGCGTGGTGTGTTTGCAGTCAGAGTCAGTTCAACCATGAAGAGAGGCAAGAAAGCGGAGGAGGCAGCTGCAGAGGGGGAAAATGAGACTGGATCTGGTAATTAGAGCAGCAAATATATATATATATATATATATATATATATATATATATATATATATATATATATATATATATATATATATATATATATATATATATATATATATATATATATATATATATATATAAAAAAACATATTTAAGACTTCCATCCTCTTTGGAGCAACAAATGTGCAGTAGATTTAAAAAGTATTCAGACTGCTGTGATATTGTATTACAGATTCGACTGTTTTTATGTTCACAGCTGCTACAAAGAAAGCAAAGAAGGCAAAGGAACCAGAAGCCCCAGTATTGTACGAGGATCCTCCTGACAAAATGACCAGCAAAGATGGACGCAGCGCCAACCTGAAGATTACGTCCTGGAACGTTGATGGTCTGAGGGCCTGGGTGAAAAAGAACGGCCTTGAGGTAAGTTTGCTCTAAACTTAGAGCACATGCGTAAATTTCCATAAAGTTTCACATTATGCCTTTGTGTTTCGCAGTGGGTGCGTGAGGAGGCTCCCGATGTCTTGTGCCTGCAAGAGACCAAGTGTTCAGAAAAGGCCCTCCCTGCTGACATCACCTCAATGCCTGAGTACCCTCACAAGTACTGGGCTGTGTCAGATGACAAGGAGGGTTACAGTGGGGTGGCTATGCTCTGTAAGACTGAACCGCTGAAAGTGACTTATGGCATTGGTGAGTGGTGTTTTTAGTTTCCAGTCTGTATGAAACAACTTGAGACAGCCTATGCAGCATTTGTAGATCATTGCTCTCAACTCTCCAGGCAAAGAAGACCATGACAAAGAGGGTCGAGTCATCACTGCAGAGTTCCCCAGCTTCTATCTGGTGACAGCCTATGTGCCAAATGCCAGCAGAGGTCTTGTGCGCTTAGATTACCGCAAAACCTGGGATGTAGACTTCCGTGCATACCTCAGCGAGCTCGACATGCAGAAGCCTTTGATTCTGTGCGGCGATCTCAACGTTGCACACCAGGAGATCGACCTGAAAAACCCCAAGGGCAACAAGAAAAATGCTGGCTTCACCCCTGAGGAGCGAGAGGGCTTCAGCCAGCTGCTGGCGTCCGGTTTTGTCGATAGCTTCCGCGAGCTCTACCCTGACCAGGCCAATGCCTACACCTTCTGGACCTACATGATGAACGCCCGCTCAAAGAATGTGGGCTGGAGGCTTGATTACTTTCTGCTTTCATCTTCTCTACTGCCAGGCCTGTGTGACAGCAAGATCCGCAACAAGGCGATGGGAAGCGACCACTGCCCCATCACTCTGCACATGGCAGTGTAGGTCAACCTGATGACCATACAGTGAACACACTGTGTGGTCAACAGTGGTACTGCTTGATTTAATCTGCACTGGCTTTTGAATTCCATTCCAATGTGGTTTGACCTGTTGCGTGTGCTGCGTTAGAGTGTACATTTACTGTATCCAATCAGGGAAGTCTCTCACCGGAGGAGGTTCACTCATTCAGTAGATCAGCAGTACCTTTCGTATAAAAGTGTGATAAAATTACAGTCACAGTCCAACATAGTCCCTTCCTGTAACGGAAGTTTGCCAGTAAACCCACTGATATACACTGAATTAATCTTTTCAATTGTAAAATAAACGGATACAACACTATATACTAAAAGATGTCTAAGCTGTTCTGACAAGTGTGGCTCCTTTGTGATCTTGTATGTGACAGACATGTATGTGTTTGTTTTCAACTTAAGCTACATGTATCCTGTTGTGCGACAAAATGTTTTACAAACAAACGTTCTATTTCTTGTTGTAAAACTTACCCAAAGTCTCAATTAAAGTCTGAGTTCATGTCAAATTTCTTTCTGTTTATACAATAATTTCACACCATTAGCAAGCATGTGGAAAAACAGTTCTCGGTTCAGGGTTATTTCACCTAGAGCAGCATATTCAATACTTAACTGTTCTTCTACACTGGATGCACTTTAAAGCCACAATCAACCTCTAGTTGTCCCAATCTAAACTCTCCAGAGCAGCATGTTACAGGGTTACTTCACTTCAACATATGTGTTCGCTGATGCATTTTGAGATTGTATGACTGCCTGAATCCCTTCCCACACTCCACACAGAGGTAAGGTCTTTCCCCCGAGTGTGTTCGCTGGTGTCTTTTCAGACGGTTGGCACTCAGGAAGCTCTTATCGCACTCATTGCATGAATAGGGCCGCACTCCAGTGTGGTAGCGCAGGTGGATGGTTAGGTAGCAGGACTGAGTGAATTTCTTGCCACAATGGGGACACTGGAAGGGCTTGTGGCCTGTGTGAAAACGCTCGTGCTTCAAAAGCTCAGCATGGGAAAAGAACCCCTTCCCACAGTCAGAGCAGAGGTAAGGCCTCTCACCTGAGTGTGTGAGCTCGTGTCTTATCAGAGTTGCCTTATACACAAAACTCTTGTCACATTGTGAGCAGCTGAAAACATTTTCCCTGGTGTGGCAGCGCTCGTGCTTCTTCATGTTGCGTTCCCTCTTGAAGCTCTTGCCGCAGTAGGAACACATGAACGGCATTTCCTCTGAGTGAATCTTCATGTGGCTCAGCAGGCCTCCCTTGTAGAGGAATCCTTTCCCACAATGTATGCACGTGTGCGGACGGTCTTTCTGATGGATGCGTTGGTGTGCCATGAGAGCCGCTCTGTAGGCGAAGCTCTTGCCGCAATTGCAAGTGTGTTCTTCTTTTTCCTGGTGAGTCTGGAGGTGCCTACTGAGGTAACTGGCACAGGGGAAGCTTAGGTCACAGTGAGGACATTTATAAGAATGCTCCAACTTACGATCGTCCTCGCTGTGGGTTTTTAGATGCCTCACCAGTGCTGACTTCCAGGTGAATGCCCGTCCACACTCAGAACACAGATACTCGCCGTTCTCCATGTGGGTTCTTTGGTGTTCCCTCTGAGCCACAAGGGACTTGAAGAATTCTCCACAGATCAGGCATTCGTATTTACGTCCAGACTTGTGCGTCTGCTTATGCCTTTCCAATGACTGCTTGAAGGAAAAGCGCCGCCCACACTGTAAACACGAAAAGGGCTGCTCACCTGTGTGGATACGCTGGTGGGCTTTCAGTAACGACTGGAACTTGAAACTTTTTTCACAGTCTGAACAACTAAAACTGCCTTCTTGCTCTCCGGGCGGCTGCAAACACAGCTCGTCTTCTTTCGTCTCAAGAGAGTGAACACTGTCAATGTGCTGCTGAACCTGTGCTTCTTCTGAATGGTGGAAAGAGCACTTTGGACAGGAGAAAGCTGCCAATGCACCGTCTGCAACAGGACCTTACAGAGAAATAGAACAATGAAAAACTAGAAGCAGTCACATTTTCTCTTCAAGGTCATCAGGAACACATGGCAGAAATTGTACAATGGTATTTCAAACGTTAGTCAGTTACTAAACTAAAATGCATTAGGAATGCATCAATTTGGCAGCTAAATGATTTTAATACTTAATACTAAAACATTTCCAGACTAGAACTAAAAGACCTTTAGCTAATAGGAAGGTTTATACTCTCTCTGACTACAAACATCTCATCTTTGTATGAGGAAGATAAAAAAAAATAAAAATAAAAAAAATAAATCACACTCACTTTCCTGTCTGTCTTTGACCACTGGTGATCCATAGGAGTGCTCTCCACTGTTAAGACAGAAAAATTAGTAAGTGGTCTTCTGGCAATCAAATACATTTTATTTATATTTAGCAAATATGTAAAGCATCACGAGGGCACGGCAAAGGCATTAGAAGTGTTTGGTAAATATGTTTTACCAAGTGAAAGGCAAAGGCGTCAGCTTGGCAGGGCTCATCATAGTGAGTTCTTTGCTTCTCTTTGAGGCTATCTGCTTCTGGAAATTGATCACCTGGATCTTCATGGTGGGTTTGCGTTTTCGCCCACTTGTGCGGACCTTAACCATAGAAACTGCCTCCTTGTCAAGCTCAAGTACAAGGTCTCCAGGTTCAGAGGAGAGGTAGTCACCGCTGTGAGCGTTTATGCTGTTTGGGTCGCCATAATTATCCACCTGAACGAGGCAGTTTGGTTTACAGAGTTCAACAGGAGACTCGCTGACAGCATTAACACACATGGTATCCTCTTGCACGTCCTCATGTTCCTCTGTAGTCTTGTTTGTGTGTTGATTGTCAGTGTGAGTTTTTAAGTGCCTTACATATGGGAGCTCCCAACTGAATGTCTTGTTGCATTGCTGACAGGTGTAAACTCCAACTTCCTTGTGTGTTTGCTTGTGCTCTGTCTGGGCTGACAGGGAGCGGAAGGTCTCCCCACAGATGGTGCATTCGTATTTACGTCCAGCTTTGTGTGAGTGTGTGTGTCTGTGCCTATCGAGGGACTGTCGGAAAGAGAAACAGCGGCCACAGTCATTGCACCTGTGGGGGCGTTCCCCAGTGTGGATGACCCTGTGAGCGATTAGTGAAGACGCAAATTTAAATTTCCTCTCACAGTCTGGGCAGTCATGGGGGCCCACAGAGACTCTGAGTTGGGAAGAAGCAGAGACTTTGTCTATGTTAACCTCTGGGTGGATGATCGTGGAAACAAGTTTTTCTTGTGCTGATTCTGTCTTCTCTTCTTTTGTTGTTTCTTCAGGAAGTACTATCCGTGTATTTGCCTCTTTAATGTCTGTCCCTTCACAGCAGCTTTCTTCCACAACATCAATCTCTGTGCTTGCACCCAATTCAAACTCTGGATAATCTGGTGCTGCAATTATTTCAACTGCTAAATCATCCACACATGATACAGCATCTGACCAGTTGAATTGATCAGTACTTTTTGCCACTCTGCTAGTAGGCTTTGCAGATAGGGAGGAAACTATACTATGGCCCATGCTGGATGGTGGAACTACACAAAAAAGACAGGAGTAAAGCATCAGTTATTGTAATAAATGTCAAACTTCAAAGCAGTGGTTTTACAGCAATGGTTACAGGAAGTCACTCACCATGTTGCTCTAAATGCCCAAGGTGTTTGTGGTGCTGGAGTAAATTCCTCAGGTCTGTAGGTTTAGATACTGAATTCACACAGTCCTCCAGCATGGAGCATTCAGCTCCAAGCCACAAAACAGTCTGGGAGACATGAATGAAAACACTAATCCTATACAGTAAATATAAAATAAAATAAAACATGTTCATGTTCCTATGGTGACACCTCTCACCTGTTCGAGGTCAGGAACCGGTAACAGCTGAGTCAGGCGACAGAGGAACTCCCAAAACAGTGTCTGCAGGTCACTGGCATACTGAGTTCCAAACATAGCAGGAAAATCCTCCTTTGAAAAACATAAATTCTATTGATATAAATAATCGATTTAAAGCATCGCAAACACAACAGCAACAAATATTTTAGCTAGTTAGTGAAAAAGCTAATAAATACTGTTGTTTTATATTACAATAAATTTCAATTTCAAACATGCCTAAAACCCATTTCCACCTTCTACCACCATGCACCACAGGATTTCTGGCCTGTATCACTAAATAAGGTGAGTAAGTTTACACATGAGTTGAAGGTATTGTCTTATTACCAGGAAAAAAGTTTTTCTCTCTTCTGGATTTTTAAGCAGAGTCTGAATCAACTCCAGAAAGTTATTCATTACTTCTTCCTCTTCTGTTTCTTTCATCTGCAATACAGGCGTAAAAATTATACACACAAGATAGGCAGCTGTTCAAAAAAATTCAATGCTAGAAACATTGTTGTCCTTTAAAAGTTGGTGTGTTGAATAATTTAACCAACTGAGAGTCTACACAACTGCAGCTACCTTGGAGGGATTCTGTGATTTAATCTTGTCCAAATAAGGTAAGATGAAATCAGGCTCCACAGACTCATTTCGGCACAACTCAAGAATATACTGTAGAAAAAAAGATACTATACTGTTAACTACTGATTTGCAAAACAGAATATCCCAATAGCAATGCATCCCTTATTTTATCTACTTGTACTCACTCTAGCTCTTAATCCCAGGTTAAGATGTGTCCTGTGCTTGTACATGAGCAGCTCTGGGACCATGTCCATTACAAAAGAGACAAATTCTGCCACTTTCCCGTAGTTCCTGACATCCTGTGTCTTGACAACCTGCCACATTGAGGCTGTCATGAGTTGAAGAGGTGGGACCAAAAGGCGCAGTGATGCCAGGGGTAAGGCAACATCTAAAAAACAGAACACACTCCAGTTTAAGCAGAATAAAATCAATTCTCATCATCAATGATGTTGTTTTAAGAATATCTATATAGAATGCTCACTTTCATACTGAGGCTGTTATTGACAGCTGTATGCTCATGCAAATGTTTTCAACAATAGTGTGACAACAGTTATTTAATACGTATCAAATTACAATCAACAATCCACATAATTTCAAAGTGCAACATGAATTCTCCATTAGAGGACCTTGATGTTCTCTAATGGAGAATTCACTGTTGATTTATTGTTGAACGCTATGTGTTTTGAATGCAGCATTCATAGAACCAGTGCGTGTTCAATAACTAAAATGTTAAAAGACTATCTTTTGACGTTAAGGGCTGTACATTAATCAGACATCAGTTCAATAACTAAAATGTTAAATGTTAAATTATATAAAGTACACAATTAAAAACGTACGAGTAACGTTAGTAGGACATGAAGATCAGCTGGCTGTTAGCTCAACTAGCATAAAAACAGATGTCTACATCTAACCTAAAGTATGTCTGTATGATATATACTTTTAGTTCTTAGTTGACCGACTCACCAACCTTTGGAAATAGCAGTGAAAACAACCGAGTCCATCGTTTGACATTGGTGTTCAAAAGTTTGACTAGCGTTAGCTGGTGAGCAGCTAGCCGCCTAGCAAATCAATCTACTATTACTAGACACCAAACCTTTGACTAACATGATAATGTATTAACTGCTGCAAAACATATCCCGTAGACGAGGAGACGTTTTGTTTAACGTTAAATAAACAACCCAAATATTCTGTGTTTAGATGGAGTTTGTTGTAATGGCGGCTTTAATTCTTCTTCTTCTCTATTTACATGGCATCGTATATGACGTGTGCGTTGTTGTTGCAGCTGCCCTCTGCTGGAGACGTTTTACAACTGCACCGCAATACTACGAGACGCGGTGTTATTCACGTAACGTGTAAATAAATAGATACATTAAAAATGGAAATAAGAAATAATCGGTTATCATGAATATCCTACAACATTCTCCTGTTATATCCTACAACATTCAACATTATACAATATCATACAATATTCTCCTGAAGTACTTATTCTAAAATTAGCTTCAAACCTTTACTGAATTTCTAACATTAAGATAAGAGATTAGATAATATAAATATAAAGATAATTCTTTATTGAGCCCACAGTGGAACAATTCAACTGTTACCACAGATACAAAACAAATGGTATGGTACGAAAGAATGAAAGTGGCGTGTGTGCAAAGAAAGTTATAATTACATTTACAATTTTTACAAATACAAGATACTATACGTAAATGTGCAAATAAAGTATATCAGATAATCTGCATGATGGGTTGTTATACTGATTGTTTGTACAGTCTAACAGCCGTGTGAATGAAGGATCTGCGGTGCAGCTCCTTTCGACCCATGTACATTAAAATTTGACATGAATACAGCTGCCAAGACTATCTTCCTACATGATGGGGGAAATCAGGTGACGTGGGTCAGAGAGAAGCAGCCGTATCCAAATCACCCTGAGAGATTTGAGAGTGTTTCCCAGGTGCTCTGTGACAAAGGTCTCACCAAACGGCATTAGTGGGAGGTTGAGTGGCAAGGAAAATGGGTGGATGTTGCTGTGGCAACAAGGGGGATCCATCAACGGGCGGGCTCTCAGCTATGCGGATTTGGCTACACAGATCAATCCTGGAACCTGTACTGCTCTGAGGATCACTATAGTTCCCATCACAACCACCAGTCTGTGGATCAAATACTGAAACTACACACGCTCTTAGTACATTGAGGTTAGCGCTCCCTCCTGTGGACAAATACTGAAACTACACACGCTCTTAGTACATTGAGGTTAGCGCTCCCTCCTGTGGACAAATACTAAAACTACACACGCTCTTAGTACATTGAGGTTAGCGCTCCCTCCTGTGGACAAATACTGGAACTACACAAGCTCTTAGTACATTGAGGTTAGCGCTCCCTCCTGTGGACAAATACTAAAACTACACACGCTCTTAGTACATTGAGGTTAGCGCTCCCTCCTGTGGACAAATACTGAAAGTACACACGCACGAATACTGAGACTACATCTGTTTATCATACAATGAGTGTGTGGAGACTCACAGACTGACAAAGCTACCTGAATAGGTGGTGAAACGTTTCTACGATACAGAAGAAGTCCAGTTGCCATGACTCAACTTTCAAAAGGCATACAATGAGGTTAGCGCTCCCTCCTGTGGACAAATACTGAAACTACACACGCTCTTAGTACATTGAGGTTAGCGCTCCCTCCTGTGGACAAACAATAAAACTACACACGCTCTTAGTACATAGAGGTTAGCGCTCCCTCCTGTGGACAAATACTGAAACTACACACGCTCTTAGTACATTGAGGTTAGCGCTCCCTCCTGTGGACAAATACTAAAACTACACACGCTCTTAGTACATTGAGGTTAGCGCTCCCTCCTGTGGACAAATACTGGAACTACACAAGCTCTTAGTACATTGAGGTTAGCGCTCCCTCCTGTGGACAAATACTAATACTACACAAGCTCTTAGTACATTGAGGTTAGCGCTCCCTCCTGTGGACAAATACTGGAACTACACACGCTCTTAGTACATTGAGGTTAGCGCTCCCTCCTGTGGACAAATAATAAAACTACACACGCTCTTAGTACATTGAGGTTAGCGCTCCCTCCTGTGGACAAATACTGAAACTACACAAGCTCTTAGTACATTGAGGTTAGCGCTCCCTCCTGTGGACAAACAATAAAACTACACACGCTCTTAGTACATAGAGGTTAGCGCTCCCTCCTGTGGACAAATACTGAAACTACACACGCTCTTAGTACATTGAGGTTAGCGCTCCCTCCTGTGGACAAATACTAAAACTACACACGCTCTTAGTACATTGAGGTTAGCGCTCCCTCCTGTGGACAAATACTAATACTACACAAGCTCTTAGTACATTGAGGTTAGCGCTCCCTCCTGTGGACAAATACTGGAACTACACACGCTCTTAGTACATTGAGGTTAGCGCTCCCTCCTGTGGACAAATAATAAAACTACACACGCTCTTAGTACATTGAGGTTAGCGCTCCCTCCTGTGGACAAATACTGAAACTACACAAGCTCTTAGTACATTGAGGTTAGCGCTCCCTCCTGTGGACAAACAATAAAACTACACACGCTCTTAGTACATAGAGGTTAGCGCTCCCTCCTGTGGACAAATACTGAAACTACACACGCTCTTAGTACATTGAGGTTAGCGCTCCCTCCTGTGGACAAATACTAAAACTACACACGCTCTTAGTACATTGAGGTTAGCGCTCCCTCCTGTGGACAAATACTGGAACTACACACGCTCTTAGTACAGTGAGGTTAGCGCTCCCTCCTGTGGACAAATACTGAAACTACACACGCTTTTAGTACAGTGAGGTTAGCGCTCCCTCCTGTGGACAAATACTAAAACTACACACGCTCTTAGTACATTGAGGTTAGCGCTCCCTCCTGTGGACAAATACTGAAACTACACACGCTGTTAGTACATAGAGGTTAGCGCTTCCTCCTGTGGACAAACAATAAAACTACACACGCTCTTAGTACATTGAGGTTAGCGCTTCCTCCTGTGGACAAACAATAAAACTACACAAGCTCTTAGTACATTGAGGTTAGCGCTCCCTCCTGTGGACAAATACTAAAACTACACACGCTCTTAGTACATTGAGGTTAGCGCTCCCTCCTGTGGACAAATACTGAAAGTACACACGCACGAATACTGAGACTACATCTGTTTATCATACAATGAGTGTGTGGAGACTCACAGACTGACCAAGCTACCTGAATAGGTGATGAAACGTTTCTACGATACAGAAGAAGTCCAGTTGCCATGACTCAACTTTCAAAAGGCATACAATGAGGTTAGCGCTCCCTCCTGTGGACAAATACTGAAACTACACACGCTCTTAGTACATTGAGGTTAGCGCTCCCTCCTGTGGACAAGTACTGAAACTACACACGCTCTTAGTACATTGAGGTTAGCGCTCCCTCCTGTGGACAAATACTGAAACTACACACGCTCGTAGTACATTGAGGTTAGCACTCCCTTCTGTGGACAAATACTGAAACTACACACGCTCTTAGTACATTGAGGTTAGCGCTCCCTCCTGTGGACAAATACTAAAACTACACACGCTCTTAGTACATTGAGGTTAGCACTACCTCCTGTGGACAAACAATAAAACTACACACGCTCTCAGTACATAGAGGTTAGCGCTCCCTCCTGTGGACAAATACTGAAACTACACACGCTCTTAGTACATTGAGGTTAGCGCTCCCTCCTGTGGACAAATACTAAAACTACACACGCTCTTAGTACATTGAGGTTAGCGCTCCCTCCTGTGGACAAACAATAAAACTACACACGCTCTTAGTACATTGAGGTTTGCGCTCCCTCCTGTGGACAAATACTGAAACTACACACGCTGTTAGTACGTAGAGGTTAGCGCTCCCTCCTGTGGACAAATACTGGAACTACACACGCTCTTAGTACATTGAGGTTAGCGCTCCCTCCTGTGGACAAATACTGAAAGTACACACGCACGAATACTGAGAGTACATCTGTTTATCATACAATGAGTGTGTGGAGACTCACAGACTGACCAAGCTACCTGAATAGGTGATGAAACGTTTCTACGATACAGAAGAAGTCCAGTTGCCATGACTCAACTTTCAGAAGGCATACAATGAGGTTAGCGCTCCCTCCTGTGGACAAATACTGGAACTACACAAGCTCTTAGTACATTGAGGTTAGTGCTCCCTCCTGTGGACAAATACTAAAACTACACACGCTCTTAGTACAGTGAGGTTAGCGCTCCCTTCTGTGGACAAATACTGTAACTACACAAGCTCTTGGTACATTGAGGTTAGCGCTCCCTCCTGTGGACAAATACTAAAACTACACACGCTCTTAGTACATTGAGGTTAGCGCTCCCTCCTGTGGACAAATACTGGAACTACACAAGCTCTTAGTACATTGAGGTTAGCGCTCCCTCCTGTAGACAAACAATAAAACTACACACGCTCTTAGTACATTGAGGTTAGAGCTCCCTCCTGTGGACAAATACTTAGACTGCATCTGTTCGTCATACATTGAGGTTAGAGCTCCCTCCTGTGGACAAATACTTAGACTGCATCTGTTCGTCATACATTGAGGTTAGAGCTCCCTCCTGTGGACAAATATTTAGACTGCATCTGTTCGTCATACATTGAGGTTAGAGCTTCCTCCTGTGGACAAACATTGAAAATATTTACCACCATTACTATCTTTACCCTTTAGCGGCCCTACGCTAGAAAGATAGCTTGCTGACCAGGTGTAAGCGCCCTCTGCGGGAAAAATAGTGCAACTACAACTGCTCTTAATATACTGTAGTCTGCTTAGCGCTGCCTCTGGAACTACAACTGCTCTTAATATACTTGTTTGACGTGACTACAAATGGTGACATAATAATGGCTGTCATAAGAGACACATAAATACTATTCTTTACCTACCAAAACTGACTAGTGAGTAATATTCATAACAGTAATAACCCATAAAATTACACACACAAGACAATAAAAAAGACAACATCAACAGGAAACTTTGTTTTGCAGTTCGAAGAAAAAGAAGATTTCTCAAGAGAAACACAGGAAGTTACTGTAGATGACTTAAGAGGAAATTACAGCATTCAGCCTATCATAAACAGAGGGAAGGTGTGGTAGTCAGTCATTGCAGGGGTTCGTGGAATTTGAGCTGAGCAACAAGGTCCGTCCGGCAGGCAGGTAAGTGTGAGAAAATAGTTTAGTTACCGTGGCCATATTTCATCCTTTAGATTGTCACCTAACAAAAGGACAAGCTGTAAACTGCAGATTTGTTTGGAAAATGCCTGCAGACACATACGGTCATCCATTAATACTAACACGTCTGTTGGAACATCAGTCAAAATGAAGACTGGGTTTTATGGAATCCTCTTGGCATTAGTACTGACCTGTTCAGAACCAGCTGAGGTAAAAACAAAAATATAAATTGCATATGTTCTTTATGTTCTTTTCTTTGTTATTGGACAAAAAAATCATGTCTCTTGTGTGCATAACTATATTTACGTTCATTGCTTTCTATAAAAACATATTCCTTTTGTATTGCTAAAAACAGCAGAAAGCAGTTTCTCCTCAAGGTATGAAGCATATTATTGTTATTGTTGCTCACAGTACACGGACAAACAATACAAATTATGCAAGATACAAATGATCATCTAGGTGAATAGTGCTGAATGTTGGCCATTCTCTCTTTCTTCTTTCATCAGGAGCAGACTGCAGCGAGATAAAGGCTCTCTCGCCCCAAGCATCCAGTGGGGTTTATGTAATCCGGCCCGTTGGAGTGAAGACACCATTCAAGGTATCAAACTGTCAAGTTGTGTGCAAAACAATCTCGACACATCTTTACTAGTGAATGATCCAAGAAGACAGGGATGAAGAAACTGGATATCTGTGGCATGGCAGCGCAGTACTAATATTATACCAAAACATAGTGAGGTTTCATTAAACATAATCCTGGGTGTAGGTACTTCATCATCACAAAGATGTTTTATGAGTTTAACTGTGTATGAGAATAATAAATGAAAACAGAAAAACAGCTTGACTACCTGATGTACACTGTAATGCAGCTGATCTTAGCTTAGTGTCCTAGTGACTCAGTATTACACCATATTACTCACAGACATTACCAACATGTTGGCTAATTATAAAGACTACAGCCCTGCACTGCTACTATAAATGCATGAAAGCTGCTCACCTGCTGACTCGACATGCAGGAGATGATGCACTTGTGAGGCACTTGGTCTTAGGAGTAACACATGCTCGTGTTTGTTATCGCTTTTGTTCAAGCCTTCTTTTTGAAATGCTCAGCTTTCCTCTTGCAGTTTTTGTACAAGTTTCTGATTTGAAAATGACTGTAAGATGAACGACGAAGCTTCAATAGATTGTGATTAGTGGAATAGGTAAAATCAGTGATCACTGTAATGTAATACAACAATAACAATTCCTTCTTAGGTGTACTGTGAGATGCAGGCAGATGGAGGCTGGACGGTGTTTCAGAGGCGCAGCGGAGCAGTGGTTTCCTTTAACAGGAATTGGGCAGCATATAAAAACGGTTTTGGAAGTCTGTCACGTAAGTTACATTTTTTTTTCATAGCGAAGGCGGAGAGAGATTTAAATTCAGCCAGTGTCAGGCTGAGTGTAGTTAGTGAACAACAATATAAAAATCCAGGAAAACAAAGTACGCTATACAGGCAGCAATTTAGCACGACACAACACCCAGCACTATTACAGCAGCTTTGCAATTAAGCTAGAGGACACTGTGAGGGCAGTATTTGCATCTTATACTTTACAGAATACATTAATTAGGCTGTGGTCCAAACGACACCTGCAAGAAGACATCGTCTGAGCAAACAGCCACATAATCTACAGCGAGAGGCCAAAATTACTATTTCTGATCTTTCACAGAGCCTGAATTCTTAGCCGATGTGTCAGCAGGTGATGTAAAAACGTAAATGTTTATCCTGCAGCAGTGACAGCTGGTATTTAAAGGAGATTTTTCTTTGTGCTCTACTGTTTCCCTCAGAGGACCATTGGCTTGGTCTGAGAAAGGTTTTCTCTCTGACCAAGGACAAGACTAAGAGGTGGACCATGAGGATCGACCTGTGGGACCACAGCGGTGCCACTGCTTTTGCTGAGTACAGCAACTTTAGACTGGGAAATGAGAAAACGGCATACAAGCTACATGTTGGACCATACAGAGGAAACGCAGGTATGGCCTTTTGTAGGCACGCAACTCTTATTTCATTGGTTTGAATTTGGTTGTTAAATTAGCCGTTTTGCTTCAGTCGAGTATGAACCTGTTTCCAACTATATTCAAAGGTGACGCCATCCGTGGCACCCAGCCAGGCATCGACCAGAATGGCCACGGCTTCAGCACGACTGACCGTGACAATGACGGCTGCTCCCCCTGCATCTTCGGTGACATTGTTGAGAACGAATGTGCCTCTTCTGACGGAGGTGGTTGGTGGTACAGCCGCTGTGGCTCTGCCGGACTAAACGGCGACTGGCACACTACTGGTAACCACATCGGTTGGCTGTCAGGTCTTCACTGGCACACCTGGAAGACTCCTGAAACGTATTCCGTCAAGGCCACCAGGATGATGATTACGTCTGTGTGAGACGAGTCTGTCTGTGTTTCACACATTGCCAATAGTTCTATTCACAAGCATCTCTAAAACGACTGCATACGTACTGTGCGTCACAAATTGAAACACCATCACAGCTTTTCTCTGAATGCCAGAGAAAGCTGTGCTAAAGCAGGCAGTGAATGCTAGATATTCCAGCATAACCTCATCTATTTGTTTTATTATTTGCTGTCCCTTTGATGATCATTTTATTCATTAAATATAATATATAGTGTTATATAAATTCCCATCACCCACAACTCAGTAGAACATGTAAACGTTAAATAAATGGCTTTGTCATTGGCTCATTTCTTTTTATATTGTATTCAAAAACAAGTGAAAATAGATACATGTATGAAGTTTTTGTAAACATCCAACATCAGCACCAGAAGAAAAAAACCCACTGAAACGTAAGTAAGTAAATAAAAAAGGAATCAAAAAATCTACCAACCCCAACCTCACAGGTGCATTTGATTTAGCCTACAAACACATTTAATCACGTTTTGGAGGGCATATGTATGACAAGAGGACGCTGATCATGTTTTTGATAATGGGGGGTTGTGGGTGGAGACTGTGTGGCAGGTTGTGGGCTAAGTTCATCTCCCAGGCATCCACCAGGTGAACTTTAAGTCTTCTGAACATAGCTCTCAGCACCTTGTCGCGCTGTAGCGAGTACCAGTCGCTGTTTGTCAGCGCCTCAAAAAGTGTCAGAGCTTTGAGGTTTGCGGTTCGGATGATGACTACTGTGTCTGGGGCTCTGTCCAGCAGGCGCAGCACAGCCTTGCGAATGCTCTGCAGCCGCCGAATGTAGACTTCAATAGGGTAAGTGCTAAAGTGAGACCAGATGCCAATAACTACAACAGTATTGGTGCCTCCTTTCAGGCCGTCCAGCTCATTAGCAATGTACCGCAGATCACTGACTGGGACATCCATGAAACGGAGAGGAGGCGCGTGGCAACGGTATGTCACCATGATGTTGTTTGCAAAGTCAAAGGCCATGAATGGTCCAACTTGCTTAGTGTTGTGCAAGTCAAAATTCTTGAGATCTAAGTTTATCACAGAGGAAACATATTGAATTTCAGTGTCAATACAAAAGAAAATGCTGCCAAGAATCAGATCCAGTACCTGGTAGTGTGGTAATGAGGTGTTCAAACCACTGCCTGATGGTGGAGTCGCCATACAAGTGGACCACTTTGCCTTTCAGACATTCAGTCATAGCTGAAGAGGTGTTAAACTGGAGAACTGTGGAGCCCAGTGCTCGCCACATTCCCTGATAATAGTAGCCAGAGGGTCCAGACGTCACACGGCTCTTCTGCGTCTCTGGTTGACCTGACACGTAATTTGTCGGGCCATTGTTTTCTAAATGAGTAATAATTTAGTAAACATTCAGACTGATCTTATTTCTTCTGTCACAACCTTTTGAGTTTGTTGCACCATCAAACTGAAACTGACTTAATATTTATATTATATATTTATATAATATAATATAAAATTCAACTTATGTAACATTACATTTGGCTTTGATGCGTAAAACCTGGCATCCTAAAAAAAAAAACATATGGCATAACGGTTTACAATTAAAGTTTTCAAATTGTAGCATTAGTTTGTCAAAAAATGGTTCTTTACCTAACGTGCTCGGCAACACAAAGACATTGGGGGATCCAGAAGCCGGAATAGAGACTTTCATGTTGATGTCACTGATAGAAAATAAAATCAAGTACCCAGAGGTAATAAATATGTATTTCCCCCTGAGTTGCTCACACCCAAATTAAAGAAAAGGTTACACACGACTAATCCATGTATAAATATATCTTTGTTTACTACAGCCGATATTGATAAATACGTAATGTTTTATCATTTTAGTAGTACACTAAACATAAACATAAGATATAGGTAATACTCCACATATGATAAAGTGAAATCCAGTCTCTTACCTTTGAAAAAGCTTCTTCTCCCAGTCCTTAAGGTTTTCTTTGAATCCTCCCTTGGAGTGGTTGATCCTGGTATTGCAGCTTAGCTTCTTTGGTTTGTAACAAAACCAAGGCTCACCTGTGCGGAGATCAGTGTAGTTACACAGAGACCGGGTTATATCCATGCAGACATTACATGTGGTTGTTTCAGAGACGGAGCCTAAGCGAAAACGGCTCCTGAAGTAAATCCTGTCTGGTTGTTTGCTGGTGAGGTTGTTTAGCACTGCAATGGCCTCACTGGAGTGAACCAGTGTCACCTAATGGAAAGAACAAATTTAAATTTAAATTATTAAATTATTGTGACATATGAATTTGTCGTGTGCCATAAGAGAGAAAATGAGACTATCAGTTTGAAGAGTACAGCCTTGGATACAACTATAATGATATTGTGGTTTCATAGTCACCTCAACCTGCACCTTTCCTTCCCAGAGTAAATAAAATACAGCGGAATAGCTGCCATTGAGATGATCCACCACCTGCCCAGCCACACCTGCACCAAGTGCTGGGCTGTGAAGTCGGGCGATTATGAAGTCTCCTCCAGATTTCTTTGGTTGGCCCTGGAAGTCGTACATTGTGACCATAACTTCCAGTGTATCCCCTACGTGCCACTGCCCTCGCCCTGTGCCTTGGAGTATGGTGAAGGTGCTGTTAGCAGGACTGCTGGTTTGTTCCACTGAAACAGGATCTGACAACGCTGGGCTTTCAGGCCAAGCAATGGAATCTAACAGGAGCTGTGTTTCCAGGCCGTCTTCAGGAGACAGTGGTTGGAAGCTGCAGATGCTCTGAGTCATCTTAGATGTGGAGTCATTTCTTGAGGTAGTGGTGATGGAGTCGATACTATTCTGAAACCGATTGATAGTTATAAATGATGTGTTATTAAATATTCCACTGATTAAAAAAGCAACTTATTCTTGTAGCATGTAAAGGGAGATGTTGTTGGTGTTAGATGCATAGTTATGACTTTGATGCAGTGGAGTCATGCCACTAACAATATTAGAAGACTTCTTTCCTTGGGTTGTGTAGATGTAATTCACATACTTGTTTACGGCTCGAGTCTGAGGGAAAAAAAAAACATACATACATGTTGTTTGTATGTGATCTAGTTAAGTCCACATTGCATGAGCACAAGTTTGCAAGCATGTGATAGTTTGTGTTAGTAGATTGATAATACAAGAAGTCAGATAAAGAAGGTAGTTTAAGCAAAAGACAATAAAGAGTTTCACAGTTGGCACATTTCTCACATAGTTGTGATTATTATTACTGCCACACACGCCAAACTATTTTTGGCTCTCTATGCCGACAAAATGAAACTAATCCACTGTCCTCGTATCCTGTGCAATCTATGTGTACTGTGTGTTACATAATATTAGAAATAAAAACCTGCTGGGTCCGGTTTTTTCACATTGTATCACACTGATGGCATATGCAGTTGCACCCACACAAAGCATGCAGAAAGGTGATTAAAATCTCACACCACCCTTCTAGAAATGCACAACATCACTGCTAAACAGTGTAAGTTTAGTCTTGAAGTCTCAAAGTTGTCTAGTCTAGTTGTGTAGCCTTTACAATATATCACTACAGTGTTTAAATGCACAACACTCATAGACTCAAAGTTCTTACCTGCCAGACATACAAACTGTACACCACAAAGACTAAAGTGACAACAGCCAAACAAATGAAGATGGAACCACATTTTGGAACACAGATACTAGACTGCCTGTTTTTACAGACTGTGTTCATTACCCTCATTGTTGTGTTGTTATCTCCAGTTTATCTGGACAAAAAGAAAAACGAGAAGCACAATCAGAACCAGTAGATAACCAACAACCCTAACCCTTAAATTGTGAAGAATATTTATTGATAAAACTTTTAAAACTTTTATAAAGTTTTACAGAAATATCTATATCGCTTTAAATACAAAGACGACAAATAATTGAGTGGAACAGGTTTGAAAAAAAACAAACAAGGAACAAGGAAGTGGTGAATTTTATAAGAGGGCTTAAACGTTATCAATATAAACGGAAGCTAAGATATAGATTAAAGTTATAAACTGGGAAAGTGAACCGAACAAGGCAAAAAAAAAAAAGGATCAGTTTGAAAATCAACTTACAAGGATGCAATGGAGAGAAAACGTCAGGCAAGAGAGAAGCGAGTGTACTGTAGTGAAACTATTTAGCTGCTGAGATGCATTCAAATGGGTGTGACTGATGACGAGGATATAGAATAACAGATGACTGGTTATACAGCTCATTTACATTATTCATGTACCAGGTTAAGTACCAGTAGTCTAAAAGTTACTGTGCAAGCAAGCGCTAAATCCTTTCTCTATTTAGACATTTAGCAACAGAGTTCACAAATGCAACGTCCAAAAAGAACAAGTCCTGAAAGTCGAGACTCTGGCCAACGGACAAGCAGCTAGTCTCAGCTACAACAAGACACACAGAAACATACTAGATAGCAACAAAGAAAAAAAAGAAATCAGGAATGGAATAAGCAGTTTTTATATATAATGAAAAAAAAATATTCTAACCACTCTGATTGATGAGAGCAGTGGCAATTATTGGTTCAAACTACAACTGCATGAAACAAACTTCCCATTATAAAACTAAAATCCTACCTTGGCAGAGATATATTTAGACTGAACACACTCTGCGACTAAATCTTTTTGCCTGAGTTTCAGTGAATGTATGCAGAGGACCTCTCAACTTCACCGTTGACCCCTCCCACATGGCGTCCTACACAGGCCAATCTGAACAAACCTTGGCTCATCATTACGATTGGACTAAACACTAATTCTGCTAAAAATATCTTAATGTTCAATGATTTTATTTGGCATTATAATCACAATATGTTTTACTGTGAAATGACTTTACCACATCACCTTAAAATCAAATGGAACTGAAATGATTGATTGATTTCCTACATTCATAGTGTAAATTATAACGACACATTCAACAGCCCACTCCTTGACAAATAATAAAGATAATTCACCTTGTGCACTGTGTGGTTTATTCATCACACTACATGCCTGTTAATTATTAGACAGCAGACTGGACCTTGCTCAGTTCACTCTGGTCCACACTGACCATCATGGGTTTACTGCAGTAGCCGAGTTACTACCCAGCATATTTGGGCTGTTTCCTCTGAGCCAGTGTGTTGTCTTCCTCAACGAATCTGAAATCAAAAGTATAAAAAGGGGGTGAGAACAGTTTCTCTACTTATTTTCAATTCAGTTCAAATCAGTTTTAGTCATATTGCACCAATTCACAACAACAATTATCTCAAGGCACTGTAATGTAAAAGTAAAACAAGTAATGTTTAAGACCTTACAGAACTAAACCTAACAAATCCCACGTAGAATAAGCTTTTAATTGTAGCCAATCAATGAATTGTACATTTGAATAGCAACAGTGAGGAGGAAAAACTCTCTAGAGTAAAAAACCTCCAGCAGAACCAGGCTCAATGTGGGTGACCATCTGCCTTGACAGGTTGGGAAAACAACACAACAACAACAAAAACAAGCAGCAACAGACTCAGGCAGGATGGTTGGACCAGCAGCTGAACACTGGAGACACACAGCTGATGATAACTGTAGATGAGGACAGAGAGAGAGACAGAAAGGGAGAAGCACAACTACGAGAGAAAAACAGATAGAGTTAGTGACATGTAGACGTGGAGGCATGTTAGTGGATAGAATAGATAGAAAAACAGAGGAGCTCAGTGAATGAAGGAGGTCTAGCACCTAAGCCTATAGCAGCTTAACTAAGAGATGGTTCAGAGTGACCAGAACCATCTGTAACTATAAGCTTGGTCAAAAAGGAAGGTTTTAAGCCTCTTTTAAAAGTAGAGGGGGTCCTGTGCTTAGGCTGTGGATCTCAGTTATACCATGGAGCCAACCACCTCTGATTCACTGGCTTCTTCTTCAGAGGAGCAACAGTGTCTAAAACTGTACGCAGTGAAGCTGCAGCATCATCAACAAGACAATCTACAAAATGAGACCAAAGATGACGGAATCATCTCCTTAAATCTAACAACAGCATCATCAAATAAACATCTGCTGTAGTAAAACGTATTTCTAACTGTTGCAAGGTATGTTATGATAAATTCAAAACTTAGTAAGAAATGGTCAGATAACAGAGGGTTTTGGGGAGAACTATTAAAAATCTTAACCCCATAAGTCAGGACAAGATCAATTTTCTTGACACATTGTTTAATTGTGAGGGTGAAGTCACATGTGGCGTGTTTATCTTGTGTTCTCACGTTAGTTGTATTAGTTCAGCTCATGACTGCTGCTCAAGTCTAAAACAGTATGATGTTAATCTTGACGTGTGTTCTATTACTGCATAAACTATGATTTATAAATAAAATCCTGAAAATTTCTCTCTTGTGATTCTGTCCCTCAAATTAATTATTTATAGTATTTTTTGTAACAATGGATACTATGCTAGATTTGTTTGTTGTTGAAGATTATGTTGTATTACTGTTGCATCAATAGTTTCCAGTGTTCTCATCGTGAGCCACAGGAAATGTTCAAACACAGGGCAGGTAGGATGGCGATACGAAACGAATAATCCTTTGTTATCTTATATATGTTTTCAGACAAAGCATAAATGCATTTGTATTAGTTTGATTACTTTAATGCAGCCTATAGGTGGATGTATAGGTCTAATTCATCTGCCTCTGTAGTGTTAACTGCTCTACTCTTATGAGGAACCTGTCTATGCGACCTCTCAACCTCCGTAAAGCCACGCCCGTGCGTAAAAACCGCAACATCACGAGAAGAGGGATGATAGAGGGGGAGTCAGGACGTTGGACCCACACAGCAAACTGTGGCTGGGTTAAGTAGACTTAGCAGTGGGTGGAGTTACTGTGAAGATGCTCTGGGTACTGGAGAAGTTGTTGCCTTCACTCGTCGAGCCATGCGTAATAAAGTGTAATCGCCCTCGGTGAGAGGAGGATGCTCGAGGATGAAGCAGGAGCAGACAAGAGACTGGTCCGTCAGCTAAGCGCAGGTATGAAGATTCAGGCCGGGAGCGAGCATATTGGCACCAGCAAGGTCGGAGAAAACCAGGAAAACCAGGTCATCTGTTTGCAGTGTCAAGACGAGGCGCTGCGGGTCTGTCCGGGCAGCCCTCGTAGTCCCCGCCGCGCCATCGCGACGCGCCTCTCCTCCGGATCCGCAGGTAAAGGCATCAAATGCTGCGCATGAAAATAGAAAAGGGGAGAACACGCTGTAAGAATACAGACACTTCAGTTTTCTCCTACCGACACACAAACTACATGCAGTGTAGGCAATTCAGGGCATTGTTACTGTACATTGACTGTACGCAATGTTTTAATTTTATTATTAATTAATAGTTATTAGTTAGAGGTAGATGTGTTTTGTGATGACAGTGCCCAATAAAAGTTAAAGTTCTATTCGTTTGTCCCCCCCTCCCCCCCGCTGCACACACACACACACACACACTGGTGTATTTTTTAAATTACAATATGTGAAAAGATCATCCAAAGGCATTGCTGCAGTTTCAGAGCCTATAGCTTCTTCCTCTTCACATGGACTTCACTGCAAATTACATGAGCCTGCATATAAAGCTTATATAATGTTAAAGTACAGATGATAAATTACAGGTGTCACTTCCTATAGGTCTAGTACTAAAAGATAACGCGAGTGCCTCAGCTAAAAAGCCGCAACCTGTGATAAATGTCTTTGCTGAGCTGCCATTGCTCTTCTGTGATGCAGCTGGAGGAGTTAGATTAGAGAGTAAGGGAAAGTGAGTTTTCTACCAAACTTCCCCAGACTGCTAAATGAGCAGAGCGGCTCTATTCAGGTCAGTAAAATGCTTTAAAATGATTAATACATAATAAAATAACCAATAAGCATTAGTCAATATATTTTGCTAACTTTTGTTAATGTTTAAACTAAGCTCGACTGTTTGACCTTCTATTCTGTAAATTACCGTTAAGGATTGGACGTTAGGATTTGTAAATCTTGTATGCAAGACTTATGTACTTTTACATGCAAATATCTGCAGACTGGGAAGCATCAATCTTAGGTAATGACACATAAACGCATCATCATCATTCCCTTCAGAAGATTTCATCTTTGTAGTCTTATGGGTTCATTCTCATTATGCTGCTAGTGTTTGGTGCATTTCTGTCATCACTCTGGCACAGTGGGTGATTTCATTACGTCTGGATATAAATGATTGTGCTGAAGTCCTAAAGCTGCCAGGCTTGTGGATTTTACTCCCTTAACTCTGCCAAGGTCATGAGGTTTTCACTATGTAGCAATAAGTGTGGAGTGGGGCATTCACTAACCCTGCAGGATTAGGAGTTTCATTCCTGTTAGGGTGCAGGGTCATGGCTCTCAGGAACAGCACTGGGCTTTGGGGGCTTAGTGGTCACTTTTGGAAATGTAAGACGTGTGATATGCAGAAACTTCAATTAAAGAACAAGTTGCTTTAAGACTAATGCTCACTTGTGCTTACAAAAAAAATTAATATCACTGCTGCACTGTAAATTGGCTTCTTATGCTTCTGTCATAGACCGCGAGCCCAGCAGCAGCAGCTACAATGTCTCTTCGGGAACCTTCTACAGCTGTGTCAGTCAGATCACTATTGGTACGTAATTTTTTGTCCAGACTTACTGGGAAAGAAGAAAAAGTATATTCAGTGTTTTAAATGTTTTTTTAATGTGTGGAAATTGCTATTTTGTACCTTACAATCTCTTATCTTATATCTGAGTCAACTTACCAAAGTTACCACATGTACGATACACAAACACATTCATGCAACAACACTGGGCTTTGTGTATTGATCAACACATGGAAAAACACCAGCTCACCTCAACAAGAGATGCCCATGTTTCATCAATCTATAAATAAGCTATGCTAAATAATATACTTGGACCAGACTTGTGACATTGTTGTGATGCATTTTGGGGAAAGCAGTAGGAAAGTTTGTACTTGTTTGTTTTGTTTTTGTTGTGGAGAGGAGCTCAAAAAACACTCCGTAAAACAGTTCTGTAATGAATATACATTTTCTGACAGCAGGCCTGGGGAAAAGTTTGATGTGCAATGAAGCAAGCAAATTAATGATTTCCCTTAACATACAGTTTAGTTTGTTCTTTATGTGCGGCTTGTTTGCCTCAAATAGTGCATTGTTGACAAAATATCAAAAATAATTTCCCTGTCTGTCACAAAACTGCAAAGTCGTGCTGTTTGCAGTTTGCAGTTTTCGGATAATTTCAGAGCCACGCCTGGTTAGTGGGAGAAGCTGTGAGCTGTAGGCTGTGACAGGGAAGAGTGAAGTTTGACTCAGGCTGCTGCTGCTGCAGTATGCAGCTGTTCCCCTCTTTGCTCTCTGTGCTACATAAAAAAACCCAAAACTAATGAAGTGCTGAAGGAGAGTGTGGAGACTTGCCCTCTTGGTTTTATAAAGGAAAGGATCTATAGCCCCACACTCATCAAAAAGACTTAGAGTGCCGTCTGTGATTTAAAAGCCCTGGCCTTTGTTTGGGAGGAAAATACTAGTCAGCATCGCTGAAGGATCTTAAAAGTGCTAATCGATTGGAATCTTCCATTATTCCACTCTTCCTCGTTGGTGCAGGAGTTTACTGCAATTTCCCTGTAAACCCTAGAGATGTAATACTGCTTGTATTTTTACATATTTGCATTACATTTAGCTCCTACCTGCCTTAAGCTATACCTGCAGGAGAGCAAACATAAACCACATGCACACACCTATGTCAGCTGTCATCACAGGGCTGAGAAACACTCACACCTACAGGTGATTTAGATTTAGAATTAACCTGGCTGCATTGTAGTTGACCCGGAATCAAACTACCAACAGATGTAGATTCGACCTAGTAACACTGCCAATTTATAGTATATAGTACACTTTGTCTTCCCACCACACTGTCCTTTCACCCACTACTAGTCTATCATTACTGAAATCAATGGCATTGTCATTGCATAGTTCAGTGTGGCCCAGATACCTGCACCTGCATTTGTTTTCTTACCTCTGACGGTGTCAGGAAGTGGAGGTGCTACATATCTGGGACTGCCTCTCCTCAGAGAGCCACATGCGCACTTTTTCTGATGACTGCGACATAGATATTGCTTAGAACACACTATGTCCAGAAAGACTGCGTGCACTGTGAGTTTTGGAGGTCGTTCCAATACATGCCAGGTGTAGATTACCAGCTTCAGCCCTGCTGGTATTTCAGGTGACTTTGATTGGATGTCACCTCAGTGCAGTTGTCAATAATTGGCTGGTTTACTCAGTGCACACAAGGAATACTTGAATTGTCGCCCAAGGAGCTTACTCTGTGTGTGAACACGGCGAGAGGCAGACGCCCTGTTCACCTGGTAAATGGTTCAAATTCAACTGCCTATATCATTAAGAGAAAAACAAGTCTTAGCGAAATAAGCATAGCACCCTCTGTGTTTAGTCTGAGCTGAGCAGCCTGGAACAAAGAGGCCAAGACCGTTGTCCAAAGAGAGCAGACAGGATAATTGCTTACTGGTTAGAGGTCACGACAAATGAGGTAAATGAGGTTTGACAGTGTGACAGTCAAAACACTATGTGTTGTGAGGTATTAGTGTATTGGGGATGGCCTCTGTGCTGCAAATGATCATAACAACATTAATTAATGTCACTCACTGATAACATTCACTTCCATGAGGTGAAAACCTTTTTTATTAATTTACAGAATTCACGGCTGTAGAACAGCTGACAAGAGAACTATGGCCTCGATTTACCTCATGCCTCCCCCTTAAAATTGTATCCCCCAACTGAAAGTGCTCTGTGAGTAGGAAGCTGGGACTGCCAGGCATTCCTCTACTCTGCTCTAGTATTGATCTGACTGTGTTTGCTCATTGCTGATGTACCTCCAAAATCTGCTGGGCTTAGTGTTTTAAAGGGGGGGTGGGGGGTAGTGCCCTAGTCCCACTTCATCGTCTCCAGCGTGTTACATAACAGCATATGTGGGCGATCAGCAGAAGAAGAAAACTTAAAGATAGTACACTCCTATAGATGTTCAGGTAATTATGGTCTAAACAGGAGTTAGGGGTCTAGAGCTAGAAGTGGTTCACGTATGTTTATATAACGACTGGAAGCTGAGAGGTGAAACCGAGCTGTGATACCTGTAATCAGTGGTTTGGCATTGTATTTGCTAGAATCCAAATCTATTCACCTTTGAATCCATTTTCCCAAGCTTTTCTGTGCTTAATTAACCACAAACAACTCTGGGCACCTCCAAACAAATATCAGTACCTTCATCTTCAGATTAGCAGGAAGTAGACAACCAGAGACACTGAGCTCAGACACCTGCCCACCTGTCCTCATGAAACCGAAGCCAAGATGAAATCGAAGGCCGGAGGCAAGCTGAGCTGGTTCAGCAGTCTCCAGGTACATGTGAAGAAACAAGAGGAGCACAGAGGGAAAACCGCTGTGAGTGGGTCTTCAGGCAGCTGTTGCTATAAGAAGGCCACCTCTGTCATGCAGCATCTGCCTGTTTTAAAGTTAGATAGCGTTTTTAATGCAGTTGACATATTTCACCATTAGAGGGCAACATTACTGTTGGATAACTTTTTAAGCTTTTTAAACAGCCAGGTTCTGAGGATTCCTTGTAATAGATGCTGTCTGACATTAGTGCAGTTGTTGGTGTCTTATAATATGATAGTATTAATACAAAGTCTTCATAGCTAATGACAAAATGTCAGTGTTTTGCCTATAGGTACAATCTTCTATTTCATATCATGTCTTTGCTGTGATTGTGCTTCCTCTGCAGGGTTTGACCTCGGCGGTCAAGTGGCCATCGAGTTCTCCCACTGGAAGAGTCCTGTGGCAGCTGGCGGCCAGAACCTGCCGAGTCCAGACTGTGTTCACTCTGAGGCCTCTGCCATCCCGCCCATCAGTGAGCACCTCGAGCCAGTGTCCTGCCCGGCGTCTCTGTCCGTCACGCCGCTGCCCACCTGCAGTGCCAGCCAGGAGACGCTCTGCGACAGCAGCACAAGTAAAGAGATCACTTTACTTTAATTGATTTTGACAGATTAAACAGTATTTAATGACTGAGTAGAATCAGGCGGCACAGAAGACCAACGCAAACTTTTATATACAGTAATGTAAATGTTATATAACAAGAAATGAGAACTAGAGTATTCTATAGTACTTTAAAAGATGTACTGTAAACCAGTGTCCACTCATACATTACGTTACATTAAATCAAGAACAAAATGTTTTCTGCAGCAGACACCATGTATCATATATCACATATCTTACATCTTATAGTCTTTGTGTCTGCTTCAGGCAAAATTGTCATTTCTAATATTCAAAATGTAATATGTGATATGTCACAAAAGAGGCCAGTACAGCTGTTCATTAAAGTCAAAAGGTTCAACAGCATGGACTGCATGGAACTGTTATTTCTCTGCAAAGCAGTGAGCTGAGCATACCAGTACTAGGTCTGTGGTCATGAAATGACCTCAGGGATGTCACCCTGGTTGTCTCGCCAGACCTTGTACAAACATTGTCTGCTCCATATTTTGAGTTTGTTCCCATCCAGCAGAGTTACATGTATGTCCAATAGGCAGCAAGCAACACTGCAGTACATCTTGGTACCATAACATGGACCCTACAGCATTCTGTCCTTGAAGAGTCAAATATAAACAAACAAATGGAAGCAGTTGGAGGTTTTTCACATGTGTGAGAATAATTTTCACTTGTTGGTGCACATCAGTGGAGAGTGCTGTAGTGAAGGATGGTGCCTCCCTGTCATTGTGTAGTGCTCTCTGAAAGCTCTTGGCAGAGATAATACACAAAGTACTTGGGCCGTTGAAATGCAGCACTTTGCAGCTGTTTCTCCTGCACAAACAAGCTCCCCCATTTTTAAACATATACAAAATGTGTGTACTGCAGTGGAGGGACAGTAATAAAAGAAAAAAAAGCAAAGAAAAAACAAAAGATTTTAATTTAAGTAAAAAAGAAACGCAGATTTGTTTTTGCTGAAGCACTGACTGTGTCTATGTGCAGGTGGATTTTGGCTCACATTAGTTACAGTGCACTGGATTTAGGGAAGAATGGTTAGGGCATGTTATTCCAGTGCTTGTGTGTGTGAGTGTGCATGTCCTTGAGTGTCCATCCCAGGTACACACCGCCACTGTTACCAGTGCCAACTGTCATTGTTTTGTTCTGCAGCAACACTGACACAACCAGGTCTTTTTTTCTGATTGGCTGCTGCCAGAGCAACTTGACCTCTGATTGGCTGTCAGAGAAGCCTGGATGCTGATTATCTGGATGCACGTCCCCTCTCCTCTCGCTCTCCCTCTCTGTCTCTCCCTCCTCTCTCAGTCCCTCTCTCTCCTTCTCTCTCTTTCTCTCTCTCCGAGACTATCTCTCTCCTTTACTGTAAACATCCTGCTCACGCTTGTATTTTTTATGAGAGATGATTTTTTTTTCTTGCGATTTTATGTCGTCAGTGTCTGCGTGTGTGTGTGTAGGGTGATGTGGGATGGATCACTGATGAGGAGTAAGAAGTAAAAAGATGGGAGGCTGGTTTCCCTCGTGGGACATCTTGTTTATTTGTTTCCTTTACTGAAGTCATTTGCAAGTTGGTGCTGAGAGGAGGAGGGCTGATTGCCAAGTGTGTGTTCATGCATGTGTGTTCATGTGGGCAAAAGACTTCTGGTTGTTTTGGCGTCTGCTGCAGCAGCTGGGAAGCCCCTCCATCTCTTCCCCTCTGAGGGTTGAAGCTACCTCTCTTCACCTTCGTGCGGTGAGTGTCGTCAAGTTGTCTTTGAGAAAAGGCAGATTTTTTTCTCGTTCACATGTGTTGGACACATGCGTCTTTTTCCTCTGCCTCATCTCTTACATGCAGGTCGCTGTAACCACGCAAACATTTGACCTTCACACATTCTCTCAAATACTCATTTCCTCTCTCCCACTTTCGCATTAATTTAAATGTGATTTTTTTTTATCATCCACTATGATGTATCAGTTCTAATACACAGAAATAGGTCGTGCCTCCGTGAGGATTGTCTGTATAAGTGTGTGTGTTCTGCAATCGTGTCATCGAATCACCAGTAGCAGGTTCGCCGGGTCGTCACTGCTTGGTATCTGAGAGAATGTGTAACTCTCCCCATTCGCCTCAGAACATGATGGGTGCATCCACATGGAACGAACGCTTGCTCCCCACAAGTGAATGACACCGGATCCCCTTGGCAACGCATTACACGCCCCCACCACCTTTCATTCTTTTTCCGTCTCCAGCTGCAGTCTTTTATACCGTCCTCAGCCTGAGCTCTCATCTCCAGGCTCGGTCTTGTGAAGCAAACAGTTATATGTCAACTGAATGTTTTTAAATAAAGGATTTAAATTATTTGTTGCAAATAGATTAATGTATTGTAGTTTGTTATGACAGTAAAACATGGTCTATTTACCTGCAGACCTGCAGCAAGCTGCCCTATACTGTGTGTTGGCCAGCATATTCATTTTAGTATTACAGTAATGCCACCATACAGAAATTCTGCAGATCCGGTTTGAATAATAGTTCATCAACATGATGAGATGTTTTTACCATGGAAACTAAACACAGGCTCTTTCGTGTTGGTTCTAATGTTGCACACTACCAACGACTGAGATGCTGCTGCAAGCTCCATCCATCAGTGTCCTCGGCACCACAGTTTAGCAGAAACATATGTAGCTGAGTCACTGTTGCTGCCACAAATGAAAATTCGGTGGGCGTATTTCAACATTTTATTACAACTGGTCTAATCAGGATTTCAAATGGTGTGTGACAATCTGCAATTGTCCTCAAACCTGCAACAAAGCAGACAGACCAAGATGTTGTCTACTGATGTTGGTTGAGGATGCAGCCGAGCTGAACAGGGTTTGTCTTCCATAACCACTAACATAATTGACAGTTTGTATATTCTCTGAAGAAGTTTTACCCGTACATCTCTTTTGTTCAAACACTGTGCATCCATTCAAGAGTGTGACGATAATATATCAGTTCTGAGTGATAAACTGGTTAATCAATTCCAGCAACTCAGTCAGTACTTTGCCAGCTGCTGACATTGTTGGCGTCCAGAGTTCCTTGTGAGCTGTTTTTACTTTGCCACCTACATTATTTGTTGTCAATTTTTTGTTTACTATGAGAGCAATTCTGAGAAATTGTATATTAAGACTCAGAAACACTGTGAAATAATGTTCACTGTGTTCTTTAGGTGTGAGTTTATCTCTACATGGGTCTGAGCCCCAGCGGCAGAGCCCCCACCAACGCAACGTTCCGCTGCAGCCCTCAGCCTACGGCTACCAGGCAGCGGACAGACCTCTGGCCTTCTCCTTCCGTGGGAAGGCGAACATCATGGAGGAGTCCTCGGCTGAAGCGCCAGACTCCAGCACTCAAGATGAGGTGCCTCCCTTAGGTGAGAGGCTCTGCTAACAGGGCCTAATAAATTCTGAACACTTAACCGGTTTGTATGTGTTTGCTTTTGCTCGTTAATGGACTCTCTCTTGTTCACATCAGACTTGGTGAAAAATGCAGAAATTGTATTCTGTATTGCACATGTGAGGATGTTCCAAGTTCCAAAATGTGTCTGTATGCATATAAAACTTTTGGTAATTGACTGGTATCATCTAAAAAAATACCCAGAAGTCCAATGTCTTCTGTCGGTAACTGGTGTTACAGTGTTTATCTAGAATCTACAGTGGAGCACTAAGATGCACATTAGAGTAAAAATGAGGGTGTGTGAATCAGGGCACACCTGCATGGATCTGTGGCTCAGATACTGAGGCTGGAAACATTCACTAAACTGAGACGTCATTTGTCAAGGTTGTACGGCTGCACTTACAAGTTAAAATAAAATATGTAACCAGCTCCAAGTTGTTTCAGTTGTTATTAACAGCTAGTGAGAAACTCTGAAACACAAGTTATAAATTAACAAGTAAAGCATCTGGGTCAAAACCTGATGTTATTAGTGTTTTTGGTGGGTAAATAATTTAAACTTTTTCAGCTGATGATATAAACAGCAAATCAGAGAGATCCTGTGTAGCCAAGTATAGGATATGACTATAATCCTAATCCACCCATCTCTCCTCCAGCTGCGAAGGACGTTAACATGCTGCTTGAGCGGGAACGAACAGGGAGCAACAGCAGCCCGACCAGAGACGACGACTCCACCCTGCTGAACCCGGCAACCCACAGCAGCATCCTGGATGACAACTCAAAGTCAGATGCTGGCATTCAAGAGGTCAGACTCAACCTCTGAGCCATTGCTCGAAAATTTCAACTTGTTTCCACTTCATACTGTGCATCCGTTCATTATTATGTTTTTTGCTTGTCCATTTACAGGGGAGGAGTAAGACCAGTGGTCTTTGCTTCAGTGATGGAAAGAGCCGCATTGATTACATCCTGGTTTACAGGAAGTCCAGCGCACAATCAGAGAAGAGGGAGGTATTTGAAAGGAACGTCCGTGCAGAGGGCTTACACATGGAAAAGGAGGTAAAAACATGTACACTAGCTGGGGCTAGTATAACACAGCTATAGAGGTTTAGGTTCTTTAGGAGGAAGATTTAGTACTTAAAAGTTGCAATGAGCAAGCAAACATCACCTCTCAGAATAAAAGGTCCCTTCTTTAATGATTACTAACATATGTGTCCTCTTTATGGCCACGTTTTACAATGTCTGACAGTTGACTGACATTGCGCAAATGGCTGTTGAGACAGACACTATAGAACGTGCTTTTTAGAAATCTTCTCCCTGACACTTCTTCTTTAGCCAAAGTGCCACTTGAAAGAGCAAATATCTATATTGCTGTTTGCACACCATCCACTGATGCAGTAGCATCAAGGTCATTATCTAGACCATGCAAGGGAAGACAATGGTTCTTGTCTCCTTCAACAGCCCTTTTATTTCAGTTCCTTGAGTCATTCTGTTATTTTTAGGTCTATTTCCAGTTACAGTAGCTGCTGATTCATGACTCCCACTCTTGTCAGACTTTCAGGCATACAGGTGAGGAAAAAGGCCTGCAAACATATTGATGCTGTACAGAGGCAGACCCCTGTGCCTACACCATCAGTGCAACGTATTTTCTTATTGCTACTAAAGTTAAATTATTGGTTCTGTGTTTGGTTTCCATACAGGCATCGTTAACAAACAGCGACGTTATTTTCCTAAAGCTTCATGCACCCTGGGATGTTCTCTGTCGATATGCAGAGCTGATGAACATCCGCATGCCTTTTAGGTGAGTCGACATCAACAAGGTCAGTACTGTGTGACTGTGTTAATATGCAGACAAAAGCAAGTATATGTCCAGACTAAAACAGAGTCTGATAAAAGTGGGAATTCTCAACTTTTCATTCTCCAGGAGGAAAATCTTTTACATGCACAGACGGCACAAGTTCATGAGCAGGTGAGTGGCTGGTTTGGTCAAGGATGCAGGAAGAAATCAGCTGACGAGGTAAAACTGAACTCTTAGCTTTAACAGATATTTGTCTTGCAGGATGGAAAAGCGCTTCAACAAATTTCGTGGCTGGCTTCCCCACAAGCCCATGAAGTTTGACAACAACACTCTGCCAGACCTGGAGGAGAACGAGAGCTTTACCGCCCCCTTCAGTCGATCAAGGATACATCAGTGAGTTCCACAGATATATTTTCCTCTGTTAAAATCTAATCTCATATTTAGTACCTTTTGTAATTCCTCTTTCTGTTCTCAGTTGTCTTTCTTACAAATTGTCACTACACACACACACACAATTTCCTTTACAGCTTTCAGCATCACAGCATATTAATTGGCTTGTTTCACTGTAGTTTCATCATCCACAACAAAGACACTTTTTTCAGCAACGCCACCAGAAGTCGGATCGTGCATCACATCCTCCAACGGGTCAGATATGAGGAAGGGAAAAATAAGATGGGTGAGTTTTGGTCTCTGGACAGACAAAGCATTAAAGAAAATAGAAGGTAAACTGAGGTGCCTAGTAAAACATATTTAAATAACCTAAAGTCTTTATACATATATATTTAGAAGTGCACAGAACTGCATTTGACTAACAGCATCAGGATTATTATATGCTGCTCTTTTTTTACTATGCTCCTTTTTTCATTCCAGGGCTTAACCGTCTTTTGAGCAATAATTCATATGAAGCAGCTTTTCCCCTTCATGAGGTAATTCAACAGATTTCTGTAAAGCCATTGATTAATGAATTCATTTCTGTCATGTGTAATCACAGCTGTGGAAAACAAAGGGCACACTGACATTTCTCTATGACTGTGTGACAGGGGAGCTACCACAGTAAAAACTCTGTGAGAACACACGGAGCCGAGAACCACCGACACCTGCTGTATGAGTGTTGGGCCTGGTGGGGCGTTTGGTACAAATACCAACCGCTGGACCTCATCAGGTATCAGCATTAAACCACTATGATTAGTAGTAGCAGCATGATGAAGCTGCAGCTGAATCTCTCGCTGGTGCTTTGCTGCTGTTGTAGGAGATATTTTGGGGAGAAGATCGGGCTGTACTTCGCCTGGCTCGGCTGGTACACAGGGATGCTGTTTCCTGCTGCCCTGGTTGGCCTACTGGTATTCCTGTATGGTGTCTTCACTCTGGAGCACTGCCAGGTCAGGTAAACACACCGCCTCTATGTTCTGATACGAATACTGTATGTGTCCTTGGAGCCATTCCATCCAAAACATTTTAAGAAAAGCGAGTCACTTGTTCAGTAGGTGCTAGCCAGATGTTTCATTGGGGGATACAATAAAATAACTAGTGTTAGTAATTTACTGCAAGGCAACCAAGTGTAAAAATTGTTGCGTGTAAGTTGTGTGTGTGGCCGTTGAAATAAAGGAAATTGATTTTACTAAAACAAGTGCCTTATATGAAAATGCTAATGTTCTGAAACACTGCAGCAAACCTACGTCTAGTCCAGACACTGCTGGACTTGCTCACTTTTCAGCTGCACCATTTTAGGTTCTACTACCTTTTGACAAGAGATGAACATTTTAATGAGCCTTTTAAGGGTTGGATTGTGTTCATGTTTTTCTCCAGCAAAGAAATCTGCCAGGCCACTGACATCATCATGTGTCCTATCTGTGACCAGTACTGCCCATACCTGAAACTGTCTGACAGCTGTATCTATGCCAAGGTACTGTCACAACATCAGAGGGACAGAATGTTGAGCTACTGTTTGCTTGGTCTTACGGAAAATGTGCAACTAACTGAATTAAAATGTAACCAAGTAGCAAATCATTAAGCCATTTAACGGTCAATTAAAGCCAGGTCTTATGTCAAAAAGAGCCACACAGTGTGACGTTAAACTTACTGTGCAAATATAAAGGATATATTGATCTTTTCTTTTTTCAGGTCACTCATCTTTTTGACAATGGAGCAACAGTTTTCTTTGCTGTATTTATGGCTGTTTGGGGTAAGTCCATCAGGTTGCATTTCTGTACAATATGATACATTCACACACCCAATACACTATAAGCAAGGCTGCGTTTCTTTCACCTGTGAATGTAAGCCCTGTTGTGGATTCCAAAACCTAATTGAAGAAAAGGACAATGCTGCATATACATAGGTTCTAAAATGTAGGTAAATTTTCTATCACAACACCAAAACAAAAGCCTCTGAAATGCTTTGCAGGTCACACAAATGTTTAGAACAGTGTAGCTTTAGTTGCAATTTTTTTTATTGTAAATTTAAAAAAACAAAGGTTAAAAAAAAATTAAGTGAAAGACTTATAGCTACATTTAAAAATCTCACATTGTTCAGATGCATCCCGTTACCCTACAGCTTTCATAATGTTAAGCGTAGTACGTACGGCCAGTGTTTTGTTTACGTATGGTGAACACCAGGACAACCATGGGGTCATCAGCGCTGAACGAGGTCCCAGGGTATGAAAGGTGAAAACAGAGAGTTTGTGCTGGGTTCATATTCGTCAGTTGTAGACATTGTAGATGACGATGTAACAGCAGTGTAGCACGGCTCCTTGTAAACGTCTATGTAGAAGGTTGAAGGTACTGGAGACATCAAAGAAAGAAAGAAGTTGAATATGGATGCAGGGTTATAAAATTACAAAATCCAAACAGGAAGCATTTACGTACGTAGGTCAGATTCAAATTGTGCTGACTGGCACATGGCATAATAAAAAATAAAAAGTGTTCAGGAAAGGTAGTATTAAAAAACAAACATACATCTTTGTTTTCTTTATTACATAATCAACATTGATAAATTGTTCAAACATTAACTTTAGACAAAGCAAACTAGATTCTCACCAATTAGTTTCTCAGCAGCACCGAGGTGCTGTTTTCTGTTGTCAGATCTCCAACATCTCAGCATGAAGAACAGAACTAAACACAGCTGGAGGGTGAAGGTCAACACGCCCAGCACGATAATGGTGTTGTTAACTGTTCAGGGCAAAGATGAAAAACGGGGCACACATTGCACAGGATGAAATATTTGCATTTAAAAAGGTCAGCTTTCTGAAGTTACATAATGAATATTTGAAGGCTATAAAAGAAAAATACTTAGGTTAGTACATTACTGTACCAGATGATGTGGGCAGTGGTGTCGACTCCCAGTGGGTGACCTCTAGCTGAGCGGAGCCCAGAGTGAGGTTCTGGACAAACCCCATCAAATATTCAAGAGAGTTCCTGTGAAACCAGGCAGAAATGTGAACCGTGTTCTAAGAAGTATTCATGCTTTACACATTAGTTATCCAACAGCTTGTTTAGATGATATGTAACGGGAGCCTGCGCTGAGAAAGCAGATTGACAAGGCAGTAAAACTAGAAAAATATATAATACTGAAAAAATAATTAGAAATTAAAAACATGCCCATTCATTATTGGACAACACCTGGTGAGTCTGAAACTGTGTGAGAGCTGTTTTCACAGGTGCTCAGATGAAACAGACGCTCCAACAGGTTTGTCATGATACAGTTTGTTGTTTATCAAGTCTAAAGAAAGTCTAATACTGCTTGATTTGACTGACCTTACAGTCTCAGCTCTTCAGCGGTGGAAGCTGCTCTTCCTGGTGCTGTCCGCGTAGGTTTTACTTTCAAATGCTCAGACTCAGCTCCAATCCCTTCACTAAGGTTCCTCAGAAGAACAAACCCCTGCTGACCTCACGCGGGGAACCGAGCCAGTCACAGCAGAGACTCCTTCCAATTCAAAACATCTTACTCTGCAGCATGTACAGTAGGAATTTGGACACAATAAAATAATAAATGAGAAAAAAAACAAAAAAACAAACTCAGGGTAGAAGCTGCAGAAATACTGTTGCGGCTTCCACGGGAGAGGCAGGTAATGTGCAATAAGTAAGCTATCCGTAGGACTTTGTTCAGCAGTATCTCTACTCTATTTGTTCATCTCAGGGCCCTCTAGGTTCACCTTTCATCAACATCTACTTCACAGGCGTTTGTGAGGTAATAAGGACAGCGGGTCTTTCCTGCGATTCATTCTTGCAGGAAGAAAAGTATGTCTGTATACAGACTACAGCTCAGTGTACTTGTGATGGTCATGCAGCATAACAGTGCGTCCCATCACACCACTCCTGGGAAACCTTTCCATTGGTTACACGTACGCAGAACAGTTTCATACACTCTGGTCAAATGAAGACGCTTCACACGATTGATGTTCTCGCTACATAAAGGCATTCACACGGTTGATGTTATCACTAACCAATCAGGACTGAGCCAGTCCACTATCGCTGTAGAGTCTGGCCCCTGACCTTTGAATGTCTTCAGCACTGCATGTTGTAATGTGAGAATGCATTTTTATAATTTTGTTCTTTTTTTAAAATGAGAGAATCCATATTAAGACAAACGTGTTTAATGCAGTTACAGCCCATCTACAGTAGTTGTAATTATTACAATACTGATTCTCAAGTTTTCCTTCCTATGAAATTTTAGTTTTCAGCTCACTGTTTTGGTTTTATGGCCCACAATTAAATGAAATCAGTTTTCACCAACATATATTTCATACTACTGTTATAGTAAAACGTTCGTAATGTGTTACAGTGAAATTACTTACCTTTAAAAATACAAGTTATAGTGAAAAAACTAAGTCTGACTTACCATAAATCGAGAGGATTATTAGAGTAGTATTGTTGATGAGTCAAGTCCTTTCACTGATGTGTTTCAGCAACGGTCTTCCTGGAATTCTGGAAAAGACGTAGAGCCGTCCTTGCATACGACTGGGACCTCATTGACTGGGAAGAAGAGGAGGTAAAGGAGTTAGTCTAGCTGCTTTCAGACATGCACTGGAACCCTGAGCGCCTCTACACGTAGATTCTGAATTTTAATGGTGTTATTGAGCAACCACACTGAACTCTGATGAATTACTGCGCAGTTAATTATAAAACAGTGTTGACGTATATTCAGAGTTGGGTTCTTTTGTCTTTCAGGATGAAATACGACCCCAGTTTGAGGCTAAATACTCTAAGAAGGAGAGAATGAATCCCATATCTGGAAAACCCGAGCCATACCAGGCCTTCACTGATAAATACAGTCGCCTCATTGTCTCAGCATCAGGGATCTTCTTCATGGTGAGTTGGTATTAGTGGATACATTTAAGTTTATTCTCCTTGTCCTTAGCAGTAATCGTTTTCTTGTATATAATAATAGATACTGGTGGTGATCGCTGCCGTGTTTGGCATCGTCATTTACCGCGTGATCACCGTAAGCACCTTCGCCGCCTTCGGCTGGGCCCTGATCAGGAACAACTCTCAGGTGGCGACCACAGGCACGGCGGTCTGCATCAACTTCTGCATCATCATGCTCCTCAATGTGGTGAGCGTCTACTTTCCATCAATGGGGGCAGCGAAGAGATGAAGCTCTACATAAACAGGCAGCTTTAATTGTATCACAAACAACAATACAAAAGATGCTTTATACATGTGTACAAATAATATGAATGCATGTTTTTTTTCATAAAATACTAAATCCCTGACAAAACTTTTTTTTAATTTTTTTAAAGCTCTATGAAAAAGTTGCTCTCCTGCTCACGAATTTAGGTACGTTGCATGTACCAGTAAATCTATATGATATTAATCTGATGTACTCCTAATTTAGCATTGTGCATAGTAAAGTGGATTTAAGAAGAGATGAGGCACAAAGGAACAAACACATTTGCAATGGACCAAACAAGAAGCAATACAAATCACAAACACTAATAACAAACTTACTTCAGGTAGAACCACCAGGAACAACAAAGCATGTAACCCCAAAGAAACCACATAATAAGGTAACATCACAAAGAGCCAACAAATACTGTGTAAATGAGTCCAGGTGAATATGATTGTGGTGATTAGACCAGGAAGTCGGGAACAGGAAATGTTTCTTGCGGCAAGACCAGTGAACACAAATTAAAAAACAAAAGCGCCACCACAGGACGGAGGGTGGAACTGTTACACATTAATGTCCTGATTGTCTCTTCCACATCCACAGAGCAGCCCAGAACAGAGTCAGAGTGGGAGAATAGTTTCACTCTCAAGATGTTCCTATTTCAGTTTGTCAACCTTAACAGCTCAACGTTCTACATCGCCTTCTTCCTGGGAAGGTGAGAAGGTCCAGCAACTCGCATTTTGATTATAACTGACACTGCAACAACTTTCTTCATTATAGATACACTTGAAAATTTAAATTGAAAAAAGTCATATGTTTCCTTGTTTGACAGATTTACAGGCAGGCCTGGTGCATATCTACGCCTCATCAATCGCTGGAAATTGGAAGAAGTAAGTAAGTGCTTTGTGTCTCATGGGGCAATAACAGCAAAGCTATGGATCCAACCATTTCTAAATGGGACATTAAGCTATTACTGTATGTACAACAACAATACATTTAACCCCCATCAACAGTAAGCACACACAGGGAAATAACACACTGAAGTGGTCTGAAAGGCCTGAGCTGGTGCTTTTAGGTGCTGAGCTAATGTGCTCCCACTTGTTCCCAGTTGCAGAATGGAAAACATCCCTTTGATTTAGCCTGTGCAGTACTGTACACATGGAGCCTTCATCAGCCTTTTTGTGGCCGTGCTTGAAGAAGTACTGTGCTATACTATGTAGCGAAGGTGTTCTCAGGGGTATACTTTAACCGTAACCCAATCTGGGTTGTGGTTTTAATATACCAACACCAAACATTGGGACAAAACTACGATGCAGTGAACACTTGATAGTGGTTCCAGTTCGGTTTGACCCTCTCGTCCTCGTTCCTGCAGTGCCATCCCAGTGGCTGCCTCATCGACCTCTGCATGCAGATGGGGATCATCATGGTGCTAAAACAGACGTGGAACAACTTTATGGAGCTTGGCTGCCCGTGAGTTGCATCCGTTTGGGTTTGTTTAAATCAAGGATTCTTGTAAATGAACGCATTTGCTGTTTTTTTGTCAGGCTAATCCAGAACTGGTGGACACGGCGGAAACTGAGGAGAGAGCATGGACCGAACGCCAAGGCCTGCTTCCCACAGTGGGAAAGAGATTACCACCTGCAGCCAATGAACGCCTATGGACTGTTCGATGAATACTTGGAGATGAGTATGTTTTATTCAGCAGAGGATTTATTCAGTGTCTGAGGTAACAAAGACCTAAAGGCTGTGTCTGCTTGCGTGTTTTTCAGTTTTACAGTTTGGCTTCACCACCATCTTCGTTGCAGCTTTCCCTCTGGCCCCGCTATTAGCACTGCTCAACAACATCATTGAGATTCGCTTAGATGCCTACAAGTTTGTCACACAGTGGCGACGGCCGCTACCATCACAAGCCAAAGACATAGGTACATAACACAGTCGATTTGTTAAATAAAACGGCTGTTTTTAAGTAAGCGTTTGACACATGTCCCACTGTACGTGTGGCAGGGATCTGGTATGGCATTCTGGAGGGCATCGGCATCTTGTCTGTTATCACCAACGCCTTTGTCATTGCTGTGACCTCAGACTTCATCCCTCGCCTTGTTTATGCCTACAAGTATGGACCTTGTGCAGGCCAAGGCCGAGCCGGGGAGGGGTGAGTGATGATTAGACGCCACAGTTGTTTTAGTGTAGGTCATGTTGTTAATTATAGCAGCTGTAGCCTCGTTTTCTACACTATCCAGGGCTCTGGATACTCTAAGTGATACCATTATTATGTGTTCCTCAGCTGCATGATGGGTTACGTTAACGCCAGCTTGTCAGTGTTCCGAGTGTCTGACTTTGAGAAGAGATCAGAGCCCAGGACTAACGGCTCTGAGCTGTTTGGAGAGGCTGTGACATATTGCAGGTAGTGTGCATTGCACTGCAGTTCAAATAAATGTTTTTAGGATTCTAAGGTGATCTTCACTAAGCTCAGTTACATGGTTAGATAGTTTGTGATGACATTTGACCTTTTGATACTGTAGGTATCGTGACTACCGGGAGCCTCCAGACTCTGCTGAGCCCTACTCATACACTCTGCAGTTCTGGCACGTCCTGGCAGCCCGGCTGGCATTCATCATTGTGTTTGAGGTCAGATCTGGTCTTTGATCAGTGACTTTAGACATCAGGCTGGGGTTGGAATTTGTTTCCTGCAAATTGTTTTGTCAATTTCAATTCAATTCAACTTTATTTATATAGCGCCAATTCACAACAGGTTTAAGACCTTACACAACTAGACCCAACAAATGCCACATGGAGCAAGCTGTCAGTGTCTTTACCCATAAGCATTGTTGTACATCTTCTTAAACATGAAGAATTTTTACTCTAATTCGCAGCACATGGTCTTCACTATCAAGACATTGATTGCATACCTGATTCCGGACCTTCCCAAAGACCTACGGGATCGTATGCGTAGGGAGAAATACTTGATCCAGGAGATGATGTACGAGGCCGAGCTAGAGAGACTGCAGAAGGAGAAGAACGAGAAGAAGAAGAAGAAAGACAGGCCCCATCACAAGGAATGGCCCTGAATGTACCAACTAGTCTGGTTCAAGGTTATTCAGCTCTGTTTATGTCTGGAGTTACATAATATGTGCTGCTCATAGTTCAGCATTTGTAATGTAGGTCAGTTAAGATAAAGGAGCAGTCTACACGAATCTGTAGTCAAAGTCTGTTCTGAATTCTACAAATTATATAAAAGTGCCACAAGTGAATTTTACTATAAAATGTTTTTTTACCATTAGTTTCTCCTATTTGCAGGTTGCCAGCTGACATTTGCTACACACAGAAAGAAGAGGAGCGCTGGATTTCCTGCATGTTTCTGGACCCTCCCATCTTCTTCATGTCATGTCAGAGCAGCGCCTCCACATGGACGGTTGCTGAAGTGCTGTCAGCACTATTGCAGGGTTAGGGCTACTCCTAACGGACGTACTCTTTAACACTTAGCAGGTTTTGCTACCTTTCCTTTTTTCTCCAGATAGTTTCTATCTCTTCGGACTCTCAACAGTGTATATCTTCAGATGCTGAATGTAGATTTCAAGCAACACTCTTGAAAACCTTCTTGTGTTAGATGAGAGAATTAGACTCTCTCAAGCTTACTGAACATTGAACTCTGTTTACATTTGTCCTCATTTGAGGAATTCATATTTTGCATTGTTGTAAACAACTATGTTTTAATGAATGCCAGGCCATCTGCTCTGCTAAAGTGTAGTGCAATAAAAAACTAAAAATGACTTAAAGGACAATGTCACAGGTTTTTACAAGCCGCCTGTTGTTAGTCAGCAACACAGATGCGCTAATTGTATTTAATGTTGCCTTTATTTACCTTATATTACTCGTCTCTGCTTCTATCTGAAAAACTACAATAATGCCATCATCTAGAGGAGTTTATCTGTATATTTAGGTCATCTTATACTTAGGAGGATGTAGCTTCACTTGATCTGTTCCTTCAGATGACCTAACGTGAATTAAAGTCTCCAGATGATGTCGGCATGTGTTTCTACTGGAGGCAGATGACTACTCCCTAAGCCAGAACCATACTTAAAGAGCCAAGTTAAAAATCTATGAAATGGCCCTTTAATAAAGTCTATTCTATCCAAGCAGTGGCAGCGTGTCCACAGTTTGCTTACATTGGAAATGTGTTCCAATATGAAATGCTTTGACTTTAGATTGATAATTGCAGTAATAAACATTATTTATTGTAAAGAATTTTTGACTGTGTGTTACTAGAGATAATTACAAATACTCACAGATGCATAATTTACATCCTACACTTGTAAGTTATACTCCTACACTTACTATATATGCAAAGTTTATCCTAAGTACAGCTTTAATATAAGATGTAGTCTTTATTATTGATTGCCAACTAGGCGTATGTAAATAAAATGCAAATGCACATGATATTCACACATCAATACATCAGTAATTAGAATATTTTCTGTTGATGAACATTTAGCAGCTCTGCAAAAATGTGACATGAGATCATAATAAATATTTTCTTTTTTAAAATAAAAATGTTCAACACTTTGCATTGTAGTTAACTGAAGGCAAAGTCTTGTGAAAAGAAGAAAGAGGGATAATTCTCAGAAATGAAGTTATCAGCTGCAAGCGACATAAATTAACTACACTTATATGTCTCCTTTCATACCACCAGAGGGAGGCAGAGAACTCATTACAATTTCATTGTTTAGGGCAGGTCATACATAAATTCATGCCCAGTGTCCAAAGTATTTTATTCTCACATTTATGACAATTTTGTATAATGAGGCATTAACCTGATCTTGTTGAATTAAGAATCGGGGCCACATTAATATCAATTTAATTTTGTCCGACCAAACAAAACGAAATGTGTTAAAAGCACTTGTTACATTTTCTTTTTGTCGCACTTTTTGCATGGAGGCCCAGCTTCCTGTTCCTCTTAGGGCAAATCAGTAGGATCAGTAGGTCTGTGTTTAAAATTTCAATATATAGATGAATTTCCATCAGCTTCTACAACTCACAATGCTTTTGATTTGCTTTTTTGTCCATAAGCACAACGCTTCTGTGCTTAACAATCTTTGCAGATGTATTTTAATACTCAAACACAGCTGTTATCCAATGTCGATCACTGGCTGGTCATTTTAAACATACAAATAATCATAGATTAGAGAGAGGCTTGCCCAGCATGGATTACTCTGGTGGGCTGGTCTCAGCACAAACTCTATTTTGATTATGAAAAGCAGGGGCAAACTGTTTTGTTTCCTATTAAGGCGACTCTCCTCCCCTTTAAGAGGATTATCCCTGACACAGGCTCAGGAGTTACATAAGGCTGTCAGCGGATAATATCTGACATTTCCTCATTGTGCATTTTGGCAGCTTGGCACTTTGAAATCAGCGTGGCTGATCTGAGACGTGGAACGATTGCATCCAGGAGAAACTTTTTACCTGTACTGCAAACTGATGTGGAATCGATAAAGCTCAAATTTGAATTGAGTTTGTTTGTTTGTCTCTATGACTGACAGGCTTACATGCATATACTTGATTTGAGCATGAGATTTGAAGCCGCTCAGCTGCATGAATGCCTTTAAATATTAGTCTTATTGTACAAAAGCTGTAAGCAAAGCAGAGATCCTATTTTATCATGAATTTCCACATTTTCCTCAATCTGATGAAGCTGCACGGATATAGCTGCTGACGTTTACACTTGGGACAAAATGATTGACAGCTGTGAAGAGATTCGTGGAAATGAGTGATTAACTGACATTTTACATTTACATTTTTGATTACACCTGCATTCCCATCAATGAAATGTACTTATATCATTAGATGTCCATTTAAGATTTACTGAGAATTTCCTATGTATAACCTTCTTTTGCTTTAATCTGATTAAGAATATTTGCATCACCCGGTAACCTGAGCGCCACACAGACGAGTCACTCACGTGCCGAGCACCCGTCTCCTTTTAAATGTCAAGGCTTCAGCTGCCTGGCTCCGTATTTGAGATAACGAGCTCTACTTGTAAGCTGCCCTGCACATTATTTGTACACAGATGTTAGACAGCAAGGCCCTGATGTCACATCCTAGAACATCCGGAAAACATATGAAAATAAAAACACTCCTGCTGCTTCAAACTGCAGTTGCCACGACGACACATCTGACCAGTCTATCTCTGATTCACTCTTCCTCTTTATTCTCATGTATGTCTCATTAGTGCCCCTCCTCTCGGTTTCTTTCAGGCTATTTCTTTGCTGTTATTCCTTCACACACACACACACACACACACACACACACACACACACACACACACACACACACACACACCTTCAGGTCATAGAGTTACCACTTATTGTGCGTTTTGACTATTGTGAGTCTGTTCATAATTGACAGACCATTGAATAGCTGGGAACAACGTTTATTATGACCAGCCAAAGGATTTCAGTGAAAAAATATCGCAAAGCTCTGGAGTCATTACGTAGAATTAAAAAAAACAGTGTTATGAATTAGAATAAGAAACTGACCAATGGATTGATGGAAGGAATTTGTAAAAGAATGAAGTTTTCCTCTGACATGACAGCTGTGAGAGGCTTTTAGAGGCTTTCAGTGACTGGGAAGTCTCACAAAATTGTTCTTGTGAACGTGCAGAGAAACAAGAGGTTAAAGATCTTGAGTAATAAAAATGAAATTTAGAAATTCAAAACACTGGTTTTTCATTGGTAAATATGATTGTGATATAATTAATAAACACTGCAGCCTCTAAAATCGTGTTCCAAAAACATGCCCTCATTTTTGGTAAATTTGTATTCTCCCAACATTATTTCAATGCACAACTCCACGTGAAATAATAAGGTCGCTATTAAAAAAAGGACCCATCAAGACTATGATGCTAGTACTCCAGCAACACACATCTACTGAATGTGATCAGGTAGTTATCCAAATGAATTGTGCAAAAAAACAGGACATATCTTTCAAAAGTAATTACAGTGAGGACTCTCTGTACTCTAATTATACAGAACACTTCAAAGTTCTGTTACAATTTGTTACCACCCTGGGGTAATAATATGGATTTGTTCCATGACAAAATTGATAACAGAGTGGAAGATTGAGGATTTATCAAGAAAAGCTTCAGACAAATGCTAATCCATCTGATTCCTTTAAAACAGGCTCGGCTTGTTGTGCATTGCTGCCAGCTGCTGCTAAACTTTCTTAAGATAGCAACAGCGCTTTCTATCGATTGCTCTGCTGTGATGTCACTTGGTCATAATTGTGTCGTATTCACTCCCACTGTGCAAAAGTGGGCAAATCATAAGGCTTGTAACGTTGAAGAATCAGGCAGAAGCTCACAGGCCCAGACAGTGACGGCCCATCCTCTCACCCCAACCTTCCCCATTCACGCTGTAATATTTGATCAGGCGATTTTAAGAGCATATCTGCCATCGCCTGCCTCAGAGACAGAGGAAATTACTCCACAGACAATACCAGTCCTTTCACCTTCTCTTTGCTGGAATCTGGGTCGGCTACGTCTGCCACATCTGTAGCCGGCACATCTTCCACGTGTCCCTTCTGCATAAAGGTTTCACATCTCCTGTATGTATGCTGGGCTAATGTGCCTGTTGTCATTTACATGTTCATGTTTTCACCCTCTGTACCGACTACTGTGTTCCCCACGTTTATCTTTTCAGATGTTATACAACAGTGAGCAACAATGATCATCAGAGGTAAAGACCAAGGTATATAATAATAAAAGAACATGAAACCAGCTTAGCTTTAAACAAAGCTGTTTGCTACATTATCACATTATGGTACTTTACCAAACTGGACATTATTTGTCTGAAATCTTGCTGCAGCTGTTACACATTATAATATGGTAACTGTAACTTTTGCCCATGGCCCATGTAAAACCTTCTGGCACTGCTGTTTGAGTTTCCTGTGGTGAATTCACCCCCGTCTCCACTAATTGGTTGCTTGTTTGCACTGGGAAAGCAAGTGAATTTATTACATTTTAGCCAATTAAGCCTTGCAAAAGGTGCAATGCACAATGTTTTTGTTGACAGTGCCTTAAGGTGCAGGTTTTTAAATCTAATCATAATAATCATGAAGTGAATTCTGAACTGGATAAGAATTAGATTCCTCACTTTCCTCTTTTCAGCACCAATCAAGTGTTGGTGCTGCTGTTTAAAGGCAAAGGGTGCCTTTAAACAGCAGCAGTTCTTCTAGGTAAGCATTTTTTGTTCACAGCATTTTTTCACACCTGCCTAAACCTTTTGCACAGTACTGTATATTTAATATTCTCTTAATATTATATTGTCTTGCAAACAACACCTTTCATGTGTAGCAAAAAAAAAATTAGGGAAAAATCTATATTTTTAAAATGAAATATCAGCATCTTCAAATGTGATACAACTGGTTAAAATAAATAAAAACTTCAAAAGATACATTACACATACAAACACAGGATGTAATTTTAGAATTGATGTGATTATAAATTTGTGCGTTTTGGATCATGATGGTGTACAACAATTACATTACAACATGAGCTCTGCATGAACACACTATGTTCTTCCACTTCTTTTGACTGTTGATTTTTTAGGCTTTGATGTCTCTGCTTGATATGAAACCTGAAGTTGACAGTATCTCTGACTTGAATAAACCTGCTGTGCAATCCACTGCAATATCCCCACGCCTCTCTACACAGAGGAAACCATGAGAGAAGAGACTGCTGCTACAGTCATAACCATGAACTAACAGCATCACAATAGATGTGAAGCCTAATATCTACTACTGTGCATTTTTAACGAAGCACAGTGTGAGACCATAATCATTCCACCTAGTCGGAACTCCTCACAGCCAAATAGCTTTTGAACAGATTATTTTGCATATCAGCAGTATTAGGTGGGACTGGCTCTAATCTGCAGTCATAACATTAGAATTCCTCCCTGTCTTATTGTGGGCTAAACGCTCATCTCTTCAACAAATAGCTCACATCACTCTGCGCGCTGAATCACATCCCCATCTTCTGTCTGCCTCCTCCACTCTCTCTCATATAATCCTTAAAGTACATTAGTTGATGAAGCATCCGTTCTACTTCCCTCCCAAGCTCTCACTGTTTTTGGTCTCACGCATATGATCATACTGTACCAAGCGTACAAAAGTGCTCTCATTATGACCTTTGAACATCACTGGTTGCACATTTATACTGTCTTCATGCAAAGATATGGATGAGGCTGCTCTGCTACATCCCACCGTGTCCCATAGTGATGCTTCTCAAAGTCTGGAATTTCCCTTAAATATTCCCATGACCTGTATTGTACCTACATATACAGTTACTGTCGAAAAAATTAGCCTCTCAATGCAATGAAAGTTAATGTTTTTACAGATAATATGCACTTTCTGACTCACAGCTGACAGCGACCTCTCTGTTTCTAACTATGTTGGCTGATGTCTCTTGAGGCATCTGGGCTCATTCATCACAGGTCATACAAGCTTGTCCAAATTTCACAGACAAACCAAACATTACCCTTGACCCACTTAGATGCTGTATGTGCTTTGGGTCATTGTCTTGTTGACAGATCCAGTGGTGAGTCAAGCTGGACTGGCTGCGGATTTCTTGGCATTATCCTTCTATTATTCTGGATTGTATCTTTGTTCTTTTGGAACCAATAAAGCACTTTTGATTCCAGTCATTTTCATGGCAAAGTAAATAATAAAAGCAGTTAGTGTGAGAGGAAGTTTAAAGAACAGCACAGGCAAACCACAAACTCAAGTTCAAGACAGGTGTCAGGTTGAATTCCTGCACAAAAAGCAAGGTTAAGGTTAGAGAAAAATCATTCAAGTCCTAATAAAGTTGCTGTATTTGAAGTGACTGTTACAGATGTGGCTTTTTGTGACCTTAGCCTGAATACACCAGTCACGAATTTGGGGACTGAACTGCAAAAAAATAAATAAAATACAGGATGCTGCTGATCAGATATTCTGACAGAAAAATAGGTTTCCTATGTGTATTTAACAGATACGTTTCAGCATATTTGCAACTTGTCTATCCATCCATTGTACAACAAATGTATATTGGAACATTTAAATGAATAAATAATTATCTCTTATCATTTTTAATGTTTAAAACAGTAGTTCCACCAATACATTAAGCCTGGAGTACAGTTATTGCTCTTACATGGTGTTCTACAGAATACTACATTTTATGCAGGCAAGGTAAGGCATGCAGCTTTCCCTCAGTATGGTGCAAACTGTGCAGGAAATGAAATCCTTGAAAACTGTAGGTGGGATTCTCATTAACTTCCCAGTTTCATTGTTTCACATTAATTAAAATACTTGTTCTAATAATTGTAAATGAATAAAAATAGTGCAGTGGGTATTTTTTTTATGCACCAGCTTCCCTCACTTTCATGTAGGCTCTCACTGGGGGATGCACTGCTCCTACAGTGTGCACAGAACAGGGGAAGACTCTATCAAACGGTTTCATTCTTGATGCATGATGTGAGAGCATTTGGCAGGATTTTTCATCATTCTAAACCTGGTTCCAAATGAAGCTGATGTAATAAAAAAGTGAGTTGCACCATGTTTGGTAAACCTGAATGCATTAGTTACCATTAGTAACGTTTACATTTAAAACACTAGGTTTGTCAGATCCGCAGGATGTATGGTTGGTTTTGCAGTTTTTCCACATTACTCTTCTTTGGTCTGAATGCGGCAGATCGAGCGAACTGTTGAGAGGCCACCATTAATAAAATCAGGTTAATTAAACAGTGGGAACAATTTCCTAAATGGCGCCATTGTCTTGAATGTGTTCACATTAATGTTCCTATTTCAGATACAACCCACACATCATCCATTACACTTCTCCAGCATGTGAATTATGGATAGTTAGGAAATGACCACATTTATTTTGCACACAGAAGAGATTAAACACCTCAGTGGTGTTGAACTACACTGGTGTGTCAAACTTTGAGAACATTTTTAATATTTAATCATATTAACTTGTATTATTTATAAACTAAACTTGTGTTATATCAACTGCTTTATTAACCTTACACCTGCTAATTAATTATTTCATCTTCACACTCCAATTCACAGGTGTCTTAATTGCACTGCCAACTGGACGTAAACTAAAAGCATGACACAGTCTCTCATACAAACTTCACGGACTACTTTGGAATGTTGAAAGCTACCTGCATGAATTAGGGACTGAAGCATCTCATACGGATTTAACTTTTTATTCTCTACGAGGGTTCAAACTCACACACTGCCTCCTACTGAATAAGTCAGATAATGGAATTCAGAGACATCTGTCATTAAGCTGCTTATCAGAATTTGGGAGGCTGTGTTTTAGCTTCCATGTTCAAATGAATGAGGGGTCTAAAACATTAGAGCCACCTACCTACTGGAGCTCTCACTGTGACCGCCATAATAAACTTAAAGTAGAATTATCACCTTTCTGACAGCTTCAACTAAAAAACTGTTGGATTGAATTAGACTGTACTGATTGCATGAACTTGACCTTGCATAAACTCTAGACTCTAGATACTCTCTGCGTGTCAAATACTGAAATGGTTGAAACCCAACACCTCCAGCCTGTAATATAAACGCAGCATGAGGTAATCAAGATAATTATTCAGGGTTGCTTGTGTAATACTGGTGATGTGCTCCTTCACAGCTTTTCAAAACTGAAGGCACTAAATGGAAGACAAAATCAAAATAACAAAATTTTTCATTGCAGTCAAAATCAGCTGGTATTCAGTGAGGTGACCACTTACTAATCTAACAGCAATCGTTGCTTTTCTCTGATGGACTGACAACAGCAGCAACACTCTCATCCCCATGCTGACCTGTGAAAAGCACCTTGTCACACCGTCAGCAAGGGATGTTTAAATTAGCCCCAAAGGGACCATCACTACCTGAAGCCTCTATTCAAGGCCTGCCGTTGGTCTGTTGCCTATGAAAGCATGAAGCTGTTGAAAAAGGCTCCTCGCTTCACCGCTGCCATTACAGTACAACTGTCTTATATTACTGCTCTTCTCTGCAAATGTCTTATAAAAGTACTGACCAACAAGTGCAGAAGATAAAAAGGTTTTAGAGGCTTTAGCTGTTTTTTTCTTTTTAGTAGCCACTGGAAAGGCTTGTAAGAGGATTTTTTAAAAATGCGATTTGTTGACTCACTAAGAGGTTGTCATCCTTAAATCCTTCTGATGTAATATTTTCACCCAAACTGCCTCTTTTCATTTTAGTTCAGAGCCAAGCTAAAGGAGAGTGGAACCAAAAAAGATGAAACTACTAAGTTGAATGTGAGCATCACGGTTATAGTTAAAATTCCCCAAAATGTAGTTCACTGTAGACTCACCTAAAATGTAGCCTTTGTTCAGAAAAGAAAAGAAAAATATGCACTAAAAAGTTAATAACTGTAACACACCTCTTGGTACCTTGGAAGTGGTTCCACTCACCTACAGAAATCCAACTGAGAACAAAGGAATGTGGGTCACTGTGGGCTCGGGGCGAGCTGGCCAACCTCCTTCTGATTTCTGTGACACTGATCTAGGTTGACTGAGGCTTCATTGCCAAAGCTAAACTTCCCTCCTGTCTGAACAGATGAAGATCAATTTCTGCGTGAATCTGCCGTTAGTGAAGCTGTGCAACAGGGTAAAGGGTGAGCAAAAAATGTCCACTTTTAACAGGGGCTGCAGAGATCAGGTTGACAAGTTTCCAGTCTGTGTTTACCCAGGGAAGCTTCAGGCAGGAGCGTCTGGGCCTGAAACCTGAGTGTTACTGCGTTTTGTTTTACTAATCCCCACAGGGAAACTGGTGTTAGGCATGACAGCGTGAACACCCAAAAGCAGCATTACAGGTGTATCTATCCACCAGGCAGGATGTTTCTGTACACCTCATCCTGCTGCTATCATACCATCACGCGTTATACCATCAATGAAGATTAGCGAGCCTGTTCCTGAAACGGCCACGCAGACCAAGTCATGACACCGCACTCACCGCCCCACACAGAAAAGCTTGCATGGCTTAAATGAGGGCTGTCACGATATCAGATTTTTACAAAATGATTATGGATATGAGAATGACATCATTACAATATCGGTCCGATAAATAAATAATGCTGTCAGTCAAATCCAACTTTATTGTTTACTTGAAATACACGTAAATATAGAAAGAAACCAATCATAACAAATATTCTCATAGAAAACGTCTACATATAGTCATGTCATCATGGTGATGCTGAGGTGTGGCCACCAGAAACAGGTAAAACCAAATACTAAAGTCAAGTCAAGCCATTTATTCATTTTTCTGTACAACCAGTCTTACAGGACACACCTGAATAACAATAAACATTAGTCATACCTTTATGCATTTGTCTGCCAGTTTACAGCACAAGCAAATGAATTGGCCTGGATATTCTGTTTTTGAAGGACACTTTACACGAGTGTATTTGAATGACTTGGTTTTGAAACTAAAATTTCATGCTCATCCATCAGTGGTTATCATTGTCTATTAAACCTGCTGATATCATCAAAGGCATTTCTGTATTTCTTTCTGCAAAGTATTTGTCTTTCCCTTTATACAGTAGCAACGCTGTAGTCCACTATACAGTATTGGACTGTTTCTTCCCTTTTTTCACTGGATAAACATATTACAGACAGTGTGAAGTGAACACATTTGTTATGGACATAGTTTTACATGTATGACTGTTTCAAAAGTTACGTGATGCACAACAGAGATGGATATTTCATCTTTGTGTTTCACTATAAAATTTCCTTAAAAACTATTATTATTATAAAAAAGATACCACTTGCTGTAGAGACAGTTAAAATTCTACCTATGAGATGACTGCATTTTCTACTCCAGACCAAACATCCAGTCCCTACAGTGCATAACTACTCCACATACAGTAAATCACAGTGCACTACCGCCCATCAAAAGGATTTTTTTATCATGTACTGAAACAAGACACAAAAAATTCACTTCATAGTGTACGAACACAGGAATGTGCTAAAGGTAATTTTCTGTCTATGCCATATTAGCAGGGTCTGTGACGGTCTGTCCCGCTGTCCTACTTCCATTCTTGAGAATTCCCTCAGTGATAACATGACCCAAGTATACTGCTGGTGTTTTGGGGCTGCCAATCTCTGAGTCCTCTGCTTGAGGCTCTAAGAACGCCACCCTCTTCCCATTTGACCGCTGCTGTTCTGACTCTACGTCTCTGGGGTCTGAACAGAGGACGATGGCTCGTCCTCCACACCCTCTCGATCCCCCACCCGGGCTTTCTCTGCATCGACAGGGAGTAAGGTAGAGGTAAAGCAGCACCAATATGATGCTGACCACACAGGAAGCAAGGGTGGTGAATGCAGTGTTGAAATGCTCGGTGCCACTGCGATGCGAAACGCCACTGGAGGACGCAGTGCTCGAGTTCCCGACTACCACACTCACCTCCACAGACTCATAAGGGTGATAGTGTCGCTCGCGAGCTGCTACACACCCATATGTACCAGAGTCCTCCAGAAGTGCTTCTTGGATTTCAAGGGTGCCATTAGGAAAAACTGCTAGGTGGGCACTTGGGTCATAGGTTGATGAATTCACCACAGTCCGTGGGGTAACCCAAAAGACCACCAGTCCTTCCTGGGTCCAAGACGTCAACCCTGGACATGGCACTAACAGTGATTTACCAGGCTCCACCTGGTAAGTCTGCGCCTCGAGGGGCATGTCCCACATTCCCTGCTGGCTACAAATAGTCCCTGCTCCTGAATCATCCCTGCATGGATATTCACCTCTGAAGTCCACCAGGGGCTGATACTGTTTCCACATCCAGTACTCCAACAAGGCCATTAAAGTACAGTCACAGACCAAAGGGTTTTCCTGCAAATAAATTCCACCTTGGCGAGTGACAGACAGCAAACTCTGGACAGACACCTTGGAGAGCCTGTTGCGTGACAAATCAAGAAAGGTCAGGTTACGAGGCCCTCCAGGTTCCAAATAAAGCCCCACTGGGAAAGCTGTCAGCCTGTTCCCAGAGAGGTAGAGCCTCTGCAAGCTGTGAAGACCGCTAAAGGCCTCTGGGTTGATCTGGATGATCTTGTTGCCAAACAGAAGTAGCTCTGTCAATTCTTTCAGTCCAGTGAAGATGGACGAATTCAGCACGGTTAGTTGATTGGATGAGAGATCCAAATGGAGAAGATGTGGAGACACAGTGAAGGCATTTACCTCAATTTGACTTATTGAGTTCCTGCTGAGAACCAGTGTAGCGAGCCGATTAGATCGTTGGGGAATCCAGTCGCTGGGTAGGACAGTGATGGCATTGTGACTCAGGTCAAGTCTTGTGGCATAGCTTGGGAGATCAAAGGGCAACACGGAGAGATTGCGGCCACTGCAGGAAATTATATCACTGGCACAAAGGCAGTCATGTGGACAACCGGCCACAAAGGAAAGAAAGCCAAGACACAGCAGGACTGAAGCTGCACGTTTGCAATAGCTTCCCCCAACACTGGTCTTCCCTAAGAGCTGTGACACAAAGGGACGCATCCTGGCGTTCCCTCGGCATGGGATCTCAGGTTACCGTCTCACTGGGTGTGAACATGTCAGGGTTACAAGCCTCTGATGAACAGCTTAATGAGCTGAGGAAAGGAAAACAAGGAAGAAACACGGAACAGGGAAATTAATCGTTTTATGTTTCAACGCGACTATTCGACTATTTCCTCTTAACACAATTTATAACACACTTCACGTTCACCAAAACAGTTACACACGTTGTTGTTGTAGGCAAACATGGCTGCTTTAGTAAGGCACAGAGAAAAGGCACATAACACACCTCATTTAATTATGGTGATAGCTGCTTACATCATCTGCACATCAGCACTGTAAGTAGAGTAATGTAATCCCTAAATGCTAGTAATACACATCTAACCAATCTATTCAATCATCAATCAATCTATTTTAAAAATTAACTAATACAGAATTAATGCAATCACTCTGTGTGATTAAGTTACACAATTATTCAAAATATCCATTATGGTTTTTGAAGTGCATTGCAGCCACATAGATTCAGAGTAAACAATTATGCAGAAAGGAAAAAATAAGGTCAAAGTTCAAGATTGTGGCTGCAGCAATGGGTTAATTATGAGGTTTTGACCACTAAATCCACTGTTTTGACGTTTTTACTCTGACTCTTTGCAACAAAAAAATAAAAACTTAGTTGCAATGCAGAAGTGAGGAGCAAACAGCAGACAGAGTGAAATGCCGGAAACAGGTCGTAGATGATGGATGAACTGTTTTATCTCGACAGTTTCAACTCTGTCCTCTTTCGTTAGTTCGCACGCAGTATTTTGTTCAGTAGGCACACGACGTTCAGCTTTCTACGACTTTAGGGAAACAAAGCTCAGGCGGCCGCTCACCTTTACGCCCACACTGCTGCCAACTCAGATCTTCTCGCCTGCCTTCACACCCAGACGCGCTCTCCGGACGCGGTGATGCCGGACCACTCGAGTCTTTCAAATTCCAAAAGGCAACTTCGCTCGTGTGGACGTGAAGCGCATCGTCTCCAGCCGCGCACATAATCCACTGAGCGTGTGCGGAGGAGACGGGGAAGCCGCGGCTGAACTGTTCACCTGCAGGTCGCCTTGCGTGTCGCTGTGGGAGGGGTCGTCCTGAGCGTAAACACAGCGGCAGCCCGCAGGCTGCACCAATACCAGGGCTGTGGATGATGCCAGAAGGAGGAGAGGGGGTGGGACACGGCTCCTTGGAGAGGAGGCAGTGCTGATTTTTTCTATATACCTATTTGTCTAAAATTATAATCATGATTAAATGCTGAGCCAGGTGGTGATGCATACATTCAATAAAGCAAAACGTCTATTGGTTTATGATTAAAACACCTGATAGCCTTGGTTCCATAAATGTAAACAGCATGTTTACAGTAGAAAGGTGCAAAAGCAAATTAAAGCTGAATCAACATTTTTACACTGACAGTGGATTGAATTACTTGAAACCTAGCCAACTTCAGTTCACTTAGAACTCTTCTGCATCTTTTATTTCATTGTTTTGGTTCCTTTACTGTTATTATATCAAGGTTTTGTTTTACTCTTAGCACTTGTGAGGATAGTGGAGCATTTATCAGGTAAAGAATGTCTTGTCTTTGTGTTAAATGTTATTAATTCCTTCATTCATTTTTGTACATCAGTCATTTTATTATAGATGCATATACTTTAGATTGATATACATGTTTAGATGTTGTTGCAAGGGGAAGGCTTGTATCTGCTGCAGAGATTGTACTTCAGTGTTGCTGTTAATAATAGCTTGGTTCATTAGCGATCGTTTGTGTTTGTAATTAAACATCTGTGGAAAGAAACACTGACGCAGCTTATAGAAGTTCCCATTCCCATTTTACCACAGCAGGGAGGGATCATTTCAGGATTTACTTGTTGAGGCACAATATTTCAGATGCTGTAAAGCTGTGCAACCAGTTTACATAATCCCCTTATATTTTTCAGCATGTTGTACTGTTTATCCCCATATATAGTGCTGGAATACAGAATTCAATCTGCTGCCATATTGGTGTCATTACAGTAATATTAAAGTTTGACTTCTAGCTGTGCTTCAGAAGCTGCTTACTGTGTGTGTCTGTTTGCAGCAAGCAGATGTTGTAGCAGATGAAACATCAAAGTATTCTTGCAGCTCATCAATCTGTCAAGGTGAGAAGCTTTTTATTACCTTTTGCTCTTGTGAATCTACAAATAGACAACTAATTCAATATGAGATGGAGGAGAACAGAAAAAATCAATTGCATTCTCATCTCTGTAAATGAGTCAATTCCATTATGTGAAAGAGACGAGGCCTGTTGTTTATAAGCCTAATCACAATGCACTTCTAATTATGAGCTTCCTACCCAGGACACTGTGACTGACAAATCGCTGGATGTTTCCATGGTGCCCACTGTCAAAGGGGGTGGTCTCTGGGGACTGGCCCAATGTCCACCTTCTCCTCAAGCTCACATTACCTTTATGGAGTCAGTATCTACTGGTATCTGCTGGTCACACCTGGCAGTAATCTGTATTTTGACGAAGGTGGGAAATAGTGCTCTGGGTGGATCCTGACACACATATTATTACATGCATGTTGCCATAGTGGCACATAAACATGCGAGATCCTCAGCACTGATAGCAAAGTGATGTGATGGCCGGAATTAATGACGACTACGTCATGCTCATTGAGATTTGACGGCCTCTGCTCTGCAGGACTGCTTTGAAAAAATGATCTGGAATAACTTTGAAGAACCAGCTTCCTAGGAAAACTTTTCACTGATCTAGAATAGTTGACACTGACAGTGGTACTTAACACAACTATGTGCTAGGTGCGTGGTTTAGCATGTGTTGAAAATCAGTTCTTTTTCAGTAGGTTAGAGAGCCACAGTAGACCATATCCACCTCCAGCGTCTGATGACACTGTACAGTAGACCAGCAAATAGTTGGTTTTGCTCTCATTTTACCTTAGATCCATTCTGCAGTCCCAATCCTGTCTTACATTTACCATGTGAATGCCTACTGCACCATATCTTTTATACCTATCATTATACAACTTTACTTTTCAAACATAGCATCAGAAATGGCGTTTGAGGGTATGATGATTACATTTAGAGCTGCTGCAGATAGAGAAAATTCTAATTTTGCTATTAATGCTCCCCCACTGTTCACAAGTGGGCATCCACCCGCATTAACGTCTCCATTTGCAGCACTTGAACATAGAACATAGAGGTTTTCAACACTAGGTGAAAAGTGAATAAATTCACCAGTAGAGAGAGAAAGCTGTCCATCCCCATTCAACTCCAAACTTCTAAGCAGATCACCTTTGAATACAGACCCAGACAAATAAAATAACAACGTAGGTCAACATAGTTATACATTAACATAGTCTAGTCAGATTCACTGGAACCAGGTGTTTTCCAGGCTTTTGAAAAGTCAAGGTGTATAAGAAAATAAGCTTTTACTTATATTTATATACATATAATGTACATGTACAGTAAATAGAGGAATGAGGGAGCATTGCGAAATGTCATTTTGTCTCTGATGTCATGGAAAAGTCCAAAAGTCCCATGAATTAGAAGCTCAACTGTTTCACTTACAGTAACGTAAAGGTTGCCTGCCATCTCCTCTTTATGGTAATGTGTGGGTGTAATAATGCATTTACCGCAGCCCCTTAATCTGCCTCTGCAACATTCAACACTGTATTGCATCAAAGCCAACACACTATGAGTAAAATATACAATTTAACTGAAGATTTGATCATAACATGATTTAGAAAGCTAGTAAATGTGGGGAAAACATGGAATGGAATGAGATTTGTCCACATGCCCCATGTAAGTTGAATCTCTCCATCCAGAGTCATTAACTAGGACAATAAAGCATCTCCATATCACTAGTGCACTGCAGTGAAATAACTAAATGTTCATCTTACTTTTCTGGTTAATGAAGTGGGAAAAGCAGCAGGAAGAACATAATGAATAGGAATAAAAATGACTCGTCCCTCCATTAGCGCTGCTCATTTCTTTGGATAAAAGTGTCTTCCGGCTGCTGCTGTCGCCGTATATGTTAATACATTTGACAGATTTGGGTCTGTGTGATGGCAGCGAACAATGACGACTTTTACTCTCTATTTGATGTGTGTAGTATTTCCCAGGGAGAAGCGCGATGCCCTGATCCTCCAGTCCAGTGCCAATTAAAGCAAAACATAAAGAAGATATTTATCTTAAGTCCTTCGTCCCATTTAATTCATCCCTTTTTCCCAGAAGATGAAAATGATGATTAGTTTTTGGAAAGCACTTAAAATCCTTTTTTAAATATTATATAATATATATTCTAGAAATAATGAAGAAAGAAACATAACAGCATCCAAACTCTATGTGGAGTAAAACCACTAACTAACTATTAACATGGGCAACAGGATAATCCTAATGTGCCTTACATAATGTGGATCAATCAAGGAATATTAGTACAACTAAGTTTTGTTTGCTTCTAAGGCACCATATGGACGTATGGGTGGTCAAGCTCCCCACAGTCTGATCATTTTGTCATTGTGGGAAAACAGCGCCACCAAGTGATCATATTAACAAATGCACTAATTCGCTGCTAATTTTAGTATTTCCAGGACATCTGTAGGCTACTTTTCAGATTTATTTACTTTATTAAATAGATGTTCAATTTACATTAGAATGATTTGGATGTAGATTTGAGATTATATTTGTTTTCGGCCCAGTTAGACCAGAAGCTTGATGCCCCGTCTGATTAAATATTTTTGCTTAACGCTGCAGTCTCATTTAGTGGTAAAAGAAACACTAGACTAATGGACACAATAGCATGACACAGGTTCTTAATCACAGAAGAAGTTTAACTATTATACTCAGATATCTTACAATAGAAACAGGTCATCCTCTTGTTTATCATCTTTGGCTGGATTTGAATATCATAACATGTGCATCCTTGTACTAGGACTGTATGACCATATTTCTGGGGACATCTCCGACTAGAAAATGACTCACCGACATTTTGCTTTTCTTAGATGATGGTGCCACACCTACAGTACAATACTTGAAGCAGTGATGCCTGGATGCCTGCTTACAACTCAACAGCATGTTTGGCCTATTAGTCAGAAAGTTCTTTGTGTACTTTTCCACATATTGTTCCAAGTAGCAAATTTGGTAGTAGAAGCAGAGAAGTACAAGAAAACCTATTATTATTTACATAATCTTATTTCCTGATTTAAAAAAAAACCTCATATTACATCACCTCAGCAGCATCAACCAGGGGTGAGAGAGTAGATGCAATTTGTGTATAATTTAGCGAAATAACCAAATTACTTCAATGGCTGCTCATCTGCACTTCACACATGTGATAAAAACCTTCTGTTGAAAATATGGCTGTTAAATGTGTTTCTCAAAAGATGTTTTCACTGTCACACAGTGTGCTCACATCCATCTTGTGTTTGTGTAGCTGTATGTTGTCTATACAAACTGTGTGTGTTTTGATCCTGTTTGTCAAGATGTGTATGTGTGGCTCTTCCTGTCGGGGACCTTTCTCTCTTTCTTCCGTGTTGACACACGTGTGCTCGCAGTGACATCTGTGAGAGGTGAAAAGGGCTACGCACATCACACGTCATGCCATCATCTGAGTGAGAAACAAAAACAATCGCACTTCCCCACACACTCAAACACAAATGCACACGTGCTTCTTTCAGCCAGTAGCCACTGGGGAGACATAAGGTGTGGCATTTAGGGAGACCATGGCCTTAAGTGGCAGCCAATATGAAGCAGGTTTGCTAGCTTTTATTTGTGGTAGTATATAAATTTTAGTATAGTTTTAGCTGCAACATGATCATATCTATTTGTAGTCAATATAAGATCAAAGTGTCAGATCCACTCAAAAAACAAACTATGTTGACAGGAAAGTGCTTGCAGGTATCGTACTGTAGCAGTCATTCGAATAAAACCCTGGCCATACACTTGGCAAACCCTTTGTTTGTGTCATCTGCAGCTCAGGAAACAATAACATTCTTAGCCAGGGATTTCTTTTGTTCCCTTTCTAGCCCAAGGAGAAGAAGAAAAAAAAGAATTTCCCTTGATAAGACAGGAATTTTCAAATGCCCTTTTCATTAGTTCTGCTGCTTGATGGAAAAGTACAGCTCTCTGAGCCCATCACCCATCCACCCACCCAGTCGCTTAGGGTGCCGTCTCTTCTGTGAGTAGAATTAGAGCAATTTGGGAAAACAACTGACGCATGACACAAACTTTCACAAGGGACACCTTCTCATGAGCCAGAAGGACGCTAATGTACTGTATACAGTCAAGCATGTAACTAAGTTGTGTAAGTTGACCATAACTCAGTTAAGTTAATCAAACTTAGTTTACTTTATAAGTATTTTGTCTGGATTAAACTACAGAATTATATAAACATAACACATTTACTAAGTCTGATTGATTTTAAAAGTTACTCCAGATGTTAGGGAGCTTAAGGGAACTGGTGGCTATAAATGAGAAATTCTTGAGTGAGATGATTATTTCATGGCTCATGTTCCATCAGATGGTATTTTTATTCTGGAATAGTTATATTTAGATGTTATATTATGAATGGTTTACTCAAGTGGTTATGTCGTAGATAGTTAGATAGTGCTGGCTACAGGCAAACTATGCTCCTTGAGATTTGTGTTGGTATTTGAGAGAAGGAATATCACTGTTATGCTGGAATAATTGGAATGAATGAATGAATTGTCTGTTTAGTGGTAGTGGTGGTTTAAACTGGGCTAGACTGGAGCCTTCAGCTACATGACACTGATTCTGTCTCAGACTGTCTACCAGCTGCAATGACCTTTAAAGGAAAGGGAAAAAAATAAAAGTAGCATCACATTATTTACCAGTTAGGTAAGGAGGCCAAAGGTCGTTTCCCAGGAATAAGCACAGGGTCAAGATTAGGTAAAGACTCTAGTGACGTTTCTACCAATGTCAAGTCAGCCACTCAACTATTTCAAAAGAAGATGATGCAATTAGAAAAAGATGACTAACCTCAACCTGGACTTGTGTTCTATGTATTAATTATACCTTTTTGCTGCCAATATCAAAGCAAATTAACGGCGATCGGACATGCAAACTGCACGTGTCCTGTTTTGTCCTGCACTGTTTTGTCCCAACTCTTCAGGACACGTGCGCATCACGGGGGTGGTCCCTTCCAAGCCAAACGACCGTTGACCTGTTTGGGTTTGATGCGGCTGGACCCCGACAGCAGGAGAGGAGCAAGGAGCTCCTTTCATGAGCATGTGAATGTCAACAGCGACCTCGGCCGCTAAAGAAACTTGCCCCCAGACCCATTACCAGGCAGGGGCTAGAAAAATAGATGTCCGAAAAACACATTGCATAATGCTTTACATAACGTGTCTCCGAAATTAATAAATGGAGCGGAGAAGCGGAAGAATTGGGAAATTATGTTGAGGCCTTACAGTATTGTGTTTGCGTCCTGGCATGAGGGGCACACGGGAGGGTTTAGAGAACTCACTCACTGTGATGAGTAACGGACATAGCTGAAAGATGGTGATGCTCAAAAAAGAAAGAGAGATAAAATGTTCAAGATCACTAAAAAGCTAGTGATGATGTTTCAGCGCTTAACGAGCCTGGATCGCCTGATACGATATAACACGACAAAACTTAACTAAACAGACTTTTAATTGCTTCCTGTCCTTATCCGTTCTCATTCTGGAAAACTCCACCTCTCGTGTGGGGCTCGGTAAAGCATGTCATAAAAAGGCTTTTCGATAAGATCTCTGTTAACTTTAACTAAACGTGACTTTTCTGAGAAAAGTCGTTGATTACCACAGTGTGGACAATGGCCTGTCTTCACTGTTCTCTGAAGGGTGTAAATGATTATTAGTGATAACGATGTGCAGCACATGGATGCATGCCCAAGTGAAACAACTATATGTGATTATTCATGGCAATGTATGTCAGCTGTGTGTCAAAGTGCTGCTGGTGTCAAGCCTGTTTGTTATTATTTACTCTGGACCAATAATTCAAACCAGTAACAAACACGACTCTGTGGAACTAATATTTGACAATGCAACCGGGTAAACATCCGATTGTAAAAGATGAAGGGTCTGTGCTCTCTCCTTCTAACAGATGACAGGACTTGCTTTATGCTAAATCAAGCAGACAGATGTTGGATTTAGTAAACACACACATGCTGTGTTTTTTTTGTCAGACTTTCAATAACAGCACAACCCAGATGTAGCTATTCTCCTGGGAACAGTGGGGGATTGCATGCATGTTGTCCCTGACTGTACGCAACTGACACAGTTGGAGGTTAAATTCCATGTAAATTGAATTTTTATTCTTCATCAATCACTAATTATGAAATAATGAGCACAAGAGCAGAAATGTGCTCTGTGCTTCTTGTACTGTTGCATAACAGCGCCATTTGTTCGACTGGTTTGCTCAGTGGGAGATGCTCTCAGCAACAGGTATGTTGCAGCCTGAGGTTTATGTAAGCTCTGTTTGTCACTATTACGCTCAAGTCCAAGCTTTTTAAGTTCAGCAGGGTTTCAACAGAGGGGACAGAACTGCAGCTGCAAGTTCAGTTGTCAACTTAACTATTCTGAACAGTTTTGTTGGGCTCACAGTCATCCAGTACATGATTTAGATTCTATTAAGGATCTGTTGATCTGCTGTTAATTAAGTGCATGTGCATGATGGAAATGTAAACATAGTGTATGACTAAAACAATATTAATATAATAACATCATGAGACAGTATTAAATGTAAAAGGAGCAATATAATCCATATTACTATACTTTTATTGCTTGGTTATCATGGAAGGCAAATATAACAACCTGAATTCACTAACTGTATTATCTTCTTGCATTTGGGTAAGAAGCTGAAGGCTTTACTGCTTTCAGCTGATTTCACTGAATTGAAATTTAATCAAGTTGCACTTTTCATTGTTTATTTCCTTTTTATGTCATTGTTTCTGGTAAGCTGATATGTTAATAAGGCTCTGAAGTGTAGAGACAGACATTTATATTGCATTGGGCCTTCAGGTTTCATTTGTCACCTGACACACACACGTTCTATATTTACTCCTCCTTTACTGTAGCTGCTTTGGTGTCAGTCACCTCCTGAGAGGAATATCTGGGTCCTTGAGTCTGGCTAACATTAGCTAGATGTTTAACCTAACATTAGTCACTAAATGTATCTGCCACGTCAGGCATGGAGCATCCAGTCAATTTATCAGGGTCAGGAAAAACAGCTGTCTTCAGCTGATGGATGAGCAGTGAGTATAACCCCAAAGACTGTATGGGCAGCAGTTGTCATAATTATATTATTTAGGCCCTGAAATGTTGTGTTTCTACACAGACTGTTCAGAGCAGCTTTACTCGCCAGAAGCCTTGTACTGTGAGCCTTAAAATAAAGCTGGTGAAGATGAGCTGCACATTGTGTGGTGCCACCATGTCATTGCCAGTGTCAGCCGTCTCACCTCTCTCCTACTGCGTAAGTGAAAGGCATTTTCTATTTCAGCTAACTGGGTCACCCGGCTTTGTGAGGCGGGTTTCGGGCAGTTCGGACACGCAGTTCATTCTCACAAATGGAGTTATATGTCACATTAACAGTGTATGCAAAGGAACAACCATAACTAAGAACATCTGGCCTATTAACACTTTGATTTGCCACATGCCAAATGGGTGCAGATAAGCAATTTGCAGATTAGTGGTGTTTTATAGACTTTTCAAACTGAAGTTTTACTGGTCCAATATAAGCACCAGGTGTTAAGGTGTTATTAAAATCAGCTTATGTTTGAGTAGCACACATCAAATAAAAGGTAAGAAAATCTAAGCTTACAATATTTAATGATATGTTACAGGTACATTATTACTATACTATATATATTACTATAGGTATAGTTAATTTTTTTAAACTCTTTTCGGCTCTTCAGCTTATGGGTTTAATAGTGATATGCCTAATAATGTTTAGTGACATATTTACAATGAAAGGTTTACTGCAGCCAAGACAGCTCATAAAAATATTCTGAAATGAAATCCCACGTCCAATTTGATAGTATCTCCACGGAAACGGCTGTTTCACAGATTTGACACTTTGCTTTTTGGAATTATTTGTTCTAACCTTAAGAACATATACAAAATATAAGTTGCAACACTTCATTTGATCTACTTTTAGTCGTTTTTGCTGCGTAAAATTGAACCAATTCTTTTGTAGAAATGTAGAACAGTAGAAGCATAACGTGAAACACCCAACGTGCTGCTGATCGCGCAGTTCCACCACCTCACCACTGATAAACACTTTTTACCTTCCTACTTTCCCTTTAAAACTATATCGCCAGGGACGCTCCTTTTCCCGACAACGTGGCTAGTCGGAATGTAAACAAAGGATGCCAGTCTCCAAACGACCCCCAAGTTGAAATAAAGCATTTTTGCATCCCCTACATTGCGCAACCGCCCTTTCACGTGTACAGATATGCTTATTGATCATAGCTTATGATTATATATCTGGAGAAGGGGACTGGGGAGACGAACAGCGATCAGATCCACGCGCACACACTATCTTTTCGCATGAGAGCCTGAGGGGAGGGGGTCACTGAGAAGAAGGAAGCCCCCCAGCAAAGCTTGGCGGTGAAACACGACGCTCCAGGAGTTGCCACCATCACATGGCAGATGGAAATTTCCACTCAGTCTCTTAGCTTGTTAAATGGGAAGGGTCTCGAACTCCAGCTCTCCACTATTCCGCCTCCTACCGAAGCTGTCCGCGCCACACCGACACATTAGGTAAGACTACACGCAAATGGTCTTTTCTTCCCTGCATGCGAATTGCTGCTTTATTCCAACCAGCATATTTCATTCAGACTATTAATTTCTAATGTGAGGACCCGGCTGCGCTGCTCACCGCCTGAGAAGAACGTGTAAGAAACCTAAAGACGGTTTGTTGCTCTGTGTGAGTTTGTTTCGTTGATTTGCCACTTTTTGAAGTGCTTGGGTTATTCATTTTTATAAATTTAGGCTGGAGCTGGCGCTTTCTTTTCCAGCGTTGTGCCTGAATTCAAGCACAGTGATTAGCCAGTATAGTCTTTATTTATGCCCTATAGGAAAACCCATCTTAATACTGGACATGCCTTAGACCGAATTATAGTGCGTGATGACATCTAAGTCAGCAGCTGATCACAGGAAGGGACACATTTGATGGAGCTGTTGTGTTTTGTGTTTTCTTTTTTCCTGCTGTGCTGCCGTTTTCCGCCTCTGCTCACAGAAAACACAAAACGCGTCTTTGCATTTGTTGGGCTCTGCGTCCGCGCCTCAGTACGCGGATCACAAATCACACATGGAACAGAATGGGTGAATAATGGAGACAAATATGACTACGGGTAAATTATTGATCATTAGTTTATGTAATAGTGGGGAGACACATGCTGAGTGTGGCCTGTAGGGCTCACTGAGGGCTAATAAATATGTTATGACTGCCTTCACAGGCTCAATGTGTTGACTTGGTTGACTGGAACATATTGTACTAAATTGTTGCTCTAATTTGATCTTGAGTTGGTCTGCAAAAGGGAAAACCATGGGTTCATTAGTTGTTGTCAAATACAGGCCGGATTCTCTGTGACTCTGTGAAACTTCTACAAACATGATTGGTTAGTTTTTTTTACAGTAATGCCTTGTTTAGAAGGGGGATTTTCCATCATGTGTCTTTCCTCTGATGCTTTTCTGACATGTGCTCGGTTGTTGTCACTTTCTTTGCCTACTCTTCATCCTTTTCTCGGGTTCGTTTCAGTGAAGCGCTTAAAGCAGCACCTCCTAATCCGAGTCAAATACAGCAGATCACCGGCTGCTGACTGAAAACAAAGGACAGATTCCCCCAGGAGAATATCTGGGCTTGGGCATATTAAATTGTGTGTTCACGTTTTAGCAATGTGCAATTGAACGCTAAAAATACCTAGATGCCACACTGAGAGCACTTGTGTTCTCTGTGTGGCATCTAAAGCTGTGTGTTAACTGTGCATCTTACATAAGAGGTAATGTCTTTCAGTTAGCGGTGAAGCTCCACCTATGTCTTTGTTAGACAGCATTTTAAGTATGCACTTGTAATAGTACCCCAGTGGGCGTGTTTAATACTGATGGTAAAGCTTTGAGGTGTACGTACAAGAGACTGTGCTCTATACTCACTCTAATGTAAAACAAAGAATAAATAATGTGGGATTTTAATTTAAGAAGAAGAAGATGCAAAGGGCCACTTCAGCTATTTATCCTTGTACTTTCATATAATGTTTGGAAAGACTACATTAGAAATGATTAGAGCAGCAAAATTGAGATTCAACTTTGGTGAATGTAGCAGCATCCTCTGCTAGAATGAATAAATCTTCTTACAGTTTTTGGCTTAACAAATCCTGTGAGCACGAAGAGCACAGTGTAAAGCTGCAGGTGAGAGGAAAATACCAGCAGAAGTTTAAACACCTGTCATTGGGGCAGAGGTTGCACACGGAGCTTCACTCCCTCATTGGCTGTTTGAAAAGAGTGGATCGACACATTTAGGTCAGACCTCCCCTACAGGCAGCTGCTTTTGGATGATGAAACTTGAAATGTGTATGTGCAAATAGGTTCCAAGGAGTGGATATGAGAGGGGGCTGAATGAGGAAGTCGCGTGTTGAAGTTTTCCTCAAATGTTGGCTGTGCCTTTTCTAAAAAAAAACCTCTAAACAAGGAGCATTGTTGCTCTCAGTTTACATCAACACAACATTTCTGAAACAAAAAACTATTTGTGGTAGCTGCTAACGTCATAATTTACAGTTTTGTTTGGGTTTTAACATTATTGTTGCAAATAAAGAGCAGCGAGTTGTAGTCACACAGAATGAGCTGTAGTTCTTTATATTGGATTACTGATATGTAGCCATGCAGTCAATAATACTGTATCTAAATGCTAGGAAGAGATCAGAAGCGGAGGTGAAGTGCCAGAATATCCTACAACGGGCCCCTGGTTAACCAGAGGACATCAGGTTCATGGTCGCTGATGCAGCAGAAAATGAGTTTTACACCCAGTGTAAAGTCAAAAAAGCAAGTGGACGCACGAGCCAAAATGTGCGTTTGTTTAAAGGCAGCAGATAATCTAAATAAACACTTTGACATTAGTGTAAAACAGAAATGACTGGATTATGACGCTTTTTCTGTGGGTGTTTCCTATAGATTCTGAGAAGCAGAGAACTTTTTATTCTGTAAACATGTTGACTTGCTGAGTGGGCAGTCTGCCAAGTACAAGCTGTTTAATTCTAAATTATACAAATCACAAATCAAGACACACGGTGAAAAAAAGACAAAACGAGTTTAGTCAAGAATAAACAGTGCTCTTGAATTAATTAGAAGAAGAAGTTCACTTGGAACTTTTGTGTCGTCCTACGTTTGCTAGAGTCAAGGTCGAAACCTTGAGCTTGTTGAGTATTGTTGCGTAGCAACATGCCATCGTCATCAGTAGGACACATAAGCTGGCAAATCAATACAAACTGATAAGATAAAGTGAGCGAGGGTCCCCAGTGGTGGGTTCACAAACAGTGTTAGGACACATCAGGATTATGTTCAAACGGTCAATATGATGTTTGCTAAAGATCACCCTTTCATTTCGCTCAACTCAACACAGAGTCAGAGATTTCATCAGTGACTTTTCCATTGTTGGCTGTGAATTCTGTGCAGTTTGTTTCTTCAATATTTTTTATGTTCCTTTTGAATCATTAGGGAATTTCAAAGTTTTTGCCTGTTTTTTACAGTTTCACAAAGACTGTTTTGTCCCAGACCACATAGTTAAAAATCATCACTGTGCATCAGCTGGGTCAGTCAAAAGAATGTTGTTGAATCACAAAAGTGCTAAAAGAGAAATACTTGACTTTTGCAGGAACACAGTAACCGGACTTTTAATCAGTGGACGGGCTGAAGTTGAGCAAGGCCAGACGATGAATGTTGATCGTGGCCAGAAGCACTGCACACCCTCCACGTATGCAGGCTGCAGAATAGACTGTGCAGCTGGAAAATCCGAATATTAGCCAGGTTTAAAAAATGTAAATGTGTGTTTCTGATTGACAAGGGACAAAAGCAGGCGTCAACAGAACACAGCTTGGCCTCACAGGCCATAGGCTTTCAAGCAGAAAAAGAAAAGCTGAACAAGGCATGGGGGAGTTGTCTGAACACGCCTCATACGGTATAACACATTCATCCCATGTGCAGGCTCACACAAAGTGAATAATCTAGAGGAAGGTGATCAATTCATGCACCTTTTGCAGCTTTCTCAGTTTTACCAGCTACTGTATGTGACACAACGATGACACGGCCTGAGTGACTAGTTAGCTGAAAGTTCAAACTGCTCACTTTTACTTGCTATTACAAATTAAGCTACAGCCTGGAGATGATTAGCTTAGCCCGTATAGTCACAAAAACGCCAGTGTGGGAACGAAATTGTATATATCAGATGTGTGGTGTTATTAAACAGCGCTTAGGAGATGATATAAACGTCCCATGATAAACAAAGAAACACCAGCATGCCACTCAAATTAACGAATGTCCTGTTTCCTCTTCCTCTTTCACACACAGCCGGAATCCGCCGCCACATTTTAAAGAAACTAGTGTCCTCGTTTTTATTGTAATGTATTAATGTTTAGACTGAGTCTGAGAGAAAAGTCATATTTTGTCATACAGCCAATGATTCACCAGCAGCATGTGTGATGTATTTGCAGCTGGTCACATGGGGATGAGATACAGACGTAGTTTATAGACCATGGAATTCTGGAGCATAACAATCAGTGACAAACTTGTCGTGGATGTTGAGTTACCCATTCAAATAATCAAAGGTACAGCGCTGGGATTTTTATTTTGGTCATTAAATTAGGTAATAACCCTTTGATCTATGATGTCCAGTCCATGTCCAGTTGTTTACATAGAGATGTCAACATAGTTTGCAGAAATGATCACATTTACACACTGATGTCGGGAAATCCAATTAATTATAAATTACCCAAAAAGAAACGTGTTACACTGGGTGTTAGAGTTTCAGTAGATGTCGTTTCTGTCCCGAAGCCGGGGACAGTTGAAAAAGGGTGTGTTAGTCCACATGGCTGACGGGGAACAGTCTGAGTAAACATGGTCAACATTTATTAGTAAGGCTCAAAAGAAAACTGAAAACTGAACCCAATTAGAGGCTTTTGTCCAAGCCAGACCTGCCTGTACTGGACAGAGTAGGACTTTTAGGGATTCTAGATCCTACAATCTCCAAATACACACTGTGTTCAGCCACAATGATTCAACAACATCTTTCTTTGACAATTTATTGCACCACTTTCTGAAAAGAATTTAGCTTAAAAAGCCTGAAGACAAAATGTGAGGGTTTGCATTATACATAATACATACTAGTTACTGCATTATCACTATTTCACAGAGATTTCAGTTAAACACGTTTCTTTACCTCAACTGGTGTTGTTGGTTGCTGTGCTTTTGACCCAGAACCCTCAAGTTGACCCCACCCCTGTTTGGTATGTGGTGGGACTGGCTTGGGGGCGGTTCTATAGCCACAGGTGATTGACTACACACACACACATACATCTAATGATACTTATGCAAACTAACCGTGTGTATCTATTACCTTGGAGTCCTAGTTAATTTTGCTTTAAATGTGTCCATCGGCACTGGACATAAAGGACTATAAATTAAAAAATGTGAAATAACGTGCATTTGCAGGAAAACTGTACATTTAGTAATTGGTGTGATTTGCCGTTATATTTGTCTAATTACCAATGATATTGGGTAAGTTTACTTTTTTCTATCGTCGCAGTGTTTTATCTGAACTTTTTTTGAAGCTTTAAACAGAATCAAATCTAGATAAGCAACTGCATCTTTGTCCCGTGCACCTGCCTTTGCAGCAGCACGAACACGACCTTCGGTACAGCAACGTCCTGAAAACGCAGCCCTCTGATTGGTTGGATGGCGGCACATCCTACCTTAGAACGATGGACAGTTGCCCATAGTGAGACTAGAGTGAGTTGTTTGATGCATGTGCTCACATCGGTCCACCCATGGTCATCGAGCCGCTCTGTGCTCAGCCCCTCATCACATGTATTCAGCACATATACTCAGCACCAATATAAAACTGGAGCAGCAGTGGCTATTTAACTGCACTGGTCTGTGCCACCATCAGATTATAAATCTAATGAACATTATTGACACTAAAGGAGAAAAACATTAAAACATTCATCTCAGTTGTAAATGTGTGGTGTGTGTGCGTGTGTGTGTCATACCTTGATGCTCTAAGGAGGGGCGAGTGTGTGCTCCCATTGGTCAAAACAGGTCCTCCCTCCTACCTTTAAAATCCCATAGCTTCATCTGAGTTACCCATGTACTGCTTGTCTGTCGCCTGCCTACGCTAGACAGACTAGTAGTGTGAAGTATATTTCTTCCAAAAGGGAAAAAATAGAGGACGAGTCCTGGAACGTTTTTAAAAGAACTTTTCTGTAAAAGTGAGTACCTGAGCGTTTTGGTTGCACTTTTCCAAAAGGTTTTAACAAAATGTGTAGTTGAGGTGTTTCCTCTGTGTATTGGAATGGAAAACCCTTCTAGCTGCAACAGGGTGTGTTTGAGGAGCTGTCATGGAACACGTAAACTAGAGATTCTGAAGTCGTTCGAGCTTGAAGGAATTATGCTCTGAAGCAAGAGTTTGTTTAGGTGGGCAAAGAGTTTAAACATGTTGAACGCAGCGTTATTCACAAAATATGTTTCAAGTGGTTCCTATGCAACACGCAAATATAAGCATGACATTATAACTTTGCACTAAAGTGTCCATTCTGGCAACGTCACACATGACTGACACATTACAAAAAACAAACAAACCTTAAAGCTTCTCTTTTCTTACAGGTTCCTCATTTCACACCGTTCTTTTGGTGCTTGAATACCTGTCGCCACGGTTATTTGTTAGTCAGGGTGTAATTCCTTATTTTCCTTCAATATGGTATTTCTGTATGAGTGAGACAAACAGCCCCATGATTAATTAAGAAGCTAGTAGCATTTGTAATCATATGGGCATTGCTTGCTGTCTTCTGCTCGTTCTTACATAACCTACGAACTGAAGTGTGAGGCCACTGTTGGTCTTTCAAAACATGAGTAAAGGCCAGTTGGTGGCGGCGCTCAGGCGACCTCATGAACCCATTGCATCCTTGATCTTGTTGTTTTTTGACTTAATTGCAGTAAGTATTCTCAGTGCCTGTTAACCCTCGTTGTAATATTGCCCTAAAGCTCTAAGCAAGAGGTATATTTTTTAAATTTTATGCTACTTTATTTAGAGGCTGCAAAGCAAACTTGCAAGACATAAAAATGGTTATACAGCTTAGCAGCTTAACTGTATGAGGCTCTGTGGTTGCATCATTCCCCACGTTTCCTTTTCAAGGTAACATAACAGACAGCCCCTCAGTTCCAAGAAAAGGATGGATTGTTTGTTTTATTAAGGCCAACTTACATAGGAAATCTATTGCTATAAACGTTGATGTTTTTCTTTTCTAATAGTTTGTTTGTTGTTTTGTTGCAGAGACACTTGCAGCTCAGAGAAGCCTGAATCTTTGAAAACCTTGAATTCCTCTTAATTCTGAAAATCGTGCTGCCATGCCGGGAGTCGTGGATCGTATGGAGCTAAGTAAAGTCCCAACAGAGGCTGATGACGACAGCACCAACAGCCTGGACGACCACTACACAGAGGCCATGGACTCTGAGAAAGGCACTATTAACAGGTCAGCGCGACGTCAATGAGCCACAAACATACCAGATATAGTGACTTTTACACATTTAATCTAGTGTCAAACCATTTTATGAAGCAATAGAAGAAGTGAAGAGGAACAAAATTCTAGTTTTAACTTGATACTTGCAAGTTAATTATGTGTTGCCTCGCATCAATTGACATCTTCTATTAAATGTTTGTCATCCACAGCTCATACCATGTCACACAGAAAGTATGAACTTCCTACTGTGACATATGCTAACTGAGCTTTGTGTTTGCTGGTCTTTGCAGCCAGTTTATGGACGACAATGATGACGCAGAAAACCAGAAGTTCCTTTCAAATAATGGGATCATGAAGAAGAAGAAATACGCTGAGTACAATGAAGAATATGTAAGAGGCTTCACATGACTGACAGTACAATTCTCAGTACTTTTCAAAGGTTAGATTGAAGGTGATGCAGATGTTTGCCGTCTCTCGTAGCACCCAGGTCACACCTCCTTCGGCATGTCTGTCTTCAACCTGAGCAACGCCATCATGGGCAGTGGCATCCTGGGTCTGTCCTTCGCCATGGCCAACACCGGCATCGTGCTCTTTACGTGAGTTTTCTTTAAAAATGTACATTTTGTGTTGTGGTCTTATTTAGAGCATTTGTGCAGATGTGAATAATCTCATATCTCAGACATCCTGTTGCATGTGATCATTCAAAGTTCGCGGAGTGGAGCAACATTTTGTCACTGATTTCACACATATATCCACCACATGTTGGCACAAAAATATTCACTCTAATCACATTACTGCGTGAAATACGAGGCTGTTTTACCTCGTGGAAATACTTGAACTCCTGCACCCTGTGCCCTCGGTTCACCTGCCATCTTTCAGCCAGTCTTGTCTGTGTCGTGCATTCGCACAGTCAGCATTCATGGCTGACTTCCAACATCCAACACCCTGCTGTCACGCTACACCTGTCAGTCCCACCTATTGCCCATGCCCCTGCTGCGTGGCCACCCTGAGCTGGAAGTGTTACAGAGACTTCACACGTAGACAGCGTCACTTGTCTGAAACCCAGTCTCACTGAGCAGCTCAATATTACTGTACCTAGTGCTTAATGGTGAAATAGACAGAATAAGACAAACGTCCGGCAACAGGACCTCGTCCTGTACGGAAATCTCCCTGCTGACAGACAGTATGTCTTCTGAAGAATGCAGCTGACAGACGCCCCCCCTCCAAATGGCACACAGGTCTAAGCAGCTGCAGTGAGTCAGACTTACTTTCAGTATCAAGTAAAGAAATATCAAAGACCACACCATTAAATGCCCTCCTCCCAAATTCTTCCCAATGCCTGTTTTTTTTTTTGGTATCACTACTGGTACCAGTTTAATTATGATCTTGTCTTTCTTCTCTTTGCAGTTTCCTCCTCGTCGCCGTGGCGATCCTCTCCTTATATTCTGTACATCTTCTCCTTGTGACGGCCAAAGAAGGAGGTTAGTGTTTCAGTTTACAGAGGCAGTCAGATGATCAGCAATATGATTATTTTAGTAGGTTCACCTGTAAGCGTTGTTTTATTTGTCCAATTTCCTCTTCAATCTTTCAACATAAGAAAAGAATAAAAAAATACACATATTTTTATTAAGTAAATTGTGTCTTCTGTCCTCACAGGATCCCTTATTTATGAAAAGCTGGGAGAGAGAGCATTTGGTTGGCCGGGGAAAATAGCAGCATTTGGATCTATTATTATGCAGAATATTGGCGCTATGTCCAGTTACCTTTTTATTGTCAAGTATGAGCTGCCTGAGGTCATCAGGACCTTCTTGGGTCTACAAGAAAACTCTGGGTGAGCGTGTGATTTTTTTTGCTGAAAACAGTTTTGGATTTGCCTGTCGCCTTCTCTGATTTTAACCTGTGGCCTGGGTTTGCAGTGAATGGTACATGAACGGAAACTACCTGGTGGTGTTTGTATCGATCGGAATCATTCTGCCTTTGTCTCTTCTTAAAAATCTAGGTATGTATAATCAGGTACAAGTATGTGATAGTTTTTTAAAACGATATAATGTTCACCATTTTTCTCCCACATACATTTAATATTTCTGCTCTACATGGACTCCTCCTTTCTCTAAATGTAATACTTTCAGCTGTCATTAGCTGCCGTAAACCAGAAGTAATACAACACTGGTTGAGCCCTGAGAGTTACAGTAACACAACACTGATATTAAGCCTGTAGTCAGCCCTGCTGGGTTTTATGGACGAGTCAGATGAACCTGATGAGTCTCAGCTTCACACAAGCACATATCCTGGTTAGTGAGATGACTGAATTAAAGAATGTACATGTGAGAGCAGTGTAATTTATTAGATGACAGAAACCGTCATGGTGGTACAGTAGATTTGTATTTCTGTTGGGATTATTCACTGGTCTGCTCAGGTCTTCATGCTTCATTTACAGTTCAGCTAAGTTCTGCCAATAGTTGATGTATTTGTCTATTTCTAGATATGGGTCACATCACATTCTAGGATGTCAGCCATGTTCTAGATGGCTGAGCCGAAAGCTTAAAAGGACAGAACAGAATTGTAGACTGATAAAACACAATATTGTTGTCAGTGAACTTGTTTTTGTTGTTTATTTTTTCTTTGGTTGTTTTTCAAATCCCTGATGTGTTGTCCTATTTAGGCTACCTGGGCTACACCAGTGGGTTTTCCCTTTCTTGCATGGTCTTCTTCCTGGGTGTGGTAAGTTCAATCTTCAATCAGTGTGACCATACATGATTATATATGAGCCTCTCATGTAATTCAGGTGTAGAAAAATGTATTGTCCCACTCCTCTAATGACACATTGGGTTAGAGCCTTTAATGTTTTGGATCACTCATTGCTTTCATAATCAAGAGCCATCAAAAAGTCAAGTTGAACCAGGGCTCAATATATAAGATGAGTGAACCTTAGTCCAAAACTGCTCATGTTGTGCTGCATCCACTGGATGTGTAATAATACTTTTTAGCTAATATGTAAGTTGGCAATGAGATGTGTTAATGTTTTTGGTTTTTTTAGGTGATCTATAAGAAAACCCAGCTGCCGTGCCCGCTGCCATTCTTTTACCACAACTCCAACCTCAGCATGAATGGCTCAGATATGTCGGGCTTGTACGCATTGCAAAATCGCTCGGCGCTCATGGATTTTTCCCGAGCTGACGTTTCTCCAGCGGTCCAGGGGAGCCAGGACGCCAGCCACTCCACAGGCATTCACTTCGCGCCTCACCCCGACGACGAGGAGATGTGCACGCCCAAATACTTTGTGTTCAACTCACAGGTACAGTGGGAATGGTGGACTACAGGTTTGCTTGTGCTGCTGAGACTTGTTTGGTAAAGGTGGGGGTTTAAGGGCGTGTTCGGGCATTGTGACATTGTGTAGGCTTTACATTTATATTACCATTGAGACACTGCTATTTGCATTAACCCAGTTAATCAAGGGATCAAATTAATCTAATAGACATTGTGTCTTTTATGACTTTTCTTTTGTGTCTTTTGTGCCATTTTGGATTTGTTCAATTCACAAGCGACTAAAGCACAGTCTCAAAGAATCTTAAAGACAAGTCCAAAGAAGAACTAGTTCTGACTAAACAAACACTTAATACTAAACACACTTGAGAACTACAACTGAAAGCAAGCATGCATGTACAGTATACTCTATGCCTGCGTGAGATGAATTCAATGAGTCTCTTAAAGCAGCAAATGTTTTAGAAAAACAAGACACACCACAGTGACAGATGCCTTAGAGTAGATGACATTAGCTACGTCTCATTCTGAAGTGTTTCTTTGTGGGTGTGTGATGAACAGAATTATTACTGAGGGAATATAATCATTTCTGGTTTGGCTCCTGTAAAACTCAAAAGCCAACAAGTTGCAACTTTAGCATCACCACGTGTCTCACCATGTTTCATGTTCTGTCTCGTGTGTTAGAAAAATTTGAAGACCTATATTTGATCTGCATGCCGTACATTACACAGCTTAGAATTGTTGACTTTGTGCGTCTTGGGTCCACAGACAGCTTACACGGTACCAATCCTGGCATTTGCCTTCGTCTGTCATCCAGAAGTCCTGCCTATCTACAGTGAGCTGAAAGAGTGAGTGTGTGCTTATTCTCTTTCCAAACACGCATGCAAACTGTGTCGATACTCATTTTGCTGCCATGTCTTGATCCCACTGAATATGTCTGTGTTGCTTCTAAAGTCGCAGCAGGAAGAAGATGCAGAATGTTTCCAACCTGTCCATCTTGGCTATGCTCATCATGTACATGTTATCGGCGCTGTTTGGCTATCTAACCTTTTACGGTAAGAGCAATATTACACACAGGTGGATAGAACAGAAAACGCTGAACAACACATACTAGTATGTAGCTTTAACTGGCCTTAGTTTACTTATTGAGTATCCTGTTTCTCTATTTGCACAGATAATGTGGAAGCTGAGTTACTTCACACGTTCACAAAGGTCTATAAATTTGACACCATGTTGCTGCTGGTGCGTCTGGCTGTTCTCACTGCCGTCACCCTGACTGTCCCCATCGTGCTGTTTCCTGTAAGTACATCACACTTAAGCGCACTGTCATGTGTGAAGAAGGCTAATGTTTTCATTCAGAGACAAAAAGGCCACAGAAGCTTTTTCCTAGTGGCTTTACTGTGAAGTTCCTAAAAGCACAGTCGTCTTTTCCTTTATCATCTGCGTCAGCATCATTAAGTGGAGCCTCGTTTAGGCTAATTCTAATTGGATTAATTATTCTAATTGGACTTACGTCAGAGCTCACAAACACCCTCTTCAGACACACACCACCCTTGTAATTCAAAAATGTCACTGCTGCCCTCCACCCAAGTCCAGGCGGCAGCTAGTGAAGCATTTCCTTTCATTCAGATCATTCTGCTGACATACTTCAGTTTTTGTTTTGGTGCAGAATGTGTGTTTTATTGTTTACGGCCTAGTTTGCACGCGGGCTGTGAAGCAGCACACCCCTCAGTAACACACCCAGCAATGCCTACGCCCAAAGGTTTCTTCCTTTTGTGTTTCCCCATCGTGGATTAAAAGCGGCTTAAGGGTTGACCTGTGTGTCGTACCCAGTTACCAAAACATACCAGCTCACCTCCCAGTCATTCACACGTTCTTGTAAAGTATACACATGGCTCACGTCCCTCTCCATACATGGCCTGGGCTAATTCTGGCCATGACCATATCTGACAAGAGAATTAAATATCTGATGGCCAGAGGAAGTTATGCTGTCATTTTAGCTTTTATAAACGCACACGGGCACGCAGAGCTGGATTTGTGTAAAGACAAACACCTGGTTTTCTGAGACGTGTAGTTACCCACAGTTACCACAAGAGGGCGCAAGCGCGTCGTGTTGATGGTCCATTAGTGGCATAAAAGTGGTGACAGAGCATGATGCAGCACATGAACACACATGCTTTCATACATAGAGAATATACTGTGTATTCTTTTAAATTCACTGCCTGTCACAAACACACACATATACAGGCATTATTGAATATTCTGAGCCCTTATCCCGAATCACACACACCTCGGCAGACACAGCTGTTTTTTCTGTCACAGGGAATGTGACAGAGGATCCCCCTCTCTCTCTGCAGTGGAAGTTTACAGGCTCAGGGTGGACAGTGGAAAATCCCTCACCCTGACCGCTACCATCAGGGACACAGAGGGGCGGAGCCACAGAATCAGGGGGTGAGCTGCCAGGGGAGGGAGAGAAGAACATAAACTTCAGCTGTGGGTCACAGATAATATTTAGAAATCTGTACCTAGATCCCTATCAAAGATAGCAGATAGAAATTACATGATGATGGCCTGTGGCGACAATGGGAACACAATAGATTCTAGGAAGACAAAATATGCAGAACGCGTGAGATAAAGGAGGCAGTTTATGCCCATGCAACTGAATTTCACAACGACAAGTGTCACGTTCTGTCACAAAACGCTGGAACGTGTTCTTGATAAGAGTGTTAAGGGCTATGGCTTTTCCAGAACAGCGAGGTCTCTCCCCATGAAGTAAAAATATTTCTAGCAAAGCTTCGCTAAAGACGAGATCACATCACCCAATACAGGAGTCAAGATGTGGCCAGCGTCTCGTGTGTGTTGTAGTATGGCTCACAGACGAACTGGCAGGGGCAGCATGCACGAGGTGGAGGATATGTACTGAGGCAGAGGGGAAGGCACAGGTGAGTTGGGTTAGGTGATGAGACTGCTAATGGGAGACAGAATGGAAATGAGGAAGTGGGTGTGGCTGGATGTAAGAGGGGCTGGCGGGTGAGAGACCCGGCAAAGTTCCTTCCTCACAGGTCTGTCAGTTCGGTCAAATAGGTTCTGCGTGAGACCATTTGGTAACCAGCAACAGCAGAGACTACATATAAGACCACAGTCTGACTTTCTAACAGGATTAGGTTATAATACAACAAAACCAGGACTGGTGTGGGAATCTGCTGATGAATATGAGACAGAAGTTAGTGTGGTTGTGTTTTTTCTGTATAACATAAAGTCTAAGTCTATGTGGAGCCATGTGAGCCCACTACACAAGACAACAGCTGCTGCTTGGGACTATAATAGTCTGCTTTGCCACATTTAGAGCAGTTTGCCAAAAGCCAAAAGTCAATCAGCAGATGCTTGGGACATTCACTAAACACTGTGATTACACACATCTCCCTTTTCCCCTGGTGTGGCTCAAACCTGAACGAAATAAAAGCTCTTAACTTTACACACAAACAATAGCGAGAATATAGTGAGACAAATGTGTGTGTCACTTTATGCGTTTGCTTGTTTTTGTGTCACAATAGGCAAATTCTACACTGACGTGTATAAACAGGTTTTGCATGTGTAAACCTGCATGAGAGTGTATGAAAGAGCATGAGTCAGTGCAGGTATTAGCTTTTATTGTTAGGAGATATTAATGTGAATGAAAGTGTTGAGTTAGTGTGTGTGTGTGTGTGTGTGTGTGTGTGTGTGTTGGGAATGTTTAATTAACTCACTGTCACTGTTGTTGTGGTTGATTTAGCAGCATTGCTGTAGCTCGCTTAAAGGATTGATGAAACAAGACTCAGCCAAGATTCCTTGAATCCTCCTGACATTAAAACGCTGCTGACCTTCAGATGGAGATTAACATTAGCTTTGTCTGCTGCTATCCCTGGCTCCAGTGGGCAAGTACTGTATGTGACCAGAGCAGCCGGTGTGTATGTGTGTTAAGGTGCAGTCACGTGGAGGATGGATGCCGACAGAGGTTAGATCACACAGGTCTCTGGCAGGATCCAGTAAATAATGAAGGGGTTTATGTGGAGTCAAACATACCCCAGTTCTCAGGCTGCAGCAGGAGACTGAAACCATGGGAGAGACTGGGCCGAGTTGATAAAGAGCAACATCACCTTTCTCTTTTACTCTTGAACTTTAGTGCCTGACTCTAAATCTTCAAGTCTCGCCATTATTTTGTACCAGTTTGTCTTTTATCCAACTGTTAAGTCTTTCTAGACTTCACAGCACATCTATAGTTTGCTGTCTTGTTGAATCCAGATCTGGCTGCAACTCGACACACCACAAGCTCTGTATGTGCTGTGTGTGTACATGTGGGTGTCATGTCTCTGGCAGGTACAGAGTAAGGAGCTAAACACAAATATAACCTGGGGGGACTTCAAAGGTTCTGTGCCATTTAACAGCTGGATGCCGAAGAGTGTGGAACCTCGGAGAGAAATGCCACGTCCAGGCTCGAGTTTTCTGCACCGACCTAATTATGCAACAGCTGGGGGTAGGGTGGGGCGGCGTCACACTCAATTCACGGGCATTATCTGGCTCATAAAATTAGTTTTAGCCAAAAGCTTGACATTTGTGTGCCAGCGGACATTAAAGAGCAGGCTCCTGGGAGCTGTGATGGAGGAGGTCACTTTAATGTGAAAATCCAGATAAGAAATTATGTTCTGTGAAGCTTTTCCTCTGTAAAGTATTGTGTCAGCCACAAGTGCAGTTAAATGTTGTGGCAGCTTATGTCTTAATGGAGAGCTTGTATGACTAAGAGTGAACCGACAGTAGTAAAACACACCTCCCCCCCTGCAGGCGAATCCGCCCTCTCACTACTGGCTGATGCAATCCCATAGTTCTGTTGCTCTGCTGGAGATAATCCCTTGTCTTTTTGCTTATTGTAACCTTCCCTCCCTCTGTTGCCTGAGAGCTCAAGTCACCTCAGGTTTTTCCTGATCGCCAGCGACCTTTCACCCAGTAGCGGCTTGACCAGGCTGCCTTTGGTTCAGCAGCACCAGGCATCTTAGCTGGGATCTTCTGATTCTCACTCTCACACACAAAAAGTCTCAAAAACACAACATTAGCCTCTTGATTGTTGACACAGTTGTTTCAGTGACTAAGTGCTGCATCAGACTGAAGTTCTAATGATATATCCGTTTGACAGAAACAGACACAATAGACAACTTTGATTATTTTGTGTTGAGGCCAAGACTTAAATGTTAGTGTTGTGTGTTTTTCCAGATCCGCTCGTCCATCACCACACTGCTATTCAGTAATCGAGAGTTTAGCTGGATTCGCCACATGTTGATCGCCGCAGCCATTCTGGTCTTCAACAACATGCTGGTCATCTTCGTCCCCACCATCAGGGACATCTTCGGCTTCATCGGTGAGTGACAAAAACCCATTTTATTAGGTAAAGACGTTGGAGGTACAGCGGCTTAAAGTGTCGCGTGAGCCGTGTGTGACCATGGGACCTAATACACTAATGTCCTCGACGTAGAAATGTGCAATATGCAAAACTTGCATTTCACAAAGGGAAACGAATGACACCACTGTACAAGCTGACCACTCAGGAGACTGCAGCAGGTGGCGCTAATACTGAGCTATCAGGTCATGGCAAAAAACAAAAAAAACTTAATAATTTCCAAATAATATGTTGTATTTTTAGTTCATTTAATCCTTTGTGCCTTTTGGGGCCCTAATATGTTTAAAGCTGGTGTCTGATTGTCTTCTTGATTGTGTTGCAGGTTCCTCTGCAGCCACCATGCTCATCTTTATCCTACCTGCTGCGTTCTACCTCCGCCTGGTAAAATCTCTGCCATTTCGCTCTCCACAGAAAATTGGGGTGAGTGTGAAGAAACATGCAGTCTTTCGACTTTCTCACCGTATCGTCTTTCTCGCTTTCTCCCCTGAGACGAGGAAAACATTTTGAAGATGTAACCCAGACCCCATCTGTGAATCATCACACATCTCAAACCTCCTCTCTCTCATTGCTGTCTCTCTCCAGGCGTTCGTCTTCCTAGTGGTGGGAATCGTCTTCATGATTGGCAGCCTGTCACTCATTGTCCTCGACTGGATCCACAACCCGCCGGGCTCCGGCGGCGGTCACTAAGTCCATTTCCTGCCCTGCTACACATTAGGTACCCATCACCATCTTCTCCCCAGCTGGTGAAGTCAATACTCTGGGAGTTCATCAGCAAATCCCAAACAATAATCATAAAACCTTCCACTTAGACTGAATGTGCTGCACTGGGCTAAGACATGATAAGTATTTCCCTGTGAGATACAACATAACGGAAGGAACATCTTTTAGGCCTGGATGTGCCACAACACTACCCCAGAGAAGCCAGAACGTCCTAAAGTCATCGCTTTTGTCTCCAGCTACGAGGGAATGGAACAAAGCCGCACGCTGTGCACCCCTCACCTAGCGTGGATCTGTGACTTGCAGGGCTGAAAAAGCAATGTTCCTCAATACAACTGTGCGCTTGAAGGACATTTTGGAGGAGCATCGTCCTCCATGAAACAACGAGCACTTCCAGCATTACATTTTAGCATTACGTGCCAAGACACCAAACACACACACACACACATTAAAACCACTGTCACCTGCATTCTCAAGCAACTACTCTGAATATTCTGAAGCATTAGTTCACTCAAAGACATGGTCAGTCAAAAACAACACAACACTTTCAGTATTACTGTCACAGAAGGATTTGACCCTTCGAGCTGTATGAATGTACATTAATAAGTGATTCTACTGAAGAAATGAGTGCTGTACATAATATCTTACTTGACCTCATTTGACTCATTTCCATTCAGACTGTACCAAGCTGAATGACCATTTCCAACACGCGGTGTAGACGCCTGCTGGAACCTGTTGGGCACTTGAAAGGGCTGAAGAGCTGGCGTGTATGAAATCACAGTATGCTGTTATATTCAATGTATTAGCAAAAACGCATGAACAAAGATATGTATTTTACAAAAGTTGGATCAAAGTGAAAACTCTTACTCCCTCCAAAGTATGAACGAACTGTAATTATGCGATGTCCATCTTAAAATAGCAGCTTGATTATTTAAGATTTGAGTATTTCTTACTGACAGATTGAGAAAAAAGAAACAAATAGTCTGGTCTGGAACTATTCCAGGTGTGTGTGGCCTTGTCATAATTAGCACCATCTCCTCATTGTAAAAGCACAATGTACTGAAAACTGTGTGTAACCCCTGTTCAGCCATGGTGCTTCTTTTCATTTAAACGCTGCAGCGTTTGCCTTTAAATGGTCACGGTCATCTTTTTAGAGAAAAAACATGTTAGCAGAATACACGGGTCACGTTGTCAAGTCAAAGTTCGCTTATTTTGATTATTTGCCCGATTGTCACATAATCAGCTTCCCTCATTGTTTTACAGAGTTGAAACTAATCACTTGCACGTTTTCAAATTCTTAATGCCTTCTTATTTAATTTTGGATTCACGTACATCCTGTACAACAGGTGCATTTCTTTGGATGATTGACGGCATCCATATCTCAGATCTGCATAATTTCACCTGCTCTCCGATGCCTGAACACATACAGCCAAAGTGACAACCTTTACAGATCCTTTGTGGATCTACATACAAGACAAAATAGATATTTCAAATGAAATAATGTATATTGTGCATGTTTTTGGATTTCAAACATGGTCTTTTTGGACAATTGTATATGTATCTGTAAATAATCTATATTTTATGGTACACTTGACTCATTGTGAGTGGGTTGTTGGGGGAGTCTGCCTTAGTCTTCTGCAATTGACCATTTGTTTTAGTATATATATAAATATATATATATTATGTATTAGACTTTTTTTCTTGCTGTTCAACAGTAGATTTTTTTTTTCCTTATTTGAAGCTTGTATATTTGTAGAAAATTTGGTTTCTATATATTCATTTTGTTGTTTTAATATGTACTCGTCATATCAGGATGAATTAATCAACAACCTACTTCATAGCGCAGTTTTATAACACCTAGAAGCAAGGTAAGACGACTTTAATATAAGGATCATGTGACAACACCACAGCGAGGTTCGTAGAACACTTATCTTTATAAACGCTCATGATTTTTGTGCTGTTTGTAGAATGGCATCACCCAAAAAACCACAACAACAAAAAGCAGAACAATCCTACAAACTCGTTAGCTGACCTTGGCTTACTATGTACGCCACCGCTGTCACAGAAAAACCTTTACAAACCCAGTTTTAGTGCGGTTTTCTTTCTGTGGTGTCACTTCAGCTGACTTGTCTACTATGTCTGACTGGTTTAATTTAACTTTAAGAATGCCACTTCAGAAGTTCTGCTCACTGACAGAACCGTTTCACCACCCTTTTAGCATCTCAGGTATTCAATTTGATGGTTTTTTATTTTGTCTCTCTTTTGGATTCCATTTTAAATCTTTTCACTTCCTTTGCATGATTGAGCCGAACTGTACAGGTCTGTTGCATATTGTGCTGGCCTACGTGAGTTGTAGGCTTGTGGATTTGTAAAAGCAGACAAATCACCAGCTAATGTAGACAGTTTTGAGCAAGAACTTGTACAGAGCCACCTACTTTATTTTTCTATGGACCCTCAGCCACAGAGAAGCAGGCTGCCCGTTGTTTCTGTGGTTTGGTTATGCTTCATGTACATGAGTTCATTTCAATCACGTTTGTAATTCTCCCAAAGGGGGTGATTTTTTTGTATCAGTGATGCTGTTTCATTATGAAGAATAATAAAAATGTCAAATGAAATGTCATTTTAAACTGTTCTTATTTGTGGGAAGTTCAAAAGGGCACAAGCTACCGGAGGGGAACAACCAAAGACATATTTCTGGCATAACAATGAGATGATATTGGATCTCTGGAAATAAAATAGATCTCCACGTTCCTGTCTAGGTAGCATCTCGTGCTGACATGTAGCACCAGCTTGTAGGATTCCCACACTATTTAAACCACAGCAGAAGTAGGAATTATGTAACTTCTTCCATTTCTTTCCAAATACATATTGTCAGGGCCAGAAGTCAAGCTGAACGTGATAAGCTATGGGAGGTCGTTTAGGGATTTGTATTATTAAATAGTTATAGTTCTTTATGAAGAATATATTGTGCAGACATATTTACTTTTAGATAATGTTTTGGGTTATCTAAACTATTAATTGGATTTTTTTTCTCTTGCACATGTAAATACACTGTCTGCCCATTTCCACACTGCACAGCTCCTATATTCTCTAGTGTTTTACTTTTCCTATCGCTGTTATGTCTGTTTTTCACTGTCATATCTTATTTAGTCCAGTGGTGTGTGTTGTTTAAGTACAAACACAGCTTTTAGTTAATGTTACTTTGACCAGACGTCATGTGACTATGTGGCCTCCTTTAGTTCAGACTTTGTGGCCCCTGGCAGGGTTACTGTAGTTCACCACCAACGTCTAAAAGGACCTTAATTGTGATCCACCCGTTGGCCATGTGTCTTTCTGTGTGGAAATAGCATTTGCTATGTGTGTGCTTTCTTCAGCTACGTCAGCTTCCCAAACTCTTACATTAATATGTGACTCTAATTTGCTCATAGACATCTCAATAGTTAGATCTGTCTGCGTGTTGGCCCTGTGATGGACTGGTGACCATCCTGGGGAGCCTGGCTCCAGCTTGCCTGTAACCCTTAGCAAGAAAAGTGGTTTGACTGCGTGTTTTTGTTTTCATTTTGTATTAATTTGGAGTAAAACAACTCTACATTGAGTAACAGGGGTTAGGTTGACATGTTCCTCGACCAAGGCTACAGCTGAGAGTATGTGATTGATTTGTGTGTATTTGCTAGAGAGAAACAGAAACACCCCCCCCCCCACACACACACACACAGGTTTTAGTATACATCTGGACTAGTATACATATTTAGTATACATCCGCATAATCCCTCAGAGCTCTTCTCTATACTTGGAGTATTTAATAATTTTGTCCTGTATGTTTAGTCTTCACTGTGTAATGGGGTAAGATCTCGAACAGAGGTGTCTTTTACATGAAGTTCATTCCTGTCATGCGATATGTGATACATGTCATCTTTCATTGAACACAGGATGTGACTCAATGTACACAAACATACTGTGAAACCATGAAGATGACTGTCTATCACCAGTCTTAAATACACGCCTCTATGTGTTTGATCATCTATTTTCCCACATGACATAAGTAGCCACTAATGCTTCAGTATGTCAAAACCAAGCATTCAGACGATTTAATCAGTGAGTAAATCTACAAAACACTGGGAGTTTAATTGAGTGAGGACATGATAATGATAATGTGTAAATTCTTAACAACTGGCTCCTGTACTACACGTCTTTCCTTTATTCATTTTGTTATTACTCTCTTCTTTGTCTTCATTAAATTCCTTCCTTTCTCCCTCCCCTTCACTCTCTCCCACCCTTTTCCAAAGCCCCCTACCCTCCCTGTGTTTTTACCCCCAGCTATCTCCTTTTTATGAGGATTAACCAGGCTGTTCTGTACAGTCGGGTGAATTCCACAAATACGGTCACCGTTAATAACTTACTATCTGTGTGGGAAAAAGCTACAGCAGCAGCAATGTGCAGTGAGTTTGAGTCAAGCTGACATGAATCGTACAATGAATTTGGATTAGCTTGATGTGTTTTAACACATGGGTTGAGTCAACAACAGCCAACGTATCATGGTAACATTAAACGCAAAATCCCTGAGTAGCTCTAAACACAAAGGTAGAACTAAAAATTACTGCACATGCAGGGAAAAACTAAATGACAGGAACAAACCAACAAAGTACCAAAGTAATTTACATAAACATCATTGCAAGGCAGGACAAAGGTTCAGGACACAAAAGTATAAATGACAATGACAGCACATGCAGGAACAAAGTGTCAAACAGAGGTGAGTGAACAAAAAACAAAACAAAGCGCAGTTTTACCACCTTATGGTTATTAATGCAAAGTCTAGATAATAATGTGACATTTTTAGTTAAAATGCATTGATTGTAACAGCTTTAAAAAGCACCAGTCTGGTGGTAGACAGACTGGGCAATCCATCATTGATTCCATTCTGGCCTCTATGGCAGATGTGGGTCATGTAGAAGCAGACAGAGTAGAGCTGAGCCACACTTGCTTTCTCTCCAGCCATGTTCTCCAACTCCTGCTGGACAAAAGTTAAAAAAGTATGTTTTAATGAGTTAGTGAGTTAGTGACATTACAGGTCATAAAGCATATGGTCAGCGGATTCTAGTATTAACCACGTGTTTAGTGTCATCATCTCGGAACAACTCTACTAAATAACATGGAGAGAATTGTATTCACAATTCAAAAGAAATGTTGGACCAGCGTTCTGCCTGGCAGAGGATTACGTAACAGCCTAGTGATGTTTGGTGGCTGATGGCTCCTCTCAGAGCTGCCGCCCACATCCATTTCTGTGTCTAGTTTGTTACAATGCACTGAAAACTGTTTCCGTGGTGCTGGACAAACACTGAGTTCAGCTCGGCTTCTCTCAGGTACGTGGCAGTGACCGAGGCTCACTGGCGTGTCAGAGATCAGAGTTGGCTGTTTTTCTGTCGTGTTACAGGAAAGCGGTGGCGAAGATGTCAAAACTGTGTGAGAAGCCTCGTTCTGGTGTGAGAGCGCAACCGTGCCATCTGAGGACAACTCAGTAGTTGATATATGTAACACTGTAGAAGCTCATTCCTCAAATGTATCACCTGTGCTAGAAGCTCGGGACAGAAACAGGATAAGAAGATAGAGAATTGTTGTTTAGCTAGTGGAAAGTGGGCCATAAACTTAAAAATATCACAATGATAAAATCACAGATGTGTTATGCCTGGCAGTTCCACCAACACTTGCTGTGATTAGAGGAAAACAAACATGTCGATGGCCGTGCTACAACAATAACGTTCTGTATCGTCCCCTGGTGTTATTCCTCCTGTTCTGACCAAATGACATCTCTTCCAGGAAAATGCCCAACGTTGACATCGTCGATGTTTGCAAACACAGACGTTGATCCTGAAAGCTTCATATGCCCACATGAAACCTCTTTTTACCTCAAGTAAGGCACAACATGTGTCAAGCTTTCAGTTTTTCTTGAAAACCATCCTTCTGTCTGTTCATGAACTAATTGTCACCGTAATCTTCAAATGAATGTTATGGTAGCTACAAGGTCACAGCACACAGCTGGTCTCTGGTTGACTTCCAGCTGTGGGTTTTTGTTACAGTGTGACCTCTGACAAGTTACACCTGCTTTGTCTTTCTTTTCGTGTTTTCTGTCAATAAAGGTCAAATTGCAGAAAGAAAATACAGTATAACCTGAGTATATGATTTCTGAGGCTTGTCCAGACATTGTTGGAGATTACACAGCATGTGGCAGCCAAAGAACAGAGACAACAATAAATCCTTTAGTTGCAAAAGCAATATCTTCGAAAATTCAAAACTGTACAGTCATTTAAAAAGGCTTAGTTGTCTTTCGTGAAAGAGAAAGTTGCCGCCAGGAGGAAATCTGTAAGTTATTGTATAAGCAGGATCGACAGTCAGACGGGGTCAGTGTGGAATTTAGAATATGAAGTCTGTGAGCTTAATTGGGTATTTTGAAGTTATATTTTCTCCGCCCCCCACATGTTTTAAATTTGGAGCTGAGTGTTTCTGTGCTGCATTTTCCACATTATTCCAGAAGATTAGAAAAACTAAAAGGAAGATTTTCACACATTTGAAGAATGAATGTGTGGCTGTGTCTTCGTTTACCTACTGGTGCAAATGTGCTACATCACTGTGCGTCATCACGTATGCAAACACTGCTTTGTAAAGGGAGTGTACACAAATTACTATAACACCATATAGTTGTGAAAAAAGGCACTACCGTCAACTATTGTTCTGCTCAGTCTCCTCATTTGCTTTTCTTTTTCACAGTATGTTGTGTAATAGTGTTCAGAGGTCTTTAATATCACATGATCAGCAGTCAGAGGCACAGTAAATGTTTAACTTGAAACAAAGCACAGAGTGAGCACCTGCACAATAAATAACAGATACCAGCATTAAACTCAGCCGTGTGTTTAAGCTTGTATTTATTATGGCTACAAATCTGAAAACGCATGTTCTATTATTTTACATTTGCTAATGCCACAAGGCTGTAATGAAGGTGAATCTAAAGTGTGGAAATGTATCTTTATTCATGGGTTTGTTGTTCATGCTTTTGATGGTGAGGATCATAATGTTTTTCATAGGGTTTACTGTGCTTTCAAGCAACAGGCTGGTTCTCTCTGCTAGATTTAAGTCAGTATGTGAAAGGCGACAGACTCTTGTTAATGAAGTACCTTGAGCTATGGGCCTGGTCCTCTGTTATTGTCTCTACATGAACGTAGTATTTAGGTATCAGTGCAGAGGGAACCTACCATACGTTCAGTGCTTCAAACCATTTTCCATAGCTACACTTGAGAAGAATTTGAAAGCGAGTAGTCCATAGTAGGGGATAAAATGCTTGGCCGAAAGCTAATCTTTTATTAAAATACCATTCTCCTGGATCTTACTTATTCTGTAAATGCGGTTATATATACAAAGGAATGTATAAACCCCTGAGCCTTGGAGTATTTGTACCTGCAGGCCTGAGTGGGATGAAGCAGAAAGGTTGTGTTTGTTGCGCAGCATAGCAGTTTTTTCTAATAAAGTGACAGAACCAGTGAACCACTGCTGACGACGAGACAGTGAATCCTGCAGACGTGGCTTCGGCAGAGGCCTGTGGGACCGAATTACAAGTTAAAAAACCTTACGTCAATTGGACCTAGTGGACCGGTTTTCCTCCCACTCACTCAGAGTTGGACAGGTGTGATGGATGTGGCTCCAGGTTTTGATGACTATGTTTCAAATTCCATAAGCTCGCCTGTGTATTGCATAACTGTAGCAGAGTGTGGAGCCTCCTCAGCATCTGGTTGCCCCGCTCTCACACAGTCTCATTTCATGTCTCCACACTTGACATTTTCCTGTGACGTAAACTATATGACACAGCGGCACAAACAAAGACCTGGTCTGGTGAGACCCGTGAGATCAGCTGCAAGTAATTCTCCCTACCATCCACACCAAGCATGACTTGCGAATATTTAGGCTTACACAACCAAGGTGTGATGACCAAGCCCGTGAGTCAGCAAAACCCTTTGTTTACGAGTCACTGTGTTTCAACACCTTTCATTAATATTTCAGATTTAGCTTAAGTACATGAAAATGTGTAGGATGTGTTTTTTCTTTTCCTTTTCTCCTGTTAGCTAATACACAGTTGTATTAGTCTTCAGTCTTAACGCAGGGAGACACTTCCAAATAGAGATAATTGAATAGAACAGCTCACATATCCTCGGAATATAGCTATTAGTAATCTAAGATCTGTCGTTACCAGCTCATCAACGCATGTATTTTATGAAGCGAGCAGTTCTAATGGCGTGACCTATGACATGAGAAGGCTTAGATATACAGAGCTGGCAGGAGACAATGCGATTTGAAACCAGTTGCACCCATTGGCTGCAGGGGTTTGCTTTCGGTCCATCTTGTCCCTGTTAACTGAGCTGTGCAGAAAAGATTGAAGTGAAGCAGGCAGCTATTAACATGGCTGACGCATGCCATAAAAAGCTGCTATTAACATTAATAGTTTTCAGTTTTACTTTGAAGCCACCAACTGGAACAGGACAGCTAATATAATACCAGGTGCATCACTGTGACTGACGCACTCTAAATACCAGGTGTGTATGACCGAGAACCAATCTAATTTTAATAAGCAACAGGACTATTGGAACTAGATTGGCAGGTGCATCGAGTCTCAGTGGATCTTTTGAGCCCTTGGCAGCATATTTTGCAGGAGCATTGTGTAGTTTCCCAGGCAGCGCGTTTGTCAGGTAGCCAGTACCACGTTTCGGACCTTTTAGTAGTTGTGAGTTTTACACGCTCTCTCTTGTTTTTTTGTCGGCTTGTGCATCTTTTTTATTACTCTTTATTTTGCTTTTTAGTGCAAAATATAAAAAACATAATTAGCTTTATTTAACCACACTAGTTTCACCTAGCGTAAAGTTACGCCTAGCAGCGTCACCAACACTTGCTTTTATGACACGTCATGAAATCCTCAACACTTCATCGTAATTAAACCAGCCCTCCCTGTAAGGCTTTGGTTGTATTTTTAAAACAGGGAGTGAGCTGACGGAGTAGGACATGATGTCCAGTCATATTTATAGCCATGTTGAATCATGCTCTTGCAAAATGCCAGATACTTACATGGTGGGGAGACAAACGGTGATACCGGGTCACTCTTACAAGCCTCCTCTACTGACAGTAGTTCAAAGGTTAGAGCGAGGCAAAGCGAGGAATTCAGTATTCATCTGCAATCCAGTCTGTTTATTCAATGTTGTGCTTCTGGACATAGGCTAGAACACTGATTACTGGAGAGACTCTGCACAGCTCCGCCTCTTCCTGACATCAACACGCGGTCTGTGCGTCCCCTTCACCTCTGACTTCAGACAGGAAACTGTCACCGAGAAGGCATTTCATTAGGTTTCCTATGTTGAAGTGACATGACCATACAGAGACAAGCAGGTGCAAATAGACCCGACAGGAACTCAGGGTTATCAAGTACTGACCGCGCTTTTGTTCCTAACTCGACAGCTATGTGAAAAATGTTGATAGTTGTTTTAAAGGAAGAAGCAGTTGGACACTTGCTGATTTAACAGTATTGTTTTACAGAATGTTATTGGAAAATCACAAGGGCTTCCTGAGGGGAGTGTTTGATTTCATTAAAAAGCTCTACTAGCCCCAGTGTAACAGTTATATTACAGAAATATTTAAGTTTATCCTTTTACTTTCTTTCTTTGACGTCTTACTCGAAAATCTCAAAATAATATGCTCTGACTTTGTTCTCTGTAAAATGTGGACAGTAAAGTTCACATGAAGCTTTATAAATCCACGCTAAACAAATTAGGTGGATCACTTTCAAAGTGCAAGGATTATGACACTAGCATGGACAAGAACAACTGCTTCGTCATCTCACCTGACCTAATCTGGTTGGTCTTTCAACAAAGGGAAAGCAGAAACAGGCCTAAGGTTGCATATTCAAATCATAAGCAAAGCAGGACTCAACAGTGTTTGTTCACATAAAGACCAGCTACTTCAAAATGATACGTTGTAAAATACACTGGGGTCAGGTTTTTGCCTCTTGAAGCTATTTGTAAGATAAAGAGCCAATAGTGGTCTCTGCAGATTCTGCGACAATATAGTCTATGAGCTGCAAAGTCTATAAGTAGAACAATAGGTCTGATAGGTGCCATCGCTCCGCTGTGACCTCTGACACATTTCTCCTCCCTCTAGGTGTCTGATTATTCACATTGTAAGAAAGCACACATCCCACAGCAGCTGGAGTTGAACAGGGAGTCAGCGGGTTCACAAGGCAGACCGAGGTCCATCCTGGGTGGAAAGTTTTTGGAGAGCAAGATGAACGGGCCTCCCCTCCCCTCTGGGGCTCCTGGGGCTAACGTGATCCCCCATTTGTGCTCCGGTCATAAAGAATGCGCCCGTTAAACCACTTTCCCACCACTAAGAGGATTACCAAGGTAATGCTCCAGAATCAAGGTATGCTCTGGTACATCTAGACATCCAAAAGCCACATTTTATAACTTGTGTAGAAAGCTGGCACTGGATTTGACACTACGGGCAGCCTACTCTGACATTTGGTATAAAGATGCTACTTGAAATCGAAGCAATGTTTAATTCAGAGCAAGACATTTCTTTGTACTGATTTGCCCCTTGACATTGACGTTTGCTGTCATTTGTTAACTTTTTTATTTCTCTCACCATTGAATTTAAACAAAAACTCTTTCTCATCATAATACGAAACATGAGGTGAAGTGGGTTTGTAAATGTACACGTTTACATGAGAACAGACACGATGCAAGAATTGGTTGCTGGTGGACTCCAGTGACGGTTGTTGGACCCTGGGAGTTTTCCCACTGTGTTAGGAGGTCGTGCTAAGCTTGGGAGTGTTTACGTAGTGAACCCTGATCCTGTCGCAGGCCTCATGTCCGCTCAGGATCAGCTATGCCCTTGTGTGTGTGGGTGTGTGCGTGTACATGAGCTACATGACAAGGTTTCCAAAAAATAACTCACTTCCTCTTTGGCGACGTGTTTTCTTTTCAGTCTGATGGACACTAGCATCTTTTGTGTCACCAGCGTCAAATGGCGGCTGCATTCACACACCCAGTGGCCTCATCATGCAGGCACACACACATATGCTTAGACATGTGCATTAACATGGAATGTAAACGGAATATCATTAGTTTAGATGCTTCAAAGACTTCGACTTCGTCTAAATGGTGAGGTTTTGTAGGGTCTCTTCTGAACCAAATGACCCTGATTTCCAGGAACAAATGTGTATAATTTCTTTCCTGGCTGCTTATGATGATCCAACAATCTGCTCTAACTCCTGCAGGGTCTCTATTCTACCTTATCCCATACTCTTCTCTGTTGGTGGGAATAAACCTTGTTACCCCTTCACCTGTTTGACCCTCTTTATTGTTCACACATAGAACCAGCGGAGAAAAACCCGATGACCTTTATTTTCCTAATAAAGCATAGTTGATCATAAGAAATCCTCCTTAGAAAAAAAAGGGTTGTCCATCTATATAGTAATAAAGATCCTCCTCAGAGGTTAACTGTTCCAAGAACACACACAGTGGGGATGGGGTGAGTAGGTTTGAGGAGCAAGAAAATCCCCAGTCTAAAGTCTGTTGAAATGAAAACTTAATAAGAATAGGCTGTGGGGGTGAGGGGTGTGAGGGGCAGGTGGGAAGCAGACATGTTAGTGATCCGGGCTGGACGCATGAGGGGAGCTTGGTGGGAGACTGGCACAACTACATGTCGTGTCCTGGGTGGTTTTCATTTGACCAGGGGGCAGTGGGCTTACACAAGAACATGGACGGCTGCCGAGGAGGCGATTAGCCTTGGGGTGATCAGGTGCAGTAATTGTAGGTTCAGGTCACATCCATGAGCACTTGTGGTTACTACATGCAAGCGTCTACTGCTAAAACACTGTGTATTTCATCTGTTTCTGCATAAATTGTTCCCAATCCCAACAAACACGTGGATATGTGACAAATAACGTTACTACATGCTCTGTGTTTATCAGCTAGGGGCCTTTAGCATGCAAAGAAATCTACAGCTTCAGGATCCAGAAATAAACATCAGGCTCCTCAAACAACCTAAGTGACTCATCAAGTCCAACCAGCCAGAGGTGAAACATGCAAATATTGATCCTGTTCTCAAAACATCACAAACGTTCTCTTCACCTTTTACTGAGCAGACAGATAGTTACTAAAGCCAAAGCTAGGACCTAGAAAGAAACTTGTTGACTAACTTCCCGTTTCTCAGGAAACGCAATGTTTCCCTTTTTTGCATAGGTATGTGCAGATGGATTCCACAGGCAGTTCTTTACGACTAACCGGGTTTACACACCCATGTGAAATTGCTAGTGGCCATTGTTATGTACCTGCAAATAGATCAATTATGCATCAGAGAAGGCACAGCGTCAGTGCCAGTGTTTGTTTACAACCGAGACGGTGTCACAGCGAGTTCCTAAACTTCACATTCTTTCTTGTTCCTAAAGTGCTCGTTCAACCCCATCATAGCCATTATTGTGTATAAGTACATTTTGCTTTATGTGCATCTATGTGGATGCGGGTCACAGGGCACCGGTGTTCAGACTGTGTCCCCTCCGGCACTACTTGCCCCGGCTCCACTTGCCTGATCCGTCTTAGATCTGCTGGGTCAAGACAAAGCCCTAAACAAAGGCTGGTACACACAAACGTCGCTGTGTGTGACTGAGGGCAGCGGAATGCACACTATGTGAGTGTGAGGAAGAATTATCCTGTCACCACAGCATGTGTCCGCTTGTGAATTTTTCATTTCTTGGAGAGCGGTTGAATATTTGTGTAATTTTTTTCATTCCTTCGCACCTTACTAATTGTTTGTAGCTGTTGCAACAACTGAATTTGCCCATTGTGGGATCAATAAGGAATGATCCTATCTTATATTTGATGCTTTGCATGGACACAGTCATCTCATTCCTCCATGTGGGCTCTGCGTCAACGGGGTGTTAGTTTAACTGGAACTTATTGTATTTGACTTTTGTGCGACTGAAATCCTGCCTGACCAGCACACACTGTGTAACGTGATGACATGTTTATGCATCTTTAATGAGGAAAGTGAAAGAAACAACAAATGAGATGCATGTGGATCTGTTTACATTCTAATGTCATCATGGAAAGATGCAGAATAAATCCTTACTGCAGATGATGAGGAAGAGCAGATGTAAACATAATAATGAAGATCCTTAATACATGTGTGATGTACTAGTATAATAGAATTTTGGAAATAACTACTTTATTCCCCCACAACACACGGCTGACCAGATGAGCAGAGGCAACTGTGTGAATGCTGTCACATGACTGCCTTGGCGCGTGATCTCCTTCATATGGGGAGGTCTGCTTAGAAGCTGTGCCTGCAGCCAAACGGACACGTGCCCAGATCAGAATATGTCAAGAGTGTATCTGTCGAGTTCAGTGTCAGTTTTTACAAACTAACCTAACAAGTCATAATGCACCCTCTGACTCTGCTTCCAACAAAAGAAGAACAAATGTTTGACCACTGACCAAAACACTGATATTATAATACATGCTGTAATGAAAGTGTTGCTGTGAGGGGAGACATGGTTTTACATATGTTCCCAGCTTTATTGAGCGGATAGTCCACCTGACATGAACCAGGATTCCTCTGGGCAGCTCCTCTCTGGCTCAGTGTTTGTACACACAACGTCACTCATTTACGCACCACAGACCATGCCCACTCTTTCCTCTGCTCTTGTGGCTGATGCAACGCTCATCTTTATAAAAGGCTGAACCTCACCCCTCCTCCACCAGAACTGAGTCTTCTTCTCACGCGTTCCACATCTCTGGGAATTTGATTTCGCTAGTTATTATTTGTAGCGATTTTTGGTCTTTTTAACAGTCGGTTAGTTCGTTCTGAAAATATCTATTCTTAATATTTGTTACTTGAACTATTTTTCTAGCGATCTCTATCCCATCCTATTCTCTTTGGAGACGCCGATCCATTCATATTTATTCTGTTCAGAGTGACTAGAAATACGTTCAAGGGTCGTTTGGATTTTGTGAAGAACAAATCATCCGCATTTTGCTGCTTCTTGTTTCACTTAGAGGATTTAACAGGCTTCCTGCCACATCTTCAGAAGGTAAGACCGCCGGCTTGTTTCATCATTCACTGTCTGTGGCAACATTACCGGATGTAGGCGGCAAAGGATTTCACATTTCATCTTTTTACTCTTTTTATTCGTAATTCTTACACAGTTCACCTTTTTATCTATCTAGGTCTGTTTGCATTTAAACTTGATTTCACTAAAATCATATACCGGCATTGTCATAGGTTAATACATCCGTATTGAGACTATTTCCTGTCACCTCAGATGTGTGACTCTGATCTGAAAACCCAGAAATGTTCCACCATGGGAGCCAGAGGCGTTGTTTCTAACCAGGCCAGCCCTGGTTCGAATAAATAAAAAATGAAGCCGTGTCACTGTGATGCAGCAGTGGTCTCCTCTGAGCCGCCGCCGACAGATAAACGTCAAAATGAATGAATGAATCGATGAATGAATGAATGTTAAACTCTGTGAACAATCTGAAAAAGTAATTAATCCACGACGAGCCACGGTGACTCTGGGCTTTAGAGCTATGACCATAGACGGACAACACGTGCCTTTGTTTCCATCCGAGCCGGCCGCGTAATAATGGGTCTCGGGTTACGCCTTTTCGGCCGTAAATGGTTCTACGCGGCCACAAACCGCTCTAACACTCAGGCGTTTCATTTTTTCCCCCACTTCATGAATGTCAAGACAGAATTATGGATTTGCCAAAGGTCTGAGCGTCTATCAGGACAGGTAATTTTAAAACAATGCGTGTTTACATAATGCGTCACCTCATTCCACTTTAGTGGACGTCTCGCGTATTTGCTCAGTCTCGTTCAGTGGCATGGAAATGCGTATACTGCGTTTTGGGCTTTCAGCATCTTCGTAGCGGATGATGTCGCTTAGAGAGGACCGCGCTCTGGTATTTTTCCACTGCCGGCGCAGTGGAAAATTACCCCCCTCCCCTTACTCTACGCTTCCGACTTCGATGTGTCACGTGACGCTGCGGCGCGCGTCATTGATTATTATTGTTGTTATTATTGTTATCATAAGGGAACGTGAACGCAGTCTGGTGGTGTGAGAACTGTTAATAAAAACATAACCGTGTTTGTTTGCTTTTTACAGTATGACCACTGAAATGAGCGAAATGATTGACATCAAGAAGGTCCCCCTGGACAGGTCAGGCCAACGTCATAGAATGTCAATAGACTGATGCCAGTCATTGTGGACTCATTTCAGCCATTTATATTTGATTGTCTTTGTAATTTCGTTTTTAGCTTTGATGATCCAGAGAGCCAGAAATTCCTCCCTGAACAAAACCTGGGCAAGAAGAAGTATGAGGCAGAATATGTAAGTGCTGCTCTTATCTCAGACCACTGAGTCTAGCTCCTGCACCATTTTTCATAATTCCCTTAAGGCTCATCTTTTACTCTGCTCTCAGCACCAGGGCACTGCCTCCTTCGGCATGTCTGTCTTCAACCTGGGCAACGCTATTATGGGCAGTGGCATCCTGGGTCTGTCCTACGCCATGGCCAACACCGGCATCGCCCTGTTTGTGTAAGTGTCTGTTCTGCCTTATAGTTGAAAAGTACGCACAAGCATCAGAGAAAGGAATCCTAAAGTGACAAAGCTGTCATAAAACAGGGCGAGGTTCAAATTAGAGGAAAAGCGCGTGACGCAGGCAAGCTTTGTTTAATGCTGCAGATGGACGCCAAGGACCAGAGGCAGTCATGGTTTTGTCTGTTGCACCAAGGTCGCAGCTCATGCTTCATAGGGTGAGATTCCCTGCCAGTGTCCCTGTGACGCTCGACCCTGAGCTGCAGATTACACAAGGGTCGAAAGTTTAGAGCTGGATTCTCGCCACTGATGTTTAAGTACGGGCTGTCATGTTTACTGTAGATAAACTGTCCATGTTTCGAGGGGAGATTTCTCCAACGCAGGTTGGGAGTTTTTATGAGAGCTGCCTCTGTCTCAGAGTGTCTCTCAAGTAGTGGCTAAAGAAAGTGCTTTTCTAAAAAGAAAAAAGTTAAATTTAAAAATGTGCATGGGCTACGTTGGCTGTTGTAAAGAACATCCGTTTACAAATGCAGGGAGTGGCAGGTGAAGCAGCTTAGGCGAACTAATCCTGTTCCGTTTGAGCCAGAGTTACATAAATGGAGAGCCTGCGTACGCTCACAGAAGATAATGAATGAAGCTACTCACTGTCGAGTGAGCAGCCAGCAAATTAGAGCCCTACATCCACGGGAAGCAGATCACAAACAAATCAAACACCTACAGGGCTGGAGGCATTTCTATCAGTAGTTCATCTGCTGCAGTCTCCTCATTGAACTTAAACCAACTGACTCACCACCAAAGGTCATCTGAAGCAGAGGTGAGCAGACAAACTGTGAGCAAACGGCTCAAGCTCAAATTGCCCTGAGATTAATTTCACCTGCACTATTAATACCCTCGAGCCCACACTGCTGGCTCTGCAGCATCCCAAGGATACGTAGAGGATCCCGCACAGGGAAACCTTTCGCCCTTTGCAGCCACGCTAACGCAACCTGGAGATGCTGCCTTCAAGGTCTTTGATGTCAAAGTCAGCACAGTCAAAATCCAGACTGCTGATCTGTCGGTTAATAGAAGATTATGAGTCTGATGGTTTATTCTTTATGTCTCTGTTTTGAGCCTACATGCAGCTAATGACCTCTGTCCTGTTTTGCAGGATGCTCCTTGTGGCAGTTGCCATCTTCTCGTTGTATTCTGTCCACTTGCTGCTGAAGACGGCCAATGAAGGAGGTGAGTTTATTGGATGATGTGTGGATGATGTACTCGGTGGTTGAAGTTTTGTTACATTCTGAAGTGTAATTCTTTTTTTAAGGTGCACGGGTGTACGAGCAGCTGGGATATAAAGCCTTTGGGATTCCAGGAAAACTTGCTGCTTCCTGCTCCATCACCATGCAGAACATTGGAGGTGAGGGACTGCGAAAACTAAATGTTATTAAAATAATTAAAAAAAAATTATATAAACATAATGTACTTACTTTTCTATATTTATCTGTCACCAGCTTGTTACTCAAGCTTTGAAGCATTTTTTGTTTAAACTGAGTCAACAGGGTTAAAAAAAAAGGAGGAAAAAGTAATGTTTGCATTCGGGATCCCGCTTGTGTTTTGGAATGTAGAATAGCTTTCAGTAAAAACTTGAGTCATCCCACAAGCGCGTGTCACATTTTTCCTTTTAATGGAACAACTTGGCCCCTAACCATTTTTTGCACATCGCTGTTTTCACAGCGGCGTTCCCTATATGGGCACGTCTTAGCTTCAGCATGTACTTCCTCTACTAAACAAGCTTTTTTTTCTTTACAGCCATGTCAACATACCTCTACATCATCAAATATGAACTGCCCACTGTCATCAAAGCCTTTCTGTCAACCAGCAATGAGTAAGTGACCAGATAAAAACTTTTCTCTCGCTCACTCTCAGATGTAAAAAAATAAAGATGCAAATGCTTTGAACGCTCATCAGTGTTTGACTGTAAGCACATAAAGGTAACAAAACAAAAAGGAAACAGGAACAGTTGTAGAGACACTTAGGATGAAGTGGCACGTCAAGCAAAATGGCTGCTTGTTGTTTTTCAAGTGCTGCGTGTCTGAGAAGGTGAAGCAGCAGCTTTGTCCTTCTGTTGGAGCAGAGGGAGGGTGGGGGCAGTGAGGATGTTTTTTAGAGGGACGGGCAGTCCTCAGTCTCCACACGTCCCTTCAAAGAGGCCTTTTAGCAGATGCAGCTGGTGCCGCATCGAGACGGAGCGTGGGATGAGCTCACTGCGACCTCTGTTCAACTTTAAAAAATTGATGTGGATGGGCTCCTCAGTGCTGCTTTTGTTGAATCCATTTCTGAGAGCGATGCAGTCATCCTGCAGCGCCCGCGTTGTGTCAGCAAGCAGGCAGATGTTTGAACCCTTGACAAGGGGTGTCAGAGCAAAACCAGGAAAGGTTTGATCAGCCGTAGGTCAAACGTATGAATAAATGCTATTGTTTGTGTGTTTCAGTGAATGGTACACTAATGGAGACTACCTGATGCTGATCGTGACCGTCGCAGTCATCCTGCCCCTCTCACTGCTCAAGAACCTGGGTAAGCTGCGCATTTATCTGCCTGAGTCATGAAGTAACGTTCATTTAGGTTTTAGGTAGATTCTACCGCCTGTAAAGACAAGTTTGTCATGTAAAAAGAGAACCAGCAGCTCATGTTTTGTTCCCTCTCCCACAGGTTACCTTGGTTACACTAGTGGCCTGTCCCTGCTGTGCATGGTGTTCTTTGTGATTGTGGTGAGTACAACCCACCTGCCTCCTCATCTCACTTCATGAATGCTGGGATAAATGGCGTTGAGTGGCATTTTTTGAAGCGTCTGTCCAGAATTCTATCCATGTAAAGATAAACAAAATATCTGCGTTGTCTTTTCCACCAGGTGATCATCAAGAAGTTTCAGATCCAGTGCCCTCTTATAGCAAACATAACCAGCGTCTCAGACAACTACGAGGACATGTGCACGCCAAAATATTTCGTCTTCAACTCACAGGTTAAACTTCACCACATGCAAATATGTGGAAAATTGATATTTGTAACAAATCCAGCAAAAGCTTATGTAATTGTTTTTTTTCTCCTATCAGACTGTCTATGCTGTTCCCATCCTGACCTTCGCCTTCGTGTGTCACCCGGCCATCCTGCCCATGTACGAGGAGCTCAAAGAGTGAGTGTTTTCATTTCATTCTGTTCACCCAAACTACAAACCGCAGCTGCAGCAATATCAGTACTTTTACACCCATCTCAAAGTTATCGTGCTCTCGTGTATAAATGCAACATCTCCTCCTCTTCTCATCTGAAACAGCCGTTCTCGAAAGAAGATGCAGGGCGTCGCCAACGTGTCCTTCCTGTCCATGTTCATCATGTACCTGCTGGCCGCCCTCTTTGGATACCTCACCTTCAACTGTAAGTATAACATATGTTTAAAATCCCAAGGGCTAATCATACAGGAACAGCACAGGGTTACCCGCGGTCAGTGTATTGGATTTTAGAGGGAGGTAAGAGGCAGGACAGGACTCAAGGCCTTTTTACGCTAGACTGGAAAATGCCCACCTGACGCATTTGAGCTCTGTGCCAATGTGACTGTGTTCCTGTTTGTCATGGCAGGAACACCAGAGTGAATGTACACACATTTTCCTGGAACATTAAACTGGTTATACAACACATAGACTTAAAAAACATTCCCAGTCATGGCAACAGCTAAGGTGAGGCGGAGCCTAGAGAGTGAGTAATCATTAGGTGTGTTTAATTATTTATGCGGTTTGCCATCTTGCCAAAATGTTAAGCTACGCCCAGAAATGTATGAGAAAAGTAGAAATAGGAGACAATCAAAAACTTCTAAGTGCCATAAATCCTCACGCCTGTTGTGACTTCTCCCCCAGCAAAAGTGGAGTCTGAGCTGCTGCACACCTACTCCAAGTTCTACCAGCCTGACCTGGTCCTGCTGATCGTCCGTCTGGCTGTGCTGACCGCCGTCACACTCACCATCCCTGTGGTGCTCTTCCCTGTAAGTGAAGCCAGAGAAGTGGGCCTTACACGATGGTGGAATTCCATCACATGAAATATAACCTTGTTTTTAATCTACCTTTTATAGATTCGCACGTCCGTCAACCACCTCTTCTGCGCCTCTAAGGAATTCAGCTGGATCCGTCACACCATCATCACCGTGGCCCTGCTGGGTTTCACTAATGCTCTGGTCATCTTGACCCCCAACATCAAGGACATCTTTGGCATCATCGGTGAGCATCTGAGACTTACAACACGACCCGAAGGAGCATTCACCGTTCCTATTTGATGCCAAATGTCTTTCCATCCACAGGAGCCTCTGCTGCTGCTATGCTCATCTTCATCCTGCCGTCGGCTTTCTATATCAAACTGGTCAAGAAGGAGTCCATGAAGTCTATACAAAAGATTGGGGTAAGGCGTTCTTAACACCTGCACAGATGTTAGACATTTACCAATGCTACTGGAATAAAAGTCATAAAAGCATATTCCCGCTTTGTAACCCGCTGCCTGTGGTTGATTTCCTCCTTCAGGCCACTCTCTTCCTCATTCTGGGCTTCGTGGTTATGATTGGCAGCACATTTCTCATCATCCTGGACTGGATCAGCAATTCCACACAGAACGCGGAGCATGACAGCCGGTCGGATAACACGACCAGCTACCTGTTGCCTAATGTGACAAGCACACCAGCATACGGGAACTAGAGCTCCACCCTGACTCCTCCAGCGCTGCTACTGTGACTGAGCAGAAGATCAAAACCTGTTGTATTGGAAGACGAACCACAAGAACTCGCTTTGCGATCGGCTGCGAGTTCCTGAGCGACAGACCCTGCCATTCCCAGAGAATGTATCCAAACTCTGTACAGTACGCTTTTATAGGCCACAAGATGGCATTTTACTTGCTTTTTCTCCTTTTACTGTATATTTTTCATTTTACTGTATGATTTTCGCTTATTTTTACTGTAAATGTTTTTGGGTTTTTTTTTTTGTAGTCTTGGTACAGCTGAAAACAAATATTTGAAGGTGCCTCAGAGCAGAGATGAGCTAGACTTTAGAGTTTAAATCGCAGCTTACACTCAGGTACAATTTTAATGCATGTGTGCAAGAGTGGCTGTTACCTCAGAGCTGAGCAACAACAAATCCTCCTGAGTAAAGTATGTGACTCTCTGACTGACAAGAGGCTCGAGACTTGAAAACCTCTTCTCAAGGAAGTTCCTTCCAGCATTTTTTACGCACCCACGTATATTTAAGTTATGTTTTTAAATCAAAAAGCACTTACTGTTCAGCACACTTGTCCGTTTCCACAGACAAGGCTTACTACACAGCTTATTCAGTGTACCTACCAAGGTTTGTAAATTGTTTATTGTGTCAGCTTTTCTTGTGAAACCTAAGCATAAGTCAACAGATCCTGCCTTTTCAACCCCTGACTTTGGGAGCTGCAGAGAATCTCACAAAAGCACTCTTACCCAAATGTATTTACTCTCAATAACCTGCTGAAGACCTTGTTGAACAGCGTGCAGCCTCCACACTACTGCTTCAAGACCCGGAGGCCGCCGTGCCTCCAGATCCACCTCCCCCGCTTAAGGCACGGGGCATTTTTCTGAACAGAAGAATACTATACATTTTGACCACATGCAGTGGTTGTAATACCTGAGAAACTTGGAAAGACACTGACTATAAGTCGGGGTATATTCTACAAACAACCAAGAGTGTCATCAGAGCAAGCTAGCGAAGGCTTCGCTCAGTATATGGAGTGTTTGGATGTATGTTTGGTTGTGTGGTGAAGACATGGAGAGCTCGATGGGGACTCGTTCCTCGCTGAGCCTTGAGACTGTCATCGTATACGCACTGTGCTTCCAACACTAACTGAACACATCACAAGCTGATATCGTCTATTTATGGAAGACCGTGAATTGATGTAATTTTATCACTTTTACTATATTTATATTATAGTCTATGTGTATATATGTGTATATATCTATTGAGGTCACTGTATATATGTCATGGTTTGATTTCTTTTTTACAGTACAGCAGTGGCCCTGAAAACAAATTAAAACCACACAGCTGGTGAGTTTGTGCAGAGCGCCACTGTACATCTCCTTTAATACTGACTGAATTCTCACACTGTTGGTTCTATATAAAGTGTTTTACATGTTGAAGTCACTGATAGAGCGGCAGCAGTTTTGCTTCCTTTTTGCCCCCTAATCACAAACCCTTACTTTCACACGTCTTGGTTAGAGAGTACATCAGGCAACTCTTGACCTCAGGAGCAAAGAGGGCTTTGCCCACCAGTGTTACCCATTTGTTTCAATGAAACACTATGTAAATAATGTAATTAATGTCCAATTAAAATGAAAATTAACCTAAATTTATTGGCTCTTGGAGTTCTTTGAATTGAATGTTGGTTTGTCTGAACGAGTCTGAGTCGTTAAGTAATTTTTTTACTTCCGTCCTCAATCTATGAAATATCTTAATTTTCTCAAAATTACAGCAGAACTCAACAAACACCACTAGGAGGCAACCACCACACTGACAATAAGGAAACTCAAGGCTCATTTCCTGTTCTTTTTTTCTTTTTAATTTATTTACATAATATGACAAAGTAATTATCCGTACAGCATTGCTACTGTACAGAATCAACCATTTCATCAGTGACTCTGAACCTTCTGCAAGTGAAGACACTGATTCTTGCCTGGTTTTTAATGTTTTAACTGTTCAAACGTTTCAAGGACACATTTTTCTCTTGACGACGCTGCCCCCTGGCGACCACCTGAGGACTCAACACTGGCTTTAACAGACCAATTAAGCACAAAGGTGGGTTATTATTTCCCAGAGCACTGCCTGGTGTATTAATTATCAGTTTGCTTTTGCTGTTTAACAAAACAGCACAGCTGCACATGAGGCTAAAGAATTGCTAAATGATGAAATAATAAATGAGCTGTTATTTCAGTATGTGACTCTGCTTTATTCTTCACTGTACCAGCACATTGTTGTATTTTGTCTCCAGGACACACTCACACAGGTAACTTTACTTGAAAAGTCATCTGACAAACAGACAGAATATCAGGCAGCAGCTAATTTATTTTAACTACTCTCTGGATGTTTTACATAGCTCATGGTCAATTAACAGTTATTACACATTCAAGCAGGCGATGAGGTTTATTTCATCTGATCTGCACCTCACATTACACACTCACTGCTGATTGGCCATCCCACATCAGTTCTCCTCAACCAATCAGGGCCCTGATTCCAATTTCTCCAATTTGACTTGTCAGATCCCAGCCTGTCACTGGGCCACAGAGAATAATAAAGGCAATGCACAGTTTCTTTAAACTAGGTGTTCATCTGAAATATAATATTTAAAAAACATTGACAATATTTAATTATTAAGCTATGCAATCAGGACGCCATAGAAGAGAAAGTCATGGTACAAGCGGATACTCTGGGAGAGAGTCCACTACATGAGCTGACGTCACTCACTGGGCATTACATCTTGAATAGCAACCATTCAACACTACCCTGCGCTCTTTACAGTAGTCACATAATCTATGCAAAATAAAGGGCTCTTGCATTACAATTTCTGATTGTGTCATTCATTTTCTAACAAAATATGAAAATCTATAGAAAAAAAAAAAATCTGTCAATAAAAGGTAAAGATATAAAAAAAAAAAGTCAGCTCTCCATAATTTTTCAGTTGGGAGGCCGGAGTCCAGCTAGAGGAAATTGCACTTGAGCAGCTGAATGGGTCTATGAGGGCACAACCCCGCCCACAGCGGGGCAGAGGTTCATTTCTTGCGGGCATGTTTGTATTTGTCCACGTAGGCCTTCACCAGGTTGGCCACCTTGCTGGAGTTCACCTCACCACTTTTGCTGTGACATACCTGAGAAGAAGGTCAGACAACTGATTAGGACAATGGCCCATATACGCTGTTATATTACATAATTTAAAAGAAAAATGTATGACTAAATACCAGACAGGAATGCTTACATCAAATAATTGTTAAAAGGTGGATCTAGGAGATATTAATATATAATTTGATAATTAAGAATCACTTGTGGCATTTATGATCAACTGTTTGATGATTTGTTGAGGGTTTATTTGCTTTATTTATATTCAAACACTTTTAACAAGATGATAACAAGCTGGTTCTAGGAGGTTTACCTTCTCCACTGCTTTGCGCACAATTTCCTTGTACTCCTCCTTGGTGATTTCCTTCTTTTGGTAAAAAGGTTTAATGGCTGTTTTCACTTCATTTATAGCTTTCTCTTGGATCTGTTGTTTCTACAGCAGAAAGAGAAATTTTATTTTTGGAAAAAAGTCAACTTTTTTGAGTGACCTGTAGACAAGATGCAGCAAGTCACCTTTTCTTTTTTGGAGCTGTCAGCCTGAGCCTTGTTGTGGCCAGGTTGAGTTGTAGAGGATGGAAGCACCTGACTTGGTGCTGGCTGGCCCTGGGTCGCTGCAGCAATACCAGCTTTGGTAAGGGTGGGAAGAAGGGCAGGTTTCCCATAGCCTACAATGTTAGTTCCCATCTAGGAGAAAGACAATACGTTTTGTGAGAAAACTGCTTTGCTCACCCTTCACTTCAACAAAGCTAATTATATTTATATGTTTATTATATTTAATTGCATTGATATTTCAACATACGTGTTTACAATACCTGAGTGATGTGGCCTTCAGAGTGAGCTGCTACTGTCTGGCTGCCTTGCTGCATGGGTGGAGGTGGTGGGGGAGGCGGTGGCAGACCCTGAGCACCAACAGCAGGCATCTGAAGCAGTGGCACAGCAGGGTGATGGTGCACAGGGACCTGAGGAGGCATAGCATATGGGGCTGCTGGCTGCAAGGTGACTGGCAAGGCTCCTCGCGGACCCTGCACAGGGTAGTGATGGGGAAGAACATTCAACTGAGGGGGAATCACGCTCATGACAGGAACCGGAGCGTTACCCGGGACTGCCTGTGTCTGAGGCTCGCTTTTAGTGGGATCTGGAAACAGGAAAGAAACCAAAACAGAAGTTACATGGTAGATGCAGAAATTAGTAGAGTTTATTATAGATACTCTGAGCTGAACAGAGTCAACACTGAACACTTTCTAAAGGCAAAAAACAACTTGCATACAAACACATTTTCAAGTCTGCTCTATAACTACACTAAAATGATCCTCCTCTCTAGGCCTGAAAGAAGTTCCTAACACCATGACTAGAGCTCAAACTTTAGAGCCTTCTTCATAACATACTACTCTTCTGTCACCAGCAGTTATGTAGGCTAGAGAGGACTAACCTCCTCCTGCTGGCTGCTGCTCCTCCTCTTGACGGTTCCAGCCTCCCGGTCCTCCTCTCTCCCTCTTGGAGTAATAGTCTTGAACATCAGCAGGCAGTGTCCTCCTGACGGCCCAGCTAGATGCAGAGGACCACCCAGACCGGTCGAGCATGGAGTCGCCTTGCTCCGACTCTTTCCTCCGGCCTCCAGCTCGGTTTTCATTAAAGCGGCTGTAAGAGTCATTCCCTGAATTGTTGCTTGTACCTGAGTAGTTGTTTCTGGTCTGCCAGCGGCTGTCCGGCGTTTCCTCCTGTTGGCTGTAGAAGCTACGGCTACCCCCACCCCGCCCTGCGCCCCTGCCACCTTCAAACCCCCCGCGGCCACCACGACCCCGTGGCTCTGTCCTGCTCCCACCACTGCTGCGGTGGTCTTCCCAGCGCGAGCTGCCACTTTCCCTGTTCCTGCTTTCAGGTTCTCCAGAAGTTTTTTCTGTAACCCAGTCGGGATTATCCGACCAGCCCTGGCGGTCGGGGGATTTTTCCGTAGGCACACCATTTTCAAAGCGGCCAGCGCCTCCATGATACCTCCTTCCTTCACCACCAAACCCACTACCCTGGCCTGACCTCCAACTGCCCCTACGCTCTTTCCGGTGAGGAGAATGCTCCCTGGAAGCTGGTTCAGGGCTGGGTCCTCTTCTGTAGGACCTTGTTCTAGATCGAGACCTAGACCGTGAGTGAGACCTTGATCTGGAGCGACTCCTGGATCGCCATCTCCTCCTTTCACGACTACGGTCCCGTCTGGAATGGTTTCTATCACCGTCCCGGTCCCTGCCTCTCTCTCTGCTGCGGGCACGAGAAGAGTGGCTCGAGGGTGGGCTGCTGTCACGTTCTCTAGACCGTGATTTGGAGTGCCTGGGTGAATCCCGCTTTGACTCTCTCTTAGGGGACCAGGTGGAAGTTGGGGAGTGGAAGCGAGACCGCCGCTGCCTGCCATTCTTTCTCTCTTGGCTCTTTTCTCTCTCCTCTTGAGGCTTGCTGCTCTCATCCTTGGCAGGTGGCTGTGCAGATGGAAGGGGTCCTGTGGCAGCTGCATCAACACTGTCATTTGGTGGCTCCAAAAGGGGACTCTTACCATGCTCACTCATGGGTGAACTACAGTCCATGGGGACAACTTTAATATCGTCCTTGGACAGACCATCATCCTTCATTCCTTCCCCAACTAAAGATTCCTGTGACCCAAGTGCTTTTACATTGGTGCCCTCACAAGAATTTGTGTCTGGATCAGCTACATTTTCTTCTAACTTTCCAGGAGAGGGAGAACTGGGTAGTGCCAAGTTCTCAAATGACTCAGCCTTCATTTCCCTTGAAGAATGTTCACTATTTGCCTCTTCTGACTCTGTGCAAATGTCCATGTTATCATCCTGCTCAGTTTGCTTATTACAGTGTGGAGACATCAGGTTCTCCATAAGAGGACTGTGAGAGTCCGAGGGTACTGGTGAATTTCTTTCATCAGAGTCCTTGCTTCTAGAAGAAATAGGGCTGGCTGGCTCTTGCTCGCCTCCTTTGCTCTGGTTGCCTCCAGACCATGAATCAGGACTATTAGCAGCTGAATGTGCAGGACAAGAAAATTCATGATGCTGATGATCTGTTTCGTCTTCTTCTGCATGCTCATTGGTTTGTTCCTGAGTGTCACTGCCGCTGTCCTGTGCCACACTATTACGCAGACTGTCTACACCACCTTGCTCATCAGCAGAGTCGTTCTGATCTGCATTAAGGCTATCTTCAGCATCAATTGGCTCTTGCTCACAACTGCTTGGATTCTGTGCAGTTTTGGTTTCTTCCTCAACTCCATCATCACTGCCACCCTCTTCCTCGCTTGCTGACGAGCTACTGACGACTTCAGGAGAGCATTTTTTCCTCGTTGTAGCTTTCCGTTTTCCACTGGCTTTTCGGTTTGTTACTTGCTTGCCCTTCCTTCTGGCTGGCATCTGAGAAGCCTTGCCTGTTTTGGTGGACTGGTTTGTAGACGAGTCACAATCTGATGAACTAGACTGAGGCGGTGAGGAGGCATCAGATAAAGGGGTCTCCTCCTGGGTTTTACTATTACGACCAGATCGTCTGGATGGGAGGGACTCTGCCTCTTTGGTGGGAGCTTTGGAGGTTGAGGCTCGGCCACCTCTCTTCTCCCCTCCCTTGGGGCATGTGATAGCGCAGACAACACCCTGAAACACTGCGAGGAGGGAGAGACTGAATAAATACTACTAATAATAATTTCTTACAGAGTACAGCAATGAACACTGCTGAAGATTTTTGTAATCAAAGTAAAAAATACCAGTATGTGATGTTATCCAGCATTTTCCAGATAATTTTCAGGTCATCATAAGACATACATTAAAGGTTTGTCTTAGAAAAAAAAGTCCATCCACTAGAGGGTGTTAATGCAGCAGCTTTAGCAGCCACATTGCTTCATTGAATGTCTAATTAAACTAAAAATAATACATATTTAAAATATATCTGACTTTATTTAATCATCCAATTTAACTGTAGCATCTGGCTATCTGAAAAAAAACCAGAATAAATAAGCAGAATCCCAATTGGAATCTATAATACTCTATATGCAACCCTATAAATACTATAAACAAAGAAGGATCATTGACTCACCAAAATGGTCAGGGGCGAACGGTGTGCTGGAGCTGAAGGGAGATGGAGGGTGTCCAAATGAAAATGAGCTGCGGTTCCAACTTACAGGATTGAAATGCTGCCTGTAAAAACAACATAATAGTGATTATGAGTGTTAGCCTGTGAATGAATTTGTAATCTAATACCAAGGGGTGCCTTTGGATGAATTCTGAACAGCAGGCGTTAAAACTAGAAAGGATGATCCACCCAAAAGGCATAACCAATCTAATCGTAACAATGTGTCTATGACAGGCAAGGCTCTTCTGCCACAATTCAGAATTAAACAAAGTGACATCAGAGCGTATCCATAAATGATTAATTGATAGTACACGACACAATTAGAGGGGATAGAGCTCAAAAGAAATTGTCCCTAAGGAGCCAGAGAGGGTCAAAGGAAACGTGTAGCTGGCCAAACAAACTAAAGGCATTAAAAGTAGGTTGGGGTTTGTTACCTTAAGATGCCATCAGCAGGAGAAACAAGAGAAAGCCACGGACATTCTTGTACCTGGGCTTTACATTCCTTGAGTCCAGTGTCTGATGGTATGTCCTCTGTCACCCAAACACTGCAGAAAGACAACAACTCATTATTAAAGAATAGCAGACAGACACTTCTTTTAGACTAAAATCCACACACACTATGAATTATTGTGTGCTCAAATCATATGTACAATGTCACAATGCATGTTACTGACTTATAATATAAAGTAATATAAAGTGATAAACACACGACTTACACATCCTGTGTTGACGCTGTTATTGAAACACAGGAAGATGGTGACCACACACAGCACTCGATTCCTCTCCTCTGTTGAAACATAGTAAAGCCTGAAGCATGTGTAAAACAACAAAAAGTGTCAAGTGTTTCATACAAATAAACACACTCACCTTCTTTCTGCTTAGTGATGATGACTCCTCCTCATTACCTGGAAAAACACATTCACACGCTGTTAGATCTACAGCAGAGCTACAAAATATGACATTGTTTCAGTAGACGAATACTTTTGAACCCACATTTCCTCACAAGTCCTTTTGATTTGGTATCTGCCATTGTCTCCCCTTTTTGCCGTTTTATTCTTCGTGCAGGTTTCTTTCTAAAGACAAAACATTTAAACGTCTAAGAATTAGTATGCAAGAAACAATTAAAAAACTGAAAAAAATCATCTCAATATCCTTTGGTAGTAAACTAAATTGAGAACCATCTTTCAGAAACGGACACTTACTTAACACAGACTTTTTGTTCAGGTTTCTTACAGCAACAGCTTTCACTTTTAGGTTCAGATGTTTGCCTCTTTACAGAAACCTGAAAACAACGACACAAGCACAACTAGTGTTAGTGAAGCAACCTACAAATTATAAAGGTCAGTCATTGTAAAACGCTAACCTGCACACAACTTAGATCCCCATCCCATCTGTAAACATTAGTGAAAGGTCTTCTGTCCACTGGGCACGAAGGTGCCACCTGCAGCTTCAGTGAACAAAAAAAACAACATTGTTAACATTCCTATACATCACACCCAGACACGCACCGCTTCAAAAGAAATCACTGACACAAATATTTTTATAAATCTTAGGTAACTTTACAGTTTAGGTTTAGTTTGTGGACTCATTACAACAAACGGTAGTAAAAACTCATGCCCACATTGGTAAAAAAAAAAAAAAAAACACATCACAAGTGCCAGTTTTGAATTAATCACAGATAGGTAATGATTAGTTTGCTATAGCAGCACTGATCATCACCTCTGCCCACGTGAGGAGACATCTAAGGCAGAAGACGTGGCAGCAGCTGTCAGGCATGGCGAGCTCGCCTCCAGCCAGGACTCCCAGACAGATGGGACACTTTTCTGCCTCCTCAGCATCCATTCCATCAGGTGGTGCCTGGCCACCTGAAGACACACAAACATTATTTACCAAGCAGATTCTCACTGTCAGGAGTCACACTGAAAAAAATGTCCAAGGACGTTTAGCTATAAACTGAAGAAACATATCGCTAGGCATTTGGTTCGTGGCGTATTGACCAAAGTTTAGAGCACAGGACTAGAACACTGTGAATGAGGCTTAAAATGAATGTGTGTTGTGCAGTCTCACCACTTCCAGCTCCAGTCATGTCCAGCCCCCAAGCTGTGTGTTCTCCACTACAACACAGAAAAACAATTAACATGAAAAGTTGATACTAAATACAGGAACATAGCAAATACTTGGGCAGGGAGTCCAAGTATATTTCGATCTATTGGCTGGTTTGTTTGTTCTTTGTCAGAGAGAAAAATACAAGCCCTGATCAAGACAGAATACACACACAAGTTGTGTCTTTCAGCAGCCATTACAGCTTCTTCCCCAATCTCAATCTCACTCAAACCGCTTTTGAGTTTAACCTCTGTGTCTTTTGCATCCTGCCATCGGGGGCATGCCCTCCATCAGCAAGACATCCATTTCACATAAGCTAATGTGTCTGTTATTATGTTTGCACAAATGACAAAACTAACATCATATTCTGTACTGCACAGAGAGACCCATCAGTAGAACAAAACCACTCATGCTAAAGACAGACTAGCCAGGTCTGATATGTCCATTAGGTTTATAGAAGTTGTTTGGGTGGCATGTGTATTTGGTATGAAGGTGTAGAGAAGGGTGGTTCTGCATTTAACAAATGTAGCTATGACAACATTTTGCAGTGACACTCTGTTGCCTCTGATTATAACTGATCAGACTGCAGGTCAAAATTTAAGATTTGGGTCTGACCTAGGGACTTAGGCCCATGGGCTGGAAAGAGTACTGATCAGATCACCTGGCCTTCATATATTTTCCTGATCTGAACCTATTGTTTGCGATAACTCCCTATAGACTGTTGGAAAAGACATTAGAGCTTTTGAATTCTTTTTAAAATACTTGCAAATCTAACTTTACTATACTATGTGAGGAAGCTATGAAATAACACATTATGTAATAACACAAACGCGCCACTGCATACATTTCATTTACAAAGCAGAGTAAAACGACTGTGAGAAGACAATAAGGTTTTCCCAAAATACATTTAAAAACTCTTACCAACAAAAGTGAAAGTGGATTAACATTTCACTTGACAGGCTTAGGTAACAAGGCGCAAGGCCTCAAACCAACAGAGGCAGCTACAAACAGATGTCAGATACCAACGTCTGAGTAGTTTTTGCGCCTTTAACGTTTCAAGGGCCAAGTTAATTGTGATCCAACAAACAGAGTCGTGGAGAAGGGACGTAGAGGTGATGAGTCCCACGATCTAATTTAGAAAACTAAACCAGGTCAACGCAGCCTTACAGCCAGTGTCACTTCAACTGTTACTCAGTCTCATTTAACAGCACCGGCTAACTTCATCAGCCTGAACGTTTCAATCAAGCGTCGCTCTAACGTCCGATTGAGCGCTTACTAGTTTAACTACATTCATTCCACTAGCATTAAAATGGTAAATCGTGTAAACGAATGGCTGTTAAGCTGACAGACACACTTCTGAATGCTTGGAGCTGTGCGTCTCCGCACGGCCTGGACCCAAAATTAGCACCAACTTGATCAACCAGTGCCAGCACGACGGTGACAACATGGTTGTTGTTTGTTAGCCAGCCAGCTACTCGTAGCTAAAAACACAGCTACCTAAGAGCTAGCTGGCGGTTGTTAGCACGGTTGCGTATGTGGCTAAATAGTGTCTAATATTAGCTTCGACGATTGCATTGAAGGTCACAAGTTAGCCAGCTAGCTAACAACAAGCGAAGTTAGCTCTGAGCTAGCTAACGCTAGCCCCTTTGAACAACAGCACCTGCTTACGTCGTCTTTAGCCTACTAGCAGTTAGCCGTAGTTACATAGCAGTAAGTGACGTGACTCACCTTTAAGTGCACGCGTGGCTGGTTTACAGCGAATAAACCGTCTTAGCGCCCAAGCTGCTCCTATGAACTGCACACGAATCGCACTAGCCGGGAATTGTTTTGGCTAAAAACGGAGCGTAGCTTTCAGAAAGTCTCAGCCACATGTCTCGCGGTCTGGCTGAAAGTTGCTCTATCTGGAGCCCCCTGTCGGAACAGCCGGGTATTGCAGAAAGGAGTTCAATTATCCATCATTTGGCTGAATCAACAGCAACAGGTAACAGAGCAGGCAAATCTGCATCCACTCCAGCTTCTCATGACACATTTGGAAACTGAAAAAGTATAAATTTCTACATAAATACAAATATTGCAAACATATAAAGGCCTTAATTCATTTAGTTCCATATACACTTAAGCAAATCGTCGGTTAAATCATTAAACTTTTAAGATCTACATTTCAATAACATAACACAGCAGTAGAGAAAATGTGTTGACTTGTTTTCATTTTCTGTAAAACATCTTTAAATGAAGTCAGTTTTGTCCCATCTAAACATGCGTGTTCACTGCCCCCAGTGGCCACATCGACGAACTGCAACATAAACACTTCTTTTAACTAGAATTTATTTGTATTCCTGACTAAACCGATCTAAAAACTGAAGATCGTTTAATTACTTACCAGCATAAATATTTAACTTACCTTTACTTATTTAAACATTTGACCATTTAGTTTAAAATGTTTATTAGCTAATCCTCACATTTCTCAGCAGCTCCAGTTGTTTTTTTCTACACTCATCTCTGCATTACAAGCCTAAAGCCACCTTATATGTATAATTTAATAATTTTTTTTAATTTTCCCCCAATGAATAGAGCTACGCTACAGTATCAAATGTACAGTAAAGTGTAAGAAACTGAAAAATAGAAGCAATTGTAGAACCAAAACAAAATGTTCAGTGTTTTATTTAAAAACTATAAACAGTCACCAAAGTAAATAAAGCCAATCTCTAACAGACTGTTAGATCTATGTATAATCACACATCCTACTGACACTGCAGAAATGAGGATGGTTGGGTCGCCCCGGTCAGATGCTAATACGACAGGCAGTCATAAATGTTACACAACACACGGTAGAGAGGACAGTCTGAGGACGTGAGCCGGAATGTGGCATGGTATTAAGAATGAAAAAATAGTAACAATAAAACTCCACACTATATTAAGATAGAAAAAAGTAGTGAAGAAAATATCATACCTGCACGTAAAGCAAAGAACACAGGAGAAAACCTGTATAAAAACTCCATGTATTTAAACCAATTTACAAATACAAAAAAATTTTGGTACGCGCACTGTGCCCGTACAATGACAAAACGCTTACAGTGGATATATGTTACTTGTGTGTGTGCGCGTTGAGGGGAGGGTGTGTGAGGGTAGAGGAAGGGAAGAGAATACCTTCAATATTTTTTTTTCTTCTACAAAATGACATGAGATATATTATTCCATACTCTTTCAGCCAGCAAAATGAGTTCTACAAGGTATTATAATACAAAAAATGTCACAGTTCCACAAAAAACTGCTTTTACCCCCTCCCTAGGTTTTACAGCATCAGTACCTTTGCAGAAATATTTACAGGGTTTTAAGTACATTCATCCACTGCTGAGTATAGAATCACATTAGATACAAGTTACCAGGGATCATAAAAAAAAGCAAAGAAACAAAAACAAAAAAAACATACTACTTTATTCAATCCTACCAAAGTAATGCTTCTATTACTCCACAGAGCAAGTTCTCCAGTGGCTGCATCGGCATGAAAGAGGATCTTCTTTATATATATTCACAACATATTTACAAGATTCTTTTTTATTAATTGTAATGGTATTCATTTCAATAATAAATAAGTGAAAATATATTGACTCAAGTAAGAAAACCAAGCTACCAAGTTTCTAAAGAAAAACAAAATTCTCTGCGCCAGTTGCCAGCTGAGTCCCCTCTAACTAACCCTGTAGCACACCTACAGTGGCCCGTCCCTGCTTCCCCCAACCACCCGTACTCTTCAGTCGACCACCACTCACGCCAATGCACACATTAGCTTACAGGACAAAGAGAAAAATAAAAAAGAACTAAAAGGAATAAAGAAAATGTGCTCATGTTTGGGGTTTCATCGGTGGAGTCCCTCGGGGAAGCAGTCTTAAAGAGCCCCCCTGGTGGGCAGCTGGTGGAAGACCCCGTGGCAGTTTTTTTTTTTCTTTGAGTGTGTGGATGGGAGTTTGAACACAGGTTGGTGAAGGAGGAAGTCTAGGATGAGAGGGCTGCTGGGGTGGTGGGCAGGCGCGGCAGAGGGAGGGTCTTTGTCCCAGTTCCCAGACTCTGCTTCCTCCTGCGGACCCGCTACGGCCATTTTCCTTCTCGTCTCAGGAGAGGGGATGGGGTGGCAGGGTGAAGGAGTTGTAGAGGTTAGCCTTTTGGCGTTAAGCCTGGAGCGTGCGCGTCAGTTCGTAAAGGCATTTGGCAAGCGTGGTGGAAACCTCCATGTTACTTAGTGCAAGCACAGAGAGATGCGTCTCATGCCTCTTTACCAACCTGTCAGCCGAGGTGAGGGAAAAGAAAAGAGCCTTTAAGTTTCTGAAACAAAACGTGTTTATTGTGATAGTCCCTCCACCTCCCCAACAAGGCAGCAATGAACGCTCCTTAAACACTTTTTCAAATCAGTGAGATACTCACATGCGACCACAGTCAGAGTGCTTGGCGATGTTCTTTAACGTTAAGGCAGCAGTTAGTCTTATGTGTTTAGTCACTGGTCCCTCTTTCTCATCCTGGAAGAAAAACAAAATACAGCATGTATTTCAGTTTCCATAGTGGTTGAGTATTAGTGTCGGTACCGAAAGGTGCTTGCTTAGAGATATGAACAAGCAAGAAGTCTCAACATTTCTTGTCCTACGACGGATCACAGGTATTTTCCAAAGTTTTACAATATCTTTGGAAGGTTCCAACCAGGTATAACACCTGGATTAAAACCTTCATAATTTCTCTTTCAACCGGAGGGTGACAACATGAGTAGAACTTAAAAGAGACTTAACGCTATCTTGGCCAGCCAAGAGCTTAGTAAGTCAAATGGAGGTGTGTGTATGAGGGAGAGCCTTGTTTTACTCACAGTGAAGTCCCTAAAGACCAGGTTTCGAGAGCCTCTGCGTAGGGCCATGAGAGCTGCACTCGGATGATTGACGATTGCTTTTGGTGCTCGCTGTGTCGTACTGCCTGCCAACGGCGGAGTCCTTTGGAACACATTCACACAAGGCACAAGTGTCATTTGTGTACCTGCATTCAGTTTTCACTGTAAAAACTGCAATGCAGTATATCCGGTGTTTAGATTATAAATCGCCTGTTCCTTATAAAAAGAAACATGCTTATACTTTACTATCAGTATTATTCTCACTATGTTTGAAGCATACAAGCAGCTATAACAGTTTCAGAAATTAATAGATAGAATGATGATGTACATACTGGGAAGAGGTTTGATTGGGACTTTGTGCCTGCTCCTCCACTTTAAGTCCTGCCAGCAAAGCCTCCCGAGAACAGTGCTTATCCTGGGAGACCAAGAATGCCAGATTTAATAAGTAAATCAATAGTTTTCTATTGTTACACATACACAGGTGGTATACAATTCTCTGTACAACCACCCTTTCACAATTAGTCAGCAGAAAACTGTATCTTACCTGTAGATGCGTGATGAAGGACAATCTCTGCCGAGGAAAAGGTTCACATCCCTCCCACAGACAGTGACCCCCATACACATCCTTTCCCCCGTGTTGCGTTGCTGCATGGTAAAACACCTGAGACGGCGTTTCAAACCACCTACAGACCAAATGAGAATATGTCAGAAAAAGCTTGATGGTGCCTTGATTAAGGTATATTATGGAGGGAGGGGTCATCTGCATTTGTTGTATGAACACGTACCGTTTACACGACTGCCACAGACACTTAAAGTTTTGTCCTGCTTTCCTGCTTTGCTCTGGCGGTGCTGTGGAAGTGTGCTGTGCTGGGAGCTGAGGACTGTGGTTGCCGACTGGTGCAGACTGCGATGCAGGGGGCGGGGACGGGGTTACAATCGGCTGTGGGGAAGAGATAGAACGTTGAATTCAAATAAGGAGCAGTTAGAGCACATGCCATAAAAGAGCAGTTCCTCTGGTTTGCTTCAATTGGAGATTTTTGCTGCAAGTCACTTTAATAAAGACTAAGCAACCAAGTATCTAAGAATTCATACTAATATACATAAAAGTGATGATAATTTGTAATACATAAAGGGAAATGTTGTTGGCTGAGATGTAACACCGGCCTGTCTACTGGCAGAAGTTGCTCTCTCAGCTTCTTTACTCTAGGAGGTGGGTATCAGCGAGAGCCACATGGTCTTAACTGGTCTCACCTTCTTAACCTCCAGACATTAAATCTTGAAGTACTGAAACAAGTTGTTTGACTGCTTAACGTGGTCCATGTCTATTAGCTTTTAATATTCCTATGTGATAACTGCACATTATTAGGTCACCACTGACTTTACTCTACAACAGAATAAACTACCTCTTCCAAGTCATGTAACTTAATATTTCTAAATGAACTCACTGCAGAGTTTCATACATTAGTTTCAAGGAACTGCCCGCACACATCTCTCTATGGAACAGACCAAAGTAAAGCTACAGGCCTTTTACCAAAACGGCATGACTTCACAATTCTAAGTGCATATGTGAAAGATATACAGACACATTTTCTGACCCAGTGCAGATAAAAGGGTCTTACTGTGAGATTAGTTCTACAGTGACTCACCGTTGAGCCAGCTGCCTGTGTGGGTGAGCAGTTCCTCTGCTGAGTGGCGTTCTCTATTGCTACTTTGGCTACTGTGCTTGGGTCTGTTCCTGCTGGCACCGCCACCATGGTGGCACTGCTGCCGGCGTTGTTTGGGTCACTGATTGTGATGATCCTCACTCCCACTTTATTGGGGATCCCCGAGGATGCTGCCGCTGCACTCCGGTCCTCGTTCTCTGCCGGCCTCTTGAGGCTTCGAGCCTCAGAAGCCACTCCGTTTGCAGGAGAGACAGCAAGACTCTGGGAGGTAACTGAAACCGTGGAGGAAAGGGAAGAGTTGGGCAGCAGTTGCTGTCTTAGCACAGCGTGGCCTGGCCCCAAAGGTCCATTGGTTAATTCCGAGGGAGGCCTGTTGCCTACTGCCTGGGGTCCATTGACCAAGCGTTCAGCCTGCTGGGCTTTGGCAGTGTCCTGCTGGGGGGGATGAGGACTAAAGAGGGAGGGGTCTGAGCCCTGACTCTTTTCAGAGGGGCCCACTTCCCCATTTCCCAAGTACTGTTTGGAAGCAATGTGATTTGGAATGTTTTTGTTAAAGTTGCCACCACTGTCACCCCGATCAAAGTCACATACCCCGTTGACTAGAGTCTTTTTGGGGTCGGGGTTGCCGTCCAGAGGGGTGTTTGGGCCAGGGGAGAGAGCCTGCTTTCCATTTGCAGGGTAGCTTTCTGGAGCCGGGCCATTGAGTGCCCCCTGGCTGTTCCCTGAGTGGTATGGAGGTAGATTAGACTCCATGCACTTCCGACCATTTAGCAGCTTGGCACCTGCCGCAACATTACCATTACTCGTTTTGCCAATAGAGGAGTCTCCTTCTCCCAAGGAAGAGTTCTCCATCACCTCGATTTTCCTCTCATGGATGTGCAGCCCTGTAGCATCCTTGGCCTCCTCCTCTTTTTGACAAATAATCTTGTCTCCTCTGAGGGGAGCTGGCAGTGGTGGCGGTGGTGGTGGTGGAGCTGCTGGGGCATGATGGGGCACGGTTCCAGTAGAGAATGGAGGCGGGAGAACACCCGGAGCCACAGCACCTTGGCTAGCAGCGACAGCAGCAGTAGAGGTTGTGAAGCCAGTGTTGGGGACCACAGTGAATGTAACTTGTCCAGCTGTGGGGCCCTGAATTATTGTAGCTGCCCCTGGGCTGCTTGAGGAAATGAGCTGGCCTGGCAAGAGTTGGACTGTCTGGAGAGCTGGTGTTCCTGCAGCAGGAAGCTGACTAGGAACCAGCTGGACATTGAGCTGCTGAAGCTGAGGAGAGGCATTCTGGGTGCTGTAGCCTGCTTGGTAGAGAACTTGTGAACTAGAGGTTATGGTGCTGTTGGGAGGGGGGACTTGGGGAGCTGGTAGGATGAGCTTTCCCCCTGGTGTAGAAGGCCCTCGTTTTGGAAGCAGTAGTTGTTTGATCAAGCTGGACTCAGTGGAGGTAGGCTGCAAGGGAGGAGCTTGGGAAATAACTTGGAGCTGTGGCTGCTGTTGTTGTTGCCGTTTCATGGACAGTGTGTGGCTAACAGTTTGACTGGGCTGAACTTGTGTATTTGAGGGACACAGTGGAGGAGGACACGGGCTGGAAGCAGCTGCAGGCTGCCCTGCTATCTGAATAGGCTGAGCACCAGGAATGGCAGAAGGGTTGGCGAGAACAATCTGGTGTATGGCAGGGGAGTAGGCCGGGCTCTGTTGGGGGTTGGGACTCATTATAACCACACTCTGTGCCTGCTGCTGGTTCGACGGGGCTATCGTGGCTGCTGGTCCACCGGACTGGTTAGGTGCTGGTTTGGGGGCGATATTCTGAAATGTGACACGTGACCCTTGGGAATTGGGTACACTTAATGGTTGACCACCAGCCATCTGAACTGAGGAGGTTGCAGATGATGCAGGATCCGCATGGAGGGATCCACTCTGAGGCCCAGATGGGGGAGGGGTTTGAGGAAGGGGAGAATGCTGAGGGATTGGAGGGCAAACACCTTGTACCCTGGCTGTAAGGATGTGGCCCTGTGGTACCGATTGAAATACCGTGACAGGTGTCCCTGTGGGAAGCATGGGGGAGTGTTGCTGCTGGTGAGCTGCAGGTTGAACGGCAGGGTTTTGGGGGCTGTGGTTCTGGGTGGCAGGTACTGATGTTGAAATTTGGACGACAGGACCAGGTCGAAGCTGTGTCTGTTGCTGTTGTACTGCTGCCATAGGGTTTGGTGGTAACTGCGGAGGCACCTGCTGGGGCACCGGGTGGCGATAAACAGTTGGGTGGTTTGCATTAGGAGGTTCCTGTGCAGTCAAGGTCACAGATGGGGCAGCACCAAGGTTTGGGCCTGGACCACGGACAAACTGGGGTGCAACGCTGGGATGTCCGGGAGGAAGGCCTGGCAATGCATTAACAAGCAAACAAACAAAGTGTTTAGATCCAAAATAGAGTCTTTTAAAAATTTGATATGGTTAAACTATTTACAGGAATACCTTGAAATATAAGCGTCAACTGCCTTTAAATACCCACAAAAGCTAAAACTAAAGTCAGTATTTCAATAGAAACTGCAAAAAGCATTTGCAGTAAAGGAACCAAACACCCCACTGACCACAATTCAGGCACATGGTTGTGACTTTTAATTAATAGTAAGAAGGCACTTTTGCATAATTCACATAATCCTCTTATTAAGTGGGTTACATTTGGATGCTAGGTTGACTTTGCTGCTTCATTCACTACAAATTATAATTATTATTGTGGTAACATTGACTCTAATGAACAAGATCTGTTAGTAGCACGGCCTGATTAGGGCAGTTTCCAGACATCTGATACAGCTTTGATGTCTTCCTTTCAGTTCTTCTAAGTTCCCCAGGAACTTTTTTTCTTTGCTTGTTGTCTTAACATGTTTGCCTATGTTCCAGCCTCTTGTAATGAACACTTTCTCATAATCACTCTCAGAGGAACGGAGAATGAAAGAATACAGTATGCAAAGACGACTAATATCTTCTAGTTCTACCTGAAGGTGGCGCCTGAGGGTCTCCTGGTACTTCATGCCGGGCTACAGAAGGTGAGAGAGCAGCTGCTGGATTCTGATGCTGCTGCTGGTAGTACAGCTGGACGGGCAAGGGGATCGATCTCCGCCTTAGCCCCACCAGAAGGATCTGAACCTGGCTATTAGCCTTTGGCTCATCTTGCCGCCGCATTGTGTGGTTGGGGAACACAGTTCTGTGGAACATCACAGGAGTACAAGAAGGTTCCATTTAATTATTACTTATCAATTTCAACACATGCTAGTCTTGCTGGTTGATAATGATCATTACAAATCCCAACAACTATGTTTTCAAGGGGGATTCTCTAAAAAGCTAAAAGAAGAAGAATGGGTAGCAGAAGAGAACCAGGGCTCACCGCAGACATTTAAGGAAGCCAGTGGAGTTTAAGATGTTGCTTCGTCCCATTTTACTGCACGTGGCCAAGTAATCAGAGTACATTTCCGATCGAGAGACAGTCCCTTCTGGATGCGTCTCAAAGTGTGCATTTAGCCTGTTGGAGAAACAAACCACAGGCAATGAACAGAGAGACAGGACGTCTGAGGTCTCACAAAGACAGGACATTAAAAATAAACTTCATGTAAACAATACAAACTCGTCATCTTCTGGCCTGACGCACTGTTGCTTATGCAGTGCATAGTGGTACTTTTTTTTTTTATATACAATACTGTGCAAACGTTTTAGGCAGGCCTGAAAAAAAAGCTGTAAACAAAGAATGCTTTCAACAATGGAAATGTTAAACATTTATTTTCATTAATGAACAAAATGCAGTGAATGAACAAAAGAGAAATCTAAATCAAATCAATATTTGGTGTAACCACCCGTTGGCTTCAAAACAGCAGCAATTCTTTTACGCACACAGTGTTTGAAGGAACTCGGCTGTAGGTTGTTCCAAACACCTTGGAGAACTAACCACAGATCTTCTGTGGATGTAGGGTTTCTCACATCCTTCTCTTCATGTGATCCCAGACACACTCCATGATGTTGAGATCAGGGCTCTGTGGGGGCCAAGCATCACTTCCAGTACTGACGTCGTAACACCAAATACTGATTTGATTTAGATTTTTCTTTTGTTCACTCACTTCTGAAAGTATTCTTTGTTTACAAAATTTTTTCCACACCACCATACTGTGTGTGTGTGTGTGTGTGTGTGTGTGTCATCAATCTTACCACTGCAGTGTAAATTTCTCCCCATCTAGTTCAACGATACCAGGTGGCGGTTGAGTTGACTGAACTGGGAGCCTTGTTGCTGAGGGGACAAAAAGACAACATTTAAATTTAAGTACGGGTGAACTTGCTCCCTAGTCTGTCCACAAGAGGTCAGCAAACAAACACTTCTGAAGCACACTGAAAAATACATGAATAATCTTCCAAGGTTAGGTGGGTTTAATTCCCACCAGGGACCACTTAATTCAAGTATTACTAGTGTTGTGAGAAACACGGCAAGTTAGTCATTCCTTTGGGGGACTTCATGATGGCAGCTGTAGGCACCAAAACCGCTGCTCCAGTAAAGTTGTAGAAGAGGTTTCAGTGCAGGAGCTCTAGTGGCTCAGCAACAGGTGCAGTAGCATTAGTCAGTGAATCAGCTGCTACCCGACAGCAACTTTTTACAGAACCATGTTTCACACATTTGTCAACATTTAATAAGGGTAGTTAGGTCAGTAAAGTTGTTGATGGTTTCATCTGGTCAATGCAAGTGCTAATTTTCTAGTTTGGCTAGCAGATGGCTGGCTCTTAGTCCCTGCAGCAATGTAAGAGTGTGTGTGTGTGTGTATGTGTGTGTGCGCGCGAGTGCAAGACACTTACCAGGTGCTGGTGCTCCCTGCACAGCTGCAGGTACCTGTTCTACCAGCTGTGGTCGAACTTCAGCTGCCTGTTCGGCATTGGCCTGATGCTCAATCAGCCGCACTGCTGTTAGGGCGTCTGGTCCAAAGGTATGAAGGTCAACCGATACTAATCGTACTAAGAGGTCTGATTAAAAAAAAGAAACAAAGAAGAAAAAGTGCAAGGATTAGAACAATCAACTCAGGTAGAAACATTTCTTATAACATCCAGGCTAAAATATGTCTATGGTACGTTAAAAAAAGAAACATCATATACCAATGCTGTGGTCGACAGACGCGATCTTGCTGCATGGAACCTCTCCAAGCTGGGCCAACAGGTACAGCACCTCCAAGGAGGCCATGAGGAGCATGAGGTCAGGCAGGGTGAGGAGCATCATTACCTCCCTGTACGAGTCCTGGTCCACGTACTCACAAATTAGCACACCGTTGTCCTCTGCCTTACTGAGGTTGCCCAGAATCTCCATAGCTAAAAAAAACAAAACAAAAAAAAAAAAAAAAACACAAAAGGCATTTTACAATTGCTGTAAAAATCTGTACAGGCTAGATTTACAACAACTCACCTCTCATTTTAAGGAACCGGTCCCTGGACATCAAGCATTTGGTGATGGTGTGAAAGATCAGATGAGTTGTCCGAAAGTCAACAGGATCCAGCTGGAGCTAGAATAAAGTATACAACATTTACCTGGTGATGCTACCAGCTTCCAGAGCAGCAAACAGTGTGTGAATTATTATTGTTATTATTATATGCACAAAGTAGTGACATTATAAACAAAAGACAGTTATACTAACTTGAACTACAATGAACATAAGAGGAAATGGTTCTTGTTATTCATTGCACAACTGTATAACCAATTCATATGGTTTGTATTACTATAAAACAAGGCTTTGCAGTGGCGTATCTCAAGAACATGTTCAGAGTCCCAAACCCAATCACCCAATTAATCACTTCAAAGGCTTAGCTGATTGTATCAAGGACCCTCTACATGCAGTTTCTAAAAATAGGACGGACTCGCCTACATGCATCTCATATAAATGTAGCTTATACTCCAGACTATTATCTTTCAAGTCTACAGCTGTCTGGGTTTCTAAACATACTGCTGGTATGCAACGGCAGACGCATCTGTTTTCAAGTAATATCAAAAAGCAGTAATCTGTGATTTTCTAAAGCATGCAACCACGATAGTCAGTTGACAGAGCCCTTTATCATATCACAATTGTCATTTACCAGCTCTGTGGATGGCCAGGGGTTAGCAGTGGCTAGCATGCACATTAAGCAGTTTCTCTCAACAGTTACCCAAGAGCATGGTTCTCTTAATGCTTATAGGTAACAGTTTCAGATTAGACAGATGCAGACAGAAATAGGACTGTTGATTTTGTCAGCTGAAAACTGACACCACTGTTTTGTTTCCATGGATGCCTTGTATAAATTTCGAGGTTTGTATATACTAACTTTAGCAGACTCTAGTTAATGAACAATATGCTCCTTGGCCTCTGTGGTAGATAGTAAACCCCTTGACTGAACATGCCAACAACAACAACTGGCAGATGAACACATTTTAACCCCTCCTCTTGTCTATGTGGTGTCTTGTTTTAGCTTTATCCACATCCAGAATCACAAGAACAATTAGAAACATCACTTCTCCGTCTACATGCACACACTTCAACATGTGGCGAAACAAAGCATGACAGACATGCTGTGCCTATTTACTGGTGCACTATGATTGGACAATCCCTGAACAGGGGGCGGGGTTCGGCCAACAGATCGACTAAGACTGAGTTTTTAGTATTTCTGTCCTTCAATGACGTAGCTTTAGTACATTACTGAACTGATCTACTTCTTTGACACAGTTAAAGGTTCAGTTTGCTACAGCTATCAAAATAAAATCACTGAAATTAAAATTTAAAACCATGCTCACCTCGGCTGCCACATTGCCCAATGTGTCGAGTCCAAGCTGTCGGAGTGAGATGAGGTTACAGTGGGCACAGAGCAGAAGGAAGCGCAGGCACGTTCGGTTGGCCGCCAGCAGCTTGACGTTGGCCTCCTCGAAGGAGAGGTTTCGCAGGATAACGGCAATCTGCAGCACCCGCTGGGCCTCCATGTCACTTATACCCAGGTTCCGTGGCGGGTGGAAGAGGCTCTGCCAGCGCTGCTCGCACGACGTACCGTCTGGAAAAAAGGAGGAGGAACAATTAAGGATTACAAGATACATATCACTTTTGTGAAAAGCCATACCAAGCAATGCAGAGTTAAAAGGCTGAAATACCACTTCTCACTCTCAGGTATTAAACAAGAAAAACAAGGTCTGCTCAACTGAGCATGTCAGAGCATTTAGGTGTCAAAGACGCTGCGGGAGCACACAGGTGCATCCTTTTATTGCTTTCTGCAGCTCAAGGCACAATGCATGTTTACTGTACCTTGTGCTGGGCTGCTCTTGTCCCAGATCAGCTCCCTGACTTCAGCGTCTTCAACTACCTCCTTCCAGAACTGCAGAACAAGAGAAGGTGTCAGCAGAGAATTTAAACAGATTACAAGGAAGACTTGTGAATATCATGAAGACATGATACACATGCTTAGAACAGAATGAGTAGAACAACAAGAACCTATATCAAGACTGTTGTTTAATATGGACATCCATTAGCACAGGACCAGAGTTCTAAATAGTGAGTGAATGTAGAAGCAATCTGCCTGCTGTGTTCTCCCTGTGTCGGCACTTTCCCTAGGGTCCCTGCCTGTGTTGTAGAAACAGCAGTATTTTCATCACTTTGCTCAGCGTTCGCCATACTGTGTTTAGATAGCGGTCAATAAATCTGGCAGAAAGGATTCTTTATTTTAAATGTAAAGGAGAATTAGCTTTCCCCTTTTTCCCAATGAAGAAAATATGGGACAACAGAGGAAAGGGTTTGTTTAACAATCTTACTCTACCTACTCACTGCACATCAGTCAAATCCCTCATGATTATGTTGACTTCAGTAACCGTGCTTACATTATACTGCGAGTTATTAAGATTCATTTATTAGATCTGATTCCAATTTCAATATTAAAAACATTTTTAACAGAAATGTAAGAGATTATACATTACCCTGACAAAATCCCGTGATGTTTTCTCTTTCCAGTCTGCTCCAAACACCCCAGAGAAGCTGCCTAGTGCTATGAAGACAAAAATGTTATGGGTTAAAGTTTAGCATGACAGCTTCAGCTAAGTAGGATTTATCTATTCCCACAGTACACATCTTTAGAGACAATGAAGTGTTAAAATTAAAAATACATAAAAACCTGATGAATATCCTTCTGTAATTCTGTTAAACAAATGAACTAGAGCACAGGATCAGTGAAAATAAACACGTACAGTCATCAAAGACACCAGCATGTGCCAGCAGCAGTGTAACCAGTTTGGGGTCCTTGTCCAGCTGCATGGCGTGCTTGCTCTCATTGGAAAGCAGAGTGCAAACGTTAACAGCAAAGTCCACTTCATTGGGTAGGCCCGAAAGGAGAGACAGCACCAGTTTGTGGTAGTCGCACGGTGAAACAAAATCCGTAGAGAGACCATAGCTTTGGCGGAGATAGTCTGGAGAAGAAAACAAAATGTCTCTGTGAAGACGCATTTAAATATGAGACAATTAAAAGGCTGAATAAACTCAAAAAGCAATACAAGAGCAGAACAACACAGAGTCGGAGGAGAGTTCTAATCTGAAAAATTTAAATGTAAATTTTGTCCTCAGACCTGAAGAAAAAACAAAGCCCATTGTGTAATGCCACCCCTGCACACCATCACCCACTAAGTCATAGTTATCTGGACTTTAACCAAAACTATCTGGCCATTATAATGTTCAATTAAAGCCATGTCATGTGTGACAGGGGAGCATAAGTGTTCAGCCATATTAATGTGTCTCTAACTTAGGCAACCTCTGAGGCTGTCTTTTATAATTACATTACGCTTCTAAACTATACTTCTAAATATTAACAAACCCTGGGTGGCAAAACGAACAATGACTTGGAAGTTATTTTTCAGCAGCTCTAAACGACAGATGATCAAGTCTGTGATCGTACAATCATTTCGTCGACATGCACCCAAGAATTGTGTGCGTGCTATGGCTTGGTTTTCTGCTATCAATCATTTTGGGTGCATAGATGTCACTCTTCCATACAGTGAATTTTTCAATTTGGTGCAGGATATTTGTAGACTGCTGCCTCTGGAAACCAATCATACGGCAAAGAGGAGGCCTGCTGAGTGAATTTGATTTTCATGTTTAAAAGGTTGATGCGGGCAAATGTAATTCAGTAGAGTCGCTATAATAGCAGCAATAGCTCCATTCAAAGCCTAGCAGGCTGTGCTCATCCTATGACACCTGCAGCGAGTCAGAGGATGGTGTATGACAGAAAAGGCTTCATGGACAGATTGAATCAAACTCTCCTCTCAGACCTACAGCCAAAACGTGATGGGGCAGACCAAAGCTCAGTCACACATTTCCACAGCAACTGTGAAATAATTAACTTCAGAGAGTCTCCCAAGTCATATTCAATTTTCACAGAACAAAACTCTGCCATGTAAATATATCTGATATCGGCTTATTAAAGATATCCATGTCCTGGATATAAATTACTTTAGATCATATTAAAATTTAAACAGCATCATAGGCATATAGTTTTCCCACAATAGAGCACTGACAAGTTGTAACATGTAAAGTAAGAGTGAATCTAGTATTCTTACTGATCATTTGTGATTTTCCTGTAAAAATCAAAATATTGGGATTATCGAGTTCTTCAGAGACACACAGTCAACTCTGATGTGTTCCTTGCTAAGGTCCTAAACTGACTCACTCACACAAACTTAACCATGTTCTTACTACAACAACATTTGATACAAATTGCCACAAATCTAAAACGTCTCCTGCGCCTCCGTTTATTTTTTTACCAGATTCAGGTGTTAACACCAACTGATGACAGAAGGCAAATGCAATTTGTGACACATTAATAGGATCACAGCTCCATTCACACTATAAAATTCTTGGGGATAAAAATGGATTTAGAACCACATATGAAAGTGACACAGAAAATAATATTTTGCTTTGTTCATACTTCAAATCAGCTGGCAACAATAAAGGATTTGGGCCACTTCAATCGCAGAATGAGAATGCAGCCTAATGTGTTTTTCTGCAAGTTGATACTGGGTAGGGGCTGAAAGAAAGATCTGTCTGAGAGGAGAGACAGTAAAGTTGAATAATAATGTTGCAGTCTGGCATCTGACCTGCCCAGATAGGTGATAACACTGTGCGTTTGTCATTATGGATTATCCAGTTCACATCCAAGCCATTGTGTCAGTCATAATACACAATGAAGCTTTAAACACATTACTCTTCTTTAGCAAAACTACTATTACTAAAACAAGTCAAATGTTGGAGGACAACCATTTTGCTTTAATGCAAGAAAAGCCAGACCTTTGTCTCCACTGTATGTCACGCGTTCTTTCACACTGTGGTTATGTTTTGGAGTCTATTAGCTCAGTGAGCAGAGGACTGACTCATAGAAAAACACCTGCAACTACAAAGCTGGGGTCCCTAATTTAAATTCAGGTGGAAGGAAAACCAACAAACCCTTTGTTCTACCATTCATCAAGAATCTGCTGTTAGGATAGACAATTACCTCAGAGGGAAGCTCAGTGATCAACACTACAACATGACCCCGCCAGGCTAATGGGCAGCTTGTATTCACTGTGAGAGACTGGACATTGCAGACAAGACTTTGGCCTTTATCATCTGCACAATAACAGTTGTGTGACTAGTCAAAGGCTGCTCTTTCACCTGCACCAGCCGGCTTGGGTTTCAAAAGAATTTGCCAAAGCTTATGAATGGGACAGCCTCTACGGAAGACATGCGTCGAGGTTTTGGTTCATATTCAGTAATGCTTAACAAAGTGACATCTGAAATAAATGTGTCACTGTGTAATGAGTGATAAAACAGGAAGTACAAGGATAAGAACTTGTTTTTTTAAGGTGGAAAAACAAGTAATTGTGAAGTTCCTACACATGCATCATAAAAAATAATCAGAATGGAAATTATGTGACAAAAGCATTGACACCAGTGGCCAAGAAAAAAAAAGGTTAGCGCAACAAAATCTGTCCTGCTTAACTATAGTATGTGGAAATGCAGCTATTTTTTACTGCCTAAACTGCAGTTTGCACCACTATTACAAGACAAAAGCTATGCATCGCTACATCAAAGATATTCAAGGGCACGTTTCCCGCCTCTTCATATTCTAGTGAAATAAATTCTGCCCTCTATAAAATCCTTGAAACAAAGAGGTACTGTTGAGACATTTCTATGCATATGTTTGACCTGCAGTCTGACCACTTCCCCATGCATCTCACACATCACTCTGATGAAGTCATTCTGCATGAGGATTAAGTGTTTGCTTTGGTCAAAGGCTTGACAGAAGTTGACTGAAGCACAGAATAAACACTGGAGAGAGAAAAATATAAGAAACCAAAAGTATGGAAATAGAAACACAGACATGACAAAGTCAAAAGGTAAACTAACTTCTGATTGAGATTGTGTTTTACCTGATACAATGTGTTGCTGGTAGTTATAAGAGTTGGGAATTGCACCGACTGGAAGAGAGGCTTTGGGATTCCCCGGCTGCGATTCTTCATCATCCTCGCCGAAGTGATGGACTTTCTCATACTTCTCTAAGTATCTGTGGAGGGGGGGGGGAAGTCAGATGATGATGAATCAAGGGATGCTTGGAGTGAACTCAGTTTGAGTAAAACAGGCTCATGAATACAATTCTGCTTCAACTCAAATTATGCACTCGCAAGTAAACGGTACATTTCATTCATGCACACTGTGCAAAGGAAAGCCAAGGCAAGAGGCTTCACAGTGCCTGCCATACTCTGATACATAAATTACACATAAAATGCGTAAATGATAATATAGAATGAAACCAAAATAAAACAATTTGATCTGAAATTCCGCACAGCCTTCTTTTATTACCCTTCAATGGAAATTACGCTTCCTAAACTGTTACTAATTCTAGAATTAATATTAACAGCGTGTGCAGAAGCATTCCCTTTGCTCTGCTGCATTTGAAGATGTTTTGTTGCCTCAGAATGTCAGTGCAGTCCACTTCCAGCGCACTCGTGATGCTTTTGAAGGCTCAAACATGTTAAATGAAGCATGATCCACTTAGGAAGACAAAAATGAGCACTTGTCCCCTCTTCAGGTCTTTGCACGATGGAGGGTGAAACAAATTAGATGAAAACTGCTGAAGCCTCAAAAACCAATAATAAATATGTGATTCAACTTTTCAAAACAGATTCATAAGTGAAGTGTGCGTCACATAAAATATAAATGCGCAAACATGCGTCTTTATACTTTTACAAGAAAAAAAACTGGCTGCAACAGGAACACTCACGTTTAAAAATAAAAGCAAACAGGTTATCTTTAACTGTAGTGTTTCCCACAGTTTTGAGAAGTTTGCTCTCAAGTTAGGAAAAATATATTTCTCATGAGCATGCAACTCATAATAATGCAAAGAAATCTGCCAGCCCAACAGAAAACACACAAATGTAGCAATATACCTCAGCAGCAATAGTGTGATGAACCCTGCCTGTGTGGCCGTGAGTCACCAAGCGAGTAAGCAAGCAAGCAAGTGTTTCTGAATGAGGCCCTGCTTGTTCATCGTGGCCAAGGTAATCCCCCGTCCGCTGGCTGCCGGGTGACACACTGGACTATAAATACACTCAGGCTTCATTTGTAGAGAGCAAGAGTGCGAAAGAGATAGGCCCCACTCCCAACAAAAGCATCATCAGCCGCCGTCTGGGTATGAGCAAGATAAAAAATAAAAGGGGTAAAGAAGGGTGGGGGCAGGGGAGATGGAAGGAGGTTGACTGCAGCTGTTTGTGCCTGCATTTCCCCCATTTCATACAAGTGAGATGGCAAATAAATTCTGTCCTACTCAAATAACATTAGACCACCAACTAACAAAAGCCACCAGGCAGATGTGATTTTACTACAGCCGTTACAGAAAACATGTGAGGTGTGTACTATCACCAATAATAAGATATGTTTGCCACGCAAAATAATACGAGTTCAGAGGGCATGAGCTGTTAAGGCACGAGAAGTGATTTATAGAGATGCAGGTGCAAAGAGTCCACCAACTTAGTTGTTCATTATTCGCGGTCACCTGAGTTACACCACTGAAGACACTCCTAGCTTGAATTAGTCTCAGCTGCCTGGCTGCCCTCACTTGTGTGGATGTGTGAGAGTCCATTGCCCCCTGCTGGACATGAACGCAGACATGCAAACACACCCACTGCCAATAGCTGGACAGAAATTTCACTGAGATTTGAGAAAACCAGTCCAGGATGAGATGGGATTGGTTTATCAATAATCACAGGAATGTTAATTGACTGCAAAGCCCTTCGCAAAACTGACAATGTGTGGTCAAAAGATTACACTATATGATACAATTGTAATCCAACTTCTCAGTCAGATCTGTAGTCCAGCGGTTATGAGTAAGCTGTTTGCTTCTTACCTCCTGACTACCAGAGTTTTACATCTTTCTGAAGTTTGGATTCTGATGGTAGGTTTTTTTTTTTTTTTAAACACAACATTTCGTGTTACAGAGTGCAAACATACTTTTGCACCAAAATATTAACCGTGGTCCCCTGAGCTTAGTTTCCTTATCTTTGTGTGGTTCTGAAGACGTTAAGAGTGGATCCCTTTCACTTGCAGCTGCTGTTTATGTTGTAGATTTCATCATTTCCCTTACTGTGTCACAGTAAACAGTTGTCTGCTGTGAGACTTCATAAATGCACTTAGTTTGGGCTTGGTGACATATAGAAACCAGTTTTGGTTTGTCCGTGATGTGTACATCTCAATCAATCAACAATCGTACAATTGGAAAAAAATGTGCCAGTGTTGGAAACTGGTGTAAATGCAGTATCTGTTGCAGTTTGCAGGGATCCAGCTGTCTCTGGGTTTCCTGTTGAATATATAAGTCACATCTGCAGGATGGACAGACAATTCTAAACCCTAGACTAACCCGTGGTCCCTATTGTGAATGGTAAAGCTGGAGAGGTGGATGAGCCAGTAACCATATATAGTCATCTGGCCATGCTGCTAATAGGATCTAACTAGTCTTCAGATAGCTTTTTAAAGCCAGCTCAAACAACATAGGGGACAGATAAAACTAAATTACATGGGCTTTTACAGTAAGTAATGTATCATCTGTAAAATAAAATCAATCGAACAAACGCCCACTTCAGGCTAGATACTGGGTACCAGCATTTAAGGTCCATTACACTATCACAGACATATTTTCCCTGAAGAGGTGGAACCTATGCAACACTCCAAACAAACATTTTAAACATATCACCCAAACAACAAACTAAGACTTCAGCTTTCAGCTAATACGCCAGGTTCAAGGCAGATCTGTCCATCTGCTTGTTAGAAGGAGAATAAGACAGGCAGATTAAACATCAGTGGTGGCCAACGCTGCGAGAGGGCAGGTCAAATTACAGAAGGGATAAAAACATGGTCTCAAGAGCCTTCAGATGTTATCTGTGACAACAAGTTTGTTCTGCTCTTATTTTGTAAAAAGTCTGATGTTGTATATAAAAAAAAAAATCAGACCGGCATTCTCCATAACTGGTGGTCAACTGTGTATCTGAGCAACAACTGAATAAGCCAGGGAAGAAAAGAAAACAGCTAATGCCACGCAATGCGATTAAAGGTCACTTTATCCAGATGTTTCAGATGAGCAGAAGAATCTATCATCTTACCCAAAAAGCAGAGCAGAACCAGGGGACTATGATAACTTCCATAATCTTATAAACAGGTGTGAAAATTGATGCTGGCCAAGGAGAAAGGAGTAGTGAAATGTGTCTGTGGTGTGATGGTGGTGAGAAATCAGTCGTTTCTATTTCTCAGTAAACTGTGATATTACAGGTTTCCTTAAATAAAGATTGATCTGCCCTGTCTGTAAAATCTGCACTAACCAAAGCAAAAAATATACGTTTGTCATTCAGTAACAAACATCATTCTTTGTAATCCTGAGGATGTCTTTTCATGCCAGGGAAGGAATTGTGTCATGCTTAAATTCACATGACATCTACAACACTGTCCAATTACTGTGGTCATGAGAATTTTGGGTCCTAAAAGTGGGGTCACATGCCTGAAATAGGTTGAGAAACACATCTTTAACTGGTTTGGCATTTGCAGAGAGTAAATGTTACAGTACGGTTGAAATGTGAATGTGATTTCACCTGTTCCTTTACACTGCAAACAGCGATGGCGGGAAAGTGTGGTATAATCATTTTTTTCTATAGAAAGCAGCATGTTCAACTCTGAAACGGGCAGATTACATGTGATGGTTGATTCAGCAGGAAGCTCTGCAAGTCAAGAGATGCTTTTTGTTTTATCTCAACGGACACAAAAAAAACTGACCTTGGCAGCAGAACTAAAAACATAACTTGTTCATAACATGCCATTGGACAAATGCGACAGTTGAAATAGCTTAAGATATTTCCTACATATCACTGCCACATATATACAAAATCAACAGTTTAGTTAGAGCGAGTCTATCATAACGTTACTACTTCTCACAACAATCAACGGGACATGGTACATCAGACAAACATTGCAGAATCGCTAGTCTCTTCTTTTACATATTTCTAACCATGTGTCCTAACCTCATCAAGATAAAAACAATCCATGACTTGCTCGCCAACACTGAAGCTTAAGTGAACAGGTCCTAGATGTTAGTGCCTCTTGGGCTTGATTTCCTCCCAGTTGGGATGTAGTGAAGAGGGCAAACAAAGGTTGAACCAGGGTATGTGTCACCTGACTTAGCCTCTGTGCACAATCCCCTGTAGTTAGAAACAGGCGTCAGACATTGCAGCAACACCCGACACTTCATTTCAAAGCATCGTTCATTCACTCTTAAATTATGGTGTGCATAAGAATTGCAGCTTTTTTTTCTCTTTAACAAAATCAGGACTTTGTTCCTCCACGAGTTTAGTGCAAACCACTTTCAAATCAAATGAAACTACTGATGGAGGAGGTAAACTGTGGAGATGTGAAACACTATTGACTGAGAATCATCCACATCAGTGCAGCCAAAGGAAAACTGAAAGCAGCCTTTAGTAACACTAACTCGCCCCAGTGAACCAGGGTGCAAAGTACACAGATGTAGAAAATAAATATATGTCAATTACTGCGGTGTAAAAGGTTTGCTTTCTGCAGCAGTCTTGGGAATAAACCTGGTAGGAATGGGTCAGCCCAGGACACACATTAGGCATCCAATGAGTATTTTGAATTGCTTATGGAAACTGCAGCCAATGTCATAACTTTAGTAGGACACCTGCCCTTCAGGACGGCAATCCCCTACCAGAACACCTCTGATGTAGTGATAGCTTTTGCTAATGAAAACAAAGCTGTATTTCAACTGTGCCCTTAGCATGTCAACGCGATTTGGTGAAAATGCTTGATCCAGAGTGTGAATCTTTCCACCTCCACAACTGATATTAAACCAGCACCATTTGTAAAGCTGATGCTTTCTGGCAAGCATCGCTCACCTATTACTGAGTGACATTCAGATATCAAATAGACGGCAGTGGGAGCTCAATCTGAACTTCAGTACTGCTTGCTTGACTCTGAGTGGGAAGTGCTGACCAGAGAGAGTCCTATCGTGATGATCCTATTCACTGAGGTAGGGAAACACTGTCAACACAGCATCGTGTAACCGAAAACATGCAAGTTTGATCCCTGCAGCAACAGTGTGTTGTTCACGCCTACTTGCTAAGAAAAAAATGCATCAGGTAGCTGCAACTGACAACTTGACATTAGACTTGTTAAAAGGGCACAAAAACTGAAAAACCGCAGTATCAAATTAGAAATAAATGTAAATCTTTAATTTAAGTATCCTGCTTAATCTGCAAAAGCCCATAGCCTGTACAGTCACAACAGAGTATTAATATGCAAAAAAAAGCCCAACCAGTGATTACAGAAGTAACTGGATAATAAAGAACACTCGATATTAGCAAACATCCACCCAGCTTAAGTGTCCTTGAGAGAGACATGAAGTCTGAAGCAGCTCCTGTGAGCACATATTCGCCAACCACCTGGCTGTGACCCCCAACCTTACTGGGTGAGGACAAAATGAAAAACTCCCCCACAGCAATTATATTATTCTGTCACTTTTGAAAATGCCAAGAGTGTTCAGGAGTAAAAACAAGTGAGATAAAATCACCATAAGGGAGGCGAGGATAGTCTCCATTATCAGCCTTGTTTGAGGCAAGACCAGTCTAGATGCCTGCTGCCTCTGACATCCACCATACTGAGCTGCCTTAGATAAACTTTACAAAGACGCTCCAATGGCTATTGCGACACTAGTGTGATATTCAGCATGTCGGTCAAATCAGCTAGCAGCCATCCTTTGCTCATGCTCCTTCCCCAAAAATATTTCAAAGGCAATAATTACATTTGTGTTCTGAGAAACAGGTTAACATTGTCCTTAATAAAAGTCCAAGTATTAATGACTCAGTGTATCTCTTCTTTATCATGTAATATGGAGAACAAAGTACTGATTTTTATTCACACTTGGTCACATGAGGTAATCGACAAAGTTCAGGGGCCTAACAAGTCAGATGAGTTAACTTTCAGTAAGGGGTAATTGAGTCACACTCAAAAAAAAACTGTGACAGAAATAAACACCTGTGAGTTTCACTGAGCAATAATGATAATTTCCCAAATAAATCGAATCACTAAAACTCAGCACATTAGTACCATAAGTAGTTCAGTTGAACAAACAGAACTGCTGCTCCCTTTTCAGTTGTATAAACTTCCACTTGCACCAAATAATCCTCTGCCTCTGATTAAAGAAATAACAGGTTAATGGTGGTTTGTGGCCGAGTTCAGAGAACCTCAACTGAGTTAATTGACACTGCACTGCAAGCCCACATGTGCCTGAGGTGTTTCTCCCTGCAGCCAACACTGATGGTTATCTGTGAACATTTGAGGCGCTCGAAGTCTCACCAGCTGTGTACAGTTAGTCACAGCAAGTGCTAACCAACTTACAAAGTAGGCAAACTTTAAATGTGCAGATAATAAAAATGGACAAACGATTGTTTAGAGAACCGACGTCCTGTAGTATATCTATGTTTCTCTGATCCAGATAAAATCCCCTGCATGCAGTTGTTACTGGTGGGAATAATAGCTGCACGAGATGGATGGGGATAAAAGAAAAAGCAGTACAACGCCTCAAAACAAAAACTTAAATCCCAGCTGTTGGGAGAGTCGCCTTTACGCCAGACCCACATCACCGCCAGCTGACTGCATGACATGTTAAAGCAACTAGATCTGCCCTATCACAACCATATTGTCAGTATGTACACATACTTCAGATAGAAGTAACTGACATAAGTTTATGGTTAAGGCAAAAATGTTGATGTTACAGTGTTTTCAAAAAACTGTGATCCACATTTAAAACACATCTGGTACATGTGGATATTTTTACTATGCCGTTACAAGTGTACAAACACAGACAGCGCTGCCACAATATTGTCGTAGTGTGGCTTCCTAGTAGCGGGAGGAGAGAGGCTAGATCCTGCTGACGGCATCTTAACATTTGTAAACACTTCCCACATGCTACCTGAAAGGATGAGAGCTGCATGGCCATGCTACTTACCGAAGGTAGTACTGTTTTAAAGCAAATGCAGCGTTGGAACAACTCCTTGGAAAGTTAAACTCTTCCCCAAGTTCAATCCATTGGTTTTTGTCGGAGACCTGAAAAGAGAAAACGAGTTTATTTATTAAAAACACCAGCGACAGCAAAAAGAGCGGCTACAACTGCAACCATCTGTTCTGGTGTAAGTTTCCCCCAACGAGGCTAGATCAGAATCACTAATCGATAACTTTCTCAAACTGCTAGACTATCTATAATTATAACCAGAGCCACATAAAGTTAGCACTGATGTTTCGTTTACTAGCGCTCACTTACCTACTAATGTGTTTATTAGCAGGGCATATTTACATCTGTCACATCAGTAAGTACAACTAACAGACTCCCTTTAGGATACTATCGTTACAGTTTAGGCTAGTTAGCACTACAGCTAGCGAGCTAACTTGACGTTTACATTTTGGTGTTAAAACCTAGCGAGGCTGAAGTCCAGCAAACTGTCCCCACGACAAAACAAACGCGTTAGCTTGCGGCGACCCGTTCGGCTTTGGAGCAGGTTATGTGCCCGTTTACTGTATTCCCTACATGGGCCTGTGAGGCCTACATATCGAGATCAGCCATGGAGCCGAAGAAAGATGGCTAATGCGAGAAAAGAAAAAGCTGGGTAAAAACTACCGGTAAAAGCCCGGGCGACGCACCGCGTCCTAAGCGGTGTATTCCGAGGCCGGGCCCTGTGCCGATAATCGATGTTAAACGTGCCCGCTAATTTTGAGTCGCTCCAACTGCACTCTGACTCCGAGCGGTTGGACTCTCAATTCAAACCACACAACAACACAAGCCACCACATTGCATAGAGATACATGGCAAACTAGCACAAGGCCAACACCGAGCCCACTAACATTTCTCCAGGAGGGTTACACTTGTCCAGGGTTCTCTGCACGAGTTGCAGAGCGGTCCACCGAAGAGTCCACACACAGCAGAGTGTGGAGAAAATACTTTTAGTTCCCACTCACCTTAGCAAATCCACCTAATGAGACGACTCTGATGTAGAGAGCATTCAGATCCAGCTCTTTCCCACCCACGATAGGAATGTTCTTGAACGGCGATCTAGGAAAATAACACAAGAAATAAAAGCACATGTGTTTAAAAAACACTTCTGGCTATCGCCCAGTACCAAGCGATACGCGTTTAAAGTTATATTTCTTGGGGAAAAGGCGCTCCAATCTCACCCTCTGCTTTGGTGAAATTGCCGCAGCTCGTCCAGGAAAGCCTGTCCTTTCCTTCGCTGATCTAGTAGATTTTTCCCCGTCGAATTTGCCATTGTTTTTGCATGCAAAAACGGTTTAACCCCACTTCAGTCGCTTCTTAAGACACCAAGGATCCCATACTCCGCCGGCGCTCAGTCATTCGCGAAGCTGAGTGTTTAAAAAGTTAAAGAAATTGCTGATAGCAAGAAGAGCGGCAGCTCGCTAATAAAGACCGATGCACACAGAAAGCCAGCCCGAATCAAGCCCGGACTAAGTTCCAACGAGCAGTAACCAATACGACCGATTTACCGACAGATTAGAAACGCCATGGTAGAATGTGTTGAATTAACGCTTTTGATCGCGGTTGTATTCGTCTGGAGTGGTTTGACAGTGTGTTACGGACGCAGCTCCGAGGCTATCGCACACACTGTAGAGCGGCAGAGGGATCCAGTTCTCAGACAAAAAGATGTGAAGGCCGCGGAGCCCGGCCTGCCATGCGTGCAGCGCCCTCTACGGTCGCAGGCGGTATTACACCATCCAAAGCAGAGCGGGTGCTGGAACAATAGAGACTGTTTTCTTTTTTAGGGACCGTCTGACAACTCCGCTCTCTGTCAGGAAAACGGGTCAGGAGGTACTTGGAAATGTCTCATGGGGGAGGGGGTAACACTAATTAACGTAGCTCCATCATTATCGGGCACGTATTAGAGAGCAACCGTATATTCTTATTGGCAAAATATAAATTTTCCCAGGTTCAAATAGAGTATATAACAGCCTTATAACACTTCGATAAAGAAGTAGCATTAAAACAAAACTTATTAGCTTATTTATAACTTTCTTATATCGGTAACTATCGTGAGTCAGTTTTGAGAATCGGTTTCTTGTGAATTGCTAAAACAATGATTGACACCTGTGTGCAAACAGATGCGGGAACTCCTAGATGACACAAACTGCCTGATTTTATATAATAATGCTGAGCATGAGCCACTTTTGCTAGTTTAACAATTACTTTCTTCTGCTGCAATGTTGATGGATTTCAGATATCTAAACTATTATATCCTGCTGAAAATGCACAAATACGCTCAGGTGTCTAGGCACAATAACATATTTCATGGTTGTTTTAGTTGTCAAAGTTTTCTTTTTATTTGTTTAGCATGTTGCAGTTTGTTCGAGGAAACTATACCACCCCTGTCCCTTGCTGACCACTTCAAAATGACTTTTATCTCACGGGTTGGTAGGAAATTACTCCTGATCCCTTCTCCCTGTAACTGCCAAGCGGATATCTTCTTCTTGATGGGGTTACATTCAACCATTACACGTACCCCTTTGCTCAATGAAAAACCTGTCACAAAATGGCGGAGACGTACGTTAGCAGACCCCATTTTGAGGAATTGACACTAGACAGAGGAAAAGTGTGTGTCCTTTTACGTGTGGTTTTCAAAACAGAGGTCCTATATGCAAGCAAGCTGCGCCACACCGGAGTTCACCTCACGCCTGTTTGGACTCCCCACCCGCCAACCGAATTCTGGGCTAACGACTCGGTCGTGCGCTAGCTAGCTAGCTTCGCAAATGTTAGCCGACTTGGGGGAACGATGACGAACCTGCTCAGAGCAGTTTGTGTTAATCCACTTCCCCAGTTGCAGTTTGCATTAATGTTGGACACGTCTACTGTTTGGTGTCGGGATTAGGCGACATTAGCTACTCTAGCGAATATGTAAACGTTACTATGCATGTGGACGCTCGCCGCGTTAGCTGCGCTTGGATTTTAGCTAGCTAACTACATTGACGTTTCAGATTTCACTCGGTTATTAATAGTTCTTTTTTCTAACTATCTTACCCGTTTACAGCGACAGCTCGCCTGGACGTTTTCCGAGTAAACTCAACGTTTCTTTCGCACCTGTCAACATGCAACATAACATTATCCTCTTATTAATATAGACTGAAAGTACGTTGGCTAGCGTTAGCCTCCCGACCACCACATGCTTTGCATTTCGGCTGGCATTGTGTGTTAGCTCTTAGCGTTTGAAAACAGAGTAAATGACGCTAACAGATATTTGTAAACAGAATACGCGCGTTGCTCTCAGTGTCTGTGATGCCACTTCAGCTGCTTTATGTGCAGAGCATAACTTGGCTAAATGACGACAGGTTAAACCCACGTCTGTCATAATAATGTTCTGTAGAGTAAAATGTTGATCGTTTTTGACCGTGTTATTTTCATGCATGGATCCGTGTACATAACAAATAAATATCCCTACGTTAACGTAGCCATCCATTGGTGAGAAATTAGAGGTTCGGCGTACACCTCAGAACGATCATAAGAAGAACGTTAGTTGTGTCTAGATTGAATTGCTTAATTACATTTACATCTCTCTACTGTTAAATCAGTCGTGATAATATTGTTGTATGATGAGTGATTAGATTACACTGCACACTTCCTAATAGCAGGCGTGCACCTTTATTGTATATATTGCTTTAAACGTTGTCATTTAGGATCACTAATGTCACTAATTCGTTAGCTGTTACACCAAATGATGTATGAATGTCATAAAGACATAAGATGTACACAAATAAAATCCAGATTTTTTTTGATCCGTGGCATTTTATTTATGTTATAAGTATAGAGTGGGATGGCTGTACTTTTAAATGTGCTTGAACGCAACACAACCAGTTGCGCCACCAGTCATGACAGATTCTGATCTGATGTGACAGCCAGGTCTCACAGCATATGGCACAAATAGGGCCAGAAAGCCCAGGCTGCTTCCAAGCACCCAGACAAAAGATCCCAGTGGGACGCTGAGTGTGTGTAACGTCTAACCTTTCTGCTCTCTGCCTCCATGCCCGAAGTTTGTGTGCCTGTGGTTAAGGGGGTGTCGGGTTATTTGTTGGGAACTGGCGCCATCTCCTGGCGGCTGAGCATCATGTCAGAATGATGGAATGGGTTCGCCTCCTTCAGGGACATGCAGAGCCTTGAGCGAGGAATCAGCTCAGACATTTTAACTGCTTGCAGTTACAGAGGGAGCATGGTGCATGCTGGGGGTTTGGGGAGGGGTCTGTAGCAGATTACAGATTACAGTAATTTAAAGCATTTAGTTTGTAACGTTGTACATCATTTCATTTCTTATTTTTTGTTTTGAAATCTACAATGAAACCAGCGACTATTAATCAATCAATTGATTTCACCTCCACCAACATTTAAAGATATTGTATTTTGCAAGGATTGGTTTTGGTGACTATATCAACAACCAATGGTTCAATAAATGCATTTCTAAAGGCAATTGCAAATGTCAGATTATTTCTTAATTCACGTTTACTTAGAAAAGTTAGTAGTAAAAGTCAGTAGCAATACTTTTGTCTCCTATAAAATTCACAGATTAATACACATTAATTCCAAACAAACCTTGCACAGACATGCCCATAGCTCAATCACAAAGGGATTTTTTTCATCTTGTTATTCTATAAGTGTTGAATGACTGATCTATAATTTGATTTCCCTGGTTTCCAGTAGATAAGTGCTAGTGACTCACTGACTACCGTCAATGTTTTAAGGCAGTTCTCTGGGCTTGTTATCCATGCGGGTCAGTTATAGTCAATCATTACCACCATAAAATCCGATGCCGACTTTTAGCCAATACATCGTGTTATCCACCAGATGGCGCCAATGTCTCAACTGATAACTGTCTCCTGCCACAACATCAACCAGCTGCCAATTGAAATTTTAATAATTTGGGGACAAGATCAACTTTGAAACTAATTTAGACGCCATATAATGACACAGATATCAACATTGAAGGTGTTCAAAGATCTGCGTCTGTGTGGACGGTTCTGTACTTGGACACATTATTCTCAGAAATGGCAGCACACATTATTATTGTGAAAATATAAGGTGGTGCTACCATATCCATTGTTAGATTGCATTGGTTTTTAGCTTGGTGCCTCTAATTAGCTACCAGCTGTACATGCACTCTACTATATAGAAGTTGGAAATAATGAAATCTTAAATGCCTAGATTTAATAAGTTCTGATGTTGTTTTGTCTGAACCTTAGTTAATGGTGTTAACACCTTAGCCTTGCTTATGGTGATGTCTCTTCATGGACTTCAATGACCTGTTGTGCTCATTTGATTATAAAAAACGACCCAAACAGATAAACATACAGTCATTTAGGTTTTTATTTGATTGTAGTTCAGGCTGAATTTCATGCATCGTTCGAGGATGAGTCAAGGAGGATTCAAGGTGCTTCAATTCATCAGCAATTTCTGGCATGCCAGCAGTTTGTTTTGTTTGATCTTTAATCACGAATTCACCCACCACATTGTTGAAACAGCAGAATATCTATCTTATCTGACAACTGAGCTTATCAGGTCAAGAGGCTGAACATTGTGTTCACAGAACAAAACCTGCAGGCAAATATTTAATCTGCACAGCAACAAAGTAATCTAACCTTGTAGTATCAAGAGCTCCGTTTTTTATTCAGTACAAAAATGGTTTTAATTACTATATGTGATTACTGGGCAACAACAGAACAATATCCAGTTTCAGGAGCCTTAGAGGGTCAGATGGCAGAGAGGTTTGCTCAGCAGCTGGGATACTGGCTGTTTCCTGAAGTATGTATAACAAAAAGGTTGTAGTAGAAGCTGCCATGGTTTCAGTCCACAATGGTAAGGGTGCGGCTGAAACACAACCAGGCCTCCTTTCCTCTCACGAGACAAAAACCAGCCCTGAATAGTCACTGAAGACATAGCTGGACGTAAATGCACTCATTCTTAACTCTGCGAAGCATGAAGGCAGCCACTGTTCTGTTTGTTGTGTCCTAGAGACACTGTGTAACAGAATTATTTATCAGAAAGAAGTGACCCTAGTCCTGAAGGAACCGTTACTCATACTGAATATATTACAGTGAAGCAGAAGATTATTCTCAGTAGCAGTTACAGTTGAATAAAGAATGAAATGAAAGATTGCATAGAATTGAGTTAGTGGCCTAAATGACTCAAATCCCTTTGAATGAGGTTTTATGCTTATTTTATGTAATGAAATGTTGTTTGTGATTTGTCTATGCACGTGTATTGTAGTGCTACGTCATCCAGTAAAATGACACTCAGGTGAGCGTGTAGCCACGCCCCTAGCAGACCGAGCGCTGTGATTGGCTGGTTCGAACAGCGCTGCCCACGAACACGCAGCAGTGGAGAGTGTGAGTAGATCCCGACAGCTGGAAAAGCAGATCACGTTTTCCACACGGAAAAGCGTTCAGTCTCACAAACTGCCCAGAATTTCTGCTTGAAAACGCGCAGCTCCTCGGTGTTGCTGGTGAGTCCAAAATTTGAATCAAACTTGTTCTCTCACTTTGTTTCGGAGTTGGATTTTTCTCTGCCACCGGATCCGGTTGTCCTCGTTGCTCCCTCACATCCATGAGGCAGCCTCATGGAAGAAGAACAATGACGTATTAAACATATCATTGTAATTACGTCACATGTCTATATTTTAACTGTAAAAGTGCCACATGACAGTCTTTGCCTTTCTTTGTGCCTTTCACTCTCACCTAAAACCTGATGTTGTCCTGCTTAATTGTTTAAGTTAACATTGACATTTTCCCTTTTTTAATTACTGTAATCAAGTTAAAATGACATTAAAACCGGTTCACATGCCTGCACTTCACCGTCCAGCGCAGAACAGATTTGTGTCTGCTTGTGCTGAGTGTGAAATAACGTCTTGTGTGCTGCAGGTGGGAATAAAAAGGTAAGAGGATCAGCAGTGCACTGGTGCATAGGGTCGCTAACCTGGGAGAAAGTATCTGCTGAGCTGTGGTGTGATCATAGTAATGTCAGGTTGCAGTGGCTGATGGAAGGATTAAATGAATGTGTGCTTATGAGACATTATGAACAGTGATAAAGTTTGTGTTGCTGCTTTTAGATCAAAGTACAGGCTCACAGGCATGTTTCATCTTGCTGGTGTACCTATTGTGTCTGGACAATAAAGAGGAAAATATTAATCTGCACTCTTGTTCATGAGACAGTCTTGGTTTCCTGTTGAAGGAAAAAGGGTGAAGTTGAGGCACAACAGGTGCATCCTGTCAAGAGGGACACCCCAGAGAAACAGGGTCCACATGGGTCCTCTGACCTTGACCTTGTGATGTGTCCTGATTATAAAGGTGAATGGCCATACAGCGTTGCTTCATTGTATGTAAATACCGATTTGACTACAGAGGTCTGGAGTCAGGTTACTTTTGATTGTGACAGAAGTCTTCCTGTGGTTCATTGTATGTGTTATTGGATAAAATATAAACATAAACTCAACTGATACATTTAAATACATCAATTCATTTTTGTTTGTCTTTAATGTTAGGACATTGAGTAACATCCTACTTTTCTAGACAATAATCAGTTACCAGATCACTGGCAATACAGTACGTTACAGTGTTGGGGACAAAGCTGTCAGTACCTAGTTTTTAATGAATGAGTCCACACATGAGTAGCAGCCTCAATTCCAACTATCTTTATAATCACCATCTGCTTGATCTTTGGCATCAAGCCTCGTGTTCTGGGCCTCCCAAAAGAAGTTAGTGGTACACACATACACACAAAGCCATCAGATGAGACAAAGAAGCTTAATGAATTAAAAATGCACGTGGGTACATATGGGCTGCGATGCTGCGTGCGTGGACACAATGGAGGTAATGAAATCTTGGATTACCCCTCATTAATTCAGGGTGCAGCTTACAGGAAACGAACCAGTGCAGGGTCCGCTGCCGGAGTGAGTGTGTGTGAATGGCGGGGGCTTGTTATTCTGCTGGTCAATATGTGCAGAGCCTATAAATAGCACAACAGAGCTGATGAATTATTCATATGCAGTGATTTGGATACATAACACTTTTTATGTACAGTATTTTGAGTATAAAGTATAAAATAGATTCATTATTTAGTCAGATGTCTGGATTAGCTGGACTCAGATCATCTCAGTCGTGAGTATTGATCTGTTTCAGTTGATGAGCTCAAGTTAATAAATAAAAAGAGGTCAGCTCCACTTAGGTTACAGTAAAGCCTTTATAGATAAAGTCATATGTTGGCTTTACCCAGTTCTTGATTACAGTGGTCTATGCAAAAACATCAGTAACAAGATATAAGCAACAACTTTTTAATGTGCCAGCTGCAGTATGGGGATACAATTGTATAACTAGAACAAAAGTGCTAATCTCAGTCTTAGACCTACTGAGACTAACAAAGGTGAAAGGTGACCCAATTTTCACCTGCCCCCTGCACACTAACCAGGATTATTGCATTATAAACAAACATGGCTAATTAGGTTGAGCTTGATGACCCCTGGACCTTTCATATCTGTGTAGCCTGGTCGCTGCACAGTTTGCTCTAAACTGACCCCGATGAAGACGGTTACATTACAACATTGGAGTTGAAACGTTTCTTGGCGGATCTCTGTCACAGAATAGGACAACTGAGGGAAGAGCAGCGTTCAGCCAGGCTTTGGTCGTGTGCTTAGGAATTTCACATAGTCAAAACACTGTAAGCAGTGATGTCACTTCAGTTAGTTGGCCTTTGTGTGTGATGTCAACAGGAGCGGCTCAGTGTGGGCATGGTGCTAGGTCTGCTGGACATGTGCTGGACATTGTTAATTGACTCAGAAAACTGATGATATAATATAGGGAGGAAATAAAAAAGTGACTCTAAAATAGTTTCCCTTATTTTTGTTTTGCACTTATGGAAAGTTATAGAAAATACTGCTGAACATTGCTCGTACAGTAGCTCCTGTAGTTCTAATCAGTTCAAAGACTCAATATTATGGGCGAACCTTGTGTTTTCTCTCTGTGGGATAACGTATGTGGCAGCTTACCTGCAGGAGGTGGCATACTGGTTCCTTTTTGCTGTCCTGGATTCAGCCTGTATTGCTTCTCAGTTTGCCAAGGTTATGTAAAGCAAGGCACAGAGCCTGAGCCTGAGTCAGCGCGAAGGGGCTTTGAGATCCTCCTGTATTGAGCAGCGGATTAGCATCAACAAATCAAAATGGGATTGGCAGGTGGCTCCCACTCATTGAAGCCCTTAAGATGGGCTTTACTCACAGTGTCTCACCTAGGGAAAGACTGCTCCAACAAGGGCAAGAGCATGAAGGCCAAGAAATGTTTTAATCCTCTTTTGAAAGGGCAGTAGTCTTTAACAAGGGAAAATGTGACAGTCGAGCTTGTTCAGGCCCTAGGGAACAGAATTTGCTTTAGAAACTAAAGTTTTCTTGAAGCAGTTGGGCTCACTTTGTCAACAGACTGTTGGTAAAGGTATATTTACTTTCTTGATTCTCCTCCACTGAATGAATTTCCCTCTTGACACAGTGCGGTTGGGCCCCATCTGTAATGAAAAGGGGGAGGCCAGGCTCTAAATGAAACGCTCCTGCGACAGGGTAATTAAGTCCAGACACAAAGGGCTCAGCAGGAAGGAGTTTAATAGAGGAGCAGTTTGAATTCTCCGGGGGCAGCTCTAGTCCAACAGAACAGAAAACGGAACGGCGTGCAGGACGTTCACTGGCCCGATGCCACTTCACATCTTATGGACACACACAAAGATTTGACTCATTAGTTTCGGTCTAAAAGTTCTGAAAATAGAGCCACTCTTTTTCATACACATAAAAATCCACTGAATCAAACTGTACAGGTGTTCCTAATAAAGGCCAGTGATTATGCCTTCCCAGTTATAGTCTGCTGTTTAAAATGTGATGAGATAAAGTAAAGGTAAGTTTAACCAAACAAGTCAAACAGTACAACAAAACACACATTTTCCATTTTAGGGCACAGTTCAACCATCACTGCCTAAAGACCAAAGCTTTCAGATAGCATGAGGTAAAACATCATGTGCGGTAGAAATAACTCCTCTCCTTTTACGTGCTCCAGCCTCTGGGCTCAGTGCTACTGGTCAGGCATACAAACAAGGCAGAGGAGGCGAACACATGCTCTAACTGTGTTAAGGTCCAGGGAATTAAATGTTGAAATAAAACACCATGTTTCTGGGGACTGACACAAAAGAGCCTTCAACCCTAGAGGTGTACATGCACGTGGCTGACTCCAGTTTTCTTTTTACTTTTGTTTACTTGTTGTTTTTTCCCTCATCCCCTCACACACTGTGGTGGGAAAACGAAATGACATCACCGCCTGAACCGTGTACTTTTAACTCCTTATATAATGCTATAATGCTCTCGTTTCTATTTTGCACTTATGCACGGGTGCTTGCATGCACCGCCGAAGCGCTGCAGGCTGCATGCGTGTGCCACGTGCTCTGTGTGATGACGGAGCGTCGTGGAGGTGGATGGACTCCGCTGTCTGGAATAGTACTGATCCTCTTAAATGATTACTGGCTGCGACCAGAGAGAGACAGAGAGAGGAGACGACCTGCGTGGGGATCATGCAGACAGATGTCTCGTCTCCTCTCCACCCTTTACAGAACATACACATCATATTTAGAGTCTGTGTGGTTCCTTTCCTTTAATAGACTCTAAGTCTATTATACTCTTCATTTGTGCCTGGACAAAAGCTGTTCTACTGATTTATTCTGCACCTTTTACTGGCAGGAAGTGGATTTTCTGTTGAGGAGAGAACAGGCCTCTGAATTAGTGCTGGTAGTTTGTTTAAATATTCAGTGTACACTGAGACACATTGGCTTTAAGTATTTCTCTAGTTTCCTGTCCGCACGTGAAGGCTTGTCCCTACAGGCCAAATACCTGCTGGGCTTTAAGATCATAATGAACTACATACACGCGCTGTCACGATCAGCGTAAGATGAGAATATTATCCCCAGTCTGTATTGTTTGAAATTGAATGTAACATCTGGAAACACTATATGCACCTAACGCTTCAAAAGGCTGCACTGAATGTGGAAGTAGCAGTTTCCTGGGGGAATAAAGCACAACACAAAGCTTTATGCTTCCCACAACAACAGGTTTGGTACAGGTTTCGGCAACTCGGACCAGACCTGGGTCTTTTGTGTTACAGGTTTCTGTTGTTTTCGTCCTAATGGGGTTGTGTGCTATACAGTCATCTCATGTGCACTTTAACAAAAGCTACATCGGTGGGATTCTTTGAAAGCTATAAAATTCCCACAGTGTTCTGTGACCAGGGTGTTCACTGAAATTACCTTTGCTCATACGAAGCACAGTCTGTTTACTGTGACGATGTAAGTCGAGCCACAAAGAGGCTCAGCTGCATATTTGGCCCCAAAGAAGTCTAAGAACATAATCTTGAAGTGGACAGCTTTTCCGGGTGTGAAATCTTGTTTTAGGGAGGTGATGGAACAAAACACAGAAGAGTGTAGGGAGTTGTGAGGCATTTTTTCCAGTGACCGTTGGGGAATGTGCGTGGTAGAGACCAGCATCATGGTGTCATACCCTTTCTAGCAAGTTCACCACATATAAAACATGTTTTGTCTTCGCCTTGTTTTTTGGCTTTGATTCTCACCCTCCTCTGTGTTTGACATTTGACTGTGTGTGGGTGCCTTTGGTCCCTGTAGGAAGTCACTCTTAGGCTTTTGAGGACCCAGATGCACACAACTGGAGGCCAGAGCCAAGGATTTACCCTTTGAGCTGTGTTGTTGAGTGTGACCCTTCATGAACATGCATGCTGAAAAGAAATGGAGCCATTCTGGATTGTTCTTCTGAACAAATGCCAAGAGTAGAGGGAGAACAATCTAGTATTCAGGCTTGTGCTTGTATTTATGCCTCAGGACAGTGTCTTAAATTGCATGTTTCCAAAAGTAAAAAGCTAAAGAATTGAAAGTATAGAAAAGATAGAAGTGATGAGCTAGGCCTGTTGGAGCTCAGTCAAGTGAACAAAGCCAGCTGAACCAGCTGTGGAAAACCAACATCTGGTCATCTGAGTCAACGCTACGATGGCATGTGTGGTGTTGCTTACTCTCTCAAAGCTATTTTGTTGGAACAGTTTCCACATGGATGCGTTGTCACTTTTTAATTCACACCAGGAGTTTAGCAGCAATCAATCACAATGTACTTGTTTTCCTCTTTCCTACCACATTTTGCTGCCTATAATGGAGCATCAGAGAGTGCGGTGATGAGGGGGAGTGAAGAGGAAGTGAAGGCAACCTCCACACCTCCCTCTACCTCTCCTGCTATATCCCGTGTCATTCCTTTTCATTGCATCCTGGTTGGGGAGTTCCTAGCTTGGTTTGTGGCTTACAGATGAGGAGGTGTGTGTGGGGTGGGGAGGGTGGCAAGCTATAGAGACAATAGAGGCTTTGTGAGAGGGTCCTGCTGTGACAGGATTGTTTGGGGAGGGGTGAGCAGTGGGGAGGTCAGGGCTTAGCGAAGCGTAGCCACTTCATTAGTCAGGCCCTCCGCTTGGCACCTCCTCCTGCTCCCATCCATCCTCCCTCCCTGTCAGACTCTTGCTGCCGTCCCCTCCCAGCTCACTCGTGGAACTGCTCTGGAGGAGCAGCGCTGGCAGGGCTTTCTCTTCGTTGTCTCCGCGCTGGTGAAAATGTGCTGCTGACGCTGATTGAAGTTGTGCAGTGCAGTTTCCTTACTCACTGTCATGCCGTCGTCATTCCAAGGTAAGACCTTTGGTGTTGTCATCCCTCTGATCCCGTCCTGTCCTTGGCTTGCTGACTTGCATCTTCCTGCCTCTGAGCTGCAGTTTTGGTGTCAGATGACTGGATACAGCACAGTCTGCTGAGCCTTTGATGAGCCACTGAGGATGTGATTTCAATGTTTGTTGTTACGGAATCATCTCCAGGCTGTGATGCAGCAGATTTTCCATTTCTGCCATTAATTTTCCCACTATGTGCATGATGACATTAGTGGAAAACACCAGCACATACAGGGACTTCAGTGTAAAAATGTGCCCACAAAACTGGTTTGTGAAACTTCAAGCTTCTTTGGGGTCATATTCGTGCGTCTGCAGAGAGCGGGGGGTGGGGGGTGCACTGCTGCCTCAGCTGTGTTAACTAAATTATCAATGTTATTAGGATCTATGTGCTTGTGATTTCTCTCCCCTCCTCTCTTTGTCAAACACATACCCTTGGGAATAGTAGAGCGTTGGTGTAATCCTTCACATCCTGTGTGGGAAAGAGCAGAGAGGAGCACTCAGACTAACCCCATCACCTCCTCATGAGAAAGTCTGATCCACTAAAACTCACTGTAGCCAGTAAAAACAACGTCCCAGCTGGGTTTGTGTCCTGAGAGCATCCAGAGTGTTTGCAGCTTATATCCGGTTAAATATTTTTCCTGCTCCTCTATTACTTCTCTGCTTGTTACAGCTGATGACACTGAATACGTGGAATTTGAAGAAGAGTGGTGACAGATTTCTATTTGAGAACAATGACTCTGACGACGGGGAAATCTTTAGGTATATTCATAGAAAAGTCATGCGTGTGAAATTGGTTGGAAAGACTGAATGGGGTTGATGGGATAAAGAGTGTATGTGGTGAATGAAGCTTAACAGCCACTGACTGGAACCAGTTAAGCTTGCAGCTCATTCACAGGATCCTCTCATGACTGTTTGTCCAGAGGGCTCCAGTTTGCATTAGAACCACACACTGGATATATTGAATATGATATTGAGCTTAAGGCTATTGCTTAATTATTGTAGTTATTCAGTAAATAATGGTTATGTTATACATCCAGAATAAGACGGCTACTATAGTATTCAACTAACTAACTCAAGCCAGTGTATAAGTGCAGAATCTGAATCTTATTCATTCATACACACTGATTGTTATCTTATCTTATCTCTCCACAGAATGAAGAAGTGAATCATCTGTCATTGCAGTCATGGCTGTCCAGGCTGGGATCCAGGTATGTTCCGTAACATGCACAACTTTGATCGGTCCTCTCAGTGTAACATTAACGTTGGAGGTCAAGAAGTAAACAAATGGTGCTTCAGACATGTCTCAATATCACATATTAAAGCAATGTCTGTGTTTAAAAGATTTGGGAAGCGTCTCTGTATTAACTTCGATCCCTATATACAACAAGAAAGAAACCAAAGCCTGTAATCGTATCATCTTGAGACAAATCCGGAGAATTCTAACTATCCAAGCAGTGAGTCACACAGACTAGAGCTGTCTAAACTAAAGCAGACCTTCGCAAACATTGCCAGAGTTATTCAGATTCATTAAAGAACTTCAGACATCTGTCTCCCAGTCAACAACTGTGCAGAGCCCACCTGTGTTGCAGCATGTTGTCTTGTTATGATGTCTCGGACCCTGAGGGGTTTCCCCGCACATTTTTTATGCTGCGTGGGTGGAATGTACAACACTTTTCCCTTTCCCCTCCCAGCAACGGCCTTTCAGACATCCCAAAACCCGAGACAACAAATGGATCGTGTTGCAGATGTCACATGGCAGCACCTCACACACGAGAGCTTCTCTGTCATCTGGTTTATTGAGTACTGGCTCTCTCCACTTGTCTTGGTCTGTGGACATGTAAAGCAGCCAGTGCTGTGCAGAGGGATGTGTTGACAAGGCTCTGAGGAGTCTGTGGTTAGGTGGGGTTGCATCAGTTGCACATATTGTGTAATCACAAGGTTTATTTGTACCAGGCAATGTTTAGATTTTCAGCACACGTTCTTCTATATCACTGCACTTTATGTTAAGTCATTTATTTACACATACAACCCTTGAAGGAGACTTCCTCTCTTTCTGTATGTGGTACTTAAGGAGTGCATGATTTTGTTGTACTAAGACACCCTGTGAGAATATTACGCCATATCAGATTGTAGTGATGCGGCTGAGACCGTAACACTGCAGCTGCAGCTACTTCCAAAGCTCAGCTCAGAGCTTGAATGCCCATGTAGAGCACAGTCACATTTGATAACTAGTCACATTCTGACTGCTTTGTTCACCCGTGCTGAAAATGTAGCCACGCGTGGAAGTATAAGTAGCATATGGGCACATCTACTAATGCACAGTAACGCTAAACAAAGCCATGTTAAATATAGCCACTGTGGAATTTCTTGCTCTTTAGTGGTTTTAGATTTTTTATTCCACAGATTCCTCTATCTATATATATATATATATATATATATAAACACACACACTGTATGTCTTGTCTATCGTGACCTTGTTAGTTCAGCCTGGGCAAACTAAACAGCTCTGTGTGCAGCTGTGATCCCAAAGGGTCACAGGTCATGAGCCAAACCATGGGAAGTTTCAAACATTTCTAGGTGAAGTACTGCTTGATCAAGCTGTAACTTCTAGTTTGTTCGTATAGGTACACTCACACGTAGCTAGTTTTCTCCTGTGTTTATAACGGTGTGTAACACATGAGCTATAAGCGCTGTAATATTGTAATGTTTGTTGCATTTCTTCATCAATCCACATTCCTGCAGCCAATAATGATGGGGGGGTGTAAGAAACAAAGCTCAACTGAGAACGGCCCTATACAGCTTCTAATGCAGATTGTAGTTCACAGCGTTAGCCTGCTTTAAGACCCGAATGCTCACTGTAAACCTGTTTAACGGTACAAGATGGGATTAACCCCACTGTAAGTAGCCTCACCGTTGTACAGTGGCTTTTACGTAACTCGTAAACGTTGCATTAAGCTGCAGCATTTTCTAATTACTGGATGTTGACGAAGACACGTATGTTGTTGTGAACCTGCAGAGCGCCTTAGGCTGCCCGTCCTTCAGAACGGCATCGTGTCTGTGTGTGCACTCACTAGGGTTCAGAGGTCACCCTGAGGTTCGACGGTGGGACCAGAAGAAATGTTCCCCAGCTGATCCATTCTGACGCTTGCTCCATACAATGATTTACGTGTCCCTAATTCTGACATTGAACTAGACTCTCTGTTCAGCTGTCCACAGGGTTTCCCGTTCGTGTCTAGAATCTACACAATGAATTCAGGCTCTCAACAAGACTCTCCTTTGTTTTAAATGCACTAACCCCATCACCACAGTGGGCGCAGTGTCCCATTATTGACATGTGATGAACAGATTAAAGGCTCGGTCTCAAACAGATGTTAACAAACTGGATCATGGGGAGGGGGCGGCCGGCCACAAGTGAGTTATGTAATATCTGGAGAAGTTGTTGCAGTGCACATCTGGTGCTCGTATCTCGATGAACACATTTTCTACACGTGAACACTCACAGTTCCCATTAAAAACATGTAGCCATGTTGGAAATATAACTTAGGTGCTTTTTCAGGGCCATAAATGTCATAAGTACTTTGTCCCCATTTTCCCTTAAGTCTGCCTTCACTACAAAGAATGACTTTTTAACGTAAGGTAGCTGTGTGCACAGGATGTTTTCTTAATATCAAGACTAGAGGAGAGAATAATCTGGGTAAAAGACAGCTCCAGAGCTGAAGTGAGAGAGTTCGACAGCACAGTAGTGATGGATTTGATGGGGCGTCAGAGTGGAGCTTGGATCAGCGCTCGCTCCAGGCACTGAGCCCTGTGCCACACACCCATTAAAGCAGTCAAGTGCAACAGTGTTCAGATGCCTGTATTTAATTTTTTAAAAAGGCAAATCATACAAAAATCGAGTATGTACGTTAGAGATGGGTGAGTGTGCGGTTCTTGGACACAAACAGTTGTTAGCGTGTCGATGTCTGGGTTTGCTGTCCTGCTGTGAGTGTAGCCTGGTCTGACACTTCCTCTGTAAGGTGACTGCTGTGTGAGTCTGCTGATGTCCTGCCTCTGTGCAGACACTGGTAACCTACATTCAGCATTAAAGCGGTTTGGCACAGAGCATTTCCGCATAGACTAGATCAACATCTTTCATAGCTGCCAGCAGTGTAACCTTCCACCTCTCCCTCTTCTCGTCTCCAGGTTTGGTTCGGTGAGAAGTTTGATGCCCCCTTGCTGAGCCCCAGGAGCCCTCGCAGCCCGTTAGCACAGCGGCACGGCCCCGGCCTCGCAGACGTGTTCCAGTATGACCAGTGGCTGGCAGTGCGGCATGAAGCCACCCTCGTGCCCATGCAGGAAGATCTGGCCATTTGGCTGACTGGCATGCTGGGTAAGGGCTGTGTGCCAGCTGAGATCCTTTGGTGTCACCTCTGTTGCTGTTATCACCCCATTTTGTGAAAACATTACTTTTATTATTACTGTTGTGAGTTCTAGAGCATCAGGAGGCAAAGTGTTGATTCATATCATATTCATCTTGGGTGTAATTGGATTTATTTGCTGCTACTTCCTGTTCCTATGAGCTGTATTGACATTTTTAGACTTTTGACAGTTTGAGCCATCCGACCGTTAGAAGCCGGATGCGGCAGAAACATGCAGTGACTGAAGTTTAAGGCCTTGGGCTTCAGCTCTTGTCTTGTGGAAAATAAAGTTTTGACATGGAATTGTAGTCACTTAGCATTATGGTTACTGTGTATTTGGCTTCATAATGTGAAAGCAGACTCTGTGTTCTCTCAGTTCCCAGGGCTGTTTATTTATTTATTTAGTACTGAAGAAGTGGTTTAGACATCTGAGGGTCTCATCTGAGGACTCTTTGATTGTGTGATATATTTAGTCATGGTACTTTATTTCTCCAGGTGAGGAGGTGAGAGCCGAGTTCTTCATGGAGGAGCTGAATAATGGCGTGAAGCTCTGCCAGCTCATTGGTGTACTGCAGACCAAGATCGCCCAGAGCTGCCCCTCTGCTCTCAGCAAGGTGAGTCAGACAGCAGTGATGAAAATAACTTTCAAAGGGCAGCTTTTGTGCTCACACGTGGGAGAGCTCTGCAGACCACAGCATGGACAACCGTAAATTTGATGCTTATAACTATCCCACAATGCACTCTACCGTTGCACGACTCTTATTAGGGTTGATGCAGTCTGGCAATGGTTCGTGAGATGATGCTGGACCCAGCCTAATAAATGTGTTCAAACAATAAGACTGTACTATATACTATATGTCCACACAGCGACTGAGGCTCAAGTATCATGGTTTCATTCTGTCACAGCTGTTCCCCACGAGGAAGGTTGCATGTAAGCACGATGCTTCTCCAGGCTCCTTCTTCGCTCGTGACAACACAGCCAACTTCCTGGCCTGGTGTCGACACATCGGTGTAGAGGAGACGTACCTGTTCGAGTCAGAGGGCCTCGGTAAGATCTACACCCAGCTTGCAACCTTGCTGTCCAGACTTTAGCTAATCCAGACAACTGTTATGTAAACAGGGACCTGAGCAAATATGACCTTTGAGCGTCTGGAAACGACAACTTTATTTGTTTTAGGGTAATATTAACTTTTTCCTACGTGTGTTATTATGAGTCGTTGTTGTTGTAAAGTAATGCAGTAACTTATTGAAGTGCTGCCTCAGGTGCTTTGGATTGATGAGATTTGCGTCGAATATGCCTCCTTAGTCGACATTACTGTACATTTTTTTAATCCAAGTGCAACAAAACGACTTGAAATGAATCATGCTGAAAAGCTCTGCGCTGTTTGGCTTCCTGTGGACATTATGTGGATGAAACTAACTGTTGGCTTCCAAGAGCTGAGCAGCTGAACCTGTTATTTAAGCCTTACATCTTAATGGTTTAATAGGATCTGTTGAGGAGAGTAATCTCCCTGAGGACTCTATGGGGGATCACATCATTACAAGTAATGGCAGATTGGAGTGGTTTAACAACAGCAACAGAGCAAATTCTTTTAGTAAAAATGCTTGTTTTAAAGTTGTGCCCTCCAACCTCTGTTCTCTTCTGCATGAGTCACCCAGCTGCCCCTCAGGGAAACATTAACTTTATCCTATAATGTCACGTTTTTAGATGTAACGTGCGCTTTGTCACCTTTCGTCCCTGCTGTCTGCTTACTCTACACTGAGGAGAGCACGAACAGCAGCTGCTTCGTCTGATTCGATCTGTTTGTGCTTTCTGCCCCAGTGCTGCACAAGGAGCCTCGGCAGGTCTGTCTCTGTCTGCTGGAGATCGGCCGCATTGTGTCCAAGTAAGTGTCTGAGCAAAGCCGACTTCAGCACGTTTCAGCGGTTATACAGTTGAGCGCTGGTTTGACATTTCATACTGTGAACTGTGTGTTTGTCAGGTACGGTGTGGAGCCTCCTGTACTGGTGAAGCTGGAAAAGGAGATCGAGCTGGAGGAGACCCTGCTGATGACGGAGGAGCCGCCTCCGGCAGTCAAAACCTTCAGCGTGTGCTGCCAACATGGCGGACTCTATCAGCCTGGGGTGAGTTCACGCTGGCATCATATCAACGGAAATGAGCTCCACAGTCAGAGTCTGACATAATGTGAAACTTTTCACCGGAGGCGTTAAGAGGGGCACGACTGAGACTTTCCCTGGTGCAAATATTGCCCCAAAACATTCTCGAAAGATCGTGTTAATGGTTTCCTTAAAGCCACAAACACACACTTTTGCAAAGCAAGGCATGATCACACTAGCATCACATAGGTGGTACATGTGCGACCCAGAAACAGAGCCGTGGTGGTGCCAGGCAGCGGCTCTTGCCGCTTCATCGACGCACCACAGGGTACGTGACACATCGCAGCCAACCACGTGATGCTCTGACGGTGCCCTGTGTCTCACATGTGACCTCCACTGTCATACAGCCATACGCACGCACTGCCGTCAACTTGCAGCTTGTAATTTTGTCCAAACAGTTCATCTTTTCAACTGAATGTGCTGTTGATGCTTTGTTATCGATGAGGCTGATTCTCGTTAGGTACGGTCTAACACTAAGGGGTTGGGGGTTTATATTAAGAAGCAGCACAGCTAAAAATAACTGTCTTCACTCAAGTGGAAGGGAGTCTGACAAAAGCACGATCCACCAACAAGTAGATTTATTCGGTTGTATCTACGGTAAGTGTCTGCCTTTATGCCCTAAAGTTGCAATACATAAGCAGACAGTTTGCCTCAGTGTTTCCTCAGATGGTCTGCGGTTAGAAACCTCCAGCAAGGCTCCCTGACGGTCCTCTGTTCCTTCTCTCTGTAGGAGCAAGGCATGGACGATCCCCCCTGCAATTGCTCCAACAGAGTTTCCATTGAGTATCTGTCTGAGGGGCGCTACAGACTGGGAGACAAGACCATCTTTATTAGGGTGAGAGCTGCATACACACACACAGTCTGTCAAGTGCATTATGAACCATATTTATCATTAGTTAGTACATTACCTGTTGTAGTATTTGTGCAGTACTGTATATAGAGCTATAAATACCGTTTCTATCCTATTAAGAGTACGTACAGTAGTAGGTTAAACACTGACATCACAGGCTTGCGTGTGTGACTTGGCAATGATGTCCTCTCTACTACTACTGGAGGCTGTGATTGGACACGTAAGCTTGTTACCCAGTGGTGGTGGTTTGCGATTACATCATAATTACGCCGCCGGCAGCTGAGCCTCGGGATAGACGGCTTTATTTGTAGCTCCGCAGAGACTATTTTAGGAATTTCAAGGAGTCTGTCACTGCTTGTTTTTATAAATGTCTGTAAAGGTTGCGCGCTGGTAAAGAAATGTTACACCAAGCTTCAGTGTTTTCAGAAGAAGTAAAATTCACGTCCTGTCCACAGATGCTTCATGGGAAGCATGTGATGGTGCGTGTGGGTGGCGGCTGGGACACCCTGCGTGGCTTCCTGACAAAATACGACCCTCTGCGAGTGCTGCAGTTCACCACGCTGGAGCAAAAGATCCTGGCCTTTCAGAAAGGCCCCCCCAGTGTGGGAGGTCATCACAACCACGCGGCACCACCTCCCCCTCCTGACATGGACCCCCTCGCAGCTGTTGACGACCTCATATCCTCTTCGTCGTCTTCTTCCTCCTCCGCCTCATCATCATCTTCTTCCTCCAGCTCTGCCTGTAGGCCACCTGTGACTGGTCAGACATGTCGGTCATACACCCCCTCCCCAGCCTGCACGCCCACGATGCCCAGGAAAGGTGGTGCTGCAGCAGCCAAGAAGAACCTCCACATAATGCCTTCCTCCCCCAGGAAGCCCACCCAGCTCCCTCTGCCCATCACCAGCAAAGGTTACTCCTCTCTGCCCTCCACACCTGTTGGAGGCTCCACCAAACAGTCTCCCAGCCCAGGGGGGCAGGTTGGACAGCTCCACCGCAGAGCCTTGACTCCATCTGCAGCTCCGTCACCAGCCACTGTAGCTCCAAAGCCGACCTCCAAACTGAAGCTTAGACCCTCACCACACGGCACCACCTCACAGCCCCGGAGTCCTGTCTGCCCCGAGCCATCTTCCAAGTGCCCCAAACCGTCCAGCCCCTGCACGTCTCCCACTGCTACCTCTGTGCCTCGCCCCGTCACTGCGCCAGTACGAGTAACGGCCTCTAAAGATGCCCGTCCCCCTGTGGGCGCCAATCAGCGCTCTCGCCTTGCACAGCGCCGCCCCGGCTCCCCAGCCTCACGCCTCCGTCTAGAAGCAACCAGGCGAGCACGGACAGCCATCCGTGCTGCAGCAACCCCAACTCCAGGTGTAACGACTCCCCAGCCCCGGACCACTACTCCCAGCTCAAGGATAGCTTCTCCTGCCCTGTCCAAACCTCCCAGCTCCCTGTCAAAAGCCAAAGAGGTCACAGCTAAAGCTAAGGGGCCGGCCCCAATCAAGGCTGCTACGTTCCCTCCGCGAAGTACTGATGTCCCTGGGCGGGTCCCAGGGTGCAACACAGGCCCCTCTCCCACAATAAAAGCCAGTCAAAAGACACAAACCACAGCACAAAAGGTGGGGAGAAAACAGGCCACCCCAGCTAACCCCATCAACTTAAAGCCATCTCTAAAACCTCAAGCAACCACGGCTCCAGCTCTCGCCCCGCAGAAAACCAGCCCCAACGTCCGAGCTGGTAAAACCGAGGCAGGCATCAGCAAGAAAATCCCACACTGCAAGGGCAAAAGCGAAGACCCTTATTTTGAAATGAACAGTAAGAGGAGGCAGAAGCCCTGAGTGATCTCACCTACAACCAGCAGGCTGGTGACACAGCTTCCACACCAGCACTCTTCAAACAATAAATATTGTAACTAACCCTCACGAAAAAAATTCTAATTTTTGAACATGTCTTCAAATTAAATTAGTTTGTATATTTTTTATGTTATTTATTAGTGTTTTATTTTTTTTATCCATAAGGGTCAAAGTATATCATCATTTTTGTCTTTGTGGCACAGTTCCGTTTTGTTCCTGTTTTTGAGAGTTCAGCTCCGTGTATCTGATCAGCACTAACGTGTGCATAATGTTTACATCTTCACCTTGGTTACTCTTACAGCCGTTACAGCTCATTTTGTTGCTTTTTAAGAACAACGCATCGCATTTTGTTGATGAACTGTGGGTTTTTAAAGGTCAGTAACTGCAACACAAATCCTGGTTTCTGATGACGTCTTTCCCCAGTGAGAACATATTGTCCACTGGAGGATGGTTAGACATTAAGACGTGATTTTTGTATAAATTATATCTAGTTGGGAGGTTTGTCTGGCTGGCGTCAAAGGGTCACTACGATGCTTCCCTGTGTGCCTTCATCAGAAATATCTAGTTTCTGAGTGGCATTAGAATGTATTAGATTATTGGGGGTGGGTGGGTTTCATAGTTTTGACTGGTTTTAAAATTGCACAATGTGTACAAGCACTCGTGACTTAGGTCTCTCAGAGAAAAAGTCGCAGATGAACTACTGATCAAACGCGTCTTTTATTTTGAGCATAAAACACTCACCGGGTCCTTAATTGGCCTGAATCATTTAACGCTGAATCTACGTGGAATAGGCTCGTTTTTGTATGATTTCTAATTCTTATGTTTATTAAAAGTCTAGTTTTCTATGTGGTGTTTGTGTGTATATATCTATATGTGTGTGTGTGTGTGTGTATAAAAAGTCTATATATTATCAGTGAGGCTTTGTTTTTTCTTGTTTGGCACTTTACAGAAACTTGTGTTTGTCACAGTTTGAATGTTGATTCTGTCTCTGGTTCCAGCTACATTTTTGTCATTTTGATTAATAAATGGACAAGTGTTTGAAAAGTCACGTTGGCGCAGTGTGTTGTTGGACAGTTTCTGCTTCAATGTTTTCACCCAGCAAAGTTCATAGGGTATTCAGACTGTGGGGGAAAAACAGTTGGAGGCTTAACGAGGCACCTAATACTTCACTCTGAGATTTGCTGCATTTGTTGGATGGATGAGCAGAATTTAAAGACCATCAAACTGTGCAGGCCATCAGCAACCTTCCTTGGCCCTTTGCTGCGCTCTAGTGGTTCTACTGAGTGTGGACAGTATTCAGGACTCTTGTCATTGATTTCACCAGTCAGATTAATTACATTCATTTAATGTTTAGTTCCAACATATGAGGCATCTTTGAATACATTTACTTCACTACACTACACTAACACAAAACACAGTTTCTAGCAGTAGGCATTTATTGGGTATCAAAAAAATCTAATTACAAATAACTGACCTTTTTTTTTTTAAACATAGGTCTGTAAACGCTTTTGAATTCTTGTCTAAAAAGTCACCAGACACCAGAAGGTTTAGCTCAGAAGCTAAATAAAATACTGACATATACAGGCTTGAAGTCTAAGGTTTCCTCGGCTGCATCATTACCTAAAACTGAGAGTGAAACCCTGAGAAGACACACAGCTGAGAGATTCATACATTGACAGATAATCGGTCAGCAAGAAAAAAATTATTCCATGCATTGAATTCCAGTGTGCATAATACAAACAGACTAATCTGGCTGCTAGGTTTCATCCAAACATAAACACACACAAGTAAGAAGTTAAAACATGATTACAGAGACAATGGAATATCACAGATTTTGTCTTATAGGCTGTAGAAGTTGTTTTTAAATACTATGTTAAATTACTTTATTTGTTTTTAATGATTCAATTATTAAATAATCATTAGTGATTTTCACCCCCTGGTGCTATGGTCACTCACACTGGTCAGGGATAAACTGCTGAGTGAACCGTTAGTGGTGTCTGACTTCAGTGCAAACAGAGCAGGACGGACAGACACTGTAAAGCAATATTTTCATTTAACAACAACAATCACGCTCTGTGAGTCTTAAAATGCAATTCAAGTGTTTTATAAAAGTGGCGTTAGATCAAAACAAAAAAAGCAGTCACCATCTTTGTATAAAAAACTTTTTTTGGGTATTTAAAAAGTCTAATTCACCAGTGTCAGTGATAGAACCCCACTTGGTGTCATTTATTGTGAAAAGGTTGTTCAGTCAGCTGACCTGAGGTCAAGGCCGTGCACCCATCATCAGGAACAACGCCCTTCACCATTATCATCTCCTTGGCTTCTTCAAAAAAATGATCACATGGGTTTTTTTCTCCTCTGGTTGAAATCCTGACTGTACATGTGGCATCAGGTTTACAGTAGTAGAGGTGTGTGTTCTCCTGCTGGCTCCGTGCGCCTCGTCAGCTGTCGTAGTCTGGCCAACACGCGGTCTGGCAGTGGGGGAAAGTGGTGGCTCGGATCGAGGACATTGGTCCTGCGGCGCTCGCGTTCTTGCAGCCACATGAGGTACGGGCTGGGAGGGAAGAACGGTCGGGAGCGCTCCCGGTAAAGCTGCAAGACGATACCACTGGTGCCAAGCACCACCCACACTGTGATCATGATGTAGTCTAGAGACAAATGAAAAGAAAGTAACAACATTAGATCCATTGCTTTAATTACGATTGATCGTAATTAACATTGAGTTTGACAGGAGTTCTGAACTCACCTATAGTTTGGAACGGTACGTCAGTAAACATGGAGCTGAAGTTGTTGTTGAGGAAGCGTTTGAGAATGTTCATGGTGATGTAGGACAGGCTGGTGTAAGCGTAGGCGTTAACAGCCAAAACCCCCGCGTAACCTCCTACAATGCCACACGTGGTGATGTTACCCTAAAACACAGAAAATGGCTCAGCTTGACTTCCTCACTTAACTATTACCTTATACTATTAACTATTGAGCTGACGGCCCATCATGGTGTCATTCTTGGAACTACCATCAGGTGGCGCCATATCAAAGGCGTTAAATCCTACATGCATTGAAGTGAATGCAGCGGGTTCATTCTTAAATCTGTTACCTCTCTTGGCCAGCACACAAAGAAAAGTGGAACTATGATCATGATGCAGGAGAACGTCAGCCAGAAAACTACATTTGATCGTCTGAACACATCAAGGTCACCTGAGGAACCACACACACAAAAAAAATATTTACAAGCCCATTCAGCTGTCTTTTCTGTTTTTGACATCCACTTTTTAACTTCCACTTCTGCTATTTTTGGTGCTGCCTTTGGGATGATGATATTATTTCCTACCGAGCGGAGTGAAGAGGACAGTGGAGGCAATGAGGAAGCCAAGAATCAGGCCGACCACGATGACACAGGCAAAGACGGAGCCAAAACGCCACCAGCTCATCACCAGGACAACCCCGCCCACCACGCCAATCACCCCCGACAGAGTGAGGCGAACTGCAGAGAAGCACAAAAACAATTAAAACAATAATTTAGCTCCTTATTACACTTCATTTAAACTAGGGGTGTTCAATTCTGCTCCTCGAGGGCCACTGTTCTTTTCCAACTTTCTCTGCTGATCACCTTGATCAGGTGTGTCAGTTGGCTTTTCCAGCTGCTGATTGACTGAACACACCCGATCAAAGTAATCAGTAGTAGCTACGTCAGGGAGAGATGGAAAACCAGCAGGACAGTGGCCCTCGAGGAGCAGGATTGGACACCCTTGATTTAAACAGACAAAAGGTTAAAGTGGGGGGAAAACTCACTGTCATAGTCCAGCTCTGTGGTCCGTGTGATGAGTACAAAGAAGCAAAACGCTGCAAAGCTGAATCCCATGCAGAACAACTCTGGATGTCACAGATGCACAGAGAGGAAAACATCAAACACATTGATTCATTCATTCCAGCTCAGACATGTGTCTTCTCATTCTACGTACACAAACATCACCAGCTGAAAACTTGGCTGCAGCTGGATGAAAGTCCCTAATGAAGATGGTTCATCACATGGAGACGCATAACAACAATGATTTATCAAATCTACTGGACACCGTAGCAGATTATAGTCATGCGTTTGGTTGGAACTCATTCATTATTGCATCACATGCAGATGAGACAAGTCACAAATCACAGCTGAGGCCAGATGCAATAAAAAAAATTTGCAACTTTCGTTTTAACCTTGATTAAGACAGCGTGTGAATGTGTGTTTTCTTGACTTTCCTAGTTCTAATAGCATTTTAATGCCCCCCCTCCCACAGTAGAGCAAACTACTACTCACCACATTTGAAGAAGCGGTGGCCAAAAAAGCAGACACACAGGCCTGCTAAGCCAGTGATGGTGAAAAAAATCTTTGTAGATATCTTTCCTGAAATTACAAACTTAGAATAAGTATCAATATTAATAATCTATTGCATTCAAAAGTGGATAGAGAGTCAGGAGCTCACCTAGTGTTTCACAGCTGTCCAGTGTTGACGCAAAGCTGCAGGCGTAGGTGTGGACAGGGACGTAGGAGGCAGAGGTGTTCAGCAAAGGGTCCCTGACGATGACCGTGTAGACGACACCCTGACCGGGGATAGAGTTGAACACAGCTGTGGTCATATCGGATGATGACAGGGTCATAACCTGCAGGGAGAGAAAAACATAATTGCTCTTCAGCATTTGTTATTATTGAAGATGCATCAATTGGATTACGTTGCCAGCCGTCATTCAGTTCATGCTGCCTACCCGTTTGCCGTTGTCCCTTATGCCGTTGATGTCTGCCATGGCCTGAATGCCACTAAACAGGCTGAGCTCCGATAGGTCGTTCTCAGGCAGGAAGTACTGGTACACGTCATACTGCAGCCGCCAGCGTGTGCTGGGTTCTGTGGATTCGTCACAGACCAGAGGAGTTTCCCCTCTGACAGAGAGCAGGCATAGTTAGGACTAATGCTAGCGATAACTAGCCATTCAACCAAACCACAGCACGTTGTGTGACAGAGCAAACGACAGCAGGCAGGAGTGTGGGAGAACCTGAGAGAACCTGTGCGAAGACACTAAAAATTAAACCTGGTACTCCTCACATGTCATTCTCAGTAACTCAGTGGTTCATTGGTGCAACGTGTGAACTTAAAGTCTTTTTAAAATTACTGGTGGCAAACATCTAGAGATTTGAATGGTATTAATACATTTCTCAAGTAAACCCAGACGCTCTACATACTAACTAAAGATAACATGAACTGTGGTAAGCGTTGTCTCCCCGCCTGACACTACTAATTCATCCAGTCGGGCACGTTCAACAAGTTGAAATTTAAACAAAGGAACACGAGTGAACCACAGCAGCCAAACACAACAAAGCTACGAGTATTTGTTCAAATCACTGTGGTAATTAGCCACAGACATGCGATTTCCAAAGTGTTTCACTGTCTGGTGTCTGCTGAACAACAAGGTTTTAGCTCCAGAGAAATGCATGATGCAAAACAGTCTGTACAGCTTTAAGAAGACAGGTGTGTCTGTCTTATCTGCATCAGGACGGCTCTGTGGCATGTGATGTAGAAAATGAAGACAGTACTGTGACCCACAGAGAGAAACTGTTGTGGTGGCAAATGTGACGTGTACACAGTGTTGATGCTGGCTATTGCTGAAGAGACGTCACAGGAAACTGAGCAGGCAGAGCTGATGAGTATGTGGTGTTACCTCACATATCCCAAGTTCGCTGGTGCAAAACGGATAAAAGTCTCGTAGATGTTATAGTGGATGTAGACGTTTGGGTCGATGTCCAGGTTAGACTCCAGGTTACAAGCTCCAGGGACCGGGTCTAAAACAGAAAACTGCTGTCAGAAATTTGCCGTACGTCAGGATGTTAAAAAAAAAACTGCAGTGATTTAGTACACTAGGAAAGCAACCACTATGCTTAATCAATGCCGGTGCTCACTCACGGTCTGCAATCAAAATCACAATCAGCTCAGAGTTACTTCAGTATTTTGCAGTGCAAGAATTTGGTTTTGCGGAAACATTAGATAACTTCCTTATTTGTAACTGCAAGTATTTATACATAAGACTTACCAGAGCTGGAGTGCAGGAAGATCACCCCAGTGCCCGTCACAGCGTCACCATCAGGAGAAGACAGGAACAAGGACAGCGATGTTTGGCTCACCTGGAGCGCTGACAGGAGCCCGGTGTCCACTGCTGTCACAGACTGATCCTGAGTCGGCACCTGAAACACAAAACCCAGAGAGCCTTGCGTAATTAGATCAACAGAAAAAGGGAGTTGAAGAAATGTCAGTAATTCAACCAGAATTGATCTTGAGTTGTGTGCTTGGCAGGAGAAATGAAGTGTGTCACATAGTCCACCACTTCCTGAACAGGCAGAACTAGTTACCAAACAAGGATATGAAACAACTAGTCCATGCACTTGCTTAACTGCTACCACAGGGCACCCTATGCACACTGTACTGAGTGCTTTTTGTTATATGACGGGGCCTTTGCTCCGTTACTGCATCTCACAAGATTTGAGATGTGTGTATAACGTAGCTCCACTGACCTGCTACCTGAAGCTTGGATGCAGTGTCAGACACACACTGCATGATTTTAGTATGCAAATAGTGAGTGGGGTGTGTTGAGCTTCGCACCATCGAAGTACTGTTCCCACATAGTAAGACTCTTAATCCTACAATCACTTCATTGTGTAACGCTGGCCTCCTGTCAGTGTGGTTAGCAGAGCTACTTCACAAGATTTGTCACAGGAAATGCCCACAACAGTGGTTCAACCTAGCTCGATTCATGAGAGCTGCAGCCATAATGGAGGATAAGATGCACACAAACAAACGCAGAAAATGCATTGTGTGATTTACAACTCTGAGTGAAAGTGATGAAAATAAGGAAGGTAAAATAAAGGCAATGCAAAGGACAGTCAAGTGTACAGTGTACGTGTTCACTCTTCATTAACCTTTGGCTGTTCTCGATTCTAGAGCACACTTCCCCTTTTTCTGCTTTCAAGACAATTTTAGTGATAGTAATCAGCTCCATATCAAGATTTAACATTTGTTCGCGTTTTGTTTTGAGGCCATGGACATGCAAGTCTTCAATCACGTGGATTTATTTTCTGACATTTAGATCACCAGCAAAAACAAAGCAAACCTAAACTAAGATGCTTGTCTCTCTGAGCTGTTTGGACCCAATCGGAGTTTTCCCTTGAGACGCCTGGGAGAAAGGCCAAAAGGTTTTCACTCAGGGCCGCCCTGTCTGCCACTCATGACCACAGGGCTGTACATCAGCTGACTGCCACTTTTTTCCCCCACTGGGTCAGACGACCTCACTCACAAGCTCTCACTGATTAATCAGAGGTTGAACGAACTGGTTGTTCACAGCTTTAATGTTGTGTTTGCAGTTAGTCTGATGCAACCACTTCACAGTCTCACTTATATTTAGGATGTGTAAATATTCAGGAAATTACTAAACTTTAATTTGCATCCTCACATCATAAAACCAAGTCAGCACTTGGAACGAAGGAAACCAGAGTCTTGATTAACTAGCTCGACCTGTATATTGACTGGGAGCTGCAGGGGTTGTCTGTATTAGTTAAATAGATACAGACCATTGCTTATAGCAGTATAACTATACTAAAGTAATAATAACTGCCCCTACGTCAGGATCAGTTAGCTCCACTCTGTTATTCCCTGTTTTACGATGTGAAACCTAAGGCAAGTCGCCCCTTTCTCACCTGGGTGTAGGAGAGCGTGACGTTGCGGTGCTGTGTGTGGAACTGTAGGGAGATGAACGCAGCCTCCGATGGGATCCTGGACACCACAGCCTGTACCGTCTCATTCTGCGAGATGTTGACATTCTGGAAGGTCCCCGGCAGGAAAATCACCCCATCTGTAACAGAGAGGGTACAGAAACTTATTTCCACAAATCCCATTAAGCTGTATCAGTAGGTTTATTGCAGTGTAGAGGCAAATGAACCCATTCATTACAGTACACCCAAAAAAAGGACTGCAAATTAACAGATAGGCAACACAAAGAAATGTCTTTGCATCATATGAGAGAAACTTTTATGATTATGTAATTAAAATTGTTAAAATGCACATGTGAACTGATCCATACTGGCATAATAAACTACTAACGACTCTGCCTCTGTCTGGAAAGAGCTCCTAGCAATAACCAACTACAAGACAAGAGCCACCCACTCTGCAGTCTGAACAAGTTCTCCTGTCGCTTTGACAATGGGACAGACCCAACACCCCCCAGCCACCGATCAGCAGCAGCGCCTCCTCTACGACCACACCTGGACCTCTCATATAGTTTCACACCTCAATGCCCCCCTCACCCTCTCCCACCTCTCTCCATCAAAGAGGGAGCTTCTTTGGATTAGGATTACAGACCCGGTGCCCCAGGTCTCTCACCAAGAAGGTTCAGCAGAGGTTATATTTCCTGAGGTAACTGAAGAAGTTCCACCTCCTCATGAAGATGTTGATGAACTTCTACATTACGATCGTTGAATCCATCCTCCATCATTGTTTGGTTTGCTGCAGCCACAGCCAAGAACAAGGCCAAGATGCAGAGCATCAGCCACTCAGCTGAGAAGACGATCGGCTGCCACCTCCCTTCTCTCGGCAGCCAGGATCACAGCCGATCCCTCTCACCCGAACATGATCGCTCCCAGTCCCTCCGCTCTGGCAAGAGACTCCAGTCTATCAGAACCAGGACTTCACGGCACAAGAACAGTTTCTTCCGCACAGTCGTCAGCTTGCTGAACAGTGGCCCTACCCTCCCTAGATGCCCCCCCCCAAACCCATGCACAGTTACACTTTCACTTGTTTTTGCACTCTTTGGACACTCCCTTGTACACTGCTCTTCCTTTTAATTTTATTCTAACTTTGTACTTTACACACTGTAGCTGCACCTACACCAAAGCAAAGAGTTATTTTTACCTGGCAATAAACACTTTCAGATTCTATAACATTGTGTAAACATAACAACACGTATAAAGACTAAAATGCCAACAATAAAAGCAATTGTAATTAGATTACAAAGGCAGAGCTGGGCAGGTTAACCCCAATGACAATCACATGATCTGAACCCTGTTTGTTTACAGAGGCACCATCATGCCATTCGCCAGCCTATGCACGTACAGTTCTTAGTAATAAGTTAAAGAGATTAAGTCTGTTTGCATGTTCCAGTAGATTTCAGTAAATGACTGTTGCGACATAGAAAAGGTCACCCCAACATCGGGAACATCACCTTTGAGTCACTGTGCCAATTAGACGGCGTAAAACCAGGTCAGTCAGGTACATCATTGACCACACTGTCATACTGAAGCTTGTCTGTGAAGGTTCTCATTCATCCAGGTGAAGCTGAAGCCTGCCATTAGTCCTTTAGCTGAGGGCTCTTTTACTGGTGTACATCAGTAATGATCAAGGGCATCACAGTGAAGCTGTGTGGCATTGCAACAGCAGCAATCGACTAATCAAACATGACTTAATATAAAAAACATCTACATGTATAATAAGCCGTATTTTTCTAAAACATCTGTCAATACTAGACATTAGCTTTCGACTAAATAGAAAGACCTGTTCACTCCTATCTTCACACTGCACAGTGCCACTGTGAAGCTGATCATTCCTCGCTTTTTATCTCTCACGATCACTCTGATTAACTCTAGCATGTCTCAAAGTCTAAGATGGGGTACCTGATGGCTGCTTTCAATGCAGATTCTCTTTCCGCAACACATCATCTGTGTGTTTTCTTTTTAGTCATATGGTTTCTGATGTGTGAAATATATTCTCCAAACTGAAGACAAGCGCTAGCTCTCATCAACTGGATTTCTTGCTGACCTGTCTAGAGGTTCTGTTTGCAGATCAGAGTCCGGCTCCAGTCTCCAGCTCCCTGTGTTTTTACGCAGAAAAGTGTGACGTCATGCGGGCCAAAACTACACTGGAGAAACTATTCAGGTCAAGTTTCCTTTGCCTATTAATTAATAAATATAGTACTGCCATAAGTGCTAGAAGGGCACTGAGCAAAGTTCAACCATAAACCTATATGGCAATAGTTATAACACTGATAAACGTTTGCTAGATTTGCTCTAATGCACTACCACTAATAAATATACATATTTATTTATACTAGTTAATTATATTACTTATACTAGACTATGTATATGTATTAGTATAATAAAACTACGAAATTAAATAAATATGTATATTTATTAGTATAATAAATAGTATCAAGTATAATAATAAACTAAACAGTTTAGTTTAATTCAATTTAACCTTATATTTGTTAGGTGGGTTTTTACGATGTACAACAATAAACACAATATAATATAACATGTAGTCTTATCTTCCTCTACAACAATGGCAAGTGTGGCACACTGACATTCAGTGATTTACACAACACACTGTACAGAGACAAAAACAGCTCGTAGCCTACATTTCGTTGCTATTTAAACCTGTTTTGCTTGCTACGACAACATAAAAAAAGCCGAGAAGTGAAAGCCTCACAACAAACAATTAGCTCGAACTCACTGTCAAGTTGAGCCTGAACTTCACGCATCGAAGGCAGCAGCAACAGCAGCAACAGCAGCAGCGGGAGCGGGCACCAAGCCCCGCGACACATTTTCTTCTGTTTGCTAAACGTTTCTGTCTGCTGGTCAGTAAAAATCACTGGTAGCCTCGCAGTTTCCTGTGTCTGGGTGGTAGGAGTCCCTGCAAACGCGAGAGTAACATGACTTCACTGAAGCAACAAGGGCTGCAAGACGGGCTTCTGTGGTAGCCTCCGCTGCTTTGACGCTCCGACGTGTTTTCGCGAGAATCGTGTCCAAGGTCTCGCGATAACTATGCCCGCCCCTCGCGGCGCCTAGATCGTATCCTCCAGTGAAGATGACTCGCTGCACAACATCTACAGTTAGTTAAACGCACTGAGCATTTCGCTAACGTCTGTTGTTTTTGTTTTTTTTTGCTTTATTTTACGTGCATTTATATCAGGTGGTCTCTATTTTATAATTTATTTTACGACATGGCATAATAAATTCATGTAAACATGATATGACTATGAAGTTTGTAAACATTGGCAGAGTGGGACCTCCTTAGTTCTGTTCACACAAGTTATTTTTACAAAGAAGCACAAACAACAGCAGTTGGTTATGATGGTATATAAATGTTCTTCAATCATAAAAAATGGAGCCTGTGAGAGGAAGATTTCCAATTAGACTTTTCTGGTAGGTTGCATCTCTGCAGCAAAAAGGGTAGTTGAATCTTGGTCGCAATTTCTTTTTATAGACCATTGGTGACGATATTTCACAATAAAATGATGAGTGAAGTGAGAAGTTTTGTATTTGTGGGGACCTTTTAACTATGACCACAACCATGGCTATGTGTGCTTGATTCAAAATCTGAAATACACACGTATCACCTGAGCAGAAAGAATTTCATGTTCACAGATCTATTCCTACCGAAGCCCTTCTTTTATTCATTTACACTTTAAAACCTTACAGGCACCACAGGCTCATGTGTGCTGGCACAATTAGGAAACAAAACAGGAGTACCAACAAAGAAATTGAGAAATATAGGTGCACACACTTCTTGTCTCTGAATCATCACATAGGTGTGCAATCTTGGAGAGCCATGCTGTAAATGCACCAAGAGATGGAAGGGTGTCAGTGGAACAGTCTGTAGAGTGAAAGGTGAATGGTATGTGGCAACAGACTGTACACAGTAGTAGCAGCACAGATAGGTGGACTGGCAGTCGATAGGTGCTTCAACTTTTTCGTAAGCTGACATCAGCGCTAGTCAGCAACGGTGATAGTGATGTGCTCTCTGACGCATCATCCCTCTTCAGAACCAGAAAAGCCTCACGACTGATTCCCAGCAGTTCTCGAAGTCCCCTATTTTCCAGCTAAAACAGAGATATACACATTAAGATAAACTGATGCCTTGAATACTAAAAGTACTACCTTACTAAAATATACCGTTACTACTCATCTTTGCCATGGATACCACCCTTTCATTTGGCAAAAATTAGTAGAGCTAGACAATGCAAAACTTAAAATAAGAAGAAAATGAGAAAACTTGATAAGCTGTCAGTTAGGCTCCTTGTGAGCACACATCAGCCAATTGCATCACAAGAACAAAAGCAAATATAATTCATGTGACAACCTATGCTCAAGATCAGTACAGCAACACCACCACATGAGTTGGCCATATTAGCGATCTATGAACTATATAAGGTTGTTTGCTTTTACCTCTAGCTGTTTAATCCTTTCCTCGTCTTCACATATCCGACCCTCGTCCACCTCTATCGCCTTCTTCATCACTGAGGCCATCTCATTGATCTTGTCTATGTGTGCTTGCATTTCCTCCAAAGATGGAAAAACAAATATAAATGTTCAGTTTGTGTAAATGTGTAAATACAATAGGACAAATAATACTAAAAAGTCCAATATACTTAAAGAGACCCTTTAAAAGGTACATGTGGGCTTCTCTTCTTCTCTTACTGTGGTGTGCTGCTCCTTCAGTTGGGTCACAATGGCTGGATCATCCCTCTTGCTGGCCATCAAAAGCCTAAATACTTGCTCTCTGTATTTGGTCATGATGAGTTCTAATGCAGACTGGTGTTCTTCCAAAGATGTCCGTAGCTCTACAGGAAGGACGAAGCAAGTTTTCTTTTTGTAGGACACAATGCTGGAACTCAAACCACAAGACTAGGCTCCGAAATTGTTTAATTTATCCCCAAAACACTTAATAAAATAAACATAAAAATGTGATTACCTTTATTTTCCTGCTGGAGCTCCCTGATCTGACGATTTTCCTGCTGGATTCCCAGGACCAGACTAGAACGAGGCCGATGTCGTGCAACCTGGTTCAGTGCGTCAATCTCCTCCTGATACTAAGAAATAACCAGGTCATTAACAACTTTTACTTTTAACATTTAAGTTTTATAAGTTGGAAAACAGCATAAAACAAAATTATTGTCAAAATCTAAATATCCAATAATTGTATTTTACAGATCTATCTTATTTGTATATACCTACTTGTGCTTTACAAACAAAAACAAAACAATATGTTATGTAAGAACTGCTTCATATTTGCAAATGTTAGTAACATCTTAGAGTCATTAGCTCGTTTAAGACGTCCCTAATAACACTTATCTTCAATAATCCAGAAAGATATATTAAATAAAATATATTATTTATCATTAAGGAAACACCAACATCTTCCAAAGCTCTACCTGCTTCATGGCCTCCACTCGCTTGTTGAGGGATGTTGTCTGTTCGATTAACATCTCGGCAGCATTGTCATGATTACGAAGCCTTTCCACTAATGATTTGGCATCGGCCAGGACCTTTTCTAAAGTGCAGTTCATGCCTAAGAAGGTACAGATCATGACAATAAGGAATGTTGTTGAACATTGTATTCTAAGTTCCATATAGAGAAGTATGTCGGTGTATTTACAATTGGATAATCCAATTAAATAAATCAGATTAATCCGAAGTCAGACCCTTAGTGTCTTGTACTGTACATGATTACAATCTTAACGTATTCGCTTAAAATTCTTGCATGTAAATACTTCTTGTCGAGCCCTTACTATTTAAATGCCTGTTCTTTTGCTACTTCTCAAATGTATATCCACAGATTCTAGCGTTAAAATATAATAAAATAGTGAGTGAACTTACAAAACGTGTATTAACCAAAAACACTCTGTCCATAGCTTGTTGCTAACCCTACCCTCCTCGTCACACCTTGGATGATAGCTGGCACAGCAGATGACATCACCTTGCTGTAAGTGACATATCGTTTCTAGAATTTTATGCTATATTTATTTCAGCTCTAGTAAAAGTAAAGGTGTGTATGTAATGTGTTGGTGTGGTTCAATTAAAATACAAAATTACATAGCAGAAACATGTAGCCAAAGGCAGAAACACAAGTTTTTGTTGAACTATTAAGCTAGCTGGTTTATGAACCACATTGAAATACAACTCACTTAGGACTAAGATTACAAAACGGTTAATGCACCCGAAAGATTTGCATTGTAGTAAATAAGAATAAATAGTTGTACCTGGAGAACCTAAAGCGCAAGACATTAAGGTCCGTAGCCCGTTACTTCCTGTTAATGTTTGGTAGCTAGTTAACGTTAGCTACAAGAAAGCATTAATCTCCATCAAGGAGCAACAAGTAGAAGTTTGGATGCAGCTCTATTCCTCTTTGAAACACGGCGAAATCAATTGGTCAGTGATTTCATTGAGCTAAACACTTCTAGTGTATGTCTGATACAGCTTGAGATTATGCTACGGCTAACTTTACGATAATATGCCAACAACAGCGTTCAAAGTATCGCCCAATTCCGCGAGATTTTGTGCCATGACGACAGTCTCGCGACAGCAACAACGAGCTTCTGTTTTGTAACGGAAAACATGGCGGATAGGCTAACACAACTGCAAGATGCTGTCAATTCGGTAAGCCAAATTTTAGTTGTTTAAGTTTTTCTGTTGTCAACTAGCAAATAATGTCAATGACAATATATTTGTTTATATTATTTGAAGTTTCCAGTTATTGGGAAGGGGCAATTTCATTGTTTTAGTAACTTAACATTGTAACTTTAGCTAAATCTTGAGTAGCTAACGAGAAGGAGGCCTGTATCATGAAATAATCCATATCAAGGAATAAGTTGGTTAAACTTACTTTTTAGCGTACGGTAATATATCGTACAAAACATTTCTCGTGGCGTCGATATGGCGTCATTCCATATTAACCTTTGCAGATGGGTGGTTTATTGGAAGCGTTAAAAGCTAGCTTCATTGAATGAAAGTGTCACCTATTACGTTTGTGTGTTCAGCTTGCCGATCAGTTTTGTAACGCGATTGGCGTCTTGCAACAATGTGCTCCTCCCGCCTCCTTCAGCAACATCCAGACGGCTATCAACAAGGATCAGCCTGCAAACCCAACCGAAGGTACCACTTTGTTCATAATCAAAGTTATAATCCATATTGTAAACTACAGTATTTCTGCGTTTATTGTTTGCCACCCTGTCAACACCCTGCCACCAAAGCTACAATTACTGTGTATACTCTATGGTAAAGATACTTTTTTTTTTTAAATTTCTGCCTAGAATATGCTCAGCTGTTTGCAGCACTCATCGCCAGAACAGCCAAAGATGTAGATGTACTCATCGACTCTCTGCCCAGTGAGGAGTCTACAGCCGCTCTGCAGGTCAGTTTACATAGAAACATTGACACAGAAATTTTGAATCCACAGTGTTTTCTTTGAAGTCAGTGACTTAGATATCTTATATATTTTCTACCAATGATTGATTTATCCTGCTTTAAATACAGTGAGCTGAACTGCATAGTGTAGTTTTTGCTGCTGTTCACGTTGACGTCTCAATACACCAAAAAGCAGCATGATGTGTGTAACACACATGATTATATTCTATATTGTGATTGTAGTTATGAAGTGATGCTCGGAGACTGTGAATATACACAATTTACCAAACCAAAATCACTATAGTCTGTTTTACAGCTGCAACTGTACATTAAATTTCTCCTTTGCCCAGTTGTTTAGTAGTTCAGCTGTTAGATTTTGCAGAGGCAAACCCCAGGAGACTATTATCTGATCTCTAAAACCTGAAGGACAGCTCACTGGCAAATGCTGAAATTCTCAAGAGCTTGACAGATGCTCCTATCATAACCAGTCATAAACCTGCAACACAGAACTGACTCTAAAGTTTCTCCCAATTACATCCTGTGGTATTTTGTAATCAGGCTTTTGTTTTTATTTAGAAGTGAATAAATAGAAGCTGCCATAAAGACTGGCAGATGAGTCCTACAGTGCTTTTAGTGATTTTACACATGTTCACCATGATATTGACTCAAAACACAGCAGATGCACAGCAAGTAAAACATGAGAATTATCCATCCTTATCCCTTGCCTTTGTAAAGTGTGTGGGGTTCCTGGAGCCAATTGTAGCTATTATTGGGTAGGAGGGAGGAAACACCCTGGACAGTTTCCCACTTCATCACAAAGTTCATAATGAGTTATCACAGATTCAGTATCCTGCATGTGGGTGATGAGAAAATTAAGTGGATATTTTGTGTAAGACTGGGACTGCTATAATTGTACAGGTCCAAAGTACAAGTAATTACTGTATAAAGTTTGTGTAACATTGGTTTTTGGTCTTTTTTTGGGGGATGAACTTGCTTTGCCTTTGAATTTTTAAGGGGCAGCACAGTTCCCACAAGCCTGTTTGTTCTCGTTTTAAACCCATATTAAATGAGCATTGTGAAATGTACTCTAGTTCCATGTACTAACTCTTTCGACTGAAATTGGTTTTAAGTAAGAAAATCCTATGTGATAACATATGGGCGATGATGGGTTGGTATTAAGTTTGAACATCACAGCTTGCCCAAATGTGATTACAAAATATTTCTTGCTTGCTGTGACCTTTTGCCAGGCGGCCAGTCTACGACAGCTGGAGGATGAAAACCATGAGGCTGCAGCTCGTCTAGAAGAGGTGGTTTACCATGGTGACATGTTGCTGGAGAAAATCCAGAGTGCCCTAGCCGATATTGCCCAATCTCAACTTCGCACCCGCAACGGGGCACCCAGCCAGACATCACCAGCAGAATCCTGACTTGCACAATACATTACTCAGTTTTGGACACTTTGGACAACTTATATCTTGATTCCTTATGTGTATCCCACCGAGAACAACCATATCCCTCACAACAACTGCTGCATGTCTGTATTTATGTGTTTGTAGATATTTATGAATAAAATTATCATGCTTGTAATTTGTCACTACTACTTTTATTATATTTTCTTTTTATTAAAGCTTTGTTTGTGTTAAGGCTTTGCATTTCAAGTAGTATTTCACAATAGTTTTCTTAGCAAAAATTACATTCCTGATGATGTAATGATTTACGCATGTTTAGTGTTGTTTAAATGATCAAATTTTCAGTATTCAGTAAATTTCTGTTTTTGGTTTGGGTGTGTCATGTGAACATTATAATTTGGCATTCTAAAAATTTATGTCTGCTACTTCATGTCAGTCTAGGCATGATATTTAGGTGAACTGGTATGTGGGAAGTAATGTGAAATTGGTAAAGTGCTAAAATAGGGAAGATGCTGAACATGTTTCCATAGGATCTTTACATGGTTTAAAGTTTCACAGTGAGAACTGTAGTAGTTGTAGTGACCTGAAATGCCACTTCTGGTGATTTATAGAACATAAAAAACTCTAACACGTAACTAATTACTTGCTTATTGCTGTGATTCTTCAACCCTGTTGAAACAAAGTGGCTGATTTGTCTGGAGATAGTAAAGTAAACACAGAGTAGAAAAACTGACTTAACTGTTAAGGTGTTTAAATCACCATCAGATGGAGTAACCTCACTTCCATTAAAGATGTGGCTCAGTGGTTTGAGTGCTTCAGGCTGCAGGCTAGAGAGTTAATAGCTCAAATCTAAATATAGGTGCTGTGTTCCCCCAGTGGGCTCTGGTGATGTGAGAAATATAAAAACAGCCTTGTTTGCTGGACACCACACCCGGACGTGTTTGCAGACTACACCCACCTGTGTGTGCTCACACCATGACTCTAACATCCAAATAAGGACATTTACAGCACAGAAGCAGCATCTGAAAGTCTGTGTTCTCTGTGTTATGGTCATCAAGACCACAGTTTTATAGGTGTGACACTATGGATTAGATTATTCCTCGTAAATGCAGCTGTTTTTCCACCTATGAACATGTATATATTACACATACATACTGTAGTGACGTAAAACATTCCACATAGGGCGAAAACATTTTCTAGGACCATTGCAGCGATGACAGGAGGAAACTAGTCAATTTCCTTTGGAAAACTTTGAAAAAGTGTTGAAATGTGAAAATGATCTGTAGTGTTTAGTTTAAACAAAGGTTTCTATAAATATTGCTAGAATACATTGTGGTCTCATGGTTATCATTTTCCTTATCATATTTTATTGTTTAATTTCCTCCTCAAGTAGTCCTGTACAATGTCCACAGGGTATTAGTGTGTGTTAGATATTAGAGTTTTGCTTTCATCTTTAACGCAGGATCTTTTAAATTGTTTCATGTGAAAATAATTTAATAATGCCCTGCTAAACGTCTAGGGACGTTATGTCAATAAAATGTTGTATTTTCATCATAATATGACCTTTCCTTGACCTTACATACCCTCTTTGAGTAATTTGCTATTTCTGTGGAACGAATCAAGATATTTTACAGATACGTTTATATAAGAAAGCAAAACATATCACAATAATAATAGATCTTCTAATATAGACTTATGTAACAAAGCTTAAACGACAGTAGCCACAGTGTATTATTTCATAGCTGCAAGTACTTGCTAACCAAATTAACCTGGAACACAACCCTTGTGGGGCGGGGCAGAAATTGTCATTGGCTCTTACATACGTCACGTTCATGAATATTCCAAATTTGATTGGTAAGGTGAAACGACGAGTCCTCTCTTGCACCGATGATTGGTTCGCACTATTGTCAATCAAGTGCAACCCCGTGGCGTTGCCAGAGCATCTGACGAGACTGACGGTCCCAGGAAGCAGCGGTGCTTATTTCATCTTTTTATAGCGATAAGGACGGAGGAGCGTTGAGCGTCGGGGTTAAGGGTTATAAATGAAGAAAGCAGGGGATTTTCAGTTAATGTTCGCTTTAGCTTATTGTCAGTATTAAAGGGTTTCTGTTATGATTTGGCGTTGATATCGGCGATGTTCTTTTTAAAGGGTAGCCAATAACAGCAGCCCATAGCCTTCAACTGCCTTAATATTGGGCAGAAACACACAAAACAAACGTTTATAATTCATTTTATCTGTATCGTGGGCTGGCGGCAAGCCGACAATTGACTCTGGAGCAGGACACGGAGGTAGGTAAACAAACCAGTTACAAAGTGCGGCATATTTTAGGCTGTGGGGTTTTTATTTAGTGCTGTAATGGTACCTGCCAGATGGAAACGCAAAGGGAGTAATTCCATGGCTAGCTGATAGTTAACGTTAGCTAGCATCATGTTAGTATTAAAAACCTGTGTATCTCTACAAGTAATATTATTTAGTATAAATCATCATGTTGAGGTAAGTAGTGGAGATTTGTCTGGATGTCACACTGAGTTTAGCTGAGTTGGGACAACATTAGCGAGACTCAACAACACTTTATGTGTAACTTTCCATATGCTCAGTGCAGGAGACTGAGCAATAGATGCTATGTAGCTCTGCATAAGTGTGCACAGACATATTCAAATATCCTTCCAAGGCAAATAAATATTGCACAATAGTAGGGGTAATTGAGTCCCATATGCGGTAATTACTCCCACTATTTCAATTATTGGAATGTTGGAGTGACCTTTCAGTACAAAAGTGGTTGTGTAACTTATAAATAGAAATGTGATCCAATCCATGTTACTTCTGCTGCAAGGCTTTCAGTTACTGTGTATGTGATTGTGGATGGTGAACGCACATGCGTGTGCAACTCTTGCTCCTTTCTGGCGTCATGACTGAGCTCTTTCATTCAGACAGGAAAGGAGTTTTCTGTCCAGTCACTTACACCTTCAACCTTCAACACACACACACGCACACACAAAATGTACACATGATCAGAAACCTTCTACTTGGGTGTAAAATGATTTGTCCTTGACTCATTCACTTTGACATTTACAGAATATACATTTCAGGTTTTGTTTTTCCCTGCATGTGTCAGCAGTTACACTCTCAGCACATTATCTGTCAGGTCAAATAGCAAATTTCAGTTTAACCACAGGGTTATTGTCTTATGTTATGTTGTTCTTGTTTCCACTCGTGCAGATACTGCCACATAGTCCACATATCTTCTATCAATAGTTTGATTTAGAAATAGTTTAGTTTGATTTTGAAGTATAGTTTACTATGCAGACTTGGAGTGCTGGGTCACAGATTTGACTAATTAGATATGTGGTGACAATTAACTGACATTAATTGACAATGATTTAACGGAACTTGTTGCTATCATGGCTTAGTGGGACTCCTTCTAGGTGTGTAGTTGGAATCTGCAGTTATTCATCTCTTGTCTGGTCACATACAAATCACTTTACATATCCCTGCTGCCATATAGGTTTATGTTTGCCATTAACAGTGCCCCTGTCTAAGTGAACAGTAACGCTATTGTGCTACACTCAGACCTCACCTGTACAGACATCACTAACTCAGCTCTCTTGCTAGCGTTCCTGTTTCCCCCAAACAGAGAAATCTTTAGCGATAATTCTGTGATTTTTCTCAGAACTGCGGAAGTGTGGTGTTGTTGTGGGATTCTTGGGGCCGAGACAGGAAAAGAACCAGTGACTAGACGAAACATGGTTCCTATCTTCAGGCTGCAGGGTTGTTTATCTCAGCTAACTAAGTCCATTTATACATTCCTGATGATGCATCGCTGAAGTGTTTTGATGATGTACACATCAGCCTTCTTCCTCTTTCATGCACTCAGAATCTGCTCAGAATTATTAGACAGATTTAAAAATCATTCTCTGAATGAGCTCCATTGCTTAGTTTTACATCATCCCCTACTAACCCCTCCTAATATAATGCACAAGTAAAAATCATCTCAGAGGTTGTTTTTTTTTTTTTTCTAGGATAGTATGGCCATGACGGGAGGGACTGCAGCTGCCCTTCCCATGAGCAACCACACCCGAGAGAGGGTGACTGTGGCCAAGCTGACACTGGAAAACTTCTACAGCACTCTTCTGACCCAGCATGAGGAGCGTGAGATGAGGTAAAACTGCCCAGGCAGGCATACAAAAACACACCCATTCAAAGTTTTCACCACAGTGGCCAGTTACCTCGGTTACTCTCTGCGTGTAAATGTAGCCATTGTTTAAGGCATTAGGTGTCACTCCTTCCGCTGCTGCACAACAAAGGGCATCTCATTATGTACATGTTATGATCTCACGTTACCCGAGGCCTGATCTAGTCCAGGTAACATGGTTTTGTACTTCCTGTAAAAGACAGTCAGCTCAGTGTTTACATCAGTACATAAACTGTGAGGAGAATTATGTTAAAGAACTTCCCCATTTTATCCTTTATTATGTTTAGTCATATATTGTAAAATTACCAAGGATAAATTTTTCATTTATACATAAAGTCTGTTTTTAATTGCAGGCAGAAGAAGCTGGAGAAGGCTATGGAAGAAGAGGGTTTACCAGATGAGGAGGTACCTCCAAATGTTTTTTTTTTTCTCTTTACTCTCTCTTTACTGGGTTGTTTCTGAGCATGTTTGTTTTGCAGAAAGTAATGCGGCGCTCACAGCACGCACGCAAGGAGACAGAGTTTCTGCGACTGAAGAGGACAAGACTGGGCTTGGATGATTTTGAGTCCCTTAAAGTTATTGGACGAGGCGCTTTTGGAGAGGTACATAAATAAAAGTTCAAAAACAATTCAAACTTTCTGTAAATGTTATTCTTTGATTACATCCGAGTAGTGTGTGTGTGTGTGTGTGTGTGTGTGTGTGTGTGTGTGTGTGTGTATAGTTTGAGTGGTTACCTAGTGGTTAATGTTCTATATAGTTATAAAACAACCAAAGAGTAACCACAGTGCTGAAACCATTTCCTCTGTTATGCTGTCACACTGCTACCAACTTTAACTATGATGTGTTCTCCATCAGGTCCGTTTGGTGCAGAAAAAAGATACAGGGCACATTTACGCAATGAAGATTTTGAGAAAAGCAGACATGCTGGAAAAGGAACAGGTAAAGAGCCTTAGGACATACTGTGAACCTGCTGCAGTCATAGTGTTGTACATTACACGTGTCTTACTTTAGGCCGACTGCTCTCTCCTAAAGGTTGCTCATATCCGGGCAGAAAGGGATATTCTGGTGGAGGCAGATGGGGCCTGGGTGGTGAAGATGTTCTACAGCTTCCAGGACAAGAGGAACCTCTACCTCATCATGGAGTTTCTGCCTGGAGGTTTGAACTGAGACATTATGATTTATAAAAATCTTCAGAATACACATATTCACTGCTACATTCTGAGTCAGAAGTGGTGCTACAAAAACTAAAATGGCACCACCAGATGATGATGATGCATTCATGATCTCGAAATATGTTTATTATAATATATGTGTGTGAAATATGTCTATTATAATTTTTCAAAAGTAGTGCCTTGTAACCTTGTTGCCAGGCGACATGATGACGCTGCTGATGAAGAAGGACACTCTTTCTGAAGAAGCCACTCAATTCTACATTGCAGAAACGGTTTTGGCCATCGACTCCATCCACCAGCTGGGATTCATCCATAGAGACATAAAACCAGACAACCTGCTGCTGGACTCTAGGGTGGGAGCACACACACATGCACAAACATCCATATATGGCCTGCTGTGTTACCAAGCATGGTGACTTTGACAATGTCCCCTAACTCACAGGGCCACGTGAAGCTGTCAGATTTTGGCCTGTGTACAGGACTGAAAAAGGCTCATCGCACAGAATTTTACAGGAATCTGACGCACAACCCACCCAGTGATTTCTGTGAGTTAATGAAATGAGTTAATGTTAGGTTTAAAAGCCAAACAGTAATGTGACCAGCTTCAAACCCACGTGTGTGAGTAGTAATCTCCAGCAGAAGAGGGTTTTAGGCAGAACACGGTTGTCTGTTTCATAATCATATCCCTTCTCTGTCTTTCCTGTTGTGCATGCTGCAGCATTTCAAAATATGAACTCCAAGAGGAAAGCAGAAACCTGGAAAAAGAATCGGCGGCAGCTGGTAAGGCTTTGGCTTTTACTGATACTGATTTTCCAGAGCAGGGTTCAGTGTTCTGCTCAAGTTCAGCCACGTTTAGTACACATAAATGAAAATATTTGTTTTGTCCTGACAAAAGCAAGTAAAAGCCTCAAGACCAAGTTTTGAAGAGTTGTGCATTATTTACATTAATGGTATGTGCTGGACTAAATGAAACTAAATGATCTGTTTTATGATTGAATACATGTCTATAGTCCTTACCTTCCAATTCTTGGTGACTTTCAGGCTTATTCCACCGTGGGAACGCCTGATTACATCGCTCCTGAAGTCTTCATGCAGACGGGATACAACAAGCTGTGCGACTGGTGGTCTCTGGGTGTCATCATGTATGAAATGCTTATTGGTAAGCATCTATTTGTAGATGAGACAGAGCAGGCACATACACTGAGACCAGAGATTAAGCAGATGAGGGTCAGAACCCCGACTAGCTCTCTGGGTATTTTGGACAGTTAAAGGGACAACATGTCGGCTCTGAATGCCATGCTGAATTTCTTATCAGCAATAATGGTGTGTTCATCTAATACGCTGACTAACTACCACTTGTCCTCTTGGATATTTTTAACCTCTTTCTAAGCTTATTCTACATATACAACACTCAAAATGCTTCACTGGTGATGTCACATCCTCTATAAAAACACTGTCTTTCTGGTCTCAAACATCTGGTAAGAACATTCCATATTACTGTAGATGCAGTGTGTCAGACAATGCTGTGCCAAATGGGCTGGAGGGGCCCATTTGATAAGAGAGGAAGTGAATCAGCTAGCGAACCAACCTGTCGCTGATTGTTGACAAAACAGACCAATGTCAGATGGATCTTCGGGAAGAACAGGTTGATCATGTCAGCCTTTTCAAGTTCCTGTGGAGTTAGACAAGAGCACATATTTTTGTTTATCTGTCTATTTGTAACAGCTTGTATTTTCCCCTTTCACACAACATCATAGGTGTACAAATCTCATTCATCTGCATCCTATTACAGTAGATATATGTAATAACCTAGATTTAAATTCTCACTGGCAGGTTATCCACCCTTCTGCTCTGAGACACCGCAGGAGACGTACAGGAAGGTCATGAACTGGAAAGAAACCCTGGTCTTCCCACCTGAGGTCCCCATCTCAGAAAGGGCCAAAGACCTGATATTAAGGTATGTGAAGATGTGACCATGGATGAATTCACTTAAATTCTATACACCAACAATTTTGAGATTTCTGACAAATATCAGCAAAGCATATTGAGTCACATTAGCGTGTTTCAGGTATTGCACTGATGCTGAGAACAGGATTGGAGCTGTGAACGTGGAGGAGATTAAAGGTCATCAGTTTTTTGAGTCGGTGGACTGGGAACATATCAGGTAAAGGAAACCTCTTTAACCTTCTTTTGCAGAGCTGCTGCTGTTTGAGTTCTTCCTGCCTCAGTCTTTTCATGATACCCACTGTCCTGCTTGCACAGGGAGCGGCCGGCAGCCATCTCCATTGAAATCAAGAGCATTGACGACACCTCCAACTTTGATGACTTCCCTGAATCAGACATCCTTCAGCCAGGTTTGTTGTATGAAACACTCTGCTAGCTGCTGTAATGCTGTTGTACTGGATAACTGCTCTTATTATCTCAGGGGCTTTGAATACTTCTATGGCCATCTCATTTATATTGCTGACTTAGTAACACCTCCAGTGAAACGTACAAAATAACTAGTTTTGTGTTTGCAAACAGCCAACACGACGGAGCCAGACTTCAAGTCGAAGGACTGGGTGTTTCTCAACTACACGTACAAACGCTTTGAGGGTCTGACTCAGCGAGGCACCATCCCCACATACATGAAAGCAGGGAAGGCTTGACAGAGCGAGTGCGAAGAAGAAAAAAAGACATTTACGGACACAGGGTCGGGCCTCTGAGCCCTGCTGGTGCTGAAGGCTGCACCAGGAGCCTCTCAGTCTAAATTTAACCCTCACTGCAACGTAAGCATTAGGTCTCCTCAACCTCTGCAAGAGCTCAGAAATGAAGGAGCGTTACCGCATTACCTCGGTTGTTTATATCATGTACATGCGCCGTCTTTAGCCATAGCTCTCAGGCCACCTGACTAACTAGGACACAAAGTCAGCATATCTGCATGTTCAGCAGCATATTCCTTTTTTTTCTACTGTGCATATGAGGCTTGAATACAACTCACTGCTTTGTGTTTTTCCATGATTCAACACTGGTGGTTAAGTTTAATCAAGAATCAAGAATTCTTGAAACAGACGATGTGCTTTGCTGTAGTCAAACTGTAGATTATGAGTAAGACAGTAAAGCATCACCTGGTCTCGCACTCTGTTGATGGATTTCCAGCATGAAGATTGTTTTTTATTGCTCTACATAACAAAGATAATCTAAAGAAAGTCACATCCATCCTAGAATGTATTGGATGAAAATCCAAATGTTTGGTTTCTGAACACCACTCGTACCTACGTTCAGCCTGAGCTGCATCTTTTATTTTGCAAATATAAATAATTATGATTAGCATGCTGAAATAGTAAATTAAGGTGCTGAAGATGTTGACTATTAAGAACCTGCAAAAGCCTTACCATGGTCATTGTGAAAATGTTACAGAGCTGCTTGTTTTATAACAAGCATAACAATACATACAATACTTGTGACTTTTTGTGCTATTAGGGGGCAACTGACCATAAAAACAAACAAAACTGTAATGTGTAAAAAAGTAAGTTAGCAATTATTTGAGATGGCAAACGAGAGTAAAAACATAGATCATGCTGGAATCCTCCTCACATTCTAACGGTGGTGACACACAGTGCAGCTCTGTGTGAGCTCAGTGGGGCAACTCTTCAGCACTATTGCTTTTCTCACACAGAACAGCTTGTTGCCAGGAAACATCTGAGCGCGGTTTACCCTGTGCTTGACATCCGTTACTGTGGAGTGTTGCCTATTCACAATGCCAAACAAACTGCAGTGGGTGTCACTTCCCTTCAGAGCCACTTGTTTTGTTCAGATCCATGCTTCACTAATTGATATTTCCCCTGATTTTAACTCCAATCAGTCCAAAGGTTAATCCTAAAAAAAGTGCCTTTAAACAGCTGATAAATATTTAAGCAGATGTTATCAGACATTAAACAGAAGGGTATTCTGATAATGAAGTAATAGTTTGAAGGTTACAGTACAGGGAAAGGCAAAAGGGGAACCATTATTCCAAAGTCACCAGGACAAGTCAACTTGTAAGGAATCCGTCTTCTCTAAGCCAATCTAAACCTCAGATGCGTTGGTCATATCAGAGTGTTTGCACAACCATAAACAGAGATAAAAACAAGGGCAGTATAGAAAACTGGTTTTTATAGGTTAGATAATAAAAGCGTGAACACGTAAAAAGCTTTTGCGTCACAGCAAACACAGTAAATAAAGTGTCTTTGTTAGGTAAATATTTAACTAAATGAGAATAGGTTATTAGGTGTGATGGATATATTAGACGTGTGGTTTTGCGTTTGAAGTTTCTAAGTATCTTTTCTTTTTTAATGAATTCTGCATTGGCTGTTATGTTATTTGGGAAAAAAACAACACAAAAAAAACAAACGCCTAATATACATTAAACATCAGTTCTCTATGGAACAAATGTTAGAACCATATACGTCTGCTCTGAGCTGTGACTAGACACATTGCTAAAAACAGTTACCAAAGAACTGATCATCACATCGTGATCCGAACTAACATTCAGATGTAGCTATCGCTTACTGCACTTAACATTAAACTACCTTAAAAACCGCTTTCCAGGAGAGCTAACTTGGTCATGGGACTCTTTGCCATTTCTATTTCTACACTTGTTAAAATGATTCTGTCAACACAGATGTTTTTCAGTTAGCACATGTGTTAAATGTGTCTACAAAGGACTTACAGGGACAGGAAACAAACTGAGGACAGTACCGAAAGTGGATTACATTCAGCCGCAGCTGTCACAGGATTCCTATGTTAAACTGTTGGTGCTACATGAGGAATTAATGGAAAACAAGTGGTCTGGCAGTTTGATTAGTATAACACAGCTCTACCAGTCAGATCCAGGGAGTCCTGCTGAAAATCTAATGACGAATGCAACATCAAGACTGACAGCAAACCGTACTAAATGTGGTTGACTGAAGCTTGACATTAATATTTTTTGCATAATTTATTATTTTTCAGTCTTTTAATGTGTTGATAAATTAGTTTGTGTATATATTTAGTGTATTTAAAGTGTATATGTTTTCATGCATTTGTTTCCATAGCATTTAACAGCAGTTTAGATGTCAAAAATCCACAAGTCAGAAAATTAAATCCTGCAGAAACAATAAGAAACATTAAATGCATTTGTCTGTCAAAAGTCATGCCACATGACCTCATCAAAGTTATTTAGTCAGACTCTGACGTCTTCCAGATGTTTCACAGGGTGAGTAGCACTCTGATGTGTAAAATCTTTGGAATGCCTCTTTAATAACTGACAGGACTTGCATGGAAACATGCATTTAAACATTGTTCATCCTATTCAACAGATAACTCTGACTTTCCTAAAAATAGAAATGTAAACATCTGGGTTTTATCAAGTTAGAGGTTAAAACAAAGCCATGATCAGGCTGCAGAGAGCTGCAGTAGCAGGACAGATGTGATGGAGGGATGGTGCTGATGGTTTCTGCTGTAGATTCCCCATTGTGTTAAGTCACTGGAACACAGACGCAGTGGGGAGAAAGCCAAACAGCTGGAGTCGGTCTTGATTCACAGCCAAACAGTTCATAAAGTAGTGAGTGAGTAACTGTTTGTTTTCAAAGAAAGCAAAACCTGCAGTTGTGATCCGTAAAATTCTTTATATGTACGTACAAGACGACTTGAATAGTTACTGTGCCACTTTATGTTGAAGGAAGAAATGATCGTTTATTAATCTCGGTCTATTAATGTCACTTTCATTTTGAGTTGAGCTAAAAGCTTCATTCATGGACCAAACCAGATTTCTGACTCACTCTGTATGTTTATAGTCAGATTTACGCTGCATTGTCTGCTATGATCAGATGTAAGAATACACTTCCCTAACCAGGAGGAAGGAAACGTAAAGAGTCAAAACAGATTAGAGGCTCATTCACATCAAATGTTTAATTTTAGATGGAAGGGTTCCACTTCTTTGCTCTAGATTCTGTTTTGTCATAATCCTGTAAAAGCTGTCAGAACCCCTCCAAAGGCCAGGACTGTGTAGTGAAGTATTTTGTGTTATGATGTGTACATATTGTTGTAGAAACTGTCCATGGAGTAGATGAGCAACTGGAGGAAAATACTCATTAATATATTCATCCACGCTGATGAGTTTTTATGTTGAAAAAATGCTTAATAAAATAATACAATTCAAAACATTGTTTTGATTTTTGGGCACCACTGCTGAACAGAATGGGCTTCATTTCAAACGCAGCACTGTTGCTGTGACTCGCTGTGCTCGCTAGAGGGAGCCATTGATGCATATTTCAGTCGTATTTTAGCTGACTAGGCTTTTGTGAATCAACTCCCTGACTCATAGCGGCACATCTGTCAAATGACCATCGCTCACCTCCGTGTTTGGTATAGTATATTTCTCTGAAACGTGTTTCTATAACAAATGTGAGTGGTCGTAATTGAACGTAAGAGTAGTAGTAGAGTAGTATTGTTTCACTTCAGTGCACTAAATGATCTGCCTCCAAACGGTCACTTTACACCACCTACAGGCAAAAGGTTACTGACTGATGTACTGTAGTCTGGTGTTAAATGTTTTAAAAGCCACGCTCCTGCAGGAAAATGTGCGTAAAACCCGAGTCAAGGAAATGCGCATCTTTATGGTGTGCGTTCACTGGGAAGGGCGATTTCATAGGATTACAGGATGAAGGACCAAGCCTTCCACCAGTTTTACAGAACGTTGACTGGCACATAAACCCTTCGTGCGACCTTCCCATCTCTGTGGCGCGTACCAAGCACGTTCTCACGTGTAGGACTCCCCCGGTAATAGCCTGGTTACGTGGGCGAATGGCAAGTATTCAGTTTTTTTTCTCCCCCCCCCCAACAAACATCTACTTCTGTTAACCGGGTTTCTCTTAATCCCTTACCCCGATTAAGGAAACCGGGTTTCTGGTTTACATTAAGAATGAGGTTAGGTTACTGCAGAAAGCCGACAACAACCAGGTTATTTAAGACACTGTAAACGTACCTGATGTACTAGTACCACTGCTATGTCATGACCCCATTATTGCCAAAACACACTTTAAATATGAGATAATTTGTGCTAGTAAGATGCTTATTCCATATCTATGTCAAACTGACCGAAATGACAAGGCTCTGTAAGAAATGTGTGCTTTTATAGTTTTGTCTGATAATAAAGTTTGTATTAAGCTGCCTTCATGAATTGCGACATGTGAAAGATTTGGAGGCTGTGTTAGTGCAACTCCAACTGGGAACACTGGGTTCTAACCATAGAACGGTCCAGCTTCTGATAAGAAAACGTCGCCGCCTTTCTCAGGAGAGACACAGGCGGAGTTTGCCTCGCACTCAGCGAAGGTCACAATCAGACCAGCAGCCAAAAGCCAAGCAGCCGTCAGACCCGGAGTGGGAGTCAGGAGGATTTAGAAGCTCACTGCCCTCTAAACACATCCACAGGCGGAAGCAAGTCTATTTATACCGTATTGTTTAAAACGTCAGAAGCTAAATTCTAGAGAGAAGTCACAGCTACGTATAGGTTCTGTTTAAAACATCACAGCAGTATACGTGAGATATTTATTATTTACAGAACCTTTATCAAACTTTATCTATACTGTAATACTGTGAACCTCTAAAAGTATGAAAAGTATTACAATGACTGTTCCTTGTGTCGTTTGAGGTTGGGTAGCGGCACGGGTGGACACTTTCTACGCAGATGGGCTTTTAATGGATTAACGAGCCAACCGACAACACGTGACTGTGGGGTTATATAATATATAGGTCAACTGTAGACATGCAGACACTAAGAGACTGCGTTGACCGTGTATGATGCGTCTAGGCCGCCGCCATATTATAGCGGGGTTACGGCGAGTTCAAATAGCTGAAAATCCAAGAACACAACGTTTATTGGTTGATATAGTCAAGTATGTTTGTCTTCATTCTCATTATGTATATACTTACACCAATAATATTAATTAATATATAATATTAATATACGATATGTTTGAGATTATAGATCGTATTGTTTTATTTTGCCCGCTTACTCGTGTTTTAAATACGAATAAATAGTTTATTCACAACAAACGTGGTAGATCCTAATTTTAAACAGTACAATGGAGCCGTCCCGAACCAACATGGCGTCTGCGCTGACGTACCAACGCAATGAACCACGGTTGTTACGTAGTGCACGTCTACCATATGTAGGTCAACACAAAAAATTCAAAAGAAAAGTGGTCGTCCTTAAAACATTTTCTTGTAACATTTAATTCGATCGTTTAACATAGTATCACACTTACACAATTAACAAAAGAAAAGAAGAAAACGGGCAGCATTTGTAGTTTTGTACTTCTTGTTTGGTCAACACGTTTCTCGCTGGCACGTGCAGCCTTTCCTCTTACGTAAAGTCTCGTGCAAAGTTCTCAAATTACACTATGTAGGTGACAGCCGAAGATCGCCGTCTTTAAAGAGGATGTATCACTTTGAGTGTTATTTGAATTAGATGAATAAGCTTTCTTTAACCTATACATCTCATTGAGATTATCAGACCTGAGACATACCTGAGAAAACCCAAGAACACGTGTCGTAAAGACAAATGAAATAATTTCAGTGCACGTATTTCACATTGCAATGTACAATACTTCCCCTCTGATCACACAAATAGCTGCTCTGAGCTAATAAAGTTCAGCTGATGAGTATTTCTAAGTTTCAAGAGTGATGTAGTTGAGAAACCTTTAGAGTCTGTCTCCTGTTGTTATTGCACCCTGGTGACGTTAGTTATGTTTGATTTTTTACCGTTACACATTTATAAGGCTTAAACCTTTCTAATGAGAGAACATGACAAATCCAACTATTGTGTTGAAACACATTTTCTGGCAAAAAAAACAAACCCCAAAGCATAAAATTGAGACAACATCAAATTCTTATAGTGACACGAGTAAATGTGTAAGAGATCTTAAATGTTTAATTTAATAAGGCACATTTCCTGTCCTCTTGTATTACACTTCCATACCAGCCAACAAGTACAGAGTGAGACCTCTTTCCTTCCTTCGACCGTTGGCAGGAAAGCGAGAGCGCTGGTCGGTGACGCGCGTACCGTTTTTTTGAGGTCACCAAAACGTGCGTGTCACCAGAGGAATCGATCTTTCGCCGGATCCGTCTGATACGAAGCCAACATTATTTTATTAACGCTGTCATAATGTCATTGCACGCGCGTCCTGTCAGGCCATGCACTCTTTGAAACATCGTCACGTGCAGTAATGATTACGATCTGTGATATGAATCGCAAATATGTAAGACCTCCCCTGCCACTCATATCTACACATGTTACACTGGAAAATTAATCATTAATCAAAATGTTGACTTTAGCGGTTGGCGACGCTTTTAAAACCTACTTCTGATGCTGCGCCAACTGTCACGCGAGGCTGCGTTTCAAGTGACGTGTAACACACCTTCCACTGCATCCCCTCGGTAGGTTAGGGAATCATTGTCTTTACCATCAAACTAAGCAAACGCGGTTTCACGGCTGAGTTGAGATGAATCAGTGACCTGCAGCGTCTGACGCCGCCTCGCTACACTGACAACCAGGGACATGAATGGATGAAAAAGGCGACGAAGGAGGAGGCAACTGTGAAGCCTTCCCTCGTTTCCTCGTTCCCTAAAGGATCCGGGCGTAGTGATCTCACTCACCCCTCACGTTTTTACTTCCAACCCTCCCACTCCGCCTCCTTTGTAAAAAAAAAAAAAGTACACAGGGGGGAGGAGGGTGAGAAAAAATGAAGTCAATTATACAACTCCCCGGCTCTTCTCGGCTCCCTCCTCTCGCCTACTACTACAACCGGCGGCTTCACATGCGCCGCAGCGCTCCGTAGCCTTCTGCGGGCACACCGGCTCCAGTCCAGGCATGTCGGCCGGTGGCTCCGACGGGACGGCGGGCAGGACGGCGGGCAGGACGGCAGGTAGGCTCCCACTGGGGGCTCCACAGCCTTTCACGCTCTGTAGCCCTTCAGCTTTATCGCGGCTTCTGGTTCGTTTGCCTGTCAAACGTACGCGGAAAGTAGAAGTTCTTAAAATCTCTTCATGCCGCTCACGTCGACGCTGGCTGTGAGGAGCCACCTTTGCCTCCAGTGAATTAATGTACATTTAACTTTATAGCGACATTAAAAAATGTTGCCAGCAAGCGACTAGTGACTGGGGGCCAGCCTGAGGGACGGAGCCGTGCCTGAAACACCGGCTGACCACCGGGCAGCCGCCGTAGTAGAGCCCGCTCCATTCATTATTCCGGTTACGTGCGGGGAGGGGGAAGCTGTGTTCCCTATTGGGGGGGGGTATTCACGGAGGGAATCACGTGACTGTAGCCATGACAACAACGTAAAATATTTGTCTTTTGCCAATCTCCACCATATTCCTTTTATTAGCCCCCACCCTGACCCTAAACTGTCTGGGTTTATGGTTTGTTTAAACTGCACCTAAGCTCCACGTGTGTGTGTGCGGAGGACCTTTAACAGCGGAACACATCAAAATCCAACACAGGCCTTTCATCCTGCTGCTGTGCTGCACTGCTGGGTCTCTGTCTGAGTAAAGAACCTAAGGAGTGGAACAGAAATACTTGATGCCTACGTAAACACTGGGATGTACAAGCAGTGTGTATGGTTATTTAGACAGTGTCCTCTTTAATGTAAGTGCCTACATTCACCTCTATAGGTTACCTCCAGCTGGTCAATACTCAGGAAACCATTTTAATGGTTGTTGTGTTGGATCCCTGAAGATAAATCCAGCTCATGGCTGTGAAGAACAGGTCATTGGTTTTGACTGTAGCAAAATGTGTCTTCCTTTCAAAACCTGCCCCTCTACAACTTCTTATGAATAATAACGACAGTCCTTTGTATTAACCTTTACAACTTACATGCTGAAACACTGAATTGCAACAAATCGCTTTGTGATATTAGGTCAACTGTAGTTTAGTTTTGTTGTGAAACAGAAAATTAATGTTCTGATCGTTTGGCAGCAGGTACATTGTATCTGTGCATGGATTAATAGGATCAGCGAGATCTGCACACTTCAGTTGAGTGATTATGCTGTCATGCAAACATACGCTTCTAATTTAATTATCTTACTAACATATTAAATACCTATACAGGACGTAAATGACGACGTGTATTGTATTTCACTTTACATTAGATCGTATTGAAGCGTTAAATGTCTTCCGTGTAGCAGTGTTTTCTTCAGATTTCAAAACTGGGTCAGTAGATCAGTAGAGCAGCGCTTCCTTCACTGTGCAGCAGAGGGAGGTAGTCAGTCCCTGCCGCCTCGAAACAGGACAACAAGCACCGTAGTAATGTCAACCTTCCAAACTTTTCAAAGCATTGCGAGGCAGGTCCAGTCTCAATTAATGCCAGCTGAGCTTTACAAAATCCTTGAAAGCCATCGATGATTATTATTATTATTTCTTGTTATTATGTATTATCACAAACAAAAGCCTTGGTGCACACTGCACCTGCTCACATTAAAACAAATAAATTAGCAAAGCCCTGCTGAAACAATGTTCTGTGAAAGTTTCCCACTGTAGCTCTAAAACAATTGTTGTTCCTAATTTCACTAATTTCTCAGTTACCAACAGAATTACAGAAAAGTGCAACCTATTAGTAAAAGTCACAGTATGTTGTGTGCGTAAAAACCTGTCTCATGGGATTGTGATATATTTTGCCAGAGTAACAGATGCAATGAAGGTACTGTGATTGTCGAGCAAGCAAGTCGCTGTTTGCACACATGGATGTACATTAGTGACCTGGACATGGAGCACTAATGGACTGCTAAAACTGCAAAGGTACCAAAGGAAGTGCTCTCGTATTCTTGCGTATGAAGGTTGTTTCCTGAAAGCCGACTATCCAGGCTTCAGGACAGGACGTGCTCAGAATGGCTGTTTGAGTCTGTCTAATCATACTTGATAATAAAAATAGCCCTATTTTGAACCCAGCTTGCATCCAGGACTTTAGTCCAGCAGCATTACGAGATGGGCAGCAACTACTAATAAAATGTTTATTTCCTTTTGAAGTCTATGATACAAGCCAACTCCATTCTTTAGATATTTATTGACCTTGCGTTTTAGTGTGTTGACTGCGAATTGGCACTGCATCAAATTTAGTCGCATCCTTGGGATGAGTGATGCTCTAATATAGTGTGTACGTAAACACAAGTATGTCCTTGTCTGTTCTCTGTGTTCAGTGGTGTGGGTAATGTGTTGCTTTGCATATTCAGCGTCTGCGTTGTCACGAATTTGGCTCGGGTGTGACTTTGTCAGTATGTGCACTTGGCACTGCTCCGAGCTGATGCTGTCACTTCCTATACAGCACGTTGGAGCCCTGCACATGTATCCGTGGAAAATTTCCTGACTAATAAGAGAACGGCAGCTTCAGCGTGCAGAGCTGTGGTGGGTGGAAGGGAGAGCCGACGAGCACGCCCTCCCACATTCCACATTTGCGTCAGTGATGACCCACTAAACTCTTCTGGAGGGATTAAAGAAAAACATGTCAATATCAATAAAATTCACACCAGTAAAATGTGAAATCTAAAAGTTTGTCTTTGTTCAGTGTGTTTCAGTTTTGTACCCATGGGAACAATGACTTTTGACTGACTTTCCTGAACAGATTAACTTCTAAGTTTCCTTCTAGGAATCATTCAGTAAAGTATCATTTATACACATTTGGACAAACGTTAAGGGTAAAGAATAACACTGAACTTGTTGTTGCAAAATAAGTATGAAAGTGCTAGAACAATACAGGTATATTATTAAAAGTTTTCCATTGATTTCAATAAGTTTTCTCATTTAGAGAGGTCAGCAGGAGAATGTGGGTCAGTAATGGTCAATGAGAAAACGTCTTCAGTTTTTATGAACACGTTCCCCGCAATTTAAAGTACGGGAGTCCTGAGCGAGAAGTAGGTCAGTGTTACAGCATTATATAAGCATTAGGTAACACCATAGCACAAACCCCATTTACTCTCACGTGCCTTTGAAACTCACGAGCTGTGACTTTCCTCCATAGCTGGAGGTTTAGCGCCGTTCAGTGGCCATCCCGGTGCAGACAGTCCACCTAGCAGCAGATGAGAAGCTTAAATGTGTGTGAGACAGGAGGACAGAAGCTGAGCAGATGAAAGAGAAGGATTTTGGCAACTTGCCCTCAGAAATGTGTTTTTACATCCAGACCAGCTTTTAATCTGGCTAATGGTCGTTTTCAGTGAAAACATTTTTAATAATAAATAACTGCCACCCACAACTGTGAAAACATGTTGAGTCATCCTGATCCTAAGTCAATCTTTTATTATGGCTTTTTTCTTTTTTATTGCCATGGTTTCCATAGTTGTCTGATGTGTTTTAATTAATTATTGTTTTAAACATAGCAATTTTTTTGAATCGTTTTTACTATTAAGCACTATTAAGAATATTTTTTTTCTGTTTTTCATTTCCTTGTTTATCTGCATGAATATCGGTAATTTCAGCTTCACTCGTTATGATGAATTCTTTCCGTTTGCTGCTTAGAATCCATCAACCCCTATTGGCCGAACAAGCCCTATTCATTCATTCATGGTAAATTATTAATATGCCGCCTGACAGGTTCGGTGGTACAGAAATCTTAAGGTTGATGGGTTCATTTGCCGCGTGTCACTTCAAGTGTTGCTCAACTGTTGCTGTTTGCGTGTATCAGATCCGGCTGCAGAGGAGGAAGGGCAGAGCCAGGCGGGCTCCTCGATGCCAGCTGTCGAGCTGCCAAGGAAACGAAAGGGCGATGTGGAGGAGAGGTCAGACACCCATGTGCAGTAAGAGGCGTGCTATGATGTTGATGAACACTAAACAAACTCGATATGACTTGCTGTGCTTTATATTCTGTGGTGTATCAATGTTTCCTGCCGTATTCCCTGCATGTAGTCATCTTTTTATATATTAAATAACCCTCTGTTGTTGTTTTGTTTTTTTACAGGCAAAGCACGGACCTTCAAAAGGACGATGACCTCAGCAGGTAAATTTACTACTTGGTTTTGTTTACGCCCTTGCACGAAAATACTGGCACTAGTGTGATGCTTTTTTTTTTTTTTTTTTTTGCAGGTCTGAAGAAGAGGATCAGCAAGTCAAAATGAAATGCTTCAGGTGATTCATTTTCTGTGACTACATCCTCCAAAGCCTTTAAATTGTCTTATTTAGTGTAATTACTTTGGCCGTTTAGTTCACAGATGCCTTATCTAGGTAAACGGATACAGCAGGTGGGAACTCCCTTCCCAGTTATGTGTCACAGATTGTCTGACAGCTGAATGTACTCACAGGGAGCCCCACCGTCAGATTGAAAAGCGACGGAGAGATAAAATGAACAACCTCATTGATGAGCTGGCTGCCATGATCCCTGCATGTCAGCCCATGTCTCGAAAACTTGACAAACTCACTGTTCTGCGAAAGGCTGTACAGCACCTGAAAGCTCTTAAAGGTACAGTAACTTTTAAGCCACCCAGTGATTTAAAATGTCAGGGAACCATCGAAAATACATTGTCATGTGTCTTTTCAGTTGGGTCAAGTAGCGCCTTTACAGACACCCCCTACAAGCCTTCTATCCTGCCTCACGAGGAGCTCAGGCACCTTCTGTTGAAGGTAGGTTCTGTTGTCTTGTAACCCCAACTAGCCTGCATGTCCTCAACTCTCGGTATTAATGAATATTTGTCTGTGCCTCATCCAGGCTGCAGATGGTTTTCTGTTAGTTGTCAGTTGTGACCGGGCGAAAATCCTGTTCATCTCTGAGTCTGTCTCCAAGATCCTCAACTTTAGCCAGGTGTGTTTCTCCGCTTCACCCATTTTCTCCAATTATCAATTACTGTATAGATATTTAAAAGCAAAGTCGTAGTGAATTCTGATGCTGTATCCATTAAGATAACGTAATGCAATCGTTCCTCCAGTGAAGCATGTTGAAGAGTGATGATCTGTTTGCTTGGCACAGTTCTCTTGCCTGTTTCACAGACAGCAGAAACACACCAGACTGATAATATGAAGGAAAAAACATATCTAGGCCAAACATTTTCTGCAGACCCAATATTTATGCATTTTTCTGAAAGTCAGACCATACGTGCTCTACATTCTTCATGCGAGGGCTGCAGTTATGTATTTTTTTGGGACAGTTGAGGAAAACATACATCATTTGCAGGATTTCCTTTGTTTTCACAGATGGAGTTGACTGGACAGAGCTTGTTTGACTTCATTCACCCCAAAGACATCAACAAAGTAAAGGAGCAGCTTTCGTCTTCGGAGTTGAACTCTCGCCAACGTGTCATTGATGCAGCAAGTGAGTCTGTCATCACTATGGTCTGATCAACAATGAAAGAAAACTAATGGTGTATTTTAGTTTTTAATTTCTATTAGATGTTATTGCCTCTAATGCTGTCTCCAATGTGTGAAGGTGGAGTTCAGCTCCAGGCAGATGTTCCTGCCAAGCCGTCCCACCTGTCCACTGGAGCCCGTAGGTCGTTCTTCTGCCGCATGAAGCACAGCCCGACGGGCCGGGATGTGGCAGGCAAACACGAGGACAAACTCTCCTTGCCCAGTACTTCCAAAAAGAAAGGTGAGTTCAGTAATCAGCTCTGTTCAGGTGGCTATATTAATCACGTAACTAAGCACAATCTGAATAAAATGAAGTCTAATAATAATAATAAAGCGCATAAGGAGGTTGTTGTTGTTGTTGTTGTGAAGGAGGGCCCTGCAGAAACTGATGGCACTGTCATGAGTGTATCAGCTGAGTAGTAATAATACGTAACAGGTTTTAATGGCTACACTGTACGATTGCATGAATATAACTGGCTGTGGTCAGCTGATAACTACACAATCATTGAATGATCCATTGATGATGAGGCATGAATGAGGCAGCGCTGCTTTGTATGTTCTGTCTGAACTGACATTAGGACAGAGACCGTATCTATTCCCTGCCTATTTTTAAGATTCATTTGAAAGCAATCTGTTTTAGTCTACTCAGAAATCTAGATGAAAGTGACGTGTTGCCTAAGTTGTGACACACTTTTCTGACTATAGAAGATCCCATATAAGTTGAATTCCAACTTTTCACATTTAAGCCAATATGTTTGAGACTCAACCAATATGATTTCATAGAGAGACAGAGATTTCTGCAAAACATGACAGAAAATAGACACTCAGAATATAAATAAGCCCAGAGGAACAAGCTGGCCCTTTCAGATCTGTAGCTCCTGTGGATCTGAGCTATTTTGGCTCACTATATCTGTTATCTCGCTCCCTTGAGAGCACTTGATTCAGCTCAGGGAAACACTGTGGCTGAGTTCTTGGAAAACATTTCACTGGCAGCTTGGAGCTTTGTATACACAGTCACATTCAATCCTTGGGCTGCGCTGCATTTTAGCTGAAAACAGACGAGGAGGATTGAGGATGTGTACCAAAAGATTATGAAGTTCTTGAAATGTGTTTCTAGGCAATGAGGTCAGTGTTCAGGCAGCCAGGGGAAAACAAACAATAGCTGTGGAAACATTGTGCCTCTGTCTAGGAGAAAATAATGATTCTGTGATGGGAAACATGTATTTAAAGCATAAATATAGCTTTTTATAAAACACAGTTGATTAAGGGTTGTATAGAAACACATTTGTGATGAAATGCACACAACATTTTTTCTTTCTTAGATTTTTCACAATGTGGGTCAGTTTCGCTATTTGATTGTTGGAAAGTGTTTGACTGCGGCTTTTTTCCAAGTAAATGCCACAATTAAAAAAACTGTCCCGCACAAGAAGTGGGTCACTGTCACGTTGTATAACCAAGTAAAAAGATGGTTCGAATCCCACTTCTTGTCAACCTAATTGTGAACAGAAACAAGGGGTGTGGCGCCACCCAGTGGCCAACATCAGCAGCTGCACATTAGGCCTAGAAGTTTAACAACTAGTGTTATTCTCAAAAAGTGTGTTCTAGCTGTATTATATAGCTTGGGATCAAGCACATCATCATCCTAATATGCAGTAAATACACTGAAGTGCAGTGAAAAATGTGTCCATCACAGCAACTGTGAATGTAAATCTGTAGTACACTAACATTTGCGTCTGACTGGCTGCAGACACGTACAGGTACTGTACCCTCTACTGCACTGGATACATGAGGAGTTGGCCGAGCAGCCAGCTGGACTCTGAAGGTGACGCAGAGAAGGAAACCTCAAGCCCGACTTGCCTGGTGACTGTTTGCCGCCTCAACCCTCACGTGTCAAACAAGGCCTCCAAAGACGTCAACATCAAGCCCACAGAGTTCGTCACTCGCTATGCAATCGATGGCAAATTCACTTTTGTAGACCAACAGTGAGTTTCCTTATTTTACCTACCTACACAAGCTGATTTATGTTCCTGTTGTGAGAACACGCCGTTCCTCTGAGAAAGAAATGGCAGAGGTATATTGTGGTCTGGAGACCGCTGAGCATACAGGGTGAATTTTCTGTTCGACTGTCAGTGGAGATAACCCTTTCTGTCTTTGCCATTGTTTCTCAGTAGGAGCTGTGCGTCTTGATGACATCTCATGGAAATCTCTTCTCATTTTTTGGGAAGTAATTTCACATCACAAGTATAAAGAATCACTCATTTTCTCTGTGTGAGTGGTGACTGTTACAGGTGGATAGGATATATATATATATATATATAGGTGATCAGGTTTATCCTATGGTCACTGCTCAGTGTTTGCGATCAACACAGTCCTGACAGTGTGAGAAATGAAGGAAACCTGTTTGCCTAAAGTCCCAGTGCATCCTCTTTCTCCCTCTCCCTCCTAGAGCCACGACTGTCATTGGTTATCTACCGCAGGAGGTTCTCGGCACATCGTGTTACGAGTACTTCCACCAGGATGACCTGCAGCACCTTGCTGAGAATCACAGGCAAGGTGATGGAGTAGAGCCACTGTGGATGGCCAATCGAACCCCATATATGTTAAATAATTAGACCCTAGGCCAGAAAATTAGCCTTTCAACTATGTAAAGATGAAAATGTTCTTTATTTATTCGTCTGTGATCCCTTGTGGCTGTCAACCCCTATGAAATTTCTCTTTCTGCATAAATAATGTAATTATATTTTTATTCTTATCATTAAAGTAGATAAATCTAATCAAACAAAAAAGACAATGAGTTGATTTGTTGAATGAATGTGATCTGTATTAAAAAAGTTTTGTAGTTTTGCGTGGTGCCGTGTGATGACGCCCATGTCCACGATCTCTTGGCAGTTCTTCGAAACAAAGAGAAGATTGAGACACAGCGCTACAGATTCAAAACAAAACACGGACCCTATGTTTCACTCCAAAGTCAGTGGTTTAGTTTCACAAATCCATGGACCAAAGAAGTTGAGTTCATCGTGTCTTTAAACAGGGTTATCTCGTAAGTAATGATTCATTAATTCACCATGAGATCAAGTATCCCTAAAAAGTCTGTACATCACTTAATTATCCAAAACCTTTTTTATCTCCATATTACACACACAACTAACTGACTTATTTAAATCATATATGCTGTCTTCCTCCAGCAGGGGGCCTGGTCAAACAAAAGATGATGAGGCAGGCAGCTCAAAGGCTCTTCAAGGTACGTAGGGCATAATGTTATTATAGTGTACACACATTTTGTGTAGTTGTTGATTTTTACCATTGTCTTCCACAGAAGACACAAAGCAAATACCCATAATTCCTGGCCTCTCCAGTGGAGTAGGTACAATGATCTATGCAGGCAGCATAGGAACCCAGATCGCAAATGAGCTCATCGACTCCTACAGGTACTTAGTGTTTATATATATCATATAGTGTATAATACATACACAAAATGAAAAATGTTTTACTGAGGCCACTCTGAGAGCTGAAGCCGTACTGGAGTGTATTATATTATGGTTGTGATCATTTTGCCTCCATATTTAATTAAACGAGGAGGCAAAACCATGACAACCATCTCTGTGAGCTCAATAATCAACCGCTTCAGCTGAGACTGAGAAGTTATGACCATAGTAAAGTACAATTCATGGCAGAGTTGCTGCACTGGATTGAATTGGACTGTACAGGTTTACCTAAGTTTAGTCAAACACTGATCATGAATTCAGCTTTTCCTGACCTCCACTCCTCCTGTTGTTTGTGAGCAGAGTGAATTCCTCTCCATCGAGCGAAGCTTCCAGTCCGTTTGCTCCGACCCTGGAGAAGCTGGTTTCTCCACAAACCAGCCGAAGTGTGAGTGACGTTTTTTTTCTTTTATTTGAAATGCATACCTGGAGAATTATGATGATGAAACGATGGAGTACATTGTAGGAGAGCTAAAGGGGAAGATGCAAAGAATCTGTTTACAGATTAAACTGTACTAAACTGAATTGAACTTTTACATGTCATTAATTAATTCCATCATGTTACCAGTAAGTATCCTGTAGTAGTAGACTCCACGTTCTTATCTGCTTGTATCTGTGAAGCTTATAGTTTTTACTCTGATGTAAGTGAATATGTTGGAAATCTAGTCACTGGCTACTTGTACCACTTTTATTTCGGAGTTTAATTACACGCATCAGTGGAGAAAGGTGAAACATGCAGCCCTGTGCTGTGTTTTAATATAAAATGGCTTGTTGCAGGCGTCCAGTAAAGCGGATTCAGCAGGCAGTTCCTCACTCTCCCAGTCTGAGCTGAAGACAGCATCAGGCAGTGCAGCTACTGAAAGTACAGGTACAGTTTGTTATGTTGTTGACAATAAAGCAACCATTTTTAAACCACCATATGCCTCATTCAGGAACCCTCTCTCACAAACCTGTTGTCGCCAGACCAGCTGGATCCCTCCATGTACACCTGCATCATCACAGAGAGGTGATACTGTATGTGACAGTGACGTTTCCTAAAAATCTTGCTTTCTTTGCTGTGTTTCACTAAGGTGAGCCGTCCCAGCTGGACTTGGACAGTATGGTGCCAGGCCTGAGCAGCTTCAGCACCGATGAGGCAGCGATGGCTGTGATCATGAGCTTGCTGGAGACTGATGTAAACATGGGTCAATCAGGGGACTTTGATGACTTGCACTGGCCTTTCTAGAGGCCGATGCGACAGTTGGCCTCTCCTGCTCTTGTGCCCCATTCTTTCTCTGTTTGCTGAGAATTTCAGCCCAGTCATTCATTCTATGATGGGCTGATCTGGCTTTGCACAGCTGAACCCACTAGCCTTTTGCTAAAGGCTGCATCACACCATACTTGAGGAAGCTTACAAAGAAGTGTGACTATACATGACTATACGGTAAATGTCCCAGGAGCCTGTGGTGAATCAGTGTTTTCCTCAGTGACACTTCAACATCCTCAGAGACTCAACAGTGAATGACCAACGTCAGCACAACTATCAGACTTTTGCCAAGTGCTGCTAAGGAAACATTTGCTTTCGTCCAGTGGGTCGAAACATGCTTTTCATAACAGTGTCAGATTTTTAAAGATCCCCTCTGAACACACTTCAAGCCATGTAAGACTACCGAGTTATATTTGCCTGATATTGTATTTACACTCAGCCTGACAGTTTGAAGCTAACACAGCCACACAAGCTTTAACCAAGGTGTGCAGTGCTCCAAAAACAGGATTTAATCAATTTTATCTTGCTGCCGACAAACACGACTGAATTACCAGGAAAACGTGTCATGCGAGGAATCTCCTTAGACTGTTTTTGATGAAATATATACTTGAATATGGATTTCTGTTTACAAACTGGGTCCCAGGATATTTAGCTTTCATTCAAATTTCTGTTAGCCAAACTAGAAATGCCCTTTGTAGGGGGAAAGCGCAGGCTTGCGAAGTATCCATTAAAAAACCATTTTGGTGGAGGGTTTTTTCCTAAGGGACTGTTTCTTCAGTACGTTTGTAAAGTGTGTGTGTGTGTGTGTGTTTCATATTGAATGTGCACTCAAGGACTGAGCCGTACGATGCCTATACTGTGTGCTCTCATATCGCTTATACTGTACGCCAGACAGTTCTGTGAAGGTGACCTAGTGTACACTGAACTCCTGGGATAATATGGAAAGTCCACCATGGCCAGCAGGATGTTTTCCAGTGTTTAAAGACAAGCCTACGTGTTTTTAGCAAGAAATGTTTTAATACTGTTGTGTCATGTTTTTGCACCCATTACCCACTGCACCTAAATTGTACGTAAGCCGCTCACCACTGCACAGGAAATTACCCAGAGTATTTATGTTACTGTGACGATTCAGTCTTATTGCAGTTTATCTATTTCTGAATGTTCCACTATCACAACAACCTTTTGAATATGAAGCATCTCCACATTGTTTAAAAGATTGTCTGCAACGACAAAGCAGAAACACAAGGTTTAATACCATTAATAGGGCCAAATGCAAAACAGGCCTGACACAGGTTGAATAAACAATCTCCAGTCAGCTGATCAAATCATCTAAGGTCGTCACATTTTATCACTTAGCGACCCCTGAAGGTTTCCGTATGCTAATATGAACAGTATAAAAGGCAGACTGTAGTTTTCAAACTCGGTGACTGGTCTTCATTTGTGCAAACTTTGGTTTTAGCCTATCACTGGTTCCTCTGATCTTGAAAGCGTGATGTGATTCTGTTGCCTTGAACACATTGTTTCTGCAAATTGAAAATCAACAGTTATGCGCTCGCTTTAAAATCGAAAACTGGAGAATTTTACCAGTTGTCAAATTATTGAACACACCCTGCTATCACAAGAGAAACTGTCTGATATTTGTATGTGCAAATAGCCGTTGCTATATCTGCTGTAACAACTGATTGAAGTTGAGGTATCGGGCAGTAAAGCAGTTTTTCATAAGTGGTCTAACTTGTTTTCTTTTCAGTGCTTTAGACAAACTAGGATGATTCATGTTTTCCATTCCTCCAGCAATGAACACTTGGCTGTTGAACACCAGTGTGTGGAAGCAGACGTGGTTTTGTGTTCATTTACATCAACTCTACAGTGTTGAGGGTATTTTCAGATGTCTAATTTGCTCTTTACTCTCGATGCTTTGTTTGCACCATGAAGAGAAAAAAAAACACTGGTGGTTTACTTAGTACATCAAATTAAAATGGATGCCATTTAATACAGCAGCACCATGAACTTCTGAGCGAAACACTGATAATAACGAAAGTAATGCTGATGTGGCTGACTGTGCTTTAGTGGCCCAGACTCAAACCCCATGAAGTATCTGTGGAGCCACCTGGAGATGGATGTTCACAGACACCTCCCATCCAATCCGGTAGAACTTGAGGCCATCTGTCAGGAAGACATGAGATAAATTGCCTACATTTAGCTTAGAAAAGAAGAGTTTTTACTTTGCTGGATAAACGTACAGAATATAAATACAGTGAAGAGTCTGAATACTTCCATCATGGCTGAGTGATAACTTAAATCAAACCCCTCTATCTTCGTTGTGTCAGTATTGTAGTCAAATGAGGTCGTTTCCTCATTTCCAAATGTCATGATGGAGTGATGAATTCAGTCCCTGTACTTCCTGACTGTCGCTTTCCCTCACTTTACCACTTTCACTACCCTTCATCTGTTTCTCCTCCTAATTCGGAAATAGAAAACGAGATGAAACAGTTGGACTAAACATTATTTTCTTTATTCGTACATTATGGCAGTTTCATTATTAGATATTAGATTTCAAAAGAAATATCCAGCTCTGTTCTGTTTAAACTATTAACCAACCCATCAGAAAATCGGAGGTGCAGTTTTATGAGTGTTTCTATTCTGTTACTTCTATTGAAAACAAAAGCTCAGAGGGTAGTGCGAAAACTTGTACAGTTTAAATGCATCGACATATTTCAAGAAGATAACAAAACGTTAAAAATTCAGTCAAGGATCCACATCTGCAGCTGAGCTTTAAAGACTTAAAAGCTAAAAGACGTTTGTCATTTCCTTGCGCCAACATTACTCAAGCACATTCACTTTTCTAGTGCATTAAAGTAGAAACAGCTTCTGCATTTGCACATGTGCACTATGCTCTGATCTTAAACCCACCTAAGGCCCTAATGACAAAGATTTACCAGTAAAGCTGCCAGTCATCAAACATAATGCCTTATTAATAATTATATGTATGTGACACAATAAGTTGTGGCAGAACAGACAGAGAAAAGAAACAAGTAGAGACTGAAAAATAGTTTCGTTTTACAATTCTGTTCAAAAACAGCAGCACAGTTTAAAGTGCCCACAGTATTAATGAATCCATATGAACAGCACAAATGGCCTCCGTTCAGCGGCTGAAGCAACAGCAGCATTTTAATCACAGTGTGCCTGCTACCCAGAGTGGAAAAAAGTAAAAGTCACTATTAAAGCAAAAATATATATCTGTTGTTGGCTTTAAACTGGACCCAGACAGTTATGATAGGGATCTGATTATACTGTATAATAAATATAGGCTGGTTTCCTTCACGGGTTATTCTGTAGTAAACGCGATCATTATTACGTTTTACATCTCTCAGTCTCTTTTCCGGTCATTCCGGAGCAAAAGAAAAGCAGAACTCGTGTAAAATGTGCATCAGTTCTGCAAGAACTAAACAACAGAAATCCTAAGTGTTCACTTCCTGTTGAGTCCAACCAGCAGGCATTCAGCAAGCATGCAGTAAAGTGGAAACCTCTACACAGGCTGCACGTCCATTTTTACACCTTCGTGTCTGCTTCAGAACATCACAGTTGAAATATTCCTTAAGAAGCACACGCCTGTGTCACTCCTTCAGTGTCTTCAGCAGGAACCGCACAGGCCCCTCCAAAAGAAAGGTGAAAGACAAACTACTGCCACGGTCGCTGTGGGGTTGGGTTGGGGTTGGGGTAGATAGGCGCCGGTGTTGGGAGTTGGTAAGCGGGCACCGTTGTGTTGGGGTTGGGCGGGTATGTCGGAGTGGGGTACTGCGCCATGACGTGAGGTGGGCTGTGAACAGATGTGTGGGCGGGTGAGGAGGCAGCCGACGAGGACGAGGGGGGCAGGTGGAGGTAGAGGGGGGCCGATGGAGCAGAAGGGGCGGTCGGCGCCGTCGGGGTCGGGACCCTCTGCAAGACAACGTGCGGATACAGCTGAGACTCGGAACGATAGAGTCCAGGCAGGGAGGCCTTCAGCAAACTCTCCTGACTCCTGTGTGAAGGACAAAGTCATTAGCTGAGGACAACAAAAACTCTGGTTATTAGCAATATTCATGGAATGTATATGTTTTGTAATATCTGAAACGTTTTCCAAACGTTCAGATGACTCAGACCTCCTGATTTGCAAATAAGGCGCTGGAGAGGAGTGAAGTGTGCTTCTTAGATCACATGATATTTTAGGATTCGGTATTGAATTAAGAGTCTCATTCCCTCAATCCACTTATGTGGATTAACAGGATGACTCTTGACACTTTACCTCTGGTATCCTCTGTTTTCATAGCCACTGAGGCCTCCTGTCAGGTAGAGGGGGCTGTCAGGGGCCAGGCGAGGGTTCATCCTCTGGGAGAGATGGAAGATCTTGGGAGGAGGGAACGATTCCCAGTCGCCCTCTTCTCGCTCCAGCCAACACTCGCTACGGCGGGCTGAGCGCTTCTCTCTGCGCCTGTGAAGGACAGGACTTCATCAGCTACAGTGCATGAAACTGTGTGGATGGACTGGTGACCAGTCCAGGGTGTATCAGGAGAACATGCATTACAGATGATGGCTGGATGGGTTTCTTACAGTAGTAACTTAGTCTAGGCATTCATTTGAGCATCTCCTCATAATCCCACCTGCTCCGTCCCTCCTTCTTTGCCCGATCCCGACCAGATCGCTCCTGCAGACAGCAGATGAGGAAGGACAGGGACATGGCGAGGATGACGATGCCACTCACCACTGAAGCCAGCACAGCCACTCTCAACCCACGGTCCTCTGGTCTGGGGATTGCTTTAGGAGAGGAGATCAGACTTTCACCAGCCTTCCTCCACTATCTGCTGTAAAGATCGATATCACACAGAATAGCTTACCTTCACAGACGGGCAGGTAGTTGCTCCACTGTGGTTTGCCATTCCTGATGTTGCAGTAGATTTTCTCGCTGCCGACCAGCTGGTATCCCTCCCTGCACCAGAAGGCCAGCACGCTGCCCACGGACACGCCTGTGCCGCTCTCCACATAGAAAGAACCCCGACGTGGAGGAAGGACGGAGACGCAGGACAGACCTGGGAGGAGCAGAAGCACAAGACAAGGTCAACGAAATATCTTGTGACGCAAACCTGGACTAGGTTTAGTATTAGGGCACATAAATAAAAGTCAGCTTCACTCTTGTTTCTGTTTCTCTGTCCTACAAGTTCCTGCAGTTACACAGAACAGACAGTGAGACAGAGAGGGGAGAGACAAAGTACTATTTTTACCTTGCTCATGCTACAATACACAAATACCTCAGAGAGATCTCGTGATACAGCAGCTATTGTTAGATGGTGCTGCAGGGATTTTTGTGGCCCTCTGGAAATCTCATGCAAATCTATAGCACTACACCGAGCGTCTCACGTTTTGATCAAATGAAAAACAAAGGTTTGTTTAGAACAAAATGACCATCTGAGATTTGCAGGGAGTGTCGGGGTTACTGATGTCTCAGCTATTCCTCTGCCATCTGCTGTGATGTGAGGCTTTTAAAGCTTAGGATCAGTTTGTTAGAATAAATGATTCTCCTTATGACCCTGAGGCCCAAGCCCTCGTCCCGACACCATTTAACCATCTGTAGTGTTTTTCTCTATCACTCATCCCTCAATTACTCATAACTATGTAACTTTAGAGCTGTTCCCGTTTCCCATTTTAATAGACCATAATATTTACTGCAGTTTTGTAACATTTAGGAACCATTTGCTTCGAAAATAAATATGTTGTTTATGTTTATGATGGCTATGGAAAGAAGAGCATGTGATGCTGCAGCTTGCTGTGCTGTGTCAGTGTTAGTGTAACCGCTGTGTGTGTGTGAGACAGCGAAAGCGATGTGTCATCTTAGTATAAGACCCTGTGAACATGTAAGCTGCTCTACGCTGATTAGAAATGACAGATGGGAGGATTTCTGCAGCGGTACAGGCAGAGAGGGAGAGGATCCCGTGGTCCTGCGTGAAGATGACAGCATCCCATCCCTCACACACACACACACACACACACACACCAGGCACGTGCATAGTGGTTACAATGCAGAGAAACAAGGATAAGCTGACTGATTTTTAAAGAGGAAACTAAAATCTACTCCATTTCCCTTAAGAGATTTATTGTTGCTCTCAGTGAGTGTATGACTGTGTACAGACACTAAAGCATAACAGCTGGTGGAGTGGCCATAAGCACATATAGCTAAAATAAAGTAAGACATATTGTTAAGTTGTTACTTGGATTAGCATCTGTTTAAAAATGTAAATTAATCTGACCATGGTCAGATCCAGCCCATGTGCATTTACTGTCTCTGTTAATTTTATTCACCAACTCCAGGCTTGTTTCTTCATCTTCTTTCCAACAGAATTAATTGAATGCTGTTTGTAAATAATAATACCAGTTGTTGGCAGATTAATGTCCCGTGTTGTTGTGTAATAGGACTTCACCTAATAATTGCAATTTAGCAAAACAGGTCTATGATACAGTAGACTTACACCGGGGTGAGTTCACTACTTTAGTAGGTACTAACTTAGTATGACACAAATGTTACGTGGCTTTATACTGAGTAGGAACAAAGTGGTGCACAGCAACGAACAGAACGTCCACAGTCTAGTGCGGAACAGACTGAACGTGTCTACAGTTGTGGAAAGCTGAGTTGAACGAGTGCACATTCATGGGGATTCAGTCATGTCATGCGTACAGAGGCGTGTGATCTGGTGTCCAGGTAGTGTGTGTTGCACTCAGAAAGAATCTCTGTGTCCGTATGTTGACTCTGAGCTCTGTTTGCTCAGTCCTGTTGGTTTGGCCCAAGTCAGAAAGCTCCTCTGTCACTGTGGAAACTTTGAGCTGCCAATCAGAGACTTTAGCTGCCAACAGGGCGCTTATACACCTCTGGACCCTCCAACCTGGCAATCTGACACCACAACCAAACATCCCCTCATCCCTGCTGTATTCCTCTCTAAAGCCCTCCAGACTCGTCTCAGTTGGAGAAGTACTTAAATCAGTTTGTTCTTTATTCACACACATGCAGAAAATAGATGAACACCCCATTGTTGAGTCCACCCACCAAACACACTCCTCTGGGCTTAGTCACTTTTCCCAACGATGGTTAAAAATACTTTTCATCTGAGTCAGACTTTACCAGACTTCAAACGTCTGAGCTGAAGCTAATGAAAGGAGGCAGTCTTGGCTGGCGGTTGACTTGCTTCATCTCGTTCGTCCTCGTGTTCCTGTCTGCTGCTGCTGCTTCTTCCTCTTCTTCTTCTTCTTCTTGAGTGTTTTTTGGTCCCGTTGCTCCAGCTGCTCTTTATGTGATCTGACCTCAAAAAAAAACGCGTCTCACCCTCCTCTCACATCACATCACAATATCGCAACTGATTATCTAATCCCCATAGTTCTCACCACTCCTGCACAGAGACATGCATACAGATGCTTCCGTACAGTGTGTCCTAAATGCTCATCCTGTTTTGCTTTTAGAAATATTTTTCCAATTTATATTTGAGCAGTCACATTTAAATGGGATATTTACGGCCCAGGAGGAGCAGTGTGTGAAGAAACCAGGTGGAAGAGGGGGAAGGTACTGAGTTAAAGTGTAGTCCTGAAACTGTCAGGCGGACGTCAGTTGGATGTCAAGAACCGAGGCCATGCTAACAAAGAGTGTAATCGCCGGGACAGACAGGCTGCACATTTCATCTGAAAGTGTTCATCAAAGTTACATGACAACGAGAAAAGAGATCCAAAATTCCACTTTCTATCCACAGTCGCTGTCACTTTGTTTTAGCTGCAATAAGTCAACTAAACTCATACTGCACTAGTCTGGGGTGGAGCAATCTCCAGCCTTCCTATCACTATCACTACTAGTGATTTGGTTGCTTGGTTGTTGTATGTAATGCGCTGAAACCTCTGTAGATGAGTGTTTAGATGTGTGTTTGCCTCTTTACTTTCATTCCTTCCTGTCCTTCACTTGTTGCTACCCTACTCCGGCCAGCACGACAGAGCGAGGCCTCATTTCAGAGTCTTCTCCAGAGTCTTTGCTCAGCTAGTGGTGCCAGTTTTAAGCCGTGGGAAGGTAATAATGAAGTTGAGCTGTTGCCAGCAGCCATATTGGATTGACAGACAGCAGACAGAAGTAACTCAGTTTGAGGCGTGCCAATCCTGTAAGGCTCAGTAGTGTGTGTGTGCTGGTGCTCTGGAATGTAGTGTGCTCACAGATATTCAACTAGAGGGTGCAGAAATCTACAGTACAGTAAGGACTAAAGTTTCATGGACCCTGTGCTGTTGTGATTTCTCAGACTTCAAACAACAGACTCGAGTCAGGGCTTAGTGGATCTGCTGCCAGTACTGCATGTACATCTGTATTCCCATGTGTTAGCGTCTCATTAACAAGATTTATTGCACTAAAAATAGTCAGGAATAGATAAAGGTAATTGGTTTGGTTTGACAGCAAACGAGATTAAGGGTATTGTAATGTTTCATAGTCATGTTTAGAAGACTTGCAGACAATCAAAGAGAAGAAGAAGCTCAGTTCCTGAAGCTGTATATAATCTTGTTTTGGTAAATTAATATTGCAATAAATTCACATGCATCCACTGCAAGAGTGCTGTGTGTGTGTGCGTGTGTGTGTGTTTAGGCCTAAGAGCCTTCAGATGTGTGTAAATCCAGTCTAAAGGAAGAGAGGAACATATAAATGAGTATATCAGAAGCTGATCTCTGATCGGTTTACTTCCGGGAGCAGCCAGGATTCCTGGATAAATCATTCATGGCTCGTATTGACGATATCTGACAGCGCCAAGTCTCTGTTATCTGCCTATGCTGGTCTATTCTTTAACACAGTGATTCCTCATCAGATCAGAGTGACTTCTGCAGCAACAGAGGTGTGGTTTATACTGCACCTGAAGTTAACTTAGTTTATTTAAATTATACTGCTTTAAACACAGTGAGAACCACTTGGCACCTACAGGAGCTTTCTATATTTATCTGCATTTATTCATTTTTTGTCCTATAAATGACAAGTGAGACTGGTTTTATGCTCAGAAACCAAAAGGAAAATGTCCACAGACAATGCAGAACGGCTGCTGTAATCCTGACCTGGAGGAAGGAATTAAATACGACTTAAAAATAGTGAGAACCATAAAGAAAGTGAAGAGTGCAGCTCTCCTGTCTTAATGCAGCTGGAATAAATACTGCACTTCAAGCTGCAACACACACACGTGTGATGTTGCAAGTCAGCTGATCACCTGTGTGTGTGTTTCTGTGGGGGTTATTAAAGTATAAAGTGCTTATTCTTGCTCTTGCCCGTTATGAAATGAGCAACTGTGCTGTTTATTCTCTAAACCTTTAAGAAGATTGGTGTCGTTTGGGTCGAGTGTTTTCATTTCACTGTGTGTGTGTGTGTGTGTGTGGATTGGGCACGTGATGTTTGCATTTTGTTGTCTGCAGGGAGGGGTATTTATACATACACGTGATGATATGGTCTCTGTGAGAGAGAAGTGGCTGCTGAGGCACTAAATGGTAGAAAACGAGAGAGAGAGAGTGGAAGGCGAGGAAGAGAAAGCAGCTCATGCTCCAGCGGAGCTGAAGTCATGCAAGCGACGCTGCAGCTTTCTCTTCAGGGGGAGCAGGACAAACTGAGTTTAGCTGCCGTCTCACACATACACACATACAGATGTGAACATAGCAGATGTACACCTGCTTGCACGCATCCACAAAAAGTGAGCTGAAGGACAACTGATGCAGACTTGTACATCGACAGGCTTGTAGACATTTTTACAGCGATTCCTTCTCAGCCTTTTAAATAAACGGATGATTCAGAACTGGTGCGAGAACTTTTGAACTTAAAACTATTACCAAAACCTTTATTAGTAGCAATTTATCTTTTCTTGATCAGGTGAAAATGTCAGATGGTCAGTTGTTGAAGATTTTTCTCAAAATAATAAATAATCAGCATGTTCTTCAATACTGACTCGTCCTGCCACACATTTGTAAACTCTGGACCTGGCACCGAATATTGCTAACAGTGTTTATTCAGCTTCCTGGTTTTACTTGAAGGAATGTTTGCAAATCAATGTGAGACTGACCTGTATAATTTCTGGTTGTTGGGAGAGTCTCTGTCTGTGTCTCTGTCTGTGCTTCTGTTGGTGTCTGGGCTTCAGTCTGCAGGTCCGGCTGCAGCTGGATCGGTGTGCCCGGCCGTTCCTCCAGTAGCGGTGTGGTTGTAGTGCTGGGCAAGTCCTCGTTTCCCACTGTAGAGCCTCTAATCAGCACCAGAGCACAGAGCAGAGGCCACAGCAGCGTCCAGAGGTGGCTGCTGGCACTTTGACAAGTGGTTCTCGGATACATGGGCTCAGGTGATAAAGGAGAGGAAGTGTGTGAGAGGAAAGAAAGCAGGACTCACAGCCTCATGGTTTCTCCTTTAGGAGAAAGTTAGTAGCATCCTGCTTCTTAGTGTTGTCTTTCCTCTTCGCTTGGTTTTCCACTGTTCACTTTCTTCCCCCGTCTTCTACTTCTCGTCCCTCCTTTTCTTCACCGCCTCGGTGTTGCCGCTCATGATGCTGACGTGCTGCGTGGAGGTCTGAGAGAGAAGGAGAAGAATTTACATGCCCGTGAGTGTAAACACAGTAGATCCAGATGTATTCTGCTCTCACTTGCTGCCTCTTCTCGTCTCTGTCCCTCAGCTCGCTCGCTCGTGCTCTTGCTGCTCACTTAGTCCTCTGCTCCCTCCCTCTCTGGTCTCCAGCTGGGCTGGCTGAGCTCTTGCATAACAGCAACTCACTCGCTGAGCTGTGCTGAGCTGTAACTCATGCTGCCTTAAGTCCTGATATTCCTGCTCACTGCCCTTTTCTTCTCTGCCCCCTGCCAGAGAGATGTGGTTGCTATTTATTATTAATATTAGGTTCTTAGTGTTCTTACAAATGTCATTTTATTTGCTTCCATGTGTGCTTACAATGGTGTATAGATTTGTTTCAACAAAAGGTCAGAGAATAGACCTTTTGATTTAGAATAAAATGACCAGCATAAATGTGGAGCATCAAGTGTTACTGGTTTCTGATTGTGGTGTTCAAACACAACCCATGACACACTGGTTACAGCTGTGAAGGCCATAACAGTCACGTTGAAGAAAAGCTCAGAGGTCATCTCTGTACAGTGGTGGTGTAGGTAAATCCAGTTTTGTGAAGTTTGTGTCTACACAGATCTCTGCATACAACAACTTTTAACAGTCAGTGGAAAGGCATGTGATGAAAAACGTGACTTCAGTACCTGCGTATACCTCCACAGATCCCATCTGTGTTGTATGTGTGTGTGTGTGGTTGTGTGTGTGCCTAAATCCCCTGGAGGGACTGTATGTGTCATAGGTGGATGCTCAGGTGTAATATGATGACCCTGATAGCTCTCCAGTCAGACAGTCCATGCACAGATGTGAATAATTTATGCATCTGGGACCAAAAATAGGAGAGAGAGCGATGGGGAGAGAAAAGAAAAGACGCAGAGTGGGAGAGTGATTAAAGAGTGAGAGACTAGCGGACAGGGTGAGCGATGACACGAGAGCAGGAGGAAAACAATCAGAGAGGAGAAAAGACAGATGAAGTGAGATCCTGTGCTTTTAGCCTGAGAAAACTGCCATCTATCAAGTGTTTGGCGAGTAAATGGGGACGCGGTGGGCTCGGCTGCCGCAAACTACATTATTTACAGACAGAGCTGTGCCAAAGTGGACACAGGAAAGGCTTCAAAGACCTGATTCCAAACTTTATCTGAAGCCATCAAATTACAGCATAGCTGCTTACATTGTTTGAACATAAGGTATAAAACATAAAAAGGTAATTTAACGCTTTTCTCACTTTAGCAAAAAAATAAAATCTTAAAGTGACAATTTAAGCATTTAATTTAGTTGTAACTCTGCTCTATGTTAAATCTCCCAACAGCTTTTTAACATCAATAAACCATTACCACATCAATTATGAAATATGCTATACTGTATGTATAAATAGTGCAAATGTTTGTATGCAATGTGTGCTACGTTGTTGCAACACGCAAGGGAAAGACAAGGTAAAAGACAAACGAGGAAAGCAGGTGGTGTTTACAGACGTTCATGCCATGTTCATAGTTGGACTGCGTGTTATTGTGACTGTTAGCAGCGTGAGTTAGTGGCGTGGATTGGACTCGTGAGAAAGATTATGAGGATTAAAGAAACAGCTGGTTGAATATTGATGACAAAGATGAAACACATTTATAAGGTAAATTGGCACCTTTGCGCCTGTGGTAACATTTTGTCATTTAGCTGAAAGAGGCTGAAGAATCAAGGGGCCAGAACCTCGAACCTGATCCTGGTCCTTGAACTGCTCTGCTTGTTTGTGCTCTAAAGTTATTTTTTCATTTGTCTTTTTTCTTTTTTAAAATAGCTGAATTAAAAAACACAATAATATGAAACGTCCCTTTAAAAGCTGGAAAAGGCTGCATTTCCCATTGCTTAATAATCCATCCATGACTACTGGCCAGTTATACACAGTTAATATAATGTGATTCACATTTATGTCAGTGCAGCTTTGAAGACTGTAAACATAGGTTAAATCCTATTTTGTGGCTTTCATGTGTAAATACTAGCCTTGGCCGGAGGCGAGCGTAGCTCCAAATGAAATTAACTTCTTCCTTTTAGAGAACAAAAGGACAATCAAGACAGACAGCACTCACTCCTCGTCTGATCCACCACACAGAAAGAAACACAGGCTCATTATGTTTGGATGAATTGAAGCGATGTGTGTTCAGTTTGAAGACTAGGACGCATGCTGTAGGAGGTCTGTAAAGTGTGAGCCTGTACGCCTCACTCTGTCACACAAACACAGACTCCCAGGCAGTGGCAATCTCTGTCACTATCAGCCTAATCCCTAATCCCACATCTTAGAGCACATTAAATACTGTTATATAAGACAAAAACACAGTACACCGACACACATGTGCACTCGTGCACACTTTTTCCTCTCTGTCTGTGTCTGTATCTTTTTACATTATGTTGTTAATAAGTATGAATATATATTGTTTCTGCTACCCTGCCTATTTGCAAGTATCCCAGTGTGTCAGTACGTCCTCATGCATATTTAGCATACCTGTGTGTGTCTGTGTGTGTGCGTGTGTGTGGGTGCACATTTGTAATATATCAGCATACAAAGCCAACAACCAGAGCTAAATATAGACATGCAGGTCACACAAGGACACATGCTCCTTCCTGTGACAGCAGGTTGACAAAGGGCAACATAGCCTCTTCTTCCTGGGGTTTAGGTGATCTATGGCCACAGCTCTAATGATGGAGACCTGGAGGAAAAGAAATAAAGAGGCAAAACTGTGCCAATAGCAGCTCTTAATTTAAAAGTTAAGTTGAAAAGGAGCCTCTGTTTGTTTTTCGTAGTGTACAGTATAACTACTGTCTGCTTCCTTCCTTGTACCAAAGCCCAGACAAGAAAAATGTGTGAACACTGGCAGGTTTATCCTCAAGAGGGTGCAGGAGGCCAAAAACTGAGGTAAAAGGACATTTGGTGTAACACAGGAAAATTTCTGTGAAGAAAAAGAAAGTAAAGGACCTTCAGCTTCTGATCAAAACCTGTTGCACTATGTACATTTTTTAACAGTAATATTAGGAGCCAGATGTTGCCCGTTATGAATATACACTTGTCAACACTTAAATTACAAATGTCTGTAATTATTTCAAGCTGTCTTCAGTTTAAAGATGCAAATTGAAGTACATTTTATTTCCCAGTTTAATAGATACATTACACATTCAATATAGTGTTGTTTTTCTGTGAACACCAGAGGTGTCTCTAAGCTTCTGATCCCTGCTGCGTTTGACTCTAAAGGGTCAGACGCATAAAGGGGGATTTGAAGGACAGGGAAGTCCGATCAACTGGCTCTAGTCCATGGACCAGCTGGGGAATAATCCTCCATGAGCAACCACTGCTTGCATGTACTCCAAGTGCCCTTGAGAACTTAAAGTATTCTGTTGGAATCAGTAGTGTTGCTGTTTTTGTTGTATTTTGAGATAAAACCTACTTAATATGGATAACAATAGATTTGTCTGTGGAACTGAGCCACAATGCCAGATTGAGTCTTCTATTCCAGAGGTAAATATGACAGATAAAATAATGGCAATGATTTCTTTGGGGAAACTGGGCCATCAAAGACAGGAAAAGGAAACAAGAATGAAATCAAGAAAGGGAGGAGAAAAAAGGGCTCAGTTAAAGTGAAATCTATAAACAGTTGCAAACAATGTGTCTGCTTCTATTTGCATCTAATGCACGTGTAGACCAACAACAACAGTGATCTATTTGTTAATCTGTCCTTAGATTTAAGCAAAGGATCTGATCTTTAGGTCACTTTTTAGAGCACATGTTAATTCAGAAAGCGGCACAGTGGCAGATTAAAAATAAGAAGTCAGACACAGGGAGCTGGAGACTGGGACCCCTGTAGGTTGTCTGATCTTCCTTTTCATCAGCGCTGCAGGACCTGGCTGCCTTCAATAAATAATACGAAAGTGATCGTCTGTATTTTTCCAAGAAAGGTCAACGAGAGGACACCAGCATGTAAGAAAGGATTTGTGTCATGATTTAATAATGAATATGAATTGTTTAAACAACAAGAAAATAAAGTAATGATAAAACATACATTTTATTTAGAACTGATGATAAAATACATAAACATTATAAAACATGAGATTTGAAAATCACGTTTCTATAATAGTTAGTTAGTTATAATAGTAATTTATGAGACCTGAGGTGTGTGTGTGTTTGTGTGAGTCTGCTTGTGGTTGTGTGTGCTTGATGTGCTTTGGATGTGATTCCTAATCTGAGGTTAGAGTTTGCTGCAATCTGGCACAACATTTCTATTTACATTTCAGGTCTTTCACTAATCCAGAGGGATGTAGCTTCCATCAGCAGCACCAAAGACGACCAACAGTGTGCTGACCAGGGTCTTTATCAACAAAATAAATCACAAATTAAAACTATTTTGCAATATCTTTGTTACACTCCAGCCCTCAGAACACTGAGGGCTCCAGGTTTTTCTGTTTGTCTTGTGATGTCACGTTCTCCCTCTGTGCTCCTCCCCTTGTAATTAGTAGTTTCAACTGTGTTTGATTTCCTGTTCAGTTAGTATTTAAGCCTTCCCTTGTGTCCCTGTCCTTTGTCGGTCTGTCGTGTGTGAATCAGAGTTTGTTGCTGCCCATGTTACCCATATCAAGTGAGTCTTTTGTTTGGCAAAGAGTGGTTGATTTATTTATGCTGTGCTTATGTAAAGAGCCTTAGTCCAGTCGTTTTGTTCTCATGTAAAGAATCCCTAGTCCAGTTGTGTTCGCGCTCATGGGTGAGCCTTTAATTCCAGCCATGTGCTGTTGTTCCTTTGTTGGTCACTGTGTGTGTGCACCTATTAATAAAACCACTGGTAAAATCTAAGTCACCGTTGCTGAGTCTGCATTTGGGTCCACCACCTGCTATCCACGCTAGCCCGAGCGCCACAATCTTAGGAAGAACTAGCACTAGAAAGAAATGTGTCTTGGTTCTCTTTAAGGATCTTTGACATTTTCTGGTGATTGCAGATCTAACTCAAGCCAAGTGAGGGAGACAGCACCATCTTGTGGTTTTATATCATTCCCCTTTAAGTCTTTCTGTGAGTATACAGTGAAAACACAGAAGTTTGCTAAATGGAGGTAAAATTGGCTGAACTAAACTAAACTAAACTAAACTAAACTAAACTAAAAATCTATTTGTAGTCAAGAATGTTGTCCGTGTGACTAATTACTGAGTCAAGACAAACAAGCTCCCACTTTCGCGCTGCATTCAGCACCACAATGGGTTGGACAGCTCCTCTGGCTAAATCTGGGAAACTTTCCAGTGAATGTCACATAATTAACATGATATTTATTTAACATTTATATAATTGACTCCTTTCATATAAGAATTGAGTTGTTTCTTCAAGGTGGTTTTCTCTAATTGTATAATATTAACATCACAGTTAAAAAAACAAGATATGTATAAGAAAAAACTAGCAAAGTATAAAAGAGCTGGTTCTGTCTAATCTGTCATTTCGTATCTAAAAGAATCAGTTCAGTGGCCAAGTTAATCGTATTTAAATGTAAATGTCAGGTTGGTTGGTAATGGAATAGACTTTTTAGGTGGACAAAGGAAGAGGGAGGGGTGAGTGGATGTGAAACCCTCACCTACTGTGATTCCTCCTCCCAGGGTGGCTACGTGTGCCCTTCCTGGGAGACTTGTGAAGTGGTCTTGATCTTTCTGGGTATAGACTGAATGGCCAGCATGATAAATGGGAGGGAGGTGGTGTTTATTTGCATATGCAAGACTGCAATCCTAACCCATACCCTCTCTCAAGCCTCTTGTCTTCTCTGGACGATAGCTATATTTTAATAAGAATAATAATGATTTATGATTATCATATAAATTTTGAATAATAATCGATCTAGTGCCCTGAGCTCCTGACTGGAGTTTAAACTCTTGTACCGATTGTCTAAATCCTCTAGACGGCAGTGTGTCACCGCAATTTAACCTCAGTGGTTCTCATTCAGTTTCTGGGTCCCACGTGTTCTGTCAGTTTTATATGTCTGTGTTTTATGCTTATGATTCTACTTACAATTTTAAATGTATATGATTTATAAATGATTATGATTCCTGTTAAATACACGTTTTATATTTATTATTATGTAGACTACGATCTACGCCCACTCACTATAGGAGTATATTTCTTTAATTGTGATATTATTTTATGTCCATTAGTCACGTTGCAGACTTCACTAACGCCAGCCGAAGTCTTGCGCACTGGCCCAGGCAGATAATGATACACTAGACTGTACGTTAGTTCTGTTTCTGCGTTCATACTCATTTTCCTTGCCAAGTCCTTCCCACCTCCCCCACGGACCCCTAGAATTCTGAGTCTCCCATGTGCAAACCTAACTCAACTCCTGATTGGTCTACTCAAAGCCAGAAAGGGTGTGGGCAAAGTCGTGATTAATTAGCATACCTATCAAGTCTTATAAATGGAGCGACCGCTTCACCTGAAGCCTCTGGGAGCATCAAGCACAGAGGACAGGGGCTTTGGGACTGGCACGGGTGTCAGACACGGTGGAAGTAAACTCAGGTTAGAACAAGCAAGTTTCCACATTTTCACTCACCTGAGAGACGCATGCAGCTCCGGTAACAGCGTACACCCTGTGCGTAAAAGCGCACAGCCAAATCAGAACTTTACGCAATCCAAGCACACCGCTCCCCTGGCCCTCCTCTCTCATTCAGCTCTCCGAGGTGGTTTGAGACCTTCATCCCGGCCGTCTTCTGACTCTTCTACCTGTTTCTACTGAGTTGTAACCGGTACGACCCAGAGTTCCCCGTCACCCATGAAGCTGGAAGCCGCAGCCAGGATGGATCTGTTCAGGAAGCTGTGGGAGGCGAGAAAACTGATCGTTGTGGTGTTCATCCCATTGTCCCTGCTTCCTTTACCACTCATCCATCCCACCAGCGTGAGTAAAACATTTTTGCTTTCAGGATAGATGGTGGAATATAAAGGAGATGATTTCCAAAACCTGACACTAGAAGAGGAATGTGTGACCTAGGCACAATAGTTCGACAAAATCCATTCACTCTTCATACTAAGAACCATTTAAAAGTGTAGGAGGTTTGTCTGTGTCATGCGAAAGACAACTGCTTTCTGATCAGCAGAAGAAGCTAAATAAGATATAATTTGCAATCAGTGTGTACAATAGAGAGACACAAATCATTTGTTACTGTGGTAATGGCAGGCACAACAAGAGGCAAACACAGCTAAATGTACGTACGCACTGTAGGCCCACAGAACATAACAAAATAATTACAATATAGGAGAATGTCATAGTTTTAGTAAATACCTAGACAACACGATTGGGCAGTCAGGTCGTCCAGTTAACGTGTTGGTGTTTCTCCTGGTTTCTGTCGATAGTTTCGATGTCCTGATGGGATTTTTTGTGTGTGCTACTGAGTGAGAGACAGAGAGAGAATCATTCAAAAGGAACACTGTCTTCTGTGTTGATGAATGCGTGGCTTCTCATCAGCTGAGCTTTGTGTGTGGCGACGTCGCGACATGTTGATGAGATGGAGATCAGCATTCTGCTAACAAGCCGAGAGAATGGGGAACAAAGCGGCAGAGAGAGAGGCAGAACAACTTGGTACTTAGGGTTAGAGATCTGATGTCCAGCGATGGACTGAGGCTGTCTGAGAGGCAGAGGTTAAGCACAATGACACTACATACACTTAATGTATGAAAGGCAAAGGTTTTTCATTCGTTAGTGCCTTACAGGGCATTTAATCGCTTTACTTAACTGACTTGAAAAAAACGTGTGAGAACAAACTGGGTTCATTCATGTGATCTGACTTTGGTGATCAACCTGCTTTTTTCTGTAATTATGAATCTAATATGATCTCATATAAGACCCATTTAATCATCCATTTTCAAATGAATGGACACCTAACAGGTGGGTTAGGCTCATATTGTAATAAATAATCATAGAGTCATATAGTTTTTTACCTCATTGTTAATATTAACATGTAACTATATAGTTTTCACTCGCACTTGCCAGGCAGTAGCTACACGGCAGCAGGTTATGGTTAATTATGACAACAGATGTGTGTATGTACAGTATGTGTTATATATGAGCTCTTCTGTGTCACAGATGTTCTTATGCTTTCATTAATGTTCAAAACAACTGTTACTTTACAAATTCAGCCACAGCCATTTCGCCCAGGACCCCTGCTGTTATGTCAGGACCAGTGGATGTTTGGCACTAGAAGGCAGCCCAGGATGAGGCCAAGAAAGAACAAAAGAACAAAAACTTAGCTAGAAAGAAAAAAGAAACAGTTCAAGCAATTAAGTTACATAATCAACCTACCACCATGCTGGATTTTGACCCCACGTGGCTTACTTACAACACTAGGGACCCCAGACTGTGTCTGGAATTTGACAGAGGTTCAGAGTGACGGTGTGTGGGGGGAGGAGGGGTTGCTGCAGCTGCAGCAGGGCAGAACATCTGTTGGATGCAGTCAGCCCAGGTCAGAGAGAGCGACAGAGGGGAAACTGACAGATAAGATGGAGACGCAGAGCCATTGTCAGATGTGTCCCGTCCTGTGCAGAGTTCTGTGCCGTGATGCTGTGACGTTCACAACAGTCGAAGTAGCTGTAATAATGACAGCATCGTTAGTGTCGTCGTTATGATGTAGTGTACTTGCGAAATGTCGGCCAGTGCTTGTTGCATGTGGTATTAGAGCTGTTAGTGTCGGAGATGATGCTCACACACACGTCTATTTTACCTCAGGCACTCTACCATCACATTCTTTTGCAGCCTCAAGAAAGTCAAGTGAACTTTTGCCCAGATTGTTTAACTGTGCAGGTATGGTGAAAAACCAAAGTCTTGCAGTTTCATCTGATTCTGTGAAAGAATTGATTTAGAAGGAAACATTATCAAGAGAAGCTAATTTCCATTAAAAGCAAGATTGATTATGTCACCACACTGCGTGACTTTTTTCCTAACACACCTCAAAATAGGTTTGACCTCAAAACAAATAGTGTTTCCTTGATTAAATTAACAGCTTGTATTGATTCTGCTCACTGACATGTCTCCGTTGCAGGTCTGGTTGCTGACTTTCTGCTCATTCAGCACTTTGGCTTTAACTTGCAAAAACTGGAAAAAGAAGTGCAAATAAAGATTTGACAGATCAATAGTCAATAATTAGTTCCTGCTGAATCATTATCCTGCCTGTCCTCATCCACGTTTGTCTCCTATTTGTCCATTTGTTTATTCCTTTGTGCCACTTGTCTTTTCCTCTTTACATTCCTGTCTGACAGGTCAGATGTGCTTTACTCCCCTCATCAGCCTCCTTGATTACTTCACCTTTCCTCAATGTGAAGTTCCATTTGAAACAGACAAACTACTGTTCATCAAGCTGCTAATAGGCAAAATATTTTGTTTCTCTTTGTAAATTGTAACATTTCTCTTGGCTAACCCCACTGTGATTGTGATTTGTTCAAATCTCAGCCTAATCCAGGAGCTAATACCTGGAAATGCCTCTTTCCTCATGTGAAGTTAAATCCACATTACAGCATCCAGAAAGGAGCGTAGGCTGTGGTTGGTTACTATGCAGATGTTTTGGTGCAATTCACCAAATTGTTTGTGTACAGAAAGTGAAAAATCGTGGTCTTCATAAGTTCAGTCTTGTCCTATAGAAGGATTTTTGAGTAAAGATTTTTTTCACAGCTTGTTTTTTACAATGCGTTTATCTTTAAGATAAATCTAGCAATACATCGACCAGTTAAAACTGTGTTTTGTTGTGATTTCATTGCTTTAACTAAGGTCTCTGTTGTGTCTATTTGTGTGTGGATTCATTCGTTTGCATGTTCTGCTGTTCATGTGAAAATGTTCCACAGTCAGAACAATTACGACTTGTCAGGTTTTATTCAAATTAGTGTCTTGTTAGAAAAAAATAGCCCATAATCATCAAATGCCACATGTTTTGCCACTAAGAGGATTTATCACTTTAGAGTAACTGATTTCTTTACAGGTCTTTAACGGTGGTCAAGGTCTGGGCCGATCTGGGCACGCTGCACGCTTCACGCTGGAGCTCATTGCTAATTCTACCCCCTCTGGGTTTATTAAAGTCAGATTAATTGACCTGTTACTGCAGGATGTTTTGCTGAATGTTCTCATGTACAAGCAGCACGTGGCAACAGCCTCTTTACGTTCTCTGGTAGCGTGGAACATGTTGAACTGTTGTCTCTGTGTTGCAAAATGTTAAAAACAAGCGCTTTGTACTGTACAGCCAGTGATTGAGCTTACTGGTGTTGTGACATCGTAGTGTGAGAGACCAGTGTGTAACATAACCTTCTCCAAATGAATGCGTCATCACTGTGTGCTTGTGAGTGCAAACCACATTTCCCACAATACATCACATTTAGAGGACTGACGTCTGATATAGCACAGATGTGCATGTGCATGGATGTTTGTCTGTGGGTGTAGATTTTTATAGTGAATCCGTGCTCAGCACTGACATAGACTGGGTTTGTATATGGCAGCGTTCGTTTCTGCGTCGTGTGATGTGAAACCTTCCTTCTTCCTGTTTGCAGGAGGCGAGCTGTGCGTATGTGCTGATAGTAACAGCCATCTACTGGGTGTCGGAGGCCGTTCCCTTGGGTGCGGCTGCTTTGGTCCCAGCCTTCCTCTACCCGCTTTTTGGGGTGCTTAAGTCCAGTGAGGTGAGTGTGTCTGTTTACCTGTATTATCTGTTTAATATTAGCGCTTTGTAAGATTTGTCACTCCCAGAAGAAAGCAGGGAACCAGTGAGACGGCCATGAACGCAGGCTTATCAAGTAGTGACCCTGTTTGACTGTCAGCTAATCAGATTGCTGTATATGGAAATATGTAATGATCAGGTGAAAAGCTTTTCTGCATTAAGTATGTTTCAAAAACTCAGATGTTTGTTCGCTTTTGTATGCTTTTTTGTTTTTAAATGCGATGTTAGTTGTGTAACCCAGACGCCGCATCATAAAAACCCAGTTAACCGCGCAGTCAATCAGCTTCTCAGTGTTCTTTCGTTTACAACCAGCGAGGCTCCACTTCCACGGTCTTCTCTCCATTAAACTCACCGATTCATCTGCATCATTTTTATCAGCATTACATAAAATGCCAGCTGAAGGCCTCATGTGACCAAATCGCATTGACAAACAGTGACAAAGCTGCCTGTTAACACTGCCGTAAGCCTCTTGTGGTGGTGGTCAGTAAATATGCCAACAGAGAGCTTTATGCAACATTTCCAGTCTATTATGGTAGTTCCAGTCTCCCCTAATACCCTCAATGTTCCACATGGACCCACTAGTGACCCCTGGCACGATGCCTGCACGGAGCATTAACGTACATACAGTACACAGATTCTTGATTTATTACACAATCGCTGCGTTTTCTGTCGGCTAGTTGATGCTGGTATTTTACAGTAGGTCTGTCGAGCCTTATCTGGCTGGTATCTGCTATCTGCACCTCACTGATACTATGTATGTAGAGTTGTGGCGGAAGGAAGTGCCGCAGGTTTTAGGTGAGAGGTGAGGAGACACAGGCACTACTGGGGCCGTGAACCCTGCAGGTGGGAAGTAGAGCAGATTAAAGAGAACAAGTAGCAGACTGTAAGAGTCGATCCAAAGGAAGGAGGGTGAAGTAGGGAAGTGGGTGAAGCGGGGAAAAGCAAAAGGCATCACCTATTACATTCTTCTGACATCATTTTGTTGATGTTCTCATTGCATCACACCGCGCGTGCATGTGTGTGTTTTCAGGTTGCTGCGGAGTACTGTAAAGACACCACTTTACTGCTGATGGGTGTCATCTGCCTGGCAGCCTCCATAGAGAAGTGGAACCTGCACAAACGCATTGCTCTGCGCATGGTGATGATCGCAGGGGCCAAGCCTGGCATGTAAGCAGCACACACGCATCTAAACATTCAGCAACATGTGGCGTGCAGTACGAAAAACGTCCCTTTGTGTTGTCCAGGTTGGTTCTTGGCTTCATGTGCTGCACAGTATTTTTGTCCATGTGGTTGAGCAACACGTCAACGACAGCCATGGTGATGCCCATCGCTGAGGCCGTCCTGCAGCAGCTCATCTGTACCGGTTTGGCAGACAACCACGATGACTCTGAAACCGTGGAGGCCCCTGAGGATGACACTGGTACGTCTGGCTCTGTCACTACAGGGACAGAGCTCTAAACTTGAACGACAACTAGGGTGAAGTGAAGCAGTCCTGCGGGGGAAAAGTCATTTGTGGTGATTTTACAATTTTCCTGTTGAACTATGGTGATCGTTGTTTTTGCCTGCAGCTGTTTTAGACAAAGAAGAGAACCTGGAGAAAAACAAGCTTGAGCTGCTCTATCGCAGTGACAGGTATGTGTGAGTGTTCTGTACATCATGTGCCCTACGCGTTTATATTTTGACCTAATTGACTATAATATTATATCTAAAAGCAAATTCCAGTCATTTAGACACTGAGTTCAAACTGCTGATTGTGCACACACACAGTTTCAATGGGAGAACATGGCAGCTCACAAAATAAAACCAATGTACCTCGACAGGTGGGCAGATTTACAAGCAGACAGTGGCATTTGCACAGACAAAGCAAAGACTTTCAGCAGTAGGGCCTGATGCATTTGATCACCGGAAACCTCAATAATTCAAAATATTTTATTTTTTTTCTGTCACTCTCCAGCAATGGCTGCACCAAACAGGAACTCTCTACATTAAGTGAGGTGAGAAATGGGAGGACATACAGTATCTGCCTAGTCCCAGAATTAACACCTGAGCCAGAGTAAACTATCAGTGTTGTCTCTTTCTGTTCTTCACAGGTGCAGAGCGGGGAAGTGAATGGTTTGGGTCCGAAGCCAAATGTGGAATTCATCAGAAACAGTAATGGACACCTGCCACAGGTTAGGAAGACATTATCAGAGGTTAATGAGGAAGGTGTTTGACTGAACGTTTGCTGGTATCAAGAGTAGAGGGGAGACATTCACCCCTACCTTACCTGCTGTAGTCAGTAAATGTTTCTCGCTTAGGTTGAAATTGAAATCCCCAACATGAAGCGTGTGAAGGCCAGGAGAGACTCCCAGTATCCAACTAAGAGGGATCACATGATTTGTAAATGCCTGTCGCTTAGCATCACCTACGCTGCGACCATTGGTGGTCTCATCACCATCACCGGCACGTCCACCAATCTCATCTTTGCGGAGCAGTTTAACACGTAGGTGCAGCGACTCTTGTGGGATCCTTGATCTGATGTGATTCACTTTTAGACAAACCATCTTGAGTTTACAGCTTTATATATAGTAAATTTAGTTAAACAAAGTCAAACTATGTGTACACACAATGCACTAGAATATGTCAAAACTATTTTTTTTTCAAAATTTGATTTAGATTTAGTTTGATTCATTTGACTTGATTTCTTTCTTTCTCAGTGTATGAGCAAAAAAAACAACTAAGACTAGCAGCAGAGCTGGTCCTAGAGCACATACTGTACATGATCAGCTGTGGACGTCACCTTTACCCTCTTAGCATCTGTACAGCAGAGAACGCAGTGAAGCATGTCTGAGCAAACACACTTTATCATGTGCGCAGCTTTGAATGACAAAACGGTGGAGACTCTGGCTTTGACTTGTTAACCTGTACAAAAGGGTTCACATAAATAAGGAGTCACTCAGTTCAACAATAGGAACATACCCAAACTGCAGAAAAGGCTTTAAGATAAGTGATGCACTGCGGCTCCTGGTGCATCAGCTCTCTCCTTATCGGCGTAGAGAGTCTGCTGTGCTGTAGATGGGAAAGGCAGCAGCTGTCAGTCAAAGCAAACACATGAAACCGAGCCAGGATCAGCGTCGGTGGCTGATGGAGAGTTGAGTAGTTATTTGTTAACGTGATAAAATTCTATTTTTATCACTAAAAGTGCTCTCAGCGGTCATGAGGTTCAAGACTGTGACGTATTTAAACATTGCCGTATCACACGATAAAGTGAAATCACAGTTATCTATGATAGACCTGATGGGCTCAGGTTTGTACTAATGTCTGTCTAAATACAAACCACAGCAGCGCATGCATGCGCCCTGAATGAACCTGAATGTGTGTTTTTCCTTCCAGACGTTATCCAGATGCAAAGGTGATCAACTTTGGCACATGGTTCATCTTCAGCTTCCCCATTGCCATTATCATGTTGGTCCTCACCTGGCTGTGGCTGCATTTCCTCTTCCTAGGCTGCAAGTAAGTGCGTGTGTGATTGCGTGATGTTGCTCACTGCCGTTTCCATGTGTGATTATGGTATATAAGCATATCATTATGGACTCTTGATAATCCCTGCATATGTAGCGCAGCGTTAACCGCGGCTACATTTAATGTCCTGTGGCTTCAGGCTGAAAAACAGTGTGTGTCAGGTCCCTGTGTGGTTGATGTGGTTTGTTGTTGTGTCCAGCTTCAGGGAGACGTGCTCGCTAAGCAAGAAACGCAAAACCAGAAGAGAGATGCTGTCAGAGAGGAGGATCCACGAGGAGTACGCTAAGCTGGGACCCATCAGGTGTGTGTGTAGTTTGCTATTATAGTCATGACATTTAGCGGCTGTGCTTTAGTGGAGTTTTAAGGTAAGCAGCTAGAATTCGGTTTAGGTTTCAGGTGGGAGGTCAGAATGTGCGTACAGTTTATCTCACCCATGCAGCCAAGCCTGACACTGTGGTACAATTATGTTACCACTCCTTATTGCCTAATGTCTTGTGGCTTCTGCATGTGTGTGTGTGTCTCAGCTACCCAGAGGTGGTGACAGGGGTTTTCTTCATCCTGATGACGCTGCTGTGGTTCACCAGAGAGCCTGGGTTTGTGCCTGGCTGGACTTCTCTGTTTGAGAAGTGAGTGCTCATTACGTTGCAACACACAGACCATGGCCGAAGATGTAGATGTTCATATACATTTGTTTGTGCCTTTTAATTTTTCATGCTCTCAGGAAAGGCTACAGGACTGATGCCACAGTGTCCGTGCTTCTTGGCTTCCTGCTCTTCCTCATCCCTGCCAGGCGGCCCTTCTCCTCCTCTTCCTCTTCCGGCTGTAGAGACACAGGTCAGGACTGATAACTCTGTACCACATTAAGTTTATATCCTTAGGTAGGGAGTCAGTAATTTGTTATGATTCATATACTTTTATGTTGAATTGCCAGTTTGGTTTCAGCAGGTTGATTTATTGCCTTCATGCTGCAGGTTCACTGGGTCAGAGAAACGTCTGCTTTAAGAGAATAACAACTTGGCTTCACACGCTGTTTCAACGGTTGTGTAACAATTTAAAAACTCAGGAAAAGCCTGTCATTCAACGTAATTTATAGTTTCACGCTTCTCAGCACGTGAAGTGTTGTTGCCAGTAGTCATTCTATTCTATTCTATTCACTAAACACACAATGAAGAAAACAAGCAAAGGCAGTTTCTGGTTTACCGTAATAATTATAATACTTAGTAGAATGCACTGAATTTTCTATCATTAGAGGATTACACATCTGTAAATTAAAGCAGACCTAAAGTAATACAGTAAAATACAACAACTTATTTTTGTATGTTTTAAAATGTCAATTTTTTAGGAAAACTAAAAGACAAGGTAAATGTCACGCTCACTGCCTGGTTAGCATCCTGCTGAAGTTTGATTTTTCTCTTATTATTATTTTGGATCATCAGATGATAATTCTGAGTCTGATCCACTGGCTCCTATGATCACCTGGAAGGACTTTCAGAGGCTGATGCCATGGGAGATCGTAATTCTCGTGGGTGGAGGCTATGCTCTGGCTGCTGGTTGTAAGGTACAGTAGTGTGCACGTGTGTGTCTCTGTGTTGTTGTCGTACAGGACTGGACCTGTAAAACACATATTTTCTCCCAGGTTAGCCTCAGGATATCTCATGACAGCTGGGAAGCTTAGATAGTATTGGTAGTATGCTCTTTACAGGTCATGTACACAGTATAACTACTTTCCCTAAAGAGCTATCAGGCCAAAGCTGTACCGGTTCAGGTGGACATGAATGCAGCATGAGGGTGACAGACTGACTGAACCCTGTGAGGATGCTCACGTGTGGGTTTTCTGTGTGCGCGTGTCCAGGTGTCAGGCTTGTCGGTGTGGATCGGCAGGCAGCTGGAGCCGATGAGCGGTCTTCCTCCCTGGGCGGTCACCCTGCTGGCCTGCTTGCTGGTGTCTGCAGTCACAGAGTTCGCCTCCAACCCGGCAACGCTCACCGTCTTTCTGCCCATCCTGTCTGCGCTGGTATGACACACACACCTTCACACACAACCAATATAGCTTTAATAATGGAGTAGTTTATAAAAGAACACAATTGCTGCGGGACTTTGCCTCCCCCTAGTGGTGTACTTTTCATCATTTTGTGTTAGTCTGTGAAAATGTCACTGAATGCTTGATGCATTGAAATTCACGTTTTCCCACATATTTTTCTCACCCATCAACCCATCATGTCCTTACCTTCCACCTTTTCATCATCTCCCGCTGCCGTCTCCCCTTTTCTCCCCTTTTGCCTCTTCTTTTGTCTCCCTCCTTGTGTCTTCGTCCCCCTCTTCTCTGCTTCCAGTCAGAGACTCTGCACATCAACCCCCTGCACACTTTGATCCCATCCACCATGTGTGTGTCATTTGGGGTCATGCTCCCAGTGGGGAACCCCCCCAACGCCATTGTCTTCAGTTACGGCCACGTGCAGATCCGCGACATGGTATGCACGCACGGACACGCATTCAGTCACATGCTCTTCCTGCACCTGCAGCTTCAAAGCTCTCAATAGTACAGTGTGTCCCAAATGTTTTATCTCTTAACTCTTTCTTTACTTAATGAAGACTTGCAACCTGAGGTGTTACGCCTTTGCCATTTCTTCATCCTCAGGTGAAAGCTGGTTTTGGGGTGAACCTGATTGGCGTAGCAGTGGTCATGCTGGCCATCACCACATGGGGTGTTCCCCTGTTTAACCTGACCGAATTCCCAGCCTGGGCCGCAGCAAGAAATGTAACAGGAAGCTTATAACCGCCGGCTGTGGGGCCAGTGGAGAGAAGACAGCTTGAATCAACGAGAGACCGCAGGAGAAAGCGAGACTGGGCAAAGATATCTGCGTGGACGGACATCAGTAAGAAGACATGATGTCTCAACAGCATTGTCTTGCTCGGACCTGACTCCTTTCTTGATTGATTAAACTGGATGTGTATTAGAAAGAAGAGGAGAGGGAAGAAGTTACGTGTTGCTTAGATTTAAGAATTAAAGTTGTTTTCTTTCCAGCATAAAACCTCTGATCTCAAGTGAAAACTTGAAAAAAAGAGATTCTGTTTTTATTGAATCACTGAAAATATCACTAAAAGCTTCACTTACTGTATCAGTCACATCATGCCTTATTCTCAGTTAACCTTGTAATAAATATAAGCTATATCGCTAATGTAGACAAGCCTTTTTTAACTGCACAAGCTCACCTTTATGCTTAACAGTGTAAAATCGAGCTGTCTGTAGTAAAGCAAGTTAAAAAGAGGCTTCTACTATGGTTCTTAGACTCCTCTGTCCAAACAATTACCTACTGTCAAGCCTTTCAGATGTACTCAGTATTTTTCTTCATTAGTAAACCTTATATACTGTAGGTGCTATATATACTATTTTGGAAATCTAGGCCTTTTAATTTCTGACTGATGCTGTTACCAAAGTTATTATATAGTAATTTTGTGCCATATTATATATACTGTGAACTTTAAGTACCTTGCAACTAGTGCCTTCAGCATGTTACTGTCCATCATACTACACTTTAAGCACGATGTCTGTTATGGAAATCCAACCTGTAACAATGACAATGAGCTCGGTTCACTACCTACCATAGAAATCAATAGCGTTACTGCTTTTGTTGTACTCTTTCTCTGCATGGCTGTACTTGACACCATTACAAGATCAAGAATGTAAACTGTACTGTATGTATCTCATTCTATTAATAGGAAATCTATGAAAGTTTTGTGATGCTGGATGCATTAGTTCCACTTCTTTAATTTTGTCTTTGATTTTAGTCTGTTGCTATTCTCATATTAAACCAATCTGAAAAAGAGAAAATTAAGTTTCGAATTATGCAGCACATAGAAAAAAACAGCGTGACTTTTGTTGCAGCATGTAAACAAAAAAAGAAATGTAGATGTGTGCGACCACAAAGTCCCTCCAAGATTTGTTAATGAACGAAGGCAGGAAGTGTGAGCGAGCACATTCTTTCTTTTCAATCAACTCATCACATCACTGTGCAAAGACGTTCAAGATATGCTTTATATTTTGAAATGCAATTTGTGGCTTTTTTATACATCACTGTATTCTATGTATGGACATTATGGTGTTGCAGCAGTGACCTTTCATGTAAAGGCCACAGATTTTTGTAAATACATACACACTTGTAATATAATGTGCCTCAGCCTGTTTCCAAATGAGTTGTAATATTTCTGAATTATGAGGTGTTTCCATCTTATCCATCTATGAACTAGTTAGTAAAGATAGTGCATCGTACATGTACCATAATAAATGCACTAAACCACAGTCTGTATTTAATATTTTTTGTATTTAACATGTAGTGGTGTCAATTCCACTGTTTTACTTTCCTGGAATTAAAAGGTACGTATGCCCAATTAGTAAAAATCATATTCTACAAGTCCCATTTGTTTAACTTACTCACTTAATTACTTCACATTGTGAACATAACCTATTTTCTGATCTCTCAAATTCCACGTGGGTAGAACCACACACACACACACACACTTGGTACCCAGAGATGTATGCAAGAGAGCAAAACAATGCTATCTAATAATCATACAAACAGAGGAAAATGATTTGTACTGCAATTTAAACCCACTAACATTGAGTATGTTGTGTATTAACGCAGCTTTAAATCTCTGTGCAAATAAATATAATGAGGACAGGTGCGCTGTCCTAGTCTTTCTGTATCAGATTAAATGTCAGTTTGCAGAGTGTCACTGTCTGCTGCCCAGCGGCGGTTACGAAGTCTCCTTTGGCCCATTGGTAGCTGCAAATCCCTCTGACTCCATCTTCTCCTTGTATTTTAGAAAGTCTCTCCTCTTCATGAAGTATTTCACCTGTGCGCAACAGTCACGCAATGTGAAAACTGATGTGGCTTTACTTGAATGGAAATGAAATGGAAACAATGAAAGAACACTGTAACTTACCCACTGAGCTGGGCACTTTGCCTCAAACTCTTTTTGGAAGTTCTGGCAGGGGGCAGCTTTGTCAGCATTATCGTCCAGACACTTCCACAGCAGGTCTCTGGCTTCCCAGCAGACCTTCCTTTCTGCTGAATTTGGAGCCGTCATTCCTTCTTGACTCTAAAAGTAAAAGTAAGTCCATTATATTCACACTGTTTTGCCACCACAGCCGTTGGCTCAGGTAATTCTGACAACTACAAGCTGCTACGAAGCTTAGAATAAATTAAGCATTAACTAATGAATGAAAAGTTAAACCCTCCTACCAGATTACTTCCTGCCAACAACTGCTCCGTTTCACTCCATAGAAATTGTAGAAAGCTGCGTTGCAGTAAGCTATAAAGACAAAACGGCTACACCGTGTGTGGGTCGCTTTGGATATTACAACATCGAGCAAAGTGAAGGACGCGCACAGCAGAGCTTCCTTGTCGCTGTGTGATGACGTAGCGGCGCGCGTCGAAACTGCTCCACCTGGTGGCGCAGTTGTATTACAAACCACCGGCGAGCAAACTTCTTAAGGTTGTTCATTAAAACAGGTGAAAAACGTCTCCTCTTTAGCTCTTTTACTACTTTGTTGGCCAGTTTTCCAGGTGAGCAGGCGACGCTAGCTAAATTAGGATTTGCATGCGTTTACAAACCCTTTCTGTCTGTAACTTGGCTGTTTTTGTGCTAACTGTTAAGCTAATGTTTATTACACTTGCTTTTATTAAACAATAGCAATAGCGTGCAAGCTAATAATAAGCATTTGAAAAGATACAGGTATGTGTTAGTGCTCTAACAATATTTTGCTTATGTATTTGTGCCTAGTCGTTAAAGGAATTTAATGTTAAACCGTACATACTGTGTATTTCACACACACACACCTTAGAATCAAAAGTTGCTGAATGTTTGTAATAGTAAAACGTTCGTCTGCACTATGATTACAAGACTATGATTCTACTGTTATAGTACATGTAGACTTGGTCCAAGCTGATATTTGTACTCATGTCACCTGCCTTCCCCCAAAGGGATCCTTGTTAGAGGTGAGGGTTGTTTATCTTCCTATGTGTGATTGCATTGCATTCATATCAACCTTTTCATTTCACAAAACAAAACTCGTCACCCTTGGACAAAAGCTGCACCAATCTGTGCGAATGTATCCATTGTTTGTGTGTACAGGTCAGACTTGAGTTAAATGTGGGTTGTTCATTAACTCCCGCTTCTCCTCTGTCCCTCAGACATGGTGATGGAGAATAGCACCACTGGTTGCCATGGTGCCCAGCGGAAACCCATCTCGATATGTGTGCCTGCGCGGACTGAAGGGAATAAAACAAAGCTCTGTGATTCAGAGGTGAGGTGCGTGCCCTCTTCTCAGGATAGTAAGTGTTTGTTGCCCTTTGCATGTGTTTGGGACTTGAGTGTTTTTCTCTGGCTGCGTCAGACCTCTGAGACAGACCTCACCGCACCCTGTCACATATCCCTTATTTCCAAAGAGTGTTCTCGTTTTACTCTGCTCCATCGTAGAGGTTTCAAAACAAAAGTGTCTCTTCAAGAGTGTTTTGAATAAAACATGTTCTTACTGTATACATATTAGCACATTTTCACAAAAGAAAGTTTAAATAATGTTTGTATAAAGTTGAGTTCTGATGGTTTCCCTGCCGCAAAGCACAGTGGTTTAAAAAGTACCAAATTTTGATCCAGTCTCACTTTTATTCATTATTCTGTTATATTTATTTATTTAATAATGAAAGTGAGATTCTGTCACCTTTATTTCCTTCCCTAAAGTTCCACTTATCACTGGACTTACCATTTTGTAAATATTAATGACATAAATCAACGATTGCCTAGAAAAGACAGTGTTTAAAAATGTTAAATGTGTCTAAGTAATAATGTGGCAATGGAGTCTGTTGTAATATTATGAATAGAAACTGTCATCTAAACACAATTGTCTCACAAAATGGTGACTAATGTGAATTAGAGATCACTTCTTCTATTTTTTACCATGGGCTGTTAAATATAGTCATATTGTACAGTTTGAACGAGTACAAGATGGATAAAGGGTGGAATGGGTGTTAATCCTCATTCTTCTCATAATAACGAGAGTGTCTCAAGTGTGAGCTGATTCGTATGACTTGGAGGTCTGAGGAACCTTTAGTATGCCCAGAAGGTAAATGTCAGAGCACACATCCTGTAAAAAGGCCAAAACACACGCTCTTGCGCTCTTTCAGTGTCACTCTCAGGAACACACAGAAACCGACAGGCTGCTTGTAATGTTTTCTAAACCCAGCTGATGCCGATGATAAATGACAGCCATGACATTACTCTACTCTCCATGACACATCCAATTCCAGGCTCTTAGTTTTTTTTCTAGCCATTTGTAGGAGAGAGGTTCATTAAAGCATAATAGATCTGCATGATTAAGTGTTTATTGATTGCTAAAGGAGCCATGTTGTCCAGTCCTGTCTTTTATAAGTGAACACCTTGTGTCATATTAGTACCCTAGATCCTTTGCTACAGTATTTTCATGCTTAAGCCAAAACACAGGTAAAATAACACTGTTGATTGGCACCAACTTTCATTGTCTTCAAGCAAACTTACCAGACCACACTATGCTGCTCTATGATGGACATTGACCACCAATGGCATCTTTCTCACTCACACACACAGTACACACAGACTCATCGACCAGTATTGGTCAGCTCAGTGGTGTCCAGGATACTGACCACCAGTCACTGCGGCTGGAAGTCAATATCACTGTCCACTCAGAACACCAATGTCATGGAAACAAGGGCTCATCCACAAGCACCTATACAATGCACACAAACTAAACTTCAGGTGGATCTAGGGATTAATGTATAGATATTGTAATATTTTTAGGTGTTTGAAGGCACTGTTGTCGTTTCTTTATGACAATAACTTTTGCGCACTGATAATTTCTGCATTTGAATCAGTTATTGGTTCACAGGTTGTGGTAACTAGAGTTTGTTTAAATTGTCTTTATTGATGTTAAATCAGATTATTCAGAGTAAGATGTCTCTACAATGTCTGGTCAGTTGCCATAGAATAATTCAGATGCACTTAGTTTATTCCAACGATTCGGATTAATGTGTTTTGCAAGATGACAAGAGCAGGGCCTAATTCCCGACAGTGGCCGAGCCAGATGAACTCTTTGTGTTTTGTTCCACTGATGGCGAATGAATGCAAAGGCAGAGAGAGGAAAGAGAGCAAACACGTAATCCATAATCCATAGCCGCCAGCTTTCCACACAGGATAAAAAAAGATCAGGATATTGTGCAGGGGGTGACACAACTGGGTTTTTACACCTGTCGCAGCAAAGACTAACTGTGCGTTTGACTATGTCTTTTGTTGGGATGGTGTTGTTTTGGTTTTTATTTTCTTTAAACCCACTGTGTGTATGTGAATGTGTGTTTGTGTCTGTGTGTAGTTTTTATGTAAGACTGAAGGAGAGTATTTTTTGCTGTTCAATTCATTGTTTGTGGTGTTCTCTCTGTTCTCTCTGTCTGTGATTACGTCACAGTCAACATTTTGCTATTCCACACGCCACACACACACACACACACACACACACAGGCTTAAATCCCGGAAGCACAGACGCACAGAAGATATTGTTACAAGCATCCGAGAAAATGTTGGTCCAACAAGTGAAACAAGGCTCCCGCCTGAATTAACGGGGATTATCTCTCTTAATTTATGCTAATGAATGCACATAGAGTAACGAGAGCAGCCTGTTATTGTGTGACTGAAGCCTGTCTCTCTCTCCCTCACACACACACACACACACACACACACACACACACTCTTACAAGCACTTACATGTATAAGCGCCAACACTTGTGCCTTTTTGCTCCACTAAAGCCTGTTGCTTGTGGCGCTCCACCCATTCTTTCTTACAACACATGCACACAAGCGCACACACATGCACAGTACTATGCCATTGTGTACTTCATGGGAATTTTGTAGCTCTGCCACTGCCAAATCTAAGCATCATTGCAACAACTCACTGGTTCCGCTGTGGGATGGTCCTGGCTTGGTTAGATGCACAGTCTTGTTTTGTTATGTGCTGCTGCTTCAGTTGAGCAAACCAAAACCCCTTTCACTGCTTTGTACAAAACAAGCAGGTACTGTGAGGCTGCTCCGTGATGGCTCTTGAGAGTTTTCTGAGTTTACTTGAATAAACCCTCTTGGAGATGTCGACGGCATATTTCAAGATAGAAAGCCTTGGTCTGTCAGGGGTACTGTAAACATTGCAAGACCATATATATTCTTCTTGTTTAACCACGCAGAGACAATGATTTCTCCTTCACAGTAGCACATTACTTAGCATCACAGTATTGCATGGGATGAAAACTTAAAGTAAATGCTATAGTCTAGACTTTGGTTGACAAACGAATCAGCCAAATATATGAAGGTACAGTGTTTCTTGGCAGCCAGATAAACAGACCACATAATGGGCAGTGATTGTATATGGAAAAATCAGCCAATTTGCTACTGCAGACACACCGTCTCCCTGTTGTAATAATGTTATAGGGGTGATACAGTGGCCTCAGTTAAAGGCAGTGGGCGGCGCACGCACACAGCTCGTCTCTTATTGCGCCAGACGCGAGTGCGCGTCTCTAATCGTCCAACCAGCCCGCGAGCCCGCACTCCTCAAACCAAACCAAGCCGAACCCAGTAGAGCCGAGGCACGCCGAGCTGAGCCTGACCCCCGCGGGCGTTTGGTTCTGCCACTCCACACAGAGGCAGCAGAGGAGGGATGACCTGGTAGCGCATCTTTACGCACTCGATGCGCCACTCGAACCATTTGAACGCTCATTCTGCCTCTTTACGCTTAATTTTCTCACCGACACTATGGAGGCTCCGGTTCCCAGGGTCGATATTTTCGTCTCCCGGTTGCTGCTTTTCAGCCAAATCGGTAAGAAACTGGCAAAGAACAGAATCCCGATTTGACTGTGGTGCTGACATGTGATGCTGTAGACGTTTTGGACGCTGCCAAAGATTGAGCTGTGCCTCTGCTTCAGCTATTCTCTCGGATATTCAGTACGCTCGTGTGTTTGAGAATCATATAAAAGATGCGATTTTAGAAGGTGATTTTTTTTAAACATGCACGTGTCGTTTGCGACGTTGCTGTACTGTTCATTCCGCAGAATATTTCTCTGTATGTCTCCTGAGTGAGATGCTCGGATTTCTCTTCCCATGCTCTCATCAGCTGCTCCCACGGCGGCTGTTGAACTTATTTAACAGCGTCGTTTATTGTAAATGCGCCCTTCACTGACAAGCTGCGCGTTTATGACCCCTGTGATTCGAGACGCGTGTTTGTTCCACTTTGCTATGTCGTTGATAATCATTTGCTATGACTTTATAGTCTTAATTTCAGCACATTTTATTTCCATATCAATTTGATGTTTATTTTCATTTGCTGGCTACTATCCATTTCAAATCAACCGTATGGAAACAACAGTCTGTCTTCTGTCAACACGCACAGCTTAGAGAAAGCATTTGTGAATGTACAGTAAAACAACCTCTCACTGTATAAGCAAACCTCCCAGATCCTCTTACGGACATCTGAGAGTGGACCTGACTAAGGGTCTTGGTTTTAGATGGGGAAGTAAGATGAGTGAAATCATAATCTACAGTTTCTCATATAACAGAACACAAGTTTGACCTTTGGCAGAAATTAAAGGTGAAGCATGCTTTTAAGAGTTATCAAGAGCAGGCGGACAGTAAAGCGTTTTATTTACAGTTTCCAAGAGTTATGAACATTTTTAGATAAACATTTCAGCTCATTGATTTGACAGCGAGGGCAGTTTGTTTTCCATTGCATGAATTCATAGATAGATAACTTTATGGTCATTCAAACACCACAAGTTTGAAAACGCCAACCCTGTAATATTTTTTTGGCCACCAGGGGCCACCAAAGTTGATTCTTTACAGCTGTAAAATGTCGAATGTAAAATCCTGTACATTCCCACCAAAACCCCCAAAAGCATACGTTTACATCTTCCAGTAATGATACTGGTTATGGCCTATAACCTGTTCAAGAGCAAAGAATTAACAGTAAACAGGGTTGTGTGTGGCATCACCTGTCACATGTAATGTTTCTCCCAGCAGAAAGACAAAGCCTGTTTCTGTACGGCTCTGTAAAGGAGCCCTGGTTGTTCGCTTTCATCCATTTTGAGCCTTTCCATACATTTGGGAAATCAAATCTCATGCCTTTACACATGCTGTATGACTTTGGGCTGTGTTTTCAGGTTGACATTGTTAGTCGATGTTTGCATTTAAGTGAACCTTGTCGTGGCTGACGATTCACGTGTTTGACATCTTGGTTCATTTCTTTGTATTATTTAACTTACTGACTGTTAATCAGTAGTTTCGATAAGCAGAGAGAAGACATGGAGCGTGCTGCAGCCATCTGTCCCACAATATGCCTGGACACAACTCAGAATTACACACAAACACATTTTGTTTCACTCTTACAAGCCAACTCAGACATATAAATCACTGTGATGCTTTGAAGGCTCTCACTCTAGCCTTGTTTGTGCAATTACTACTGCCAGTGAACACAGCGCCATATGCTTTTCAACAGCATGGTTCCCTCTATACATCATACCTCCAACTTCTCTGTGGCGATCACACCTGCTGCCTGTCACTCATATGTACATTTCAAAAGGAAAGAGTATGGGAGTACGTATTCCAGTTTGTATGCATTCAGTATTACATTATTGACTTTGTGTCTTGGTATTGCTGGAGTGTCTTTCAGTTTGGTTGAAACATCCTACTGATCTCAGCATGATGTTGATGAGCAAACCACCATACCACACATACACACACATACCAAAACTTAGTTCCAAACGTTTACAAATTTTCTATCTATAATTGCTTGCTTTTTAGTTTTTCATTCATTAGATAACTTATTTGTAGTTATGTATTACCACCACAATACAGTAAATAGCAGGCACCTCTTACCTCCCTGTAGTCAGTGCGACTATTTTGTTATTGATTTGTGAGTTTCTTGGCACGGTATTCATTGGCTGCATTGAACGGTGCTCTGGGATCCATATTTGGCACCAATTGTTGTTTTGTTTGTTTGTACAGTATCCGTGTGTGAGAAAGAGAAAGTCAAACACACATTCCACACAATTTCTGCCTTATTGTATCTGAACCATCACAGTTTATTTAATTATTTCTATTCATAACTCTTCTTTTGTGTCTTCATAATTGTTTTCTTTCATCTACAGTAGCTTCAACTCCATGCTTGTGACATTTTGTGATATTTTGAAATGAGATTATGTGTGCCCCAATGTACATAAATACACACACACACACACACACAGCATACTGTACATAAACACACACAGTCAAGCCCTGTAGACCAGCCAAATATAAGTCTTCACTGAAGGAAATAAATCTTGTTAGCAAGATTTTCCAAAGCCTTCTTAACTGTCTGGTTTTAGCCCAAAAAGTATAATCAGATTTTTTTTTTGGCGTTCAAATTTCAAAGATATTATTGTAATATAAAGTTAAAGTTATTATTGTTTAAAATGGCTCAATATAATGTTAATATTTATATCATTAGAATGAAGCTAAATATGTTGTAATTGGCAGATGTCATTAGCCTCCACAAATCTGTGTGATTATAGAAGTAGGTTGCACTGGTATAGTCTCCACAGTGTTGGCATTGCTAAAAAACACAGATGTTACATTGAATAATTGATCAGCTGCTTTCCACCCTGATATTTTGTCTTCCTTGCCTCGGTCTCCCCCTCTCTCTTGTCTGGCCTCCATCTAAAGCGTTTTATTCATAAGTACTCTTCTTCTTTAATCCACTTAGCTGCAGTCTGCTCCTACTGCACTGCCGTGTACGGTCGCAGTTATTTCTGAGCCGCTCTGTGCCACGAGGACAACCAGATGCTTTTGATGCTGAGCAGCCTGGACAGGAAATTCAACTCACTGCAACACTTATGTCACTCAAGAGTTGTTTCTGTTGTAAGATAAACTCATCAGTCTAGTTGAAGGCAGGTCTGGAATGTTGCTCTGAAACACTTGGTACCTGTTCTTACAGCACATACAAAGTAGGTTTTTTCAATTATGTCACACAATCACTGCAAAAATGAGCACACTTACAAACATGACAACTTTAGTTCTTGCAGCATACTCCACCTTGATTGTTTTTCTGGCCGTCACCTCAGCTGTACCTTTCTATTGCTCTAATGGTTGTTGTACTGAAAAGAAGGTACTGTACCTTGACCTTCAAATGCTTCCTGTTTGAGGATTTAGTCAACGTGTTAAAAGAAAATATTAGAGAAGGATGGGCTTGAACAAATTTGGGAAAGACATAATTGAGATGGGTACCCAGTGGTAAACCTGAGATAGAGGATGGCAGCAGCACAGAGAACAAAAGGTGAAAAGGAGAGGAAGAGTGAAACTAAGTTACTGAAACCGCAAAATGCCAATGCTCTCTCTGCAGTTTCTCCATTTGAGGAAGCCTGTCTGAAGTTACATCAGCTGACAATGGACTTCTGTCTCCGTCAGTAGCCACACACAAAAGCTACTGTTGTATTTTTACAAGGCTGGCACCAAGAACTGAAGCTATCGGATTGGAAAGCACCTTGCTACTTGGCCAGCCGATAGGCGTATGAGACCTGACCACGTACAAACATGAATTAATGTATATAGACTGAATTTGGGATTTAGATAAATTTTTTTTGCTTAATTGTCTTAATTAGACGCTGACCTTAGTCTAAATAAGATACCTCTAATGTCCCAGACAACTTGAATTCACACATTCATAATCAGATAGAACATCTGAATGTATCATGGTATTTTATGATTGCATTTCTTGAGTGTGCTGACAAATATCCTTCTGTCTGCCTTCCATTGTTCACACAATTGCTGCAGGTTTAAGGAGATAAAGCGTTTTCTTTTTACAAAAACTGAAACTATGCAACTATGTCACTTTACAGTTTCTTTAGATAAAGTTGACCTTTTGGAGCAATTTTCATCTGCAGAAAGGTTTCATGTCAAGATGAAATTAGAGGGGAACTGGAAGCCACTGTTTCGATCAAAGTTAATGGAAGCTTGTCTGTCACTTTGTCAGCTGTGGAATTCCCATCTAGCAGAGCGGAAGTTATCTGGACTGAGCAAAGGACAAATTCTTTTCCCAGTGAGACAGACTGTGGCTGTGACCAATCAATGGGTTGAGAGTTGATTAACCCCTACCCCCACCAGTTGACCACCCCCTTTAGTCACACAAACACAAAACTTTACAAAGGACGTCCTTTGGGTGGCTGCTTGGAGCTTGCCAGTATGTGCACAAACATTTTACGCACACTAAATACTAATGTGTATGTATGCAGACATTCATGTGTGCTTGTAGGTCTTGTGTTTTGAATAGTGTATGCATTTGAATGAGTAGCAGCTATTGCAGAGTGTTTGTGTGTATAATGACGCCGTACTGAAACACAGAGAAGGGATGGTTATGTCTCCATGGTGATTGAGAGAGTCAGAGCAAGAAGCCAACAGGAAGTCAGAGTGTTCTACACACTATTGGGGCCTCTTCTGTTGTCATGACGCTGTGAACTGTTGTCATGGTAACATTGCTGATTGAGGCGGAATGCTGATGGAAAATGCATTGACTTGTTTCTTCAATAACAAGAAATCAGACAACATCCTCTGTAAGTGAGTTGTGATTTTTGAAATTGCACTTGCAATTTTTATTCTTTATTTATTCTGTGACTAGATGAGTTAGAGTTTAATTCGAAATCTATAAACAACATTTCCTTTCTCAGTCATTTAACTCAAATTCAAATGTACATGCTGAGACAGGAAATCCTACATTAAAAACATCTGATTCAAATCAATTAGCCTTAAAGGAAGATGTTTTTGTTTCTCTTTCATCTGCTTGTGCTTTTCTCTGTTCCTCTTCAGATGAAAACAGCAGTGAGCTTCAGGCTGGCTCTTCTCATGAAAGAGTGATCAATGCTTTCAGACGCAAATCTTTAAGATCTTTTTTTTTCCCCCTAAGAAGCTGCCGTATTAGTTTGCAGCTGTGCTCTGGTGCACTGCTACAGGATTACTAATCACACACGCTTACCGTACATGCACACACATACTGTGCAGCTTTTTCTCAATTTGTGCCGAGCAGATGGAAACGGTTATGTTACTGCTCTAACTAGGTAGACATTATCAGCTTTGTGCACAGACTACCAGTCCACAAGTAGCAGTTGAAGAGCTCTGAACACACGCATGTACCAACTGGCTCACTTCTTCCAGTCGTCTTTCTCCCTCCTGTGTATGTGTGTGGCCTAAATGTCATCTCACATCACACTTAGTGTATCCAGCTTTAATTAATCTTCTTTAATAACTGTGTTTCTACCGCCTTTATCAGAGGCATGAATGCGTATTTCTCTTTGTGTGATGACGTTGTGTGTGTCAGCATCTGTTTCTCTATTAACAGCTTCTTCATACTGTAGAATAGGCTCTACCTTTGGTTGGTCTTCATCTCAAAGCAAAAATTTGAGGTTGGCTTCCAGCAGAGCCTCTACAGCTCACAGCTCATCAGAAATATGTCAGCTCCAGGGTGAAATGTAGAGGAAACATGCCCATTCATAGCATTAACTCTGGGCTCTAACCCCAGATCTGGGTGTTTGAATTGAACTGGACTGGGAAAAAAAGGGAAAAAAGCAAGGCTTAAAAGCAAAATGCACTGAGTAAACAACATAAAATTTAGTGTAGTTAGTGCAAACATTCTTACTCCTATTCTAATCAGGTTTCCAAGCCCCTAGATTCTGCAGTGCAAACTTGAGAATGTTGTTACAACTTAAAATGTTAGAATGTTCGAAAAATTGTTTTCATGAAAAGAACAGAAAAAGAAATGGCAACCATACTGTGGAGATCTAGCAGAAGATTTACAATCTGTGTGTGTGTGTGGCTAAAGCTGAGCAGCGTTTTAAATATCAGAACAGTTTGGTTTTATTAGACGTTTTTGGAGCCAACGGTCTGTAGAGGACCATGCGATACCCCATCTGGCTGGACAGGACAGAGTGTTACCTTACACTGTATGTGTGTGCGCGCATATGTGTCCTTTTAAACCCCCCAGCTGTTCAGCTGTATTACCACCTCCAACACAGGGCCCCAAATTCTCACGGTCACCTCTTAACATGCACACACACTGCAAGAAACCTCAGATTCTGTTACACACATGCGCACATACGCACACACAGACACAGATTCCAGCAATAGACTTGTCTGATAAGGTTTTATATTGCAGCTTTAATGCAGTCGTGTCCCAGTGGAACAATGCTCTGTTTGTTTAGCACTCAGAGACAATATCCTCCATTTAATACGGAGCCTAATCTCATTAACTTCTAACCTGTGCTGCTGGACTTCACTGTTCGTTCATTCAGCACACGATGGCAGAGATGAATGTGGGACATCTTCCAGCATTAGCAGTGGGTCACAGAAAGATAATAAAGGCTACTAAAATGCCTCAGCTTACACTGAATATATATCTACATACATACATACATATACATATATGTGTCTGTGTGTGTGGGGGGGGTAATTAATTGGTAATTACATGGACTTTTTATTAAATGGGCAAATAATGGTGAGGTGAGCCACATCAGACACTGGCTAACAGAGTAAGATAAGGTGACAGAAGACCTGAGATGCTTGATGCAACAACAGTGAAGTGCACTAATTTAACCAGCTGACACTCACAGCTGAATGCTATATAAGCTATAGTCTGGTGCCCGCAGGCATGTGTCACTGTAAGAGGGAGCGAGTGTGTGTTGGTGACACTGAGGTCAAACAGGTGCCATATGTTGTGTGAAATGAGCTTCCTGTACTCAGTGGTTGGTAGTTGTGGCAGTTGTCATCATTTCACTAAGCAAAATCAGCTACTTTTGTTCATAGTTGAGTCCAGACACATAAGTGTTCATGTCTGTGAATAGCGATGTTGATTGTTCCCAACACCCCCATGACCCGTGAGGAAAAGTAGTTACAATGAAGGATCAATGTCATGTAGATTTTTTTTATATGCTAAACATGGAGTCTAGCAATGAGAAGCCATCATTTAATGCTTATTCAACATGCTGAAAAGTAAAATAAATAAATCTGTGAATACTTGTTTGCTTGTACTGTATGTTTAAGTATTCAGAATAAATCAGTATGTAGTGGTGTAAATGCAGCTGATACCAATTCCCTCATCTCAGGGATTCAGGCTAAATCAGCCCCAGGAGTCCTGTAATCCAAAACTGTACTATTCATTAGAGTTCAGCTGGGACTGGTTCACTTATTCCAACACTAATAACTCACAGTCAGCTTTAGTGAATCCTTCCTGCAGCATCTTCATCCCGAAAGGACATATACTGTACATGATAGATGTTGTTTGAAATTCCAACCAAAGACATGCCCCTACTGTGGGTTCACAAACTCCCATGTATGGCGATTGTACTGAACCTAGAAACTTTAGGACCAATCTCTGGGTGGTGATGAACTTAGTAAGTGAAACAGTCAACTCCTGGAATGAGCTGATGCTGAATTATGGCCTGTTGGGATGGTGAATGCACTTGCATCACTTTTTTTTCATGAAATAAAAATAATTTATTCTACAAGCCTCACATCTGATTGAGCTATACTGAGAAATGCTGTAGATTATTGGATATGTACAAGATTCACAATTAGATATTAAATTCTACAGTATAAGCTTAGAGTAATTAAAATTAAGTGCAGAATTTTGATACATTTTGATTTGTGTACAAAATAACTGGAAGCAAATTCCCAGTGAAATCCAGACAAAGCACACATGACTGGAACACTTACAGTGGTCAAACCTTAATATTTGCACAACAGCAGTTGTTTAAATTTTTGTTTTAATATTTATTAGGAAATGGCCATGATCTGCATATTACCACCCACCTAAATGACAATTGAAGATGACTGATGTTCAGTTGTGCGTTGTCTCATCGTGTTTTGCCCATATTATGTGTGTGCATACGATGAGTGGTGCTCTGTCGTAAATTATTCTCAGCGACTGGCACTTCAGTGCGAGTGAAGCTTATAGTGAGAGTATCAGGTGTCTGGCTCACACACACACACACACACACACACACCATCATTTGGCTTTTCATTCTACTTCATTATTCAGTTTCACTCACGCTAGCTTCACTCTTGCAAAAACATGGGGCATAGTTCAAACACTGCAGGGCTGAATGATTCTGATACAGATTCTTAGCTACAGTATCTGACGGTTTCAGGCATTTTAATGTGTCAGGGTGAACTACACCTTGGTTTGGAAATTATTTACCTGTTGACCTTTTTTGTGTGAGTGAAACACAGCCATAGAATGACTTGATGCTGTTGCTGTCACCTACACGTTTAGCGTCTGACCTTCCGGTAAATCTAGCAAAGTAGACAGAGTGCAGATGACTGGAATAATACAGGGATTCAGCTGTGAGCTTCATGCTTGGCTAGCCTGAATAACTGATGTCTCATCACCATCTACTCTACTAAAGCGGAATGAAGCTGTAAGTAAAGCTGAGCGCTACTGTCTCTTTGCTCTCAGCTTTTCGTCTATGCAGTGGCATGTTGTCGCCTTAATCCTCTGCTATTTACATGGAGCAATTCTTACCTGCATGACCCAAAATGTCCAATGGTGAATTGGAATGGAACATTTCAGCATAGTGAGTCAAGAACAGTAAGCAACAATAATAAAAGATGGCAATGCGTTATTTCACTATTTAATGGTCTGATCTCAAAAATCTAATAGAAACAACAGGTGATCTAGTGTGTGTGTGTGTGTGTGTGTGTATGTGTGTGTGGGGGGGCTGCGACAGTGTTGCTACAGGCAAATTAGATTAAAACCCTTCACAGTGTGATATTAATGAAGTCATCATTGAAGCCACAGCCACATTATTGACTGTAATCTTCATAGTTTTTTGTGGGATTTCAGTTTTTCTCTGGTTTGTTCATTTCTTCATATTCTGGTTTTCTGCAGTCATTTGGATTTAAATTTCCCTCTTTATGTTACATGGACACATAGGTAGAAATTAAGCTTAAGATCTTTTAGCATCTGTCTTTTGTGGGAGTATGGTAGAGAAATTAGTTTAATGAGTGTGAACAAGATTAATAATAGCCCCTTTGTGACTGCATCTGTATCTGCATTATTGAATGTTCGTACATTTAGCAGATGATACAGAAGATTTTTGTTTTCACTGCACTGCAACAACAAATAGCACAGGCAGACCTACTATGGGGATATGATGATAGTTGTCCGTGACCTAAATCTGACTCAGCACAGGGCTTTCATCTTCGTCGAGGACAGGTTTTTGGTCTCTCTGTGTGCAACAAAAGATCAAAAAATGGTGCTTTGATATATTCCACTTGAGTTTTATTTATTCATGTTGCTTTTATGCCACTTCCATTGGCAAAGATTTTTGTATTTTAATCTTATTCTGTGTGACTCCTGCTCTCTTGTCCTCTTATTCTCTGTGTCATCTTCTTGTTTATATCGTCTAACAGCCTGTCTGTGCCATACATGGATCCATTAAGCCTAATTTCTGTTTGCAAATACTTGAATGAGTATTGACTGTGCCTCTTTAACTTTGTTAAAACAGTTTCAGTTTTCACCAGAAATAAATGTCAATGTGTGGAATGTTACCTTTGGTCATGGTTTCAAACTAATAATGTGGCCTACATTGCCCAGCTAGCACCATGTCCACCAAACTACAAAGGGGTTCAAAATACTTGTACTGCCGATGTGTTATTATCTATATCTATATACTGTAAGTGTCATCTAACAACAGAAAAAAAAATAGGCAAAAGCACTAAACAGACACACAATGAATCCTCCAACTGTGACCTCTACTCTACCTGACTGAAAATTACAACTGCGACATAGATGTTTGTGCTGGGAAAGATCATGGTTAATGGTAATGTAGTCTCCCTCCTGCACTGTGTGAGGTAGTGAGATGTATTGTAATGACAAAGGATTAGCAGCAGTATGCTCTATGTGTGGGTGTCCAAAAGGTTCTTATTCTGTTTGTCAGAAAAGTGGATGCATTGCACACAAGTCATTTTTCATCACTGATAAAATGATAAACACTATGTGTGTACTGGCATCTGAAATTAAATACAAATGCAACAAAACCCAAAGCTTCAATCTCAAAGCAGAGACTGCAACAGGAATCTACTGTCACTTATCTAACGTCAGTGTCACATAACAGGCGGTCACAGTGTCTGTCAGTCTGGTCATTTGTCTGTGTTTGTTTATTTGTTTATAACCTTTCCTCCTCTCTTGTAGTTGTGGCAACGGAGCCGCTGGTCCGGGGCTTAAGGAAACTCCCTGAAGATATGGACTGGTCATACTCAGGTTTGTGTGACACTGTATATGTAACCTACATAATCAGTCTTCTTACAGTTGCTCAGTGGTCAACAACAGACCAAAGAGGTCCTCATCACAACATTTGTGTTACATGCAACTTTTTTAGATAATGTCCTGAAAATGCTAGAGAGTATCCTCTAGTAGTTAGTGACAGGTTTCTAGTTTTAATTAGAAAAACTCAGTCAATAATAAATTAATTCAAAATCGAAGCCGCTTTCATCAGCATAATCAATGTCAGCTCTGTCTGTGTCATATGAACTGTGGGAACTATGTAACAGTTTCAATGGGAGAGCCTTGATCTCCCTCAGACCATATGTTCAGATGGCCTCAGCTAACTCAGCACAGAGCCCCTGTTGAGCTAAGCTTCGATCAAAACAGAAACCCATAGTGGACACAGACAGACCATTATGGTCCTACAGTGGGAGCTTAGCTCCTTAATGGTCAGAGGGAATCAGGAGCGATCGGGCTCAAGAAGTTGGCAGGAGGATAAATGCAAAGCTATTAGAGTTATTAACCTGCACCACAGACGATTGCTGCTGATAAGTGACACATGATATATTGTGTCACATTGTGATTTATTACACTGCAGGCCAATGTGGCAAATCATTTTCCCAGAGGCAGTTTGCGTGACACATTCAAGCTCATTCAAGATAGTAAAACTGTCCCTAAGTCAGTAATGACTGTTATGTCAACTACAACAGTTACATCATTAAATGTACAGTACATTCAACCCAAACTCGGTGTCAAATCCAAAAGCATAATAGATGAAACAGGAATATTTCCTCACAAGTGGACTTGGACATGTGACTTGTGTGTCGCGATTCACACACACAAGCAGTGCTACTGGTTGAAATTGGTTTGTTTGACATGTTCCTGCTTGTTCCTGAAGCAGCATGAATGTCAGTGATGTGTATGTATTTTCATCTCGCAGGTAGTTTTCTCTCCTCTGTCAAATCTTTACAATAATTTTTAAAGCACACAAAACCTGTTTGTCACAGGGTTGTAGTTTCTTCTTTTCTTTTCTGAAGTAAGGAGAGATAAAGCAAATATTTTGTTTTCAAATGCTACTATCTTCTTTCCTTTTCTGTCTTTCTTCTCTCTCATCATACTATAAAATATGATGCACTTCTCATTTTTCTCTCCACTGGGTTTTAGAGTTCATCATTACAACTCAATGACAGTTAATCTGCATCCACTGTAACTTTAACCGTTTCTACAGTGTGTGTGCATGTTTGTCTATACAAGTTTGCTTTGTCTGACCAGCTCTGTTTTCTCGCCTTGTGCAGCCCACTGAGCCGTGAGTAAAAGCATTAACATGTGAAAGAAACACACTTCATTGTGAGGCACCGTGCACAGCTTTTTAGTTAGGTCAGAAGTAGGGGGGACAAAAAGGAGAAAAAGAAATGAAAGGGCGCAGGAGAGTGAGACAGAGAGGAGGAGAGTGGAGAACAGGACGGACAAGAGAAGGAGAGGGGACAGTTTGAAATGACACAAGTTAAAAATCACAATAAACCTTTCAAAGCTCCTTTATAGCCCATTTATATTTCATATTCTATATATTGATGATTAGGTATTTGTATGTATAATGTTGAACGTCTAATGCATCTCTCCGTTACAACCTTGTACCTCTTAAATGTAGGCAAACTAAGGGAACTTCAATCAGTGTGTTGATGTTTACATTTCAGCATTTCCTGTTGACAATATGACAGTATGTCATGTTTGGCTGCCAGTCCTACATTTATGGTCTGTGAGATTTCACTCCTGATTGTCTCTTTTGGCGACACTCATGGTTACTGTGGAAACAGCAAGTGCAGTTAAAAAATGTTTCCTGAAGACTGCCTCTAGCAAACACTCCTTTAAGCAGCTTCTTTGAAAAGAAGTTGTCTGTTTACAGCTGATGTGCATCATGCAGCAAACACTTCTAGCAGCTGCTCCTGTTTGCTGTTTATCTCTGCAATAGTAGGGTCTGAGTTGCAAAATGGGCCAGACTTCTTATGTTTTCATATGCTTTGAATGTGTTTTAGTTTGTTGATATAAATCCATCATGGCCATGCAGCATCCCAGTATAGATTAGTAATGAGAGTCAAAATCCACACATCTACAGCTGGTTATGCTTTATTTTGGGGCTTTAACTCAGTGTAAATTTAAATGCTGGTGGTTTTAAAAGGCTTGTAAAAGTGTTAACAATAAGCCTGCAGGTAAATTCTGTATGCCGTACGTGCTTGTGTTGGTGTCTCCTCATCCTCAGTGTTGTAATTGTCATTCTGCTCTAGTTTGTCTCCAGGGGGTCTATGGGATCCTTCTGCCTGGAAGACACCCCCAGGGCCCCATCTGTTATGTGTCTATGTAGACGTTTGTGTGAAACTGTTCCCTCTTCCAGGCAAATGCGATGCAGTATGTTTTCAAAGGGTAATCAACCGTCTTTACCACATGCACATACAGGACTAATAGTACGATTTTAGACCACCGCTGCTTATATGTGATGATAAGAATTTTAGGGGATTTTTTTTATTTTTTTGGGATTGACAGTCGGATTATGATTATAGACATTAACACACGGCTACAGTACGTCAAAGACTTTAATGAGTTATAAACCATCTGAGCAGATGAGATTTTAGATTACATTCCACATAGGCTCACATATACTGTAGAAACAGGATTCTGATGCCTTCTACTAGGGCGACAACGTTAGGAGGAAACATCACAAGGACATTTAATTAAAATGGAGAAATTACTTTTAAGTAGTTTATTTGTCGTTGTTCTTGTTTTTACCTATGTATTTTCTTTCCTCCTTCTCCTCTCTAAAGTTATTTCTCTCTGTTCTTGATCCAACTAAATCATAGCCAAGAGCTATACAAGCTTCAGTTCTCCTCTAGTCTGGGCATCACACGCATGCATGCATGTGCACACATACACACTCGTAAAGCTTTGAACATGAATACTTAAGCTTGGCCTCATAAGTTGTTAAAATTCTGTCAGACCGTTAAGTTTTAAGTGATCTTGCCTGAGAAGCAGGCTGTGACACGATGCGTACCAAAGGATATTAATGTTCTTATTGGTTTGTTAGATTATGCAGACGTTCTCGAAGAAACATTATGTGTAGTATCCACCTAACATTAGTCCGACAGCATCTACAGCATGAGTGGTTCTGTGATCATGTCTAACTGCAAAAGAATTCTTTATGTAAAATTCATACTCATCATGGCAGAGCATATTTGGGTCACTGTGAAAATGGGAACAGATTATAGTCATGAACCCACTGTTATTGAAACATTGTGTACAGTCCTACTGGTTTCAGGCCAGATACGTTTTCAAAAATGTCGAATACAGAAAATATTCCAGTTAGAGAATAAAATTCCTGTCAGTGGTGAATGACTAATTGTTTTATCATAACAACGCTAATGATTACTTAACATACTTTCATACTCCCACCGTGTCAGCGAGCTGTAGTCATTTGAAAGTCAGATCAGCCGGTCCTCATCCTTGTGGGTATGATACAGTTTGTTTTCATACGTATTTACTGAATTCTTTATTACAGATTATGTGCCTGAATAGATGACTAAACCTGCAGAAAATCACATTTTCAGATCTTAAATTATTGTAGAGTATGTTACCCTGTCACAAGCAGAAAACAATGAAAAATCTTTTCTAGCTTTTGATTATCTCATCTTTTCTGTGTACAGTACGTGTGTACGTACATTTACCCCTCACTATGTTCTCAACTGCTCTCTTATTCACCAAATTCTTTGGGCTGGCCTCCCTTCTGCTCCAGTTGTTGATCAGGCTGTGTGGCTGCTCCTGGAGCCTTGTGGGAGACATGAGTCAATGGTGCAGGGGTGTGTGTGAGTGTGTGTGGGTTTCCTTTATTCACAAATCCACCTCCTTTCCTTCCTTGCACCAGAATACAGCTGGGTTAATGAGTTCAGTGTGTATGGTTTCTGCACACTGGCAGCCTCAAACGTTAAACAAGGTAAACATGAACTGTCAGGTTAAATATAAAAATTCTGAATCCTGTTACTACACTCGGCATGCATATATTTTTTAACTGGACCAGTGCAATTTTAAGGCTGACTGATTAAACTGAGAAATCTACACTTTCTGTAAAGAGGTGTGGTGTCAGTGATTGAAACCTTTTATTGGAGCCGGAGCTCATATTCGTTTTTTACAGTATTATATGAATCATTCGGTACATCAGTATAAACAGTGAATCCCAGCCAGTGATAAATATTTAACTGAGTAGCTTCCATGCAGAGAGATTCCTGTCATGTCTCGCTCCAATATATTTTCATGTCCATGCGTCTAGACTGTGCTGTCAGAGATCACAAAAAGATCGCAGGGGGACACTCATTCATACTCAGGTTTTTTTTAATATTCTGACTGATGTTAGTGATATGACTGTCATTATCATACAGTAGGTCCCGCTGGATGAGTGGGGTGTGTGTGCACATACGTTGCTTTTCTCTACCATTCATAATAGATTAATTTAGCTGCTTAGATCTTGTCAGCATTAGGCTCAATCCTCTATCTTGGTGTGTGTGTGCGTGCCTATGAATGCATTCACAGACAACGATTCTCTTGAATAAAAAAGACTTGAATTCTCCATTCACACAAAGGAACAATTCTTATTTCTCAGCTCAGACATCTGCAAACCACTGCAAACTGAGAAACTCTATATCAAATGTAGAAGCAGCTTTTCCTGTATTGTCATGTGCTCTGACTGGAAACTCGTATAGGCTTTAGTCAGATGTTTTTATGTTGTAAAGCATAACTTGCACATTTTGATATGCTTCATGTAAAAATACTGTGTTCAGACATCTGATATAAATACCAGTACTATTAACTTCAACCATGGGTTTAAGCTATTCACCTGTTTATCTTGTACACAGTAATACAAAACCCCATTGTTGGTTAAACTAAACCAGAAGCTTTTTCGCTTTTAATATTTGATAACATATTCAGCTATTTTTGGCGGCAGTGATGCAAACAAGAGCAGACAGTCCCCCAAAAGTCAAGCCCTACATTATTCAATTTAATAACCCTGCATGTTTTCTGAACAGTTAGCTCACTCAGCAGTGCAGAACCTTTTCACTGAGGGTGAAATCAGCTGTGTGACTGTGTGTGTGTTTGTATTGTCCAAGGGAACCTAATTGGTGTAAAAGCGTGGGCAGTAGGAGAGAGACAGACATGACTGTGAGCCTGCACAAATCTGTACAGTATATTCTACCACTTTCATCCTCTTGTTTTGTTTTTGCCTCCTCTCCCCATCTTTACCCCTCCTGCCGCCTCTTGAATTTTCTCTTTAGTCTTTTCTTTGTCATCTCTCTGTGTCTTTTCTTACTCTTATCTTTGTGCCGTCTGCTGCTACAGTATACTTTAAAAGTAGTCTTTTTTTCCTCTTTGTCTCATGTGCTCTCTCCTCCTTTCTCATCTCACCTCTTCTCCCTTGAGAGCTGAAATGATGGGATTGTTACAGTAAAAGGGCAGCAGCAGCAGGTGTAAATGGTTTCTGTCCTGGCCACTTTAACAGCTGACTGTGCTTTTGACTACCGCAGACATTCTTAATAAAGTGTCTTGACATACAGTATATACTCATTACAACTCTTTGCACCTTCACTTTATATATGAATTCAATTTAATGATTTTATTCATAATGTGAAATTAGGCTTTTATTATCTTGATGATTTCACAAATAAACATGATTAATATTTCAGTATCTCGAAGACCTTGGACAGCTGATCACAAAGAATACAGAGTTTGAACCATTGTCTTTTTGTTCATGTTCAGATTCACAGAGAGTGAAAGTCTCCCTTATGAATTTGACAGAAATAGGAACACTGCCATCATTAGCAGACTTTATTTGTGGAATATAGTGGAAAAACCAAGTGGAACTCAGAGATAGGAAATGTAATTTCCATTTTTAATCATCATCACCTCCTTGACTAAATGCAAGTGAGTGAGTGTGCGTGTGTGCGTGTGTTTATGGATTTGAGCAAAAAGAGGAGAATCTTGCTTCAGGGATTCTTTTTATTCTTTTCTCCAGCCTGTCAGCTACTTGTTGCCATGGTAGCCTTATGTCAGAATAATAAATCGATGTATGTGTGTGTTTATATGTCTGTGTGTTATGATGTTGATGGATGAAACTCTGTGGATCAGATGTGGTCGGTGACACACTAACACTCTGCTGCTGCTTACTTGCAAAATATAGACAAAGAACAGTGTCCTCAGTTATGCTCATGCAGTATACATTCAGCTGCTTGCACAGTGACACCGCCTTCCATCATTTTCAAGTCAATGTATGATGTGTTTGATTCTATTTTACTAAGAAATTTCATTTCATTTCAGTGATTTTACAACCACTGAAGACACCTGGTTACCTGAAATCTGCAGATACATGCAGCAAATGGCTCATATTTATTGATTCTGTTCTTTGAACTAACTCAGACGCAACATGTCACAACCCACACTGTATAAATTAAATATTATATATTTTTTAAATGTCCCCAGACCACTGTGTCATGCTCTCAGTTTTTGTGATATTTGGATGGACTTGGTTTTAAAAATGAAGCAGGCAAAACACGCACGTATAAGCAGGAAATGGAGCATCTGAGCTTTAGCTGTATGCTGTGAGAGTGGGATTGTGGGACTGCTCTTCTAATTTATTTGTATGCAAGAGAACAAGTAATAAGTATAATAAGCATAAAATAATAGCATGTGATGTTGTCATTTTAATTTTTCACATCTCTTTCAAACAACCGACTGCATGTGACTGCTCACATACAGCACAGATATGTCATGTAAACAGCTGTAATTGCCAGATATTACTTCAATTTACCACAATCAATTTTCGGAGGATTGTGTGTTTATATTTTTATTTTATTATGAATCCAAAAGTATACCATATAGTGCGTTTAAAAAGCTCTCTATTTTACCCACACAACCAAGCAGATCCACAGATAACCAGGAATGCAAAGCCAATACTTGTTAAGTCATGTGTGACCAGTTACAGTTAAACCATCTGCTCTGACCTCATTAGACTCATTGTTGATGTGATGGTGCTGCACGTATGTTTAATTCTTACATCAACACAAGCCTAAATTCAGGTAGTGAGACACTGTGTCATTAAATAACACTCATGCGTACACGCATAAAAACACTGCATGCGTTTAAGATGAAGCACCAGTCATAAACATCTCATAAATAATCAATTCACTTACACTTATATTTTGAGGTAGCAGCATGTTGTGTTAAACGAATCTGGTAAGAATCACTGACACAGAAAAATGTCAGCTTGGTTTCTTTTTATGTGTCCTTGATTGGATTTTTAGACCTGCGTTTTTGACAAAATTTTGTCTGCCCTGATGCTCTTAGTATTGCTTTGAATTATTCATGTGAATAGCACATCCTCACAGTATACACCCACACACCAAGTTTAAACAGAATTCATGCTGCATTATATGATTCAGGCCTAAAGTACAGTATATCCATACACCTACTGCATGGTATCCATAAATGTTAACATAATCCTGTGCATGTACAGCACCAGACACGTGTGACCTGAGGCCAACCAGTCATGGCTGACCTACTGTTTGACCATCTGCCCTCATTACAGCTGTATTCCTCTCCTGTAACAGATGGCACTTTTTAAAGTGTACTGTGCAGGTACATCAAAGGCACTATGAAGCATTCCATCATCTATAAACCATGACTGCATTTAAAGGTTGGGGTAGTGAGTAGACTGCTTGATTGCGTTTGTCACAAAACATTAAGAGGGTCTGTGGTGGGAAAAGTGAATAAAGTTTTTCGTGACATACTTTCAGAGAGTTTGATATTTTCTTTTCACTCATTTGTCTGCCACGCTCTCGTCCACAGGAACCCAGAACCAGCATAACTGGGGAAAGAAGTATCCGTCCTGTAACAGCGCCAAACAGTCGCCCGTAGACATTGATGAAACGTTTACCCAGGTCCAGCTGCAGTTCCAAAACCTACAGCTGGAGGGTTGGGACAAACTGACGGCAGACTCCAGCACCATCCACAACAACGGGAAGACTGGTATGTCTGCACCTCACCTTTACGTACAGTACCTTAACTGCAAAGCTTGTTTTGAGACATAAATCTTAAACATGAGCTTAACCACTTAACTAATTTCAGTTATTTGTCTTGACAAACAGCAGTTTGATGCATCTTAAATCGCTATCAAGAACAACAAGACTAGGAGGGAAACTGTATGCAGTTCAATGTAGGAAAAGGTCGGATGTTGTAAAACACGTCTTTATGCCTGGATGTGGAGTAAAGCCTGACTTTAGTGACGCAGAAGCAAATTACAACTCAGAGCTTAATGAAAGGAGGAGAGAAGCAGGTAGGATTTATTGGAGAACGAGTCGAACAATAGAAAAGGAGCATGAGAGCAGGTAATTGAGAGAGAGAAGCACCCAGAGGGACAGTAGTACAGCGAGATCATGTGGAGATAGAAGGAAGATCAATGTCAAGAGGCAAAGATGAATCTGTGATTCAGAAAAGATTCAACAAAAGCGCAAGAGGAAGAGATGCATAGAAAGAGAAAAGAAAAGAAGTAAGTAAGGATGCTATGAGAAGATATCTGACCTGAAAGAAATGAAAAGCTGTCTTGAGTTATCAACATTCAGTCTTAATTTTGTGTTTGTGCATCTGCTATACGCACACATATATTAATGGTCCTTGAATTAATCTCTTTTGAAACACAAAAGCCTCCTATTGGAAAAACTAAGTCAGAAAGACCAAGTGACAAGTCTTTGAAACATGCTATTAACAGGTTTAAATCTCTTGAAGAGTCTCTTCATCCTTTCCAGCACAGTTAGGGTTACAGGAATGTGTAAACTTAATTGTGTGCATGTCTTGTAGTGGCCATTGATGTGGAAGGGGAGTTCTTTGTAAGTGGAGGAGGACTGAGCTCCAGGTTTCGTGTTGGAAGAATCACCTTTCACTGGGGTCGCTGCAACGCAACGTCAGATGGGTCTGAACACAGCCTGAATGGGATGAAATACCCTCTGGAGGTGAAAGACGTTCGAAGCCTTGAACACAGTCACTGTCTATGACTGAGTCAGAGCTCGGCTAACCCACATGTGTGTTGCTTATTCAGATGCAGATTTACTGTTACAATTCAGATGACTTTCAAAGCCTGGATGAGGCCATCAGGGAAGGAGGGAGGATTGCTGCTGTGGCTGTGCTCTTTGAGGTATCACGACTTGTTCCGATACTCCTCATATAAAACATAACCAAGACTAATATGACTGTATTATACGTTTTTTTTTTTTTTCTTGTCTGTAGATCAGCCTGGATAACAATGAGAACTTGATTCCTGTTACAGAGGCCATTAACACCGTGAGCAGGTTTGGTACGTCACTCATACATCTAACTTATACACTAACTGTGAGCCATCAATCAGTAAAAAATGAGAATGCAGCTGGGTGCACACCAGAACAATTAAATGGATCTGGGTTAACACAGCCTTTTCTGGCAAAGGTAACCATTCTATTGTAGTGCCTATGTGCCGCACTCACACACTAAGCTAATTATGGTATCCAAGAGAATGTTTGTGTCTAACCATCGTAACGCAGCAGATGGTGGTCTTCGAAAAGTCTGGCATCCAACAGGACAAATGAAGTAAATCTTTAACATTTACATTTTGGTTTTGTCATTATAATCTAAATAGCATCTGAAATTTAGTGCAACTAGATGCAAGAGCAATGTGGTGAAATGAATACAGTTTTTTGGAATGAAGATATCTGTAAAAACAGGAATTCAACTCATCATACTGTACAGCACTGTAGTAGAATTAACACCCAGTACATGGTGATGTTACAGTTTCAGACAGAAATCTATTGTTGTTTGTATCTTTATTTCTTGTGTCATATTACCATTGATTGGACCTCTCTTTTACCAGGTAAGAGCAGGTCAATGGAGGCTTTCACGTTGCGGTCCTTGCTGCCTAACAACACAGACAAATACTATATCTACAACGGCTCACTCACAGCGCCTCCGTGCTCTGAAATTGTGGAATGGATTGTCTTTAAACACACAGTGGCCATATCAGAAACACAGGTCAGTAGTAGATTTCCTTTTAAACATATGTTAACAGAGTAATATTTAGCTTAACTTAAGTCTTGGAATAAACTGAAACAGAACATTTGAAACTGTCTCATCTACTAGCTTTAGACAAAATAATTGTCTATGATATTCACTGAAAAAAAACAATCTAATTTTAAATGGACACATATGTTGCTAGACAGTAACCTCAATGCTGCCTGCAGTTGTGTTTGGTCACAGTTTGTGGCTGGTGGCAGGTCAGCTGTCTTTGACATGTGTGTAGACAGTAAAAACAAAACGTTCCACTGAAATGATGCAGTGTGACAACATTGAGTCAAGGAAATAGGGCTTTTGTGGCAGGATAATGTGTTAATAAAAAGGCCTGTCATGCAACAACAACACAAGATGACACTTTAAGGTTACTGCTTTTCCCAGCGAAAAACATCCACAAATCCTCTGAACAAATTGAGATTTATGGTTGAAATCACTTGTGTACTATACAGAGTGAATGAGGTCATACAAGGTTTTTGTGTATATTTTGCATGGGCAGATTTTTTTGTGTTGGTGTTGGCATGATTGTAACAGGGGGTGGCAAGACATGATATGGGCACATTGTACTGCAGCTAACCAAAAATAGAGCAGCGCTGTCTCTCCTCAGCCTCATGCACACACACACACTGTTGTTTTGTTCATTTTTCAGTTGCCATTTACTTTTGTTTAGCCTGTCTTCTGTCTTCTGTGTCTGCGAGCAGTTGGAGGTGTTTTGTGAGGTGATGACCATGGAGCAGGCTGGCTATGTGATGCTGACAGACTACTTGCAGAACAACTTCAGGGAGCAGCAGCAGCAGTTCATGGGTCAGGTGTTTGCATCGTACACCGGCGTGGAGGATGTCCTCACACCTAGTATGTCATCAAACAAACTCTCTCATTCAGTTAATTAGATACAAAAAGTGGTCAGTGCAGGGCAGATGCTGGAACACAGGCAACAGTAGGAAAAGATGTGTGTTTGTGAGTGTTCTTTCTGGTGTGTGTTCTTCTCAGTCATCACTACTCACTTATAGAAGATGGGATGTTGTGGTTATATACTGCTAGCTATACTAAAGTAGTAGCCTGAAAATGAGTTTTTAGGGTATTTTTTTAGGGTAGGACCAACTCTGTTCTCCAAGGTTAGCATCTTCTTTACCATCACGAGCACTGAAAGATATAATTCATGTGCAGAGGTGCGGAGGTTCAGTGCATCTGCTACTCTGACCACAGCCAATTCATTTTTCAGCATGTAATGTATTTTTGTCATGTTTTTTAAGATGTCATGTTATTTTCCTCATGTATTTGATTATAATTTCTCTCTACTGTCTAGATTTGGGTGACGAATTCTTCAAATTAATAAAAATTATTTTAACCAGTGTCTCTCTCTTTTTACCATCTGTAGCCTGTAGCTCGGAGCCAGAAAATGTTCAGGCTGATGCGCAGAACGACACAACCATTGTTGTGACGTGGGAGCGCCCTCGCGTAGTTTATGACACAACCATAGACTGGTATACAGTCACCTACCAGCGACTCCAAGGCCAAGACCAAACCAAGCAGGAATACAGGACAGACGGAGACCAGGACGTGGTATCACATCTCATCTTTTCACAACAATTCTTTGAATCTGCATGTAACTTTATCTAAGGTTGAAACCAAGGTCATAGGGCTAATTTAATAATGAAATTTGTGTTATTGCTGTACTGTTTGAATTTTGAAGGAAGTTTTAAAGCTGACATAACAAAAAGAAACCTAGAAGATGTCAAAAATAAGATGAACTCACTACAGCATGTGACTTTGCAGGGAGCCATAATCCATAGCCTGTTGTCCAACAGTAGCTATGTGGTTCAGGTGATAGCTGTTTGTACCAATGGACTCAGAGGACGATGGAGCGACCAGATTATAGTGGACATGCCATTAGAAGACCCTGGTATGAATACGAACATAAACTGTTATGTATTTTAACTGGTTTTATTCGTTCATTAGAATTCTAAGTCATTTTTATTATTTCTTTCCTCTCTTTAGAAAGTGATTTGGATCCTGACCCAGTCACAAAAAACTTTGATGTCAACAGGGAGGTAGGACACATTTTGTCTGAGGTTTCACCTGATACCTCTCTCAATGTCTTCTTTCATTTTACTGAATTACTTCATGGAGCTGAAGTATGATCTGCATTCAGTCACACTAGTGAACCAAATTATTATGTAAATTATTGTAATTATATCAGTAGAGGCTTGTCATTGAGTGTGTGCCAAGCGGTACAGTTCTTTTCCAGCAGCTACCATGTGTTTGTCACTGACACAACCAGTGCAGCCTCTCAGTTCTACATTCCAAAATAAATCCATCAACGACCATTGTGGCTTTGCAGCATAATTAAATTAACGTTGTTGTTACTTCTTCTTTTAAGTGTGTAGTCTTCATATACAGTATACAACCGAATCACTGTCACAGAGCTCCACTCAGAAGAACGTTCTTTTGTCTCCTGGTAGGTGTTGCCTAAAGCCAAGTGGGAAAAGCCCAAGATCCAAAATCAGGTGGATGTGTCTCCAGAAGACCACAGCCCAGTGGAGGAGGTCCCAGCAGAGCAGACCAGAGTTTACCAGAATCAGCCTTCACACAACCTGGACCAGCTGAGCGACCAAACCCACCTTCATCCAACCTCTAAGTCTGGCTCCACTGTTTTAGAGAAAACTCAGCTGAACCAGAATGTAAAAAAGAAATTGGGTCGAAACAGGACTAAACCTGATGATGTGAATCAGAACTGGATTGACGAGGACAGAAAGATGCCAAATCAGCAACCATTTACTGATGCAGGCTTTGATAGCAATGGTGCGATCTGGGTAACGGATGTAACTGAGCAGCCAGGCTTCCTGTTTCCAGTTGCTCGGACTACCACCCTGCCGACGACTCGCCGACATATCACAGAGGAGGCTTCGTTGTCAGTATTGTTTCAACAGGTGCGTTTTCTTTATTACACTGACGCTCACTTAGTGTTTTCCAAAGATTTCCTTCATGTTCTCATATTTTTTGGACCACAAACCCCGGGATGAGTCCTTTTTACTACTGTCTATTATATTTACAGTCTAAAGATTTCAGTCCACCAGACAAAGCTGGTGAAAGTGGTTTCCCATCTCCTCAGTCTGACCTCTACATGCCTCCTGTGGAGGACATTAAAGTCACAGATGTCTTCTATGAAGACACAGTCAACACTTCTCCACTGGAAAGCACCATCTCTGCTGCAACGGTGTCTGCTGCTTCTCTGGTGCCAGGTCAGAAAGAACCTTTTCTTTTTTGACAGTTTTCAGTCTGTATACCCAAAAACATCTTGAGTTGGTACTGCTACTCCAGCTTTTGGTGCCATGCCCAGAATTTGGCTTATACATGTTTAAATTGGGTGCTTTCCACATATGGGTTTAGGGGAGGCCGTCACTTTTATCAGATCTACACCAACACCACTGACGTGTGTTAACTTTTGATAGTTTCATTTTAGATTGCGTTGTACATTGCAACCTGGCAGATCATGTTATGCACCATGTACAGGTGATAGCGTGGATGAAGACTCCCTGCTGTCCAGCGATGTCCCTGTACACAAACCTCTGCCAGAAACCACTTTGACCTCCTCCACTCCCTCCTCCCTCTGGATCACTGCAAGGGCCGCAACAGCCAGCAACAGCCTTGCAGATTCAGTCTACAAAACATTCACCACCTCCTCTCTTCTCAGGGTGCTGATGCATACAACCCAGCCCATGTTCAACAGTAAGATGGAACAACCACCTTCTTTTCTAGATGTATTTACTGTAAAGCTTCTCTGAATGTAAAGGATTTACCCAACTACAGAACAGTACAAATGTGTGTTCTTTGGTTGTGGGTAGAGAAATGATAATTGTAGTGATTAGTTGCCTTTCTCATCTAATGTCCCACTGGTGTTCAGCTACAGTAATCACTCCTTTGCTCTGTGATCAAGGTGGCATTTTGTGTAGTGGCACAATATTGATAATGACAGTAATGGTGGCTGGTGGTGATGGTAATGATGATGGCTATAAAGAATAAGCTGATGCTGAAATGGTGAAAATCAGCAGCTTCCTTACTCTTTGAACTGTTTGAAAAAACTCTTCCTCAAACCTTTTAGCGTATTACTGCTCTGCATGAGGTCGTATTTTTCAGGGTTTGTTTAATCTTCACGCATCCGCTCTAGCTCAGTGATTAGCATCTACTTGGAGCCTGTCTGCTTTCCTTACCGTTGCTCAAGGGTGCACTCTGGTGGCATTTTTTAATTCTTTCCTTTTAAAATAATCCAAGTTCCTTTCAAGGTTTCTTCATTACTCTTCACCAAGTATCAAGTTATCTTGGTACTTGACATATATATGACTGGAAACACAACGTATAACTTCAAATACTTGGCTTCTCTTTTGATTTGACTTGTCTGAATTTCTTTCCTGCTGTCAACCTGTTCACAGTATGGTGAACAGTTTGCTTCTCCTCCATCTTTTTTTGCAATAGAGAAAACATTTTTAAAAGACACACTTGAGTGCTTTGGACTTTTACTTTGACTTCTCTTGCAGCAAATAAACCTTCATCCAGGTCAGAGTCCCCTGGCTTAAGAAACACACCCAGAGGAACGATCGTCTACCCTGCAAACACTGCAGTTTCAGCTAAAGATGATTTACTCAGTGCCACTCCTCAATCAGTCAACAGCTTTAATGAATTCAGCTATAGCAGCCATTCTCCTCTTTCTCCTGCCCTTCTTGAAGATCAGAAGACTGGCATTATCTTTCATCATACTGGCCTGTCCTCTAAAGACCAATCTCCAGCATCAGTTACTCAGGATTCTAACCATCATTCAAGTGCTTTCTCTTTTTCTTCATTGACTGGATTTGACTTGAGTACCAATACAGTGTTCGAAACAGTCGCTTTTAAAGCAACTATGCCAAATACTAATTCTGCGCATAGTGATGGTACGTTCCAAGATGATCTGAATACCTTAACATGGCTCAGAAAAAAAGAGGAACCCAGAACAGAGATTCATCAAGATGACCACAACTCAAGTACAGCCACCTCTTTTTTGGGTTCTACAATTTTGGATTTGTCTGACAAACCAATGGAGTTCAGTGGATCAGGCTCTGGCATTGATAGCAGTGGACTGAACCAGGACTTTGACGAAATGGCTACAGTCTGGACCCACCTTTTATTGACTTCGCTGGATAATACAGAGAAAGATACAGCTGCAGTTAAGATGGCCACTGAAACTGATAATGATAAAGATGGGTCAGACAGCACAGAAGGTGGGACCAACGACTGGAGGACAGAGGCAGAGAAAGTGATTCAGGAGAATGAAAGTGAGTTTAGTGGTGAGGGCAAAGAAAAGATAAGAGTACAAGACAGTGGGTGGACAGTGGATGGACAAATGGATGACGTGGTCCGACAGCTCAATAACACTGCAGGAGATGACACATGGAAAAAACTGGAGCTAGAGACTGATGGAGAAATTGTAACAGGAAAAACAAATTACATTGATATCAGTAGTGGAGCTGAAATTGAATCCAGTCTTAGAGGTTTTAGCTGGCCTGGGGACATGAGTGGTTCAGGAGAGGGAAGTGGAGAGAGAGAGGGGGAAGGTGCAGGAAAAGAAAAAATTGTCGGCGTTGCCAGAAAATACATTAAAGCAGTAACTGAAAGTGGAGTAAAAGAAGTTGGGACACTAGATGTTCTTACGCTGTCTGGAGATGAAGATAAAATTAAAGCAGACCTCCCCCTGTTTGGCAGTAGTGAAGAATATAAGTATGGTGAACGTGAAGGGGGTCTAAAATCAAGTCCTAACAGTTCAGTTGCTGGAGGTAACTCTAGTTTTGATGGCAACAGAGAGGATGACGACTATGGAAAAGGCAATTTAGGCGTTGAGAGTGATGACCTCATTGGAGAAGGTGAAAAACAGGAGAGTCATGCAGCAGTAACTGGACAAAGTGTGGACCGCTTGTTGTTTGATGCTGCCCGAAGTCCTGTACGGGGGAGTTTAGCTCCTGTCCTCAGACTGGCTGATGCTAACGAGGCAGTGGACAAGCAAAAGGAAGGTAAATGTTAAACCCTGTTTGTGTCTTTCTCAGCACTGCTTCTCTGTCACTCATCTTCAACCGCTTTCTCCTCACAAGGGTCGCGGCTTTGCTGGAGTTTATCCCAGCTGTCACTTGTGCGCGAGGTGGACACCCTGGACAGGGTCACACACAGACACCCTTTGGACAGTTTAGAGTCAAAAAAAGAATGTCTACGTAACTTTACCAGTCCACTAGGCTCCAGGTTAATTCAGGACCTTTCAGCTTCTTGGTTTGGTTTTATAGCCTATGACCTTGTTATGACTAAAATTCCAGAAAGGTATGAGAACATCTGATAACTGTATGCCACCTGTTGAGCACTGAACAGCAGACAGAAAACAGCAGTTAGTAGGAAAACATGCACTTTCCTCAGGAGGTGGTTGACTTGTGTTCGATCAGTATGAGTTTCTCAATAGAGATGCTGATCTGAAAGAGCAGGAAGCTAGGTGACCAATAAACAATACTAGTATGTTGCCCTTCTTTTTGCATCAGTAAAATAAAATAATTTAAGAATTACTTCTTGTGTCTTACTCTCTTTCTAACTTATTGAGCCTACTGTGTCTTTGTCTCTGTCAGAGGGCAGCAACAGCAGCCATGAGTCCCGGGTTGGGCTGGTTGGAGGTGTCGAGAGGGAGAAGCGAACAGTCATTCCCTTGGCTGTTGTCTCCACTCTCACCGTCCTCTGTCTGCTGGTACTGGTGGGCATTCTCATCTACTGGAGGTGCTGACACACAGACACGCACATGCATACGCACAATATCCGCCACATTAAGCTCACCTGTCACTTTATTTTTATTGGTTTGTGAACACAGAAACTGTTTCCAGGCTGCAAACTTCTACCCAGATGATGGTGTCTCACCAAAAGTCATATCTGCTCCATCTACACCACTGCTACTGGCCACAGGTACAGACATGCCCTTTTTCACAGGATTATCATTGCATTGTCAAATACTAACAGAATAATAATATTACCAGAATGCAAGCAAATGTTCCACCTTTGTTGCAGATGGTCATGAGCCGCTCACAGTGAAGCAGTTTGTGAAGCACGTCATGGAGCTCCACAACACCAACACTTTCTCGAAGGAGTTTGAGGTGCATACAATATATACAGTAACGAAGTAATGAGTAAAGGTATCCACGAGTCAAAAATGGTACCTGGACCACGTACTTGTGATTTACGTATTCAGTTCATAGCTCCCTAATGCTCTTCCATCCCAATTAACATCATGTTCTTTAGAAAAATGCATTTGGCACAGTTTTCCATGTACATGTACACCATTTTATGCAGCTCTCCTGTAGAAATTGGACTGTGAGGTTGGGCATTAATAATGTGTTACAGGGTATTTAATGACAACAGGATCCATTTAATTATTGGCAGGAAAAAATAGCTGTCAACAAAAGCTTGTATTCATTCCAAGCTATGCACTGGACTCCAGCCTCGGTAGAGTATTTGAGAGAGATGACATAAGATGAAGTAGAGCAGTAGAGATTGAAACTGGCTCTTTGAATGAAGCCGTCTCTCCGTTCCTCTTGAATCATTACAAAAATACATGCGTCTAATTTCCAGTTGGTGTCTATTTGACCACAGGGCACATGATCACCTGAGGTGACAGCAAAATACTTTTAATGTTGTGACCATATCTCCTGTGAATCTATCACAAAACAAAGGATTATTCCTGATTTATTCTTTTCATTCAGTCGTTATCTTACTCAAGTCTCTGTTGAGCAAGGGAGGAATGACTAACACTAAATGGTACAGAACATACAGACACCGATTAACAAGTCAAACTTTTACTTCTCGTGACTAAATATTGTGCACACAAACATTAGAAAGGCAAGTTTGAACTATGTGTCACTGGACTTGGACCAAGGTTTTTCAAACACTGTCGTGGAATATGTCGTGTTTTCGTGTTGAAGGCTGATTTAACAGTAAGAACATCTGCATGACATAACTCTCCTGAGTAACCCAGTCCTGCGTAACTGATCGATTCAACCTTTGTATTCTCCTGTTTTTGAACACAATTGCACCTTGTCTGCAGTAACAGCCTAGTAGCTAGAGACAAGCTGCACCATCATGCTAAACAGAGACAATGGGAATATCACTGCATTTCCCACCTAGTGCTTCCTCTGTGTGTATCTGAACCCCATGTTCCTGTACCTGCACTGACTCCTTGTCTGTCTGTGTGTTTGCCTGTCTGTCTGTCTGTGTGGCATCTTGTCCCCCCTTCCCACTCTCCTCTCACTGCCTCCACCACCATCGTCCTGCTTTCTACATCCTCACCACTCTCCATTAGATTGTCAAAGAGTCCTATGAGGTAAGAAACTACATGTGCAACAAAAAAACTAAAGACACTTTTTAGTGAATATAGACATTTTATAGCCCTGTGACGGCACTTGCAATTCCTCTTGTCTGTTGATGATGACCTTATAATTGTAAACTTAACGTAGATTTACAGTACAGGTATATATATTTATTTACACAGTTATAAGGGGTCATATACAGTAATGTCAGTGTCCTACATACAGAGGCAACACTTTGTCATTTATTCCTTTTTTGTTTTGTCTTTATCATAGATGTTTGACCATCATGATATGACAGCCACAGAGCTACATGTCCACATGAAGAACAGCCATGCTTGACTTTCACTTATGCATCTTACACTGTGTTGTGTTTCAGGAGGTGCAGGCATGTACAGTGGACATGGGCATCACTGCTGACAGCTCCAATCACCCTGACAACAAAAGCAAGAACCGATACATCAACATACTGGCATGTACGTTATTGCTCCGTGTGGTCATTGTTCAACGTTTAGATTTCATTTATGAAGCTGATGTTTTGTTTTTTTGTCTCACAGATGACCACAGCAGAGTGAAGCTCTTCAACAGTTTGGACAGAGATGGGAAATGTGGTGACTACATCAATGCTAACTTTGTTGATGTGAGTTCATTTTTGTTGTCGTTTAAAGTGTGTGATGTGTGTGGTCACATTATACCCAGGGATTTACTAATTAGCAGGTTCTTCTGCAGGGTTATGAGCGAACAAGGGCTTACATAGCAGCTCAAGGACCCCTCAGAGCAAGCAGGGAAGACTTCTGGAGGATGATCTGGCAACAGAACATTGGCATTATTGTCATGATCACCAACCTCAAGGAGAAAGGACGGGTAGGAGATCACTCAGCTACTGCCTTACCCAACATTTGAATCAGTTCAGTTTATTTATTTTCTTTCTATGTATGTGATTTTCCCAAATGAGTACTAAGCTTTCCTTTCAGGTTTGAGTTGTACAAGCCAAGCTTGGGCTTTTTTTCTTAAAGTCTTTTCTTACAATATACCAGCAACATATGCTCAACAATAAAATTGTATATAATACTGTAAGACTAAATATAGAGGTCATTGCAGCTATGTAGTCTGCTGTATTAGTACATGCCTTCAGTACAGTTTCTGTCTTTCTGCAGACAAAATGTGACCTGTACTGGCCAGAAGAGAACCAGGAGGAATATGGTCCGTACCAAGTGACCCTGAAAAGCAGCAAGAGCCTCGCTTACTATACACTGCGGACGTTTACTGTGAGAGATACAACGAATAAGGTAAAATGTCACAACAAGCAAAATTTCATCAGGTAGCTTACAAATGTAAATATGCACATATAGTATACACAGTGAGACTTAATTCATTCTCTGGTCCTCCAGGTGTCTCAGAAGAGAACTGAACACACAGTTCTCCATTATCATTACACTCAGTGGCCAGACATGGGCGTCCCAGAATACACTCTGCCTGTACTGTCCTTCATCAGAGCCTCCTCCCATGCCCGGACACAGGAGATGGGACCTGTCCTGGTTCACTGCAGGTACACCATCTGTGTGTGTGTCTGTGTGTGAACAGATTCCTCTCTGATATCAAAGGCAACAGAGCTGTCTTTTGCAGATGTCATATACTATATGATCTGTGTGTTGGACATGATATGTGTGTGTCACAGTGCTGGTGTAGGAAGGACAGGAACCTACATAGTGATAGACAGCATGCTGCAGCAGATCCAGGATCAAGGGACGGTGAATGTTCTTGGTTTTCTAAAACATGTCCGGACTCAGAGAAACTTCCTGGTTCAGACGGAGGTACTGACCTACACACACACACACACACACACACACACACACACACACACACACACACACACACACACACACACACACACACACACACACACACACACACATTGTATAGGTCTATTCAGTCTGCCTTTAGTGAGTGCACACTCTCTGTTTGTCTCCCACCTGCAGGAACAGTATGTGTTCATCCATGATGTTCTGGTGGAGGCCATCTTGAGCCGGGACACCTCTGTGACCTCTGATATTCTCCACAATTATGTGTCTAACCTCTTGACCCCTGGAGCGACAGGCAGGACACGCATGGATAAACAGTTTAAGGTATACAGCAGTAATTTCTGCTCCTCAAAGATTCAGCTGTTTCATTTCAGCAATTTAGGCTCCACTAGTTTTCATCATGTTGTTCTCATATATCTATACACATTGAATTTTTTTTACACAATATACTGACTCTTTTCCTGTAGTTGATCAGTCAGCGTCAGGCGAAGCATGCAGACTACAGCACTGCTTTAAAAGATGGCAATGCGGAGAGGAATAGAGCCAGAGCGCTGATGCCTGGTAAGCTAAAACACATTACTAATTTAAATATAGGACATGTGTGCAAAGACTCCGGACCCCTAGAGGATCCCAAAACTACAGTGTGCTTGTTGTTAGTGGAAATGTCATTAATTGTAATGTGTTTTATACTGAATACTCTGTTTTGTTTAGTGGAACGATCAAGAGTTTGTCTGACAGCAACAGAAGCAAACTCCACAGGTTACATCAACGCCTCCTACGTCATGGTAAAGCAACTGTGAAATGTGTATTTGTTGTCATTGTATTAAAAAGATGTTCTAGTAGTTTGATTCTGCGCATGTCCTTACAGGGACATCATCACAGTAAGGAGTTCATAGTGACTCAGACTCCTCTGAGCAGCACTGTGGCAGATTTCTGGAGAATGATCTGGGAACACAACACACATACTGTTGTCTGTCTGCCAGACACACACTGTCAGGTATCCGTTAAAGTCACCTCGTTTCCATTTATTTTAAAGCACATTATATTTTAACATTAATATTTATAGGCTATGGGTGGCCGGTCATCTGCCTCGATTAGCTGTGGGTCAAAAAGTCATTCCTCACAACAATAATATCTGAATAAAATGTGTCCACATAAGGCAATAAAGACACACGTACACATAGACGTAGCTTGTGTACTCTAATCTCCCTGTGTTTTCATGTTTATCTCAGAGTGAAGAGGGCGTGTGTGGTGTCTACTGGTCCATTAAAGAGCAGCCACTGATATGTGAGGGTTTCACTGTGTCGTACTCTGCAGAAGAACATGTGTGTCTGTCCAGTGAAGAGAAGCTTTTGGTGCAAAGCTTTACTGTAACATCTCCACAGGTAATGTACAGAATCTGTTTTACATGTACTGTGAACTGCATTTAAAGACATTTTAATCGCTTCTTCTGCTTGTCTGGCTCCATCTAGAATGATTCGGTGTTGGAGGTGCGTCAGTACAGTGCCACCTGCTGGCCAAACCCAGACAGTCCCATCAGGAACAGTTTTGATCTCGTCAACATAGTCAGAGAGCACAGCAGACAAACAGGTGGACCTACAGTCATACATGATCCGTGAGTACAAAACAGGACAGGATCACTCCCACATTTGATGATTTCTCTGTTAAGGAAGGGACATTTTCTAAACGGGTCCACTTCGGTTCACTGTATCCGTTGGTGTCTGTGTGTGTAGGTTGGGAGGTGCTACATCAGGGCTGTTCTGTGCTCTCGCCACCCTGTCCAGTCAGTTGGAGGAGGAGGGAGCTGTAGACATCTACCAAGTGGCACGGATGACCAACCTCATGAGACCTGGCGTATTTAATGATGTAGTAAGCATTGGAACGTACACAAATAGTTTATGCTCCCATTTTTTGGTTTTACCACTATGAGGTCAATATGAGTAATAAGGTCAGTAACATGGCCTCAGGCAATAGGTAATAATGTGGCAGGTGCTGCCATAAAGCAGTGTTTTGTCTCACACAGGAGCAGTACCAGTATCTCTACCGTGGTGTGCTGAGCCTGGTGAGCAGTCAGGAGGACCAGAAAGCCCTGCAGAGTCCAGAAACTAACGGATCTGTACCTCTGGGACAAAACAACATCACAGAGAGCCTGGAGTCACTCATGTAGATGCATAAGAGTACTTAAAAAACCCTAGAGGAAAAGACACATTTAACATGGCATGCAGTAAAGGCATCATACAAGATTATACACCAACATAGTCTACCGAGTATGATGATGCTTTAATCATTATTTAAAGTCTAAAATAAAAATTAACAATCCTTCATACTCCATTCAAATGTTAACCTCTAGTTGGTGCAGAACTAATCACCCAGTCAAGGACTGGGTGATCACACAACATGTTAGCACTGCAGACAGAGCCACTGTACAGAATCTAGGCACTATGACTTTTACTTTAAAACAGAAAAATGCATCACCTTTTAATCAGACATCCTTTATAAGGAGTTACTGAGGGTCATTCATAACATTATTGATGCTTCATGAATAACAGACTATTAATAAAAGCCATCCAGGCTGTATATATACAGTATATACACTGTAGAAAAGGGCTAAATACCATCTGAATCCATTGAGTAACATCTTAAAATCTGCAGACTTGCTCATTAATGACATTGTGACAACCTGTCTGACAGCTGAATTACAAAGAATTAGTGAACTATTTCTTATTTTTAAAGCCATTAGCCACTAAGTAAAAGCAGTTTAGTTATTAAAGGTTTGTACAAAAATAAAACACTTCAATGTCCTTTTAGCAAAATCCTGCAAACTATGTATGGCCCTGTTCGGTGAAGAGCCTGAAGCCACAGAAGAGGAAGAGTGAATAAATATGAAACACATAGACGAACGTTTGGCTTGCAAATATTGACTAGGAGGAGTTTTTTAATTTCACTAACAGGCCTTCCTTAAATTCATTATGTCTCTTAATCTTTCTTACATCTTTACTAAGTCTTATTTAGTCTTTACTACCCACTGCTCATAATTTTTGTTTTTGTGTTCTTTAGTTTTAAGACTAAAAATATTTAAAATACACAAAGCAAGGTTTAGGAAAATATAAACAGACCTGTTAAAGAAATGAAAGAACTGCAACACATTACCTTTTAATCAGCACCTGCCTTTCTTAAAACATTTTATGCACAGCAGGTTCCTAATTAGAATAATGCTTTTATTAACCAAAATCTCTAAGGCCTCACTAGTGACAGTAAGAGACTGCTGGGTGTTTACTGTGGGTTATTTTTCTGTTTATGTGTTGTTGCCACTGGTTCCATGGTCTCTGGTACCCTGTGGTACCCTGTGCCTTTTGTAATTCATGTAGTACATGTACTTTGAACCTGTTTTATACAGCTGTGTGACTAATATGCCAAAATAATGATGTGTGATTTGTATCTATTTTCATAAATCACATCACTGTGTCATTGTATTTGTTAATTCTGTTCCTAAAATCCAGACAGGAAAGGAAAAACAACATGTTTAATATGAGAATTTAAAGTGCTATTCCTCCATAACCCATGTTTTAGACAGTGTATGTGGCTGCATGGACTCCAACAGCAGCCAGTTTTCATAGTGGAGAGAAAATATCACTGCCACTCAAACCAGTCTCATAGCAGACAAATCAGTGTGGGAGAGTTCATAAATAGGAGAGGAAAGGAAGTACCGGAGCTGAACTTACTGTTATTTGAGAGAATTTCCATTGTGATTAACATTTGCAAGAAAAACCTAGAAGCTGAACTTGACGCTTTGTATTGCATCTCTGTGCCACTTGCTATGACTGTTTTCACCACTGATTCATTATGTCAGACACAATTATTCCACCTCTAATTCACTTTATCAGCGTTGAAGCTTGTCTGGCATGGGATGTCAAATGGCTCAAATCACAGCAGCAGCATCTGCAGTTAAACTAGATTTATTCAAACCAGATCTGCCATGTCTCAAATATCCCTGAATACATTGAAAGGCCAAATTACTGTATGTTTATACTGTATCTCTATATATTTTCTATTTTACTATAAAAATGAGATTTTGTAGTCATTTACACATATACAGTGAATAACTGTGAGGATTCTATTTGATAATTGTAGCCTGGAAATGTTGTGTTCATAGATGTAATTAAATGGTTTGTCTTCATGTTCCTGACTCCAGTAGCAGCGTAATGTCTACATCATTATCTCCAGCTATAAACTGGTACAATGTGCAAATCGCAACAGGCTGAAGCAACAAGATTAAAGATTTTGCTTTGTTTCAAACCCTGACTCTGACTTAAATCTGTCTTCTTTATTGTAGGTGTCATATTCTCAGAGCAAGCAGAAGAAGCAGTCTCCGTTGAATTTGATTTAGTCTGGTAGGGAATATTGCTGTTCTTTGTATTAGACTCTAACTTGGTTTGGCTCTAAAAAGAAAAACACAGGACAATAATTTTTCTTATTATTATACATGTATTTGCATTGTCTCCCCTGATTGCTTTGTACATGATGCAATAGGCAAACATGAGTCAAGTAATTAAAGCACAACTATGAAGATCAAAATCACCAAAAATATATATTTCTGTATTATCTTATTAATCTGTCATTACAATATACTGTAGCAGTCACATAAGATAAAGTGTATATAGTGCATTAAGAATGAACCTTGTCATGCAGTAAGTAAATTTCCTGGGAGTATTTCTAAAAATTGAGCCTTGAAGTTTAGTAGAAACACCTTCAACCAATCTTGTTAACTTTTTACTTACATCAAAAAGTTTTTTTTTACGTAAGTCAGTATGTGAGGTGATAACGTGCTTTTATTGTAATATGTGTCTTTTATGCACCTGGACTTGCTTTTCCTGCATATTTTATTTGCAATACAATATTTAAAAATGACCATGAATTTTAGATAACATTACTTTAAGCGTGGGGTACGTACCCCCCTGTAGACATGCAACCTGGACACAAGGAAAATATTTGTTTCAGTTTTGACCACATATCCAAACATCCATTAGAAATACATCAGAAAACCTTTTGCTGCAGCTGTTGAACTATTGGATGACAGGTAAAGAGAGCATTTATACGCTCCAAAGGCTTTTTCACCATTTGTATCCTCTGTCACAAAATGTTTAAAATTAAAGAACAGGGTTTTAAACTTCAACTTCAGGGACATGTTAACCTATAGGTGAGCTATGATTCCCTTCCATAGGCTGCATCAGTATGAATCCTCATCAGGCTTCCCCTTATTTATGTGTCTTTGGTTATACAGTACGTTGGTTATGTATATGTTGCCATGGCACACAGGGATATTAGAATCTAAAGCAATAGCATATTGTCACAGCATGTTTTGTAATAATACTCCTCCAATAAAAATATTCAAAGTATGTGGTATCTGTACCACAAGGGCTTAATTACTGTAGCAAGCATTGCTAGCAATTTATAATTTATTTTCTTTTTCCTAAATAAAAACATAGCAAACCTAAAGGATTCTCTTCATAAATTGTGTCCTAGTTTTAAGATGAGTGGTGCAAAGAAATTACATAATAAATTACAAGAAAGCATAGTGAAAACATGGCGTGTTGTGCAATACAGATGCAAAGGCAAGTACCGGAATACAGGCAAAAAATAGTTTATATACTGTATATATTTCTTACTTTATAGTAGATGTCTAAGCCTCAAATGCTACAGCACCACAACCTCGACCTTTTTCAATCTTATAGTATGAAACTGGTCATATTGCTTTCAGATACGCATAGAAAGGGACGCCAAAGATAAAAAACCCACTGATCTGCTTTTTAAATGTTACTTGGAAAACTGCCCTCTATGGATGGAGGCGCTGAATTGCTCCGTGTGTATACAAAAAGCAAGCAATGCTGTTTAACTGGGAAAAGCTTTGAGAAATTTTAGGCGACTGAATCAAATCCTCACACTGGGAAGTTAAAACAAGCCATGTAACTAAATATTGCATTACAGCAAAATATTACATTAGAAATCGTTCAACTTTCCTCATCCATCAGTTGGCCGAGTTTTCATCTGTAGTCTTAATTTCCCTGACAACCCTGTTGGGCAAAAAACAGAGGTTATAGAGCAGTACATGAAGGCGGTGAAGGCGTGCATGGGAGCGTGTATGTGCCTTGTCCTTACGGAATTTGTTCGTTTCCGTTTCCAGCAGTCTGGGTTGAGTCTTTTCTGTTCATCTGCAAGAGCTTTGGCCTGCAGGGTGAACACTCGCCGCTCCTCGCTTCGCATTTTCTTCCACCTCTCACCAAGCAGGACGCTGATCGCTCTACATAAAAAGATCACACAAATGAGTGTAACTGGCTAACAATCCAGAGTTAGAATGCGTGTTACAAACAGCACCTGTACCTGTTATCTTTGCCTGGGTACATCTGGGTGTACTCCACCCTGAACTTCTTGGCAAATAGCATGAAGGCGTTCATAGGTCGTTTGCACTTATTGGCCGTGGCATTAGTACTTCCTGGTGTGCTGTCATGCTGGGCTTTGGTTGGTTTTCGATAAGAAGAGTGAGAATGGCTGGAACTGTGCGCCTCTGTGGATTAAAAAAAAATAATAATAATTTACTGGGCAACTTCTGTTCCTAAAAATGTCTATTAATGTTTCTGAAAATATGCTTTGTTTATTTTTTTAAATGAGGATTTTATGTCCTGACTGATCATTTGGTGAGGTGCTGGTAAGGCTGATGACAAAACCAAGCAGTTTGTTTTTCAGTCTACTTCCATAAATGTAAAGCCATGCTAAACTGATGTTGTACATATAAACCAGACAGATATCACAGTGGTACTGAGATTAAGAAAATGTTTTCTATTTCTGTTGTACTTTAAGTCAAAAGCTGTACTTTACCATCATTGTTTAATCAGTAATACAAATTTCGAGGTAAATTCAGAATATATCAAGAGCAGTACTCTGTAGCGTGTCTCGCTCTGGAGAAATAGCTCCACTGCTGGACTGGGAGGCGTGCCGCCGCCTGGCCATACTACTCAAGACGTAAACTGCAGACGAGTCCAGAGGAGTGAAATCATAACTGAGGAACACACAAGAAAAAAAATCTAGTGTTTCACACACAAGCCAGTTCGTATTGAAATGGACATGTTTCTGGAATCATTACTTATTGTGTCATTTTGTGCCTATTTACCTCAGGAATGTGTCAAAGACCCCTGAGTCATCTGAGTGTTTGGCATCTCTGTGTCCTGGAGGAAGACACACATCCCCTACATCCATTTCAGAGCATGGTATCCCAAAATGCACCACGGTCAAGCTCGGGTAAAATGATGACCATCCTGACAAGAATAAATATGCTTGTGAAGCATTAACATTGTTTAAACAGTCACAATGTTTTGTCACCAGCTGTGCTACCTTTGTTTTTGACGTAGAAAGGATGGTCTAGCTGACATTGAGCAGTCATTGGGGCGTGTCCGAATGCCCCAGGGTCAAAGTTTAGTTGTAGAACAGCCTGACCAGATGACACAATCTCTGAATGCTTCATCAACCTCAGACCCTCAGAGCCATACATCTGTAAAGACCAATGAGCTCTATGAAGTGCTATTTTTGGATACTGTGTATTGCTAGACTGACAAATGCAGTTGAGATGAGCTGTCTGTTTTCTGAGATGTGAAATGAGGTACTAAGGTGGCAGACAAGGTTCCCGAGTGAAGCACCTTCAGAGATCTGAATCGCCCGTCATCACCAGAGTCTTCCTCAGAAGAGTCCAGGTCCTCAACATCCTGCCACTCCACGTTAGAGCCACTGTGAAAACGCAGATGAGTACCTGATGGCAGACAAAAGCAGCTCTTTACATTTATGACATTCATAAAAAAACAGATAACATGATATAAAAAATTTCAAACTAAAGTTGAAAAAAATATATTTTTAGTGTACTGTCTGTGTGTGTCTACCTTTGAGAAAACAGTGCCAGGCTGTAGGAGGCCACGAGAAGCTCCAACCCATGTCTTCGTCATCAGACAAAGATGATCTGGTCGACACTGCAGAGCCACATTCACTGCTCGTCTGTGGAGACAGGAAGGAGAAGCATCATCAAGACTTGGTTTCCTTAAGATCTGTTGCAGAGTTAAAGCAGGTAAATTAAGGCTCCACCTTGCTGTGTCGGCGCTGCCTGTCACGACCTCGGGGGGGTGACGGCTTGCTGCCGGGAATCAGAGGAGGAGGCCGAGCATAGGAATGTAGATCGCTGCTGGCTGTTGTGATGCAAACTGAAGAAGAGCTAAAAATAACAGAGGGATGTAAGTGTGTTTGGTTTGGAAGGACCTGACTCAATATTCTATTCCTGCTAATTCACTATTTACACCCTTAACATTCACGTTTCTTTGATGAATGGCATAATAAAAGCACCTACCTGCTGCCAGGACTGGTCTGTAGCAGGGGACTCTGAGGTCCAGTGGCGATGTGAGCAAGCTGTGTCAGCCAGTGTGTGTCAGGAACCTGCAGGCTATGTGTTTCTGTGTTAGCATGTCGCTCCTGATGTGATACGCCCACCTCCACCTGGTAAATCGGTGTAGCTATTGGCTCTAACTCCTCCTGAACCTCCTGTAGATCTGGGAGGTCATCTAGGAGGAGAAAACAAACACAACTATAAAGTTTGATTCAGATGCTTTAATGTACCTTTAAAAAAAATCAGCCCACAGGCAGTTGGGTTATTATTTCTACGTCAACAACATACACCTGGTGTATACTCTTATGTACCATATTCCATGTAGCTGTCACTGGTGGGGAAGTCAGGTGAAGACAGGAAGTGCTCTTCACAGCTGAGCAGCTCATGGGACTGATCTGCATCCACCATCACTCCTGAAAGAGAAAATACCCTTCCTAATGCAATTTTATACATTATATTTGATATTCCTGTGTTCTTCATAATGCACCAAGTTTACTGATTACGTTCAGTTCACTCTGTGTCTGTGGCTCTGCTTCATAGTTTAATGAAAATATGACACCTTCATTTTTGACCTAAGTCTTAAAACTACATGTTTGGATGTGAAGCTGCTGTTTTGTAGTAGCCCAATTGGTTTGCAGTTACCTGTGTTTTCAGATTCAAAAGCGTCGTGATGCTTGGTGTCACCGGACAGGATGCCTGGGGTCACCACCTCCCACACCATGGTGTCCACAGTCACTGAGATAAGGATTTATGGGTGTCAGTACTCATTAACTGTACACCATAGTCCCCACAGGTTAGTCACCTATCAACACACGCACAGAAACACAATCCTTCACTGAGAGGTGATGTACAGGTTGTGAAAATGATTTTTAACTTGAGTGCAATGTTATATAAACGTCTGTATATAATAATATAAACTATCACAAACAATGCGTTCCAAACATATATGTAACATGTTTCAGTTTAATCTGTTTCACAATATTCTCATCATGTGACTCACTCTTGTTTATAAACTTTGACTGATTCTGTGCGCATGCGCAAAACAACCCATTCATTCAGTACTAAGCAGAGCAGATATGAAAGGTTTGAAGTAGTTAGAAATAGAGTAAAAAGCGAAACTACCCATCCACAACAAGCTGTGAACCTTTGTGATACTATCAGATACTATTATTTTCAGCTGGTGTGTACGCCTCGTAAAACTTCAGACTACGCAGAGTCATTTGTTGTCACGAAACAAAAGTGTCGTTCAAATACTGACGTAATGTCAACGAAACCGAGCAAACCCTTCATCGTATGTGTTACAGCAGCTAAATCAGCCAAGTTAGTGATAATCGAACTGTGACAATACGATTAAACGCATTAAAAAGGTCGAATGATCCTGTTACGCCAAGTTAGTTACAACAAAACAACTAACGTCAACAAAGAAGGTTTACGGAGCGATCCGCGAAATTTACGACAAAAAAATAAACCGTGTCAACTTCACATTATTACTTGTGTACAGCTTTAAACGACTAATAAATCAAAATAAACAATCACTTGTCAAATTCGGCGCTTTTAAACCAATAAATTATTTCAATGAACTTTCCTTAACTCACCAAAACAGTCGCCTTGTACGGGAAGGAGGGGGGGGGGGTGCTGTAAACACAGTTTCATCATCATTTCTATTGGCCAGGCCTGGTGTCAATCTTCAGAGTTTCTCGTCTTGATTGGTTCGCTCAGTTCACATTGCTTTAAAGTCGAGTTAAGATAGTTGTTTATTGAACAGTGAAGAAAATTGTTACCGCAACTACAAACAATTAGTAAGGTGCGAAAGAATGAAAGTGAGCAAAGAAAATAATAATAAAATTAAAATTTACAATTTTTACAAATAGATTTTACTCATTATCATCGCTACAACTAAAGAACACTGTGTCCTTTAAGTCACTCTAGAGAGTTGACGCTAAACTGTGACGACTCGTGTTAATTAAATTAAATTAAATAAGATGCGTATAGTAATGTACACATTGCAATAATCTGCTCACGTAGTAATGTGGCACTACAGAGTAATAGCAAAGTTACTGTACACCTACAGTGTTCAAGCATTTTTGTATCATATGTCATTGAATAGATTTTATGAAGCGATGATGAAAACATAATATCGCTAGTATAATTATGTATACAAGAAACATAACGCGATGCAGGTTGTTGACATTTTCAACAATTTTGCCTTCATCATAGCACAGTTTGTTCAGTGCGCTTACAGGAGTTTTGAACTACCGATGTATTAAATGTTCAGATCGTTATTAGTTTGAATATTTCACAGAGAATATTTCTCCAGCGAGACAATAATCAAAATTTAGACGATGGTGTACTGTATGTAAATTCATGACTTTATTGCCTTTCAGCGTTCGCGTTGCGGAACTGCATCCGGGAGGGACAAGTCAAGTATGACATGATTACGCTGTGACACTTCCTGTCCAATCCTTTGAACAAAATGTGGGTACAGTGCTAAATCGCAACGACTGGGTGGTCTTTGTTGTATTTTAAATCCGATTTTTAGCAAGAACACATTCGCTTCTTTAATATCACTAAACAAACCTTAACACATTTCACTTTAGGTTCTCGACCTGTTTCTCGTGCGCCATTGTGGTGTTTTATTTTGAGGACATACCGGAAGTTGTGTCCGTATTCCAACTAGAAAAAGTTACCCGGTGAACTTGACAGGCTTGGGCTGAAGCGCAGCATTTCCTCAACCCAGGCGTTGCTCTCGGGTTGAAAGTAGTTATTACTCCCGCTATTTGGCCTCTTCATGTAGCACAAATGCCGAAACCTTCGCCTAAAGCTCCGGGTTTTGTTGCCTGCTTCGTCTGCGTTCATTGGTGAGTCCTAACACTGGTTTAATGCGTTTTTGTTGAACAAACCTGACGCCTCTCCCTGTCATATTATTGCAGCTGTACCGTTACATGTACTGTACCACAGAATAAACGGGCGTCTTCACAATTATTTTATTTAGTCATCATAGTTTTGTCAACTTCATCTTGAAACGCCTGAATGATGTAATAACTTGTGTGTGTTGATGGCAGCGTCGTCAAACAGCACACTGTCAAGTCTGTGTAGGCTGAGTTTCATCCATGCTGGGGCGACGTTTGCTTCCTGCTTTGAAAACTTCCTCTACTGCTGTGGAAGAAACAGATCAAGAGTGTTTATCAAGAAATAAAGAAGTACATTAATGGCTTTTATATGGTTATAGCGGTTTTATACGTTTCAGTAACTGAATTGGCACAATTATTTTATTTAAAATCCAAAACAGTGGAATAAAGTAGTGGAGTGGAAAGATGCTCAGGTGAAACCTAAAGTGTTTTTGCAGATTTTTTCCTATTATATTTATAGTGTAGTTAAAATGATTTGGCTCGTCCAGGAATGAGGAACTATCTGAACAAAATCTTATTTAACCTTTTAAACAGCAGGATGTAGTAGTTTCATTTCTTAGTCAGACATACAGCACTATTGTAATCCATCTATGTATTATTAATTATATGCAAGCAAGAAAGTAATAATGACACTTATTGCCAATAAAGTCAAGTTTTATATCTACACTTTTCTAAATAAACAAATGTCTCTGCCTATCTCAGTATTTATGTGTTTTGGCTATTTGCTTATCAACTTATGTTCTTCCCATGTGTTCTCTCACCCTCCCAAGCTAGGCGATGGACAGGCGGCAGATCCATGTGAGTGACGAAGAGCCTGTCCCACGCGAAGACATCCGGAGAAGGAGAAGAAAGAAGGCAATCACCTCGTCCTCCAGCACCTCCATGGATCAGATCACAGTTGAGTTTGTCCTCCCCACTGCCACGTGGGGCAGCAACCCTGACAGTCTGCAGCTGGAGGTGGCTGGAAACTGGACTGTGGAACAGGTTGCTGAACTTACTGATTTCTGAAAGAACTTCGTCATATTATTTTATGTAGTGGTTTAGTGGGGCTCAGAGGAGCTTCAAACATATTACAGTGATTCAGTATAATGAATTCTACACTTACTTTGTCGCCTAGGTGAAGGCTCAGGTGTGGCTGAAGGCGGTGACTTCGAATCTCTGTCCTGATTTCTACCAGCGATTTTGTCCTGATTACTGTATCCTGCTGTACCAGAAGAAAGGGAACCTGTGTGAGATCTATGACAAGCACCAGGTCTTCCAGACACTTGACTGCATTCGCTACTGGAGAGGTATTCAAACTGTTACTATTAGCACTGTGAGTTAAAAACACAGGTATTGACATGTACTAATGTCATGACCGTTGTGCTTTTAAAGCCTTGAAAAAAGATGTGGGGAAGATCCAGATGGTGCCCCGTCCGCAGCCTTCAGAGGACTCCCAGCACTACCAGCGCTACCTAAACTACCTGATTGGCTATGATGTCACTGACGTCAGCAACGTGCATGACGACGAGCTGGAATTCACCCGCAGGAAATTGCTAACTCCACGGCGCATTGAGTTGTGTGACCGTGACCCCAAACTCTACTCTATGGACCCCTGGGTGACCTGCAAGCCTGTGCCTGAGCACCTGCTCAGCAAGGTGTGTGACCATTTCTCTGCTGTTGCAGTGGATTGGATATAATTGAAACTTTTAATGTTTTGTTTCATTCTTTTCACCTTTTTCCATTCCTTCTTCTTGCAGGTCACTAATGGACACATACTTGTGGTGATCCACATGAGCACGGCCAGCCAAACCATCAAGGTCTCCATTGACGACACACCAGCTCAGGTGGACAAATGTATAAATTTACATGCATGACAAATTACTGTTGCACCATTGTGTTTATTGTATTCATTTCTTAATTCTTTTTACCTTTATTAGGTGTTGGCTAGCTTTTTCAACAAGACAGCTAATAAAAGAGTTTTACTGGGCATCCCTGACGACATGTGCGAGGCAGACTACGTGCTACGTGTCTGTGGAAGGTATGTCAAATACTACACCTACTTGTACAAACCCATATTTATGGGTCAAGTTACTACTAAATTAAAAATATTTAAGTATATTTGCTTGTTTGTTTTGTTGAAATAATATAAACTATAATAATTCCAGTTATTAGGTGTTTTAACAGAAACCTTCCCAATGTTCCTGTACATAGGGAGGAGTTCCTGTATGGGGATAAACCACTGCAGAGCTTTAACTGGATCCGCCAGTGTCTGAAAAATGGTGAAGAGATCCACCTGGTTCTGGAGACACCACCTGATCCTGAGCTGGATATGGTTAAAAAGGAGGACTGGGCCCAAGTAGATGACTGCACTGGAGTTGCAGGTAATGAGCGGAACATACTGTGTTACAGTATATGTTAGAAGTAACTGTTTTATGTTTAATGGACTTTTATTGGGCTTTAAAGATATTACTGCTAGTTCCCGTATTCATTTCTTGAACTCTTCTTCACCAGGTACCCATGAGCAATTGACCATTGATGAAAAGGACCATGAACGAGTGTTCACCATCTCCATGTGGGATTGTAACAGGAAATTTAGAGTGAAGGTGCTAGGTATTGATATCCCTACCCTTCCAAAAGTTCCAGAGTTTATTGTCTTCATAGAGGCCAGCATCTTCCACGGCCAGCAACTTCTAGCTCAGGTAATGAAAACACACCTGTACTGATAAAACTAAGGGTTTACGTTGATTTTAGAGATTTTAGATTTTGCTTTAGCCTTTAGTTTACATTACCAAATCCAGCGTTCATACAGCTGCAGGTGAGGGAACATGGCACATTGAAGCTCCTATCACTGAGATGTAATCTAGAAAGGCTGACGCTGGTTTACATGCTGCGTCGCTTCCTGTGAACCTTTGATATGTGAAGCTAATTTGAATCCTGCGGGGAAACAGTGAAGTCCACTAACAAGGAAAACAGCTACTGATTATTCAGTAGAAGATGGCTGCTGGTCAAAAAATGCAGACCATAAACTGTATTGAAGGCTGGGTTTGAGTTCAATGATGTGCTTTATTTAGGAAAGAACGACCTCCAAAACCTTCAATGAAGAAGTGCTGTGGAACTGCTGGTTAGAGTTTAACATCAAAATCAAGGACCTGCCTAAGGGGGCTCGCCTCAACCTGCAGGTAAACACAAACATAGACTACAGTAAAAGTATTTTTGGTGGGAGGATGTGAGACTCTGCGTGGTGTGATGTCATGTAGCTTTGTTTACTTTCTTATTTTATATTACATCATAGTTCTGACCCTTTTTCTCCTAGGTGGTCTGTGGCAAGCAACCACAGACTCCCAACTCCAAGGGAAGCTCCTACCAGGATAATGCTACAGGAAGCTGCATTGATGGTTAGTCTCTGTCACCTTTAATTTCATGTCTTGTTGACAGTGTCCACAACGATGCTCACTTCTGTCTGTTCGCCTTGTAGGTAAAACTAAGAGCCGTCTTCTATACTATGTCAACCTGCTCCTGATCGACCACCGCTCTCTGCTCCGCCAGGGCGAGTTCATCCTACACATGTGGAAAATGCCAGAGAAGAGCGAGGAGAGTAGCAGCAGCATCAACGCAGACAAGCTCACATCAGCCACCAACCCAGACAAGGAGTCATCCATGGCCATAGCAATTTTACTGGACAAATATTGTTACCCTGTGGTGTTGCCCAAGAGCCGGGACACGGGCCGTGACGTGGGAGCAGTGGGGGAGGAAACCGAGATAGGAGAGCGAGGTCAGAGAGAGATGCCAAACCACTTAAAGAAACAGTTTGAGGCCATTGTTGCTACAGATCCACTGCATCCTCTCAGCCCTGAGGACAAAGAGCTGCTATGGCACTTCAGACATGAGTGTATGCGTGACCCCAGGTAGTTATTTCATCAGATTCCTTAGAACATAAGCTGTATATGTTACTTCTTGTATTTTTCACCACTCTTTCTGTCCTTAGGGCGTACCCGAAGCTGCTTGGCTCAGTCAAATGGGGCAAGCAGGAGGATGTTCTGGCAATACACCGTCTGTTGGAGCGCAGCAGTGCATGGGACAGCAGGTACAAAGGTCTTTCACACAGCCACTGTACGTTATGTATCTGTACTCAGCCTCTCCAGTGCCCATCACCTGTTGTCATGTGGTTCCGGTTAAGCGGTCTGGATGTTGGTCTGGCCATGCAGCTGCTGGACTGTCACTACTCAGATGCTCAGGTTCGCTCAATGGCTGTGAGGAAGCTGGAGACTCTGGAGGATGATGATGTGCTCAGATACCTTCTGCAGCTTGTACAGGTGAGACTTTATTTTAATGCTTACCTGTAAAGTTGTGGCAATATAATGTATAATGTGGAGGTGTAGTTTAGTGTAAAACCTGTTATTTGTATAGATACATCTTTAAATTAAAAAGACCTAGTAAAGCTGCACTAGTTCGGTCACTTATGCATTTCACAAGCTCAAAGAAAGAGACAACGCAGCAGATACTGTGCAAACTGCATGTTTGACCTCTGATGTATTCCCTTAGTTGTCTTATTTGGTCAAATTTGCATGAGCATTACAGTAGAGTTGTCAGCTGAAGTCAACAAAGCCTCCATGGTGTGATAGGAAAATGACCTTTCCTGCTTTACTGTCTAGACTGACTCATGTCAGGGTGTACAGAATTCTTTACACTGTAGGCAGACAGAGAAATACTGTACCACCTAAAAGATGAAAGAGAAAGTAAAGTTGAGAAAGTAAAATGTAAATGATAGTTTCACTTACAATAATTGTTGTATGTGTTTCTGCCCTGGCTGTTCTGTGGTGGTAACCCCCCCCCCCGTGTTTGAGGTTTGTTCATGCGTCCGTCTGCATACTCACACGCACACTGACTTGCTAAACCATGTGTGTTTCTACACCTAAAAGCCTCTAAAGGCTAAATTGCAGACCTACACAGTGTGAGAACAATGGGCTCAGTGTTCCACTGCACTTCCTTCACTGCCACAGTCCAGTTTTCACCCCTTCAGCCATTGAATGCTTTCTGTGAGATACACTGTCAAATGTTTATTGTTTACATACAATATATTTCACTAGAATCCAGCGTGCGTGTGTTCAGGGACCTTGAACCCATCGGTTGCACTTCATACCTCATTAAGTCTTTAGAAAAACGTTTTTACATGTTTTGACTGATCTGATTGTAACCGAGAACTAGCTCTTTTTTAGCTCTGAATTTTGCATTGCATGTGTGTGTCTATCTCAATGTGCTGTAAACCCGGAAAACCCTTTCATATTTGAATGGGCCTTTAACCAGCTCTGACCTACATTCTTGTTTGTCCTGCAGGCAGTCAAGTTTGAGCCCTACCATGATAGTGCTCTGGTCAGGTTCCTGCTGAAGAGAGCTCTGAGAGTAAGCATGACCGACATCTGTTCATCAGTCTTACTAGTGTGACTGTGTGTATGCCTGGGTTTTCTTCTGATAGATAGATAAAAAGTTTTAGTAGCAAAAAATGGTTTGAAATTGTAATGCACTGTCTTTAAAGCCGCTGTGTTTTATTCCTTGTGCTTGGTTTTCCCTCTGTAGAGCAAGCGGATTGGTCATTTCCTCTTTTGGTTCCTGCGCAGTGAGATTGCCCAGTCTATGCATTACCAGCAGAGATATGCTGTCCTGTTGGAAGCCTACCTCAGAGGCTGCGGTGAAGCCATGCTGCAGGACTTCAGGAAACAAGTGAGCAACACGTGCCCTAAAAATATTTCCTTCCACAAAACCCCTCTGAAGGGGTACTAAGTGTAGTAAAAGGTGTCCAATCATTCAATTTAATTGTAATTGAACTGATGCTCCGCAGGTGGAGATGACCGAGGCTCTGCAGAAAGTCACCCGAGAGATTAAGGCCGTGTCTGCTGATAAATATGATGTCACAGCTCAAGGTGAGAAATGTAACCTTCAGAGCATCGCCACACATTATTTAATTTACTTAAAGATCATCTGATCTCCCCGAAACTCCACAATGGGCACGAAAACAAAAATATACATTTTACTGCAGCGCTACTATAACTAAAGTCCTAACATAAAGCTGGGTGTGTTTCAGTGGTGTTTCAGTTGCGTCAGAAGCTGGAAACTCTGCAGTTGTCAGGTCTGCCCGAGAGTTTTAGAGTCCCGTATGATCCTGGGCTGAGAGCTGGAGCCCTGGTGGTGAGGGATACACACACACACACACTGTGTAGATTTATTTGATACTCTATGGGAAATAAACACGTGATCTTCCCAGATTACACACAGCGAGTCACAGGATTTGCGAATAAATGCTCTTTGTGTTCATACAGATCGAGCAGTGTAAAGTGATGGCCTCCAAGAAGAAGCCACTGTGGCTGCAGTTCAAACGGGCCGACCCCACCACTTTGTCCAAAGACCCCATCGGCATCATCTTCAAAGATGGCGATGACCTCAGACAGGATATGCTCATCCTGCAGGTGAGTGGACGTACTGTCCTGAACATGCAACGGTTCCCGTATGAATCTGACTCAGTGGACTGAGTCTTGTCTGTCCTTTCAGATTCTGTTGATCATGGAGTCGATCTGGGAGACGGAATCGCTAGATCTCTGCCTGCTGCCGTACGGCTGTATCTCCACTGGAAACAGAATAGGTCGACTATCCAACCGGGAAAAAAGAGTTAAATGTTCTAGATGTCATCATTCACGCTCTCTTCTCTGTCTTGGCACATGTAGGTATGATTGAGATTGTGAAGGATGCCACCACCATTGCTAACATCCAGCAAAGTGTTGTGGGAAGCACTGGAGCTTTTAAAGATGAAATCCTTTATCAGTGGCTGCGAGACAAGTGTGTCAGCGAGGACAAGGTATGAGGTGAAGCACATGGTATCGGATTTCATGCAAATAGCGTTTTAGTACATAATAAAAACCAGATCAAGGTTGCTGGACTAGAAACAGAAACACCCCATGGCGAAGATGTTTGATGTTCTGTATGTAGCATGAGTTCACTGTGTCAGGGAGTCGTTTTCAGCTGCTGCTCTATTTATTGCCTTAGAGGAAGTCGCAGTGTGACTCACAGGAAGGAAGCAAACCTCAGGGTTTTTTGTGTCACCACAATACACACATGCACTACTTTTTAGCCATGACGCCTCCCCCCCAGTTTTTTTTTTTATGTTTCTGCTGTTGTAATGACTGGCTGTTTTGTGTAGTATGTTTTTACATGTTTGTACTTTTGCGTGCCTTTGCTCTTGTAGTTCCAGCAGGCTGTGGAGAGGTTTCTGTATTCCTGTGGTGGCTACTGTGTGGCTACATATGTCCTGGGAATAGGGGATCGTCACAATGACAACATCATGATCACTGAATCTGGTAGCGACAAATTTGTCTGTTTTTGTCACTGTGGAAATGTGGGAATATTAATGTATCAAATTCTGATCAAAATGTCCTCATGTTCTAGATTTCCGAGTAAACTACATACAGTACACGGAGTGAAGGAAAACTAAAACAAGTTACCTTTGTGTTGCAGGGAATCTGTTCCACATCGACTTTGGTCACATCCTGGGGAATTATAAGAGCTTCATGGGAATCAGTAAAGAGTGGGTTCCCTTTGTGCTGACACCCGACTTCCTGTATGTCATGGGAACGTCAGGAAAGAAAAGCAGCCCCCACTTCCAGAAATTCCAGGTGTTACAAATTAGATTTTTCACATGAATACAGTCAACATATTATTACAGTTATATGTACATGTACAGCCACACATGCACTAGAGGAACTGGTTTGCTTAACATTAAGAACTGGAGGCCAGAAAGGTCATCATAGGTCTCCAGCTGATGACCAAGTCAGATGTGATCTCTAATCCAACGCAATATGTGTGGATTTAACACTATACCTGTGTCTCAGGACGTGTGTGTAAAGGCTTACCTCGCTCTACGGCACCACACCAACCTGCTCATCATCCTCTTCTCCATGATGCTGATGACTGGTATGAAGACCTTGCTTATAAAACCTAAAGTGAAAAGTATATAAAGCTGGGAACATTCTTTACAATATGCATATGTGTAAATAAATGCAAAAACATTTTTTTTAATTAGTTAGTATTTTAAAAGTAGATGCTGAAGGTGGTGAGGCTTGATGTCCAGACTTTTGACAAATGCCAATACAGCAGGTGGTTGTTTTATTTATTTTTTCTGGTCATCAACAGGCATGCCCCAGCTGACTAGTAAGGAGGACATTGAGTACATCCGTGAGGCACTGACTGTTGGTCGCAGCGAGGATGATGCACAGCGCCACCTACTGGACCAGATAGAGATCTGCAGGGAAAAAGGCTGGATGGTTCAGATCAACTGGTTTGTGCACCTTGTGCTGGGCATCAAGCAGGGCGTGGAGAAGCGATCGACTTAGTACAAGTGAGGATAAATTAATAGATACATTTCCTAAGATTTTCCTTAAGGAAGTTTCTCTTTTTATTTGTAAATAAGAGTGATACTGAGTTTCTAAAAACAATATGCTCAAATGCTGAATTAAATCAAGTTAAGTGTAATTTTATGTTGAAGAGATCAAGGGCAGAAAATAAACTCTGGTGACTGATTTCACTCCTTTGACCAAGTCAAACAAGCACAAAATAACATTTATATGTTCTGTTTTTAGTTTTGCCTTACCTTCAAATGTTGTCCCCCTTACCTTCACTCTTGTTTTACTTTAATTTTCAAATCATAAAAAAGTGGGGAGTATAATTTAAAATACAGATGTCTAAACATTTTTCAAAATAGTTAATAGTTTTCGGGAAACAAAGTATTTGTCAGCTGAGTTTGTCTCATAGAAAGTGATTGAGAGTCAATTCCTGTTGCATCTGTTTCTGTAGGTCAATTCAGAATTAAAAATAGAATTACCTATTAGAAATTGGAGTCTGGCTACTCCCTGTTTCATTTAAAGGCCTGTTTTAAAAATGTCCTAAAATTTATAATGCATTTATATTATACAGTAAGCATTTTAAAATAAGTCTACACTTTAATAAAGACCTGATGAAGTACTACTGCTATGCACCACTATTTTAAGATCTGTTAGATTTAGAATTTGTAAAGTATTGGAAACACTTTAATATTTAATAACTAGATACATAGTAATATAAAGAAGGAACATTTTTGGTGAATTTCTTTGGTTTCTGTTTCGGTCTAATTCTGAAAATAATGTGATAACAATGAAGTATTCTATATGTAAGCCTTTATTTGCACTAAATGCTCTGTAAGTATCTTTAACATGAGGGTTAGGGTTATACATTTAAAGTTCCATTGTAGTAATACTTAACTACTGTAAAAGAAAAGATGCACATCTGTCAGTTAACGCTACTGTGGCTGTTAGGGACATTTAGAACATGTTGCTCAGTGCTATAGCCACAATCTGGTAAGTGGGAATAAAACAACCAAGTGTTTTTTAGTCTACTACTGTACGCAATGATTCAGAATATTACATTTGCATGTAGGCAGAAAGCTGCATTAAGATTAAGAAAGCTGTATATAACTAATTGTTGGCATGCAGTCACAACAGTAGGTGCAAATGTATCCAAACAAAAGAAGCAGATTATAGTTACGCAGCTGAATTTACTGTGTAATACGTAGATTGTGGATGATGCTTCTAAGGTGGAGCTAAAAAGTACAACCCTCAGTATTAAGAAATAAAGGTGATTATCATAACCTTCCAGTCATTTCAACAGTGACTGTTTGATTTTTTGAATCTCGATTGATTCTGAAAGTGATATGACTGAAACGTCTTTGCTTCTCTGTGTAATGCTTTCACTCAATTAAAGTGTTTTTGAGATTTTCTTTATCACACGTCACAGTGATTGTTTGCATTTCACATATGATTTGCGTTTCATTCTTTGTTATTATCTACACTAACATGCTTGTCTTGAAAAGGTCCTCCATCAGGGATTATAGTGAGTCTGAGACTTTACAGCATCAACTGTGATTATTTACTCTGACCAAAAGATGGCGCAACACTTCATGGCGTTCCCCAGAGTTACAGGTAGTAACTAGTATTAGTATTCTTGTATCCATTGACTTTTCTTCTTCCTTCATCTCAGTGTCCGTTACTTCTCTTTGCTTGACAGAAAGGTAGCTTTGTCATCAGCAAGTCACAAATACACATTATTTGTATTACATACAGATACACGCAAAATGTAGTGCAAAAATCTACCTGCTAATCCTCTGATTGACACTAGGTGGTGCTAATGTGCAGAAATGCCTCACAATGCACCTACATACATAGTGGTGAGGATGATCATCGATGATAGGTTCACTTATATTTGACATGTGAATTTTGTTACACATTTTTAGTGCCAAGATTTTATATATATATATGTGTGTATATATATATGTGTGTGTGTGTGTGTGTGTGTGTGTGTGTAAAAATGTAATTAATACAAACATCTTAATGGAGAATATGAATCCTTTCACAGAATATCACTGGTGTGTAACTTTTATAACTAAATAAGATACTTTGATCAAGTAGTAAATTAAAAGCACAAAAGGTCATTCTACAGCTTTTGAAGTGGTGGCTGCTTCATAGAGATTTTTTTAACATTGCCCTCACCAGAATGTGTTCCATTGCTTTCAGAGCCACCTTAAATGTGACAGGTGTGTCATGTCAGTGGGAGAAAACTGGAAGGAACTGGAGCGAACTGGAGTGTCGAGGATCAAATGTCTTTCTTTCTCTATTAACTCTTATTCCTCTCCAGGAAGACGTGAACCAGATCAGACGACAGGGGAAATCACTCTGCCGGAGCGTGCTCATATGTGCTCATCTGTGTTTTCATGTAGTGTTTTAGGTGTTCTGGGTGAGGGTTATTTTAGGGTCAGGAGTCAAGTTAATTACTACGGGTTCAGTTGAGCTGAATGTTAAGAGCTGGGGAGGAGAATGAGGGTCCTCACGTGTCCTGAAATACGTGTACTGCTCTTCATGTACAACAAATGAAAATGCATATGTTAAATGTGCATGTATGTGATTATGATGTGTGGGTGTGATGCGCTTCACTCTATTTCTGGCAGCTGCTTTTCACTGGATTAAGGGGTATAAATACAGATTCAACGCTTCGCCTTTGGATTCACCATGAGCGATCTATACATGGTTGCTGTCGAAGAGTTGTCCATTTAAATAAATTACCTTCCGTCCTTCTTGTTGGTGTAGAACAAGGTTTATGGAGTTACTACCACCACAGCACTGTACGTACGCCACAACAACGGCACGGGTGCGTCTCAAGGGGGACCAGGGTCCACCCTAACACCTCAGCTTATTATTAGCTACAGCAATTTCAGAGAATGAAGCTAATTCCTTATCTTACTTTTTTAGTGAGTTCTGTACTTAGTTAGTAATCTGTAAATGTTCTGCTGGATGTTTTCAGGTGCTGCACTCACGCAAATGCCTAAAAGAATGAATGAAGGAAAAGAATATATACGTTTACACAGCTGGTCTGATTTACTGTAGATGGAAGCGTACAGTGTTTGTTCTATTGTCCGAAAGAACGTCATTCCTAAAACATGCCTTGTGTCTAGCTGGAACATAGAGTGCAAATGTAAAACAAGCATGCTGTCTGAGTAAACTGGTCGAATGGGATGCTGTTTACGAGCGAGGCGAGGACTTAACCATCCTATTCAAGGCAGACATGTTCTGTACAGCAAATGCTTTGTCTGCATTGTGTCATTAACCCTCAAAAGCAAACGTATTTCATGAATGTATTTCTAGGAAAGATGGAGACACCTGTCTTTCAGTTCACAGAATTGTTGAGTTAGTTTGCCTTCTTAATGTGCTTTAGACAGCTGTACAGAGGGGGTGTACAGAGTTCGCTCCATTAGTGCTTCTATGACTCCTCTACAAAACTATATTATGCCAAGAAACACTATCATTACTTTAGGAAATGAAGGCTGCGTTCAAATGAGCAGCTCTTTGGTCTAATGAGTCCAAATTACAGACGTTTGGTTCAAATGTGTCTAATGTGTCCTAGTTCGACATAGAGAAACGATTGATGGTTCCTGAATGAGTGAAGTGAAGCACGGAGGGGACCAGTCATGGACCTGCTGGACAGCATCAAAGGTGACTCTTGTGCAAAATCCAATATAAAAGACATTTGGAGTTATTTCACAGGTTCTTCCCCACTTGTATCCATTTAAAGCTACACTTTTGTGTTGTCTTTGAACATCACATTCTGCAGCACGTCCACACTTGTGTTAACACGCAGCTTGTGTGACTCCTGCACCCAGTGCTACTGTAGCTGCGAAAGCCACACATGACCACAGAGCAGCTTGCGCTCTGAACTTGACCTTTTAGCGGTTTCCTCGATTACAACACACAGCCGTTAAAATTACAGTCTTTAATAATTAACACCCTGAACGTACCTGCTGTAACTGGAGCCTGAATGTGGAAGTGTGTTTGTATGTGTGTGTTTGTGTGTGTGTGTGTGTGGGTGCTGTCAGTCCACGTGCCACATCAGATACCTTTACTGACAGAATTCGAGGGAACATTGGAGCATGTGTGTGCAACATGACACTGCCTCTCACACTCTATCTGTATTTAGCATCAGTTACCATCAGGTAGGACAATTAGTCACTGGGGTTGGCCAAGCAGTTAGGCAGGGAGGAAGTAGAATGGCCAATACACTCGTCAAATTAACAAAGTACTAAATGCAAACTGTAGAAATGGGACAAACTGAATTACTGAATCATCAGTGAACCTGATGATTAATACCATTAAATTTAAATTTAAATAATACCATACTAAAACCCTGGAATCTACATAAATGTTACGTCTTTTTATTGTTGTGCCAACTGTATATAAAATGATTTGACTGTCGATTCTTAACAGATGAAGTTTAGACCTAAAACATTGGGTGATTTATAAGCCAGTAACAGTATATGATTATGTAATGACACCTGAGCCAGCGCTGTTGCCTGTTGGATAGCAGATGCTTTTCTGGAAAGCCCTTTGCCTCATCGTGTAACTCCTTAGACATGAAGGTTTCACAATGTTTTGAAACGCGTGATGTGTAGGATGTTACGTGACTGTGGAGCTTGATCATATGTCGCATGCACCCTACATGAATTGTCATTATTCCCTTCTCCTAAGTGAAACCTGCTTATATAACATTAATTGTCACTGGGATGCCCCTTCGTCAGTGCTAAGGTCCATGGAGAGGACCCTTAAGACCCCACAGGTTTGTGGCTCAACCTCAACAGAAGGCGTAGTAATTAATGCACATTACAGGACCCAATAATCTCTTTTCTAATTCCTTAGCCAAACACCCAATCAGCCCGCCGGTCTGTTACCCACAAGCCTGCTGTGCCATGCATTAAGTGGGTTAAGTGAGTGTACACAGTAGGCTGAGTTGTGGAGTTTTGCGTTCCAGCCAACCAGTTGGAGAAGGGTATTATCCCAACAGAGCTAAGCTTCTACTGAGCTGAGGATTGTACTACTGAGTCAGACTGTTGCTGTTGTTCCTCTCACCTGCTGCTGACAGCAAACGAGCATGGCTGACTGACTGGGAACTCAGACGAAACCAGGCCTGGCCCCCTGCTGCCAGTCACGCAGAGTTGATGTGAGATGTCTCTCCGTAGAACGCCCTCTTCCACCTACACAGGTGAGTGGCACAAAAACCTATAGGAAGCCCTCTTCTTTTTCCTTTGTGTGGCCTGTCCGGCCTGTCCCTCCTAAAGCCTCACCCAACAAAAACAGACATAATGGACAGGACCACCGTAGAGTAACCAGCCTATTGTCCCTTCACTGTTTCCCCAGCGTGTGTGTGGGTGTGTGTCAGCAGGTCGTGTGTGGCCCCCGTCAACAGGCAGCCTTTAACGGCAGGCTCAGTGTACTATTTCATGTGAGGCTGCTGTTCTTTCATTTGATTATGCCTTCACATCTCTGTAGTAATGTTGTTTTTTGTATTCGCTTTGTTGCCTGGAGCGACTTTTTTGCCACACTGGAAGGGAATTAATGCCTTTTTAAAGTTGACTTTACCGCAGACGTGTTCGCTCACACTAAGCCTGAGGCAGAGCAGTAATCCGGGTTAGTTCGCATGGCTCACTGCGTCTGTGCTTCACTGTAAGTGAGAAAAGCACAGAGCTAAGGCTAATTGAAATTGATCTTTCTGCGTTAGTTATTATACTCATAAATCCTGGACGAGGTAAGCTAAGAATTAAGCATCGACTGCTTTTTAAAACATGCTATACAAATGCATGAACATTTAAAAGGCTGCAACCACAAAACACTGCAAATGATGCAGACAAGCGATATTGACATCAGCCGCGGAATGATTGGATGATTCTGGGACAGCAGGATTCACTATCGAGCCTCCAGGAGGTTTTATTTCCCAGAGTAATTAAAACACAGAATCCTTGATGATGGGAGATGGCCGATTGATAACCAATAACGATGTTCCGGCTGCTGCATGTACTACTTTCCCTTGACATCATGGCTACACATCTGTGTAGCCTGTTGATCCAAAATAGCCCATGTGGAAAGTTCCATCAGTGCTGTTGTGGAAATTAAAGAGTTCTCCAAATAAATGTAATACAAATTGTGTTGTTTCGATGACTTTGTTAAAGATTTCTACTTTACCGTCAAGTTTCCAGGTCACACTTGATTTGAATAGTGGATCAAAATTGCGTAATAATTAATAATGTAATAATTAGTTGTGTGTATTTATTCATACACATCTTAAATGATGTCGTCTGGAAAAGCAAACTGCTGTTGCACATGCTGTGCATCACTTGAAATTGCAGAGACTCTGTAGCGCTGTAGCACATTAGTATTTTACACCTGATCATGGTGGTTAATAGCATAAAACCAGAGAAGACAGGGTTTGACGTGTTCAGCTGTGTCTTCTATGCAGTCAGTGAGCCAGAGCTGACACAACATGTGATAAAAGCATTTAGTCTGTCCTGTGCCGCTGCCAATTAACTGTCGCCTGCAAGATGCCCTTTGTCTTTGACAGTAGAAATTAGTGTGAAGATAGAGAGATAGAGTGTTTATCTTACACAGCCATCACGACAAACAGAAGATGGGTGAAATTCCAAAAGGTCTTGATGTACAGTAAAGCAGAGTGTTTATATCAGAGACAACAGTCACATCCAAACGATCTACGGTTAATCCATGTTTTGTATTTTTGACACTTTTTTTATTGCAGTGTACACAAAGGAAACTATTCTTTATCCAAGGTTTTCGTACCCTTAACCCACTTTAAGGACTGAACCTCATTCGTCCTTCTCCAGTTTTCAGTTAGGGAAATGGTTTTGGTTAATGCAGGTCGTGTTTTATTTTTAAATCTAGAGATCCTCACTGTGAGCCCTGCTTTATTTTTACACAAGGGGGATTTTCTCATTCATTTGCTCTCCTACCCGATTCTGGCGACCTTCCAGTTACAGGCCTGCCTCTCTAACCTCCAGGCGGTCGCCCTGCTGTCAAGGGAACCGTGAGAAACCAAAACACAACTGTTGCCACCAAATGCTATTCAGTGCCGTTATGTCTTTGAAATTTTAAGAGACGTTATCATAACATTTCCGCCAATTCATGGACGTGCAGTGTGTTTCTGTGTCACACAAACGTGTTGCAGAGAAAGAGAGAGAGAGAATAAAATCAAGAGAGTGAGTTGTCCATGGTGCTGAAATGAGAGCACAGCACGTGGTTTGGTGCGTTACTATGGCCACAGCTGTCTCTAGCCCTAAAATAACCACACACACAGTAACCTTAATGCAAAAAAATGGAAATCTGTTGCAGCTCCTGCAGTCACATTGATAAAAATGGAGGAATGTCTGTTGCTGTTTGCACCAAGCACAAAATGAAATAACTTCTACCAGATTCACAGTATATTTATTTGTGCTATATTGTGTTCTTTGTGTTTTGAGGCTGATTGGAGACCACAACTAATTCAATCTTAGGTTTAGTTTAGAAGGGATGCATCTAGGCTGTTACTTTTGCCCTCCTGTGGACTGTGGGAGCCCCAGTCACTTTTGTATTTGAGCCTCATGTTTGTTTTCTGAATCAGTACTTAAACAACTTAAACCTATAAGAAACTCAGCTCAGTTTTAACTTTGTGTTTGTAGTCTGTGCTGGAAGATACCTTAAAGCAAACTGGGCTTGTTTCTTTTAGTTGTTCCTCTTCATCACTCCTAACTCTAAGACAAACGCTTTTAATTGCACCATTTCCGGTAAATTTATGTATTTTTCATAGGTTAGTATACAATGTCTTAAATCTTCAAATAGTATTTGACTGCCCATGAATTCATGAACTTAATTTTTTGAAATAAACTTCTTTCAGAGTCATGGATCAATGGTGCAGGCTTCATGCGAGTGGCCACAGCACTCAGCGAGTCCTCCTCCATCCACAGCGATGTTCTGTACCACCTGACAAGAGACATGTCTGGGATTGGGCTGGACCCCATGTCTTACAGCATCTTGGACCCAGAACCTTATAAATATGAACCATGGGCTGAAGAATCACAAACTCTGCTGCAGGTGACTAAAGACATTAACTTGCTGGAACCAGATGAACACTTTTGGGCTTGACACAGTTGAGTTAGGTTACGTTTCCAGAGTTCATACAGTTTAATTGTTTTCACATGACACAGGTGTGTGCTGACTGCACCTGAGCTGGGGCTATGCTGGTAAAACATGAGGTCACCAAAATCTACAGTTGTGTCTGACATCACTTCTTTTGTTACTCATTAACTATTCACACTGAGCAATGTTCTATAGGTTAGTAGCAAATGTTTTAAGTTCTGCTTCAAATAGGTGCAGGTCATCCTCACACCATGGCCACAAGACAGAAATGTCAGATGGGGAACCACTGAGAAGACAAAACAAAGCTGAAGTACAGAACAAATACAGTACTCTAGGAAAACACGGGTCTCTCTCCAAGCTGCATCTAAGCAACCAAGGCTGCTCACTCTCTTCACACTGCAAAAAATGTTCATTTAGCTGCTGCTTGGACTACAGAGAACTACAAATTATGTTTCAAGTAATACCAATCAAAAGAAAGGGTCGAGTATGCTGGGTTATTCCTGGCTGCAACATGTATTAGTTCATTTCCATTCATTAAAACGGCACGTTGACACTCGGCACCGGGTCTAAATGTTTCTTTTGAAGACGGACACTTTTTACAGTGTGGCACGCGCTGTGCCAAAAGCGCCGGCGGTGCGCAGGCAGTCTCCAGATCACACACTGGATGGATGGGTTTCACCAGAGAGTGATCGGGCTGCTGAGACTGAACGAGCAGCGTCTTCTGGCAAACACACGGTCTTTTACCAACACAATGAAACCTGGTGCGGATGAGCCTCAGCTGCTGTTTTATTGACTGCGGACTAGCTCGACTGACCTCAGGTGTCATTCGGAGATGATGGGGATGAGGATGGTGATGATACCTACGGGATTTTTCTTTGAAAACCGTCAACTTTCACCCCTGCTCTTCTTCTACTTCTCTGTGTGTCTCTAAAGCACAACAGCATGCAGATCTCCCCGAGTGAAGACAAGATCCCAGTAAGTACATCGACAGTCTTTGCCTTCGGTGTTAGTGTTAGTTAAACCCACCTCACCACATTCTGCGTGACGACCTGTTGTCGTTTGACATTTGGCGACAAACTCCGCAAAACTGGTAACTTTACCGCAAGCACTTACTTACTTATTTACTTACTTACTTATTTACTTACTTATTATGGTTGTTGTTATTTTAACTTGGTGCTGTTTTCCACTTCAATTTGCTGCCACCGGCCGACGTGACGTTCAGCGGAGGGTGCGCATCCTCCAGTGATCGCTAGTTAAGGCGCTGGGACGCTTCTTAGAATCAGCCATGTCAAACCCAATGGGAATCTTCTCAGAACGTTCCTCTCCACACAGAGGTGTCAGCAAACAGAAAGCCACAGGGAAAGTTCTGGGAGTTTGCTTAGCAGCTGTTGTGTGTCCTGTACAATGCACGTAGGCCAGCTCGCTGATGAATTTAGCTTCCAGGGTCGTTAACAGTTTTTTTAGGCTTGATTTTATTTGTATGGGAAATACATCTAGTTAAAATGACTGATAATTAATTAGGCTAAGTTTTCAAAATCGCATAAGAATACTTTTAGAAATATTTTCATTGTGAAATGGACATTAAGTTTGCCTCTACAGTGTTCAATACAGTAAATAAATGATAACTAGATAACAATATCTAAAATAGGTTGATGTAACGGTTGACAATTAGTAGAAAATATGACGTCACCAGGCAGCTACATATGCCTGACATCTCCTGTTACTCATTAACTGTTAAAAGCCAACAAATTGCTGTTAAGGATTTTTAACATTTACAGTGACAATAAATGAAATGCCTAAAATTATGTGACATTATCATCAGCATCAGTTTTTTAATGTATGTCTGTTGAAACATTTCGTAGCATTACATTAAACATTAGTCAAAACCAGTGTTACAGTGTTATGGCTGCCGCTTCCCCAATAACATGACACTACTCTAATAACTGGAGTTACCAACTTATCTGGCAGTTTTAATGTTTTAATATGTAGCTGGACCTACATGGAAGATATTATATAATATATATTTCATTTAATACATCTGATTTCTTTAAAGCAAAATAAATCAACACACATTTGGCTAAAGGTTTAGTTTCTAATAATCTCTAAGCTACAAATGTGAAGTGACTGTATTTAGGATTGTTGTGTGCTACTCTCATCGATACTAAACAATGAAATAAACCACATCATTACCCTGCTGACAGGTGTAAATAAGAATGCTTTTACTGTAGGTGCCGTAGTAATAAATGCTTTCCATCATGCCTTTTCCATCAAGCCTATAGATCTTTCCCTCTGGTGTCCTCCATGTTTAGGCTCCCTCTCTGTTTTCTCTATGTCTAAATAAAGAATCAAACTGCCAAAGGTGAGCTGACTGCCCACTCTGCTGCTGAAGGTTCTTACTTTAGTGTTTTTGAGAACCTGCCAAAAGCCACTTCTGTTTGTGTGTGCCGACAGAGCAGGAGATGTTTAGGTTCATTCAAACAGTCGTTACATAACTCCACTGCTGCTTAAAGGTGCTCAGTATGTGTCTTTACACAAGAAGGTTCTGTTTAACTGGTATGATCAGTGTAAACGATTGGTGTCACTGCGGTTTGAATGGCTAGTACTGCTGCACTGCTGCTACTGTGAGCTTATTCAAAATATTTCCTTTCTGTTCTTTTCCTACAGGTGGTGGGTTCTCCTTCAAGCTCTCATGGCTATGGCGAAGGCCTTTACTTCTCAGACGGCAAGCGGAAAGTTGACTATGTGTTGGTCTTCCATCAGCGGCGGCATGGCTCCTTAAGATCTCCTGCCAGCACCTCAGTTTCACATGACCGGTTGTCTGTTGTTTCCAATGGCAACTTTCCCCCTTCAGTGGGCTCGGATGCAGCAGCAGGAAGGGGAGGGGGCGTGCCGGGTGGGGAGGCGTGTGTTGGGGAGGTGTTCATGGAGCTTGGATACGCAGGAGGGAACGAGTCTTTGGAGCCTGCTGACCACGAGATGCGCCTGATGAGGCAAGAATTTGAAGCCAACTTGCAGGAGGCTGGCCTGGAGATAGAGAGAGATAAAGAGGTGAGTACGTGTGGCCATGCAATGATGCCTCGACATAAAAGTGCAAGTACTTGCCTACTCCACTACAAGGCTCACTCAACCAGAGTACCTATTATTTAGAGCTATGGAACGGAAATGACTAAAAAACTATCACATCTCCCTAAAATTAACATAACATAAACTGGAACTAGTCCAGTAAACTTCAAGTACATTAGTCAAAAATTGACCTGATTTGGCTAAAATGCAACTTTTAAGAAATTATATTACTAGAACCGGATGAACCCAAACTTGTTCACTGCAGCAGTACAGAGGACATGGGGCAACCACAGGGCTACTATAGGTGGTCACCTCTGTGGATCAGACCCTCTGAGAGTCAAGATTAAAAATATACAAATGCACTTTAGTGTTCCTGTTGTGTTACTTGAATTAAGATAAATCGTTGTTACTCTAAACATTCACCATTAAGTTGATGCACAGTGATGCAATAGATGTAGTAGTTGTAGTAGTAGAAACCAAACTTGGTTTCATGCTATCTGAGGTGGCTACGTAGGCAGTTGGCTCAGATAGAAGGAAGAGACGTGTGAGACACAGGGTGTTGGTGCGGATATAAGGTGTCTCTTTAAGAGCAAGAGCCTGGTGTCATTTGGAGGTTTCCATTAAACTTTGAAATGTGGCTTTTATTTCCCATTTCCGTTTGATGTACTTTGCTGCTGTTGAACATGTAATAGAAACACTTAAGAAAGAGAGTCTTAATGCCAGTGAGGAGTATTTGTCAACTTGAGAAAAAACAAGGGTTTAAAGGTAGACAAAAATTAATTCCCATGGTCATTTCCATAGAAGATTTATTTAGTTCCAGGGGTTAAGACCTTTACATGTAATTGAGACTGCAGTACTTCATTAAGGTCAAAACATTAGAGGACAGGTTAAAACTCTGGTGCATTATTTATAATTAAATCTGCAATAAAATAGGGTCTGAAATGGTCCAAAGCTGCTCTCAATCACGGAAAGTCTGTTTATTTTACATTCAGAATCCACACAAAAGCCTGAATTCATCTGTGCTGGCAGACTTTAATTGTTGTCAGCCGACACAGCTGCTGTGCTGACTTCTTTGTATCGATTTGCAGATATAGTCTGAAACTGGTAATTTTGTTTTGACATGTACGAATCGCCTGCTCTGTGAATGTGTGTTACGTAGCAACCATTACTCATGCCAGAGTGTGTAGTTTAGTGCTACTGTGGCTCAGTGTGTGTGTGTGTGTGTGTGTGTGTCTAGGACTGTAGGTGCTTGGCTGAGCACACTGCAGGCTCACTGCCACAGAGTTGTACAAATGTAGTTATTGTTAAGGTTCATAAGGAACTACTGTTGCTCTTCATTGCCAGCAACATTTGGCTTATTTAAGTGTTAGTTGCTTCAGCTGTTTCATAAAACTTACTTTATGAATTGTTGCGTCTCTAATCTAATGTATTAGTCGTCCAGTTGGAAGTGTTGGCAGAAATGTTTGCCGTGTGTAAAACATTGGGACAATGCACAGGATTCAATTTTGGTGTATGGATGAAAGTGTGTGATATTTAGCAAAATAAATATAACTGTCTGTGTACGTGTATTGGCTGGCAGCCATTAGGCAGCATGTGTGTGTGTGTGGCCTGCAGGATAGCATTAATCAGATTGTTGACAGCGTGGCCATGGAGCCTAAGCCAGGACGAGATTAGCTGACTGACTGATAGCTCCTTATCGCATCCTCATGGATTGAGGGGTAGATAGAATTTGCTGCTGACAGGAGACAGCGTGCGGAGGAGAACTTGCATTCCAGTGCTCCCATGGATACTCTTACAAAATGACTGACAAGCATAATTACACTCTGCCCATCAGTATGTATCTTGACATGGTTGTAGGAGGTGCTGGCAAAGGCAGGGAACACAGTCTGATTATAACATTAGGTTCGTTGGTCACTTCATCTCCCAAAGACACTAGAAAAGTCACCATCTACTAGTTGAGTAACTCGAAGGAGGTTATAAGATAACGAAACTCAAAAACGATTCGATTTGAGTTAAGTTTACTACGTTTATTTTCACAAGGCCCCTCACTTCATTTTGTCAGTGTTTCTAGTATCAACATTTCATATTTTATTGCTGTTGCATTAAACGCTCATGCTTGTCCTCAACCTGTTTGAATTTAGAGTAGCTGGACACTGAAAAGAGACTTAATTGTCTAACTTGTTGACTGCGCTTGGGGATTACTGAGCTGACCGTTGACCCCTTAGAGCCATCTGCTTAGACAACATTTTAATTAAATCAGAGTAGAATGTGGAGCTGGGACCTTTGAAGAGAGAGGTTAATTATGTACTGTTGCATATAACAGTCATTTTATTTTTTATAAAATAGATTTAACTAACAAATGATACAAATGGTCATAAACAACATTTAAAACCACAGAGTTATATGTTGTGTGAAATGAAGGATGAGCTTAAGGAAAAAGAAGAATCGTCTGTTGATTTAGACCAGGATGAGGAAATCAAACCATCAGTTTGTTAGAGAGTGATGTCTCGAACAACTTAAACAGCAATTCAGCAAAATGCTGAGTGACTGGCCTGATCAGTTTAAGGAGGATGTTTGTGTCTTGGGTTGTAGAAGCTCCATACACAGTAAAGGCTAATCCCCACACGCAGATCTGCAGGAGATCCCCTCATGTCGGTCCCCCACTGCCTTGACCTCAGTTCACAGACACCTTTCATGCTCTGTTTTTCATTGCATTACTTGAATTGTGATTCTCTGTGATCCATTTTGACTGGCCCATGCTCTGTCATGGTCTCCTGCCAAACCCTGAGCCTTGTTTTGACTTAGTATCTTCGACATCTACCCAGGCATCACCAGTCACCCTCTCATACTCCTTGCCCTCCCTTAGCAAATGATGCCCCTGGCTGCGTCCTAGTTACCCCCCCAACAGAGATAAAGAGCTAATTGGAAATCCCTTCACTAATTAACCTTCTCCAGGCTCAAAGGTATTTATATCCTCAGCTTTTTGATGAAATGATAAAAAGAAGGGTAAAGAGGTAAGGAGGAGAGCAGAAGGGAAAGAGGAGGAAGGAACAGAGAATCAGAGAGAAATGTAATATGGCTAGCTAGAGTGAATGATGACGAAAGGTGGAGACATGCTACAGAACATTACATGCAGTGGGTGAAGAAGGTTTTGCAGCAAGTAAAATTAGAGAATGTGTTCATATATAAGTAGTAAAAGTGTTTACACAACACACAAAACAAAGTCTAGGTGTCAGAAGACATCAGGTCTGCAGCCAGTCACTCTGAGAGAAGGTCATGTGTTCATTTATCAAATATGTTGATGCTGTTTAACGAGTGGGAAGAGGAAGAGCAACAGGGCTTATGGGAAATGAACTGGATGAACTTATGGGAAACACAATCCCGCTGAGATAGTGCTTAGCTTTTAATTTGTTCTTATGCCGCAGCATGTTAAGCATATAGTAATAATAAGAGCAATAATGATAATAATTATTATATCAGTCTTTGTTACTCAGCATTAATTAATATTAATTTGCACACATTAGAATGAATAAAGAAGTCAAACAAAATAGTGTAATTGCCTGGTTAGCCAGTTTATTAAGTGGAAGTAGTTTTCCACTGAACACAAGAGGCTTTTAAAGCAAGTCCAAACGTAAGCATATTTTATTAAAAGAGTGGTAAAGTCCAGGTGACTCGATGCTCCACTGTATCCCTAGGTAGACAAAAGACGGTGACAGTTATTGAGTCTGCCAATCAGTCAGTGTAACAGAGTCTAGTGGGCAGCAGAAGCTACCGTAATATATGTGGGGGGGGGGGTGAAAGATCCTGGGAGAGTGGGACCTGAGAGAGGAGAAGGGAAATCGTTTCGGGTTTCCATTATTTGTCATGCCACCTTTCTCATTTCACTGCCCCCTCTTACAGAAGCTGGTGGGGGTCTGGGGAGGGTAAGGTTACCTGGCCGCCGTCCTGTTGTCCCCCGCTGGCTCTGCTCTCTTTCATTTATGGTTGCACTCGCAGTGAAACCTGTCTCCATAAAAGCTGCATAGCATAAATTCTAGAAGACAAGTTTTCACTGCTGCATCTTCAGGTGATGTGTTATCCTTATTCGAGGCTACAAGAGCCTGTCATAAAACAGGGGTGCTATTTGAAGCTGCCAATTATGAAATTATTCTAATGCATTTCTTTATAAAATAATAATTAGTGTGTGGGCACTGGGCGCGTGATTCATTAGCGGAGCAACCACGATGAGTCAGGATTTGATTTAAACGCTGTTACATACCTACAGTATCTGTTTGCTGGAGATGAGACGATAGGAACAAGGAAGCACAGTGTGTGACAGGAACAGGCTGCAACAACAAAGACTGAAGGAGGCAGCTCCAGGCTTTGCTGTAGGCACCATCTATCTTTCACGAGGACGAGAATAAGGCTGCTGGCCTGTTGTTTCAGTGCAGGGATGATGGCAGACACTGGTTACTGTACGTCCTGGTCTGACTGGCTGCACATTTCAGCTGCAGCTTTAATGTAGCAAAGCGCCCGAGAAGCATTTACTACATTAAAGCACAGCACATACTGAGTGAGTTGGCTATGTTTGATAGCAAAACTGTAATGACAGATGGTCTGGTAAGCTGTTTCATACAGCAGGTAGCTTTCAGCCAAACAATCTGGTAATATAATTCCCAATACATAGCAATATTGGAAATAAAAATACTTTTAAAAGTACAGTTTATTTTGAAATTATCAGTGTATGTGGCGTGTAACTGAGCTGTCGAGTAATTCAGATAGAATTGATTTGAATAATTGAAGAAACAGTATGGTACAGAGGCAGAATCAAAAATCTTGTTGGGTTTGTTTTTTTTATGTAGTCACTGTAGAAACGTTTGGTTTTGTTTGTTTTTCAGATAAAAGCCCACGGCCCCAGCTTCACCCGTCTCCATGCTCCCTGGCCAGTATTGAGCCGAGAGGCAGAATTTCTCAAGATTAGAGTCCCCACCAAAACGGTAGGCACGCGTTTTCACGTTAGACCGCAAAGGATTTGGTGATCCCCAATGTATTGTGCTATTTCTCATTGTGTAGTTTTAAAAATTCAGCACTAGGAGTCATCTACAGGGCTATTCAGTGTCTGAGAACAGAAAAGTAATCGTGTATTGTGTGCTTCATCAGAGTTATGAACTTAAAGAAGAGAGTGGTTTTGGGTCCAGTATGAGCACATTGTGGAGGAAACTGAACCAGCCTTTCCAGCCCAAAGTACCACGACAGGACCACGGACGCACCAGATTTCTCTCACACTCTTTCTCCAGAGAAAAAATTCACCTGTAAGACACACACCTGTATACACAAACACAATCACTATGACTTTCTGAACCAAAGGAAACTAACCTGTCACAGTTCATCTGAATATGAAGTAAAAATTAAATATGAGGCTTTTCAGTGTTAGAGAATATGTTTTAAGATAAACTCTTGGCATGAATCATCAGCTCTGCTCTGATTCCCTATATTTCATCTCATCACTCAACAGACTGAGTTGCCCAATGACCTATATGACCTAATATATATAATAAAGAGCTAGCAACCAGAGGTTGTAGTGTGTAGTTATTGGCTGTATTTCTTTCAGGTACAACATCACATCAAAAGAAACATTCTTTGACAACACTACAAGGGGCAGAATAGTAAGTGCTCATCGAGATCTTGATCTGTGCTTTTTGTTATTGATTCATTAATATTTGCAATTAAACTTAATTCTGTCTTAGGTGTACGAGATCCTGAGACGGACTGTGTGTGTGCGAATCTGTCAAACCATAGGTAAGAATACTGTACTATGTTGTGTGAAGTCAAATGAAGCCCCATCTAGAAATTAAACAGATATCAGCAATGGAAACTGAACGTGCTTTAAAGTTGCTTCCTTTGACTTAATAACATTTAATAGGATGTGATGCTAATTAGTCTTGTAACACCATGGTGTGTATTCTCCAAAACATGCTGGAAATTGAATATCCCGGTTATAGCATGAATATTTTACATGAAGCGCGACGGGATATTAAAATCTTTAGATCAGTGTTTGATGTAACTCTGTCTTGCATTACAGAATAAAGGATATCAACAGGTCAGGTCGTACGTGTGCATATTAGCACCACTATTATTATTAGTTCCATTTGTGGTTGAAACAGATGACTACATATGAACTAGGAGCTCATACTGTATGGACATGCCTACCAGACTTGAAAAGTGTGGAGTCACCCAGACAAGGGGTACAATGATTGGAAAACAGCACGAGACCAACAGCTTTTAAGTTGTTTGGGAGCAATAGCCTGTTTGGGCTTTGTGTAACACCCTGTACCCAGTGGCCTGTTCCTAGAAAGACACTTGCTCATTAACACAGATGTCCACTGGGGCAATGAGCAATTAAAAGTCCATGCTTACCTCAGCAGCAGTGTCAGTTGTTTATGGCTTCTGTGAACAAAATTAATAGTAATTATATTACGTGACCACAGTGGAGACATATCTCCCCAAATATGTACAAAAGACCACAGTACAAAAAAACGGTGTCACCACAGCGCCATGAATAATACAAATACTTATGAATGACCCAAAGGACTGGTGCCTAGACAGCAGGTTAACTCAGGCCCTGCACCTCCTGCTGCGGATCCCCTGCTGGAGATAATGGTTCTGCTCAGGAAAGAGCTCTTGTTTTACATCAAGTGTCGACCATATGTCTGTTTGGCTTCCCCATCACAGCAGAAGGCCTCAGCCAGCTGGTATTGATGGAGCTGCAGGGCAAGAAGAGGGGAGAAAATAGAATTGCATCTTTTTAACCTCTGTTTTGTCTTTATCTTTGCTCAATGTCAGTTGGGATCGGCCCCCCCGACACACTTGGAAATACTGGTAAAGACAGTGGGTGGATTGACTTCCCTGATTGCTCTTTAATTTTCATTCTTGGTGAAAACATACTGTGACACTCTCTGTTGCTCTTCTGCTCTACAAGTGGGTCACATTTCCCTGGTCAGGCTAAACAGGGGAAGCAAGGGCCTATGGGAGTTGTGGTTGTTTCTAGCTGGATGAGTGAGCGTCCATGCATTTGTATGTGTGTGTGTGTGTGTGACGCGCATTAATAGCACGGCTAATCACTGCGTGATCCCCAGCCCCCTCGAGGCAGTGATGATTAATCAATCAATTACTTCTGATGAAACATCCAAAGAGTTATGTGTGCCAGGTTATCTGATGTGTCAGTATGCGCCGTAACCTTGACAGGTCAAGCCATCGTGTTCCACATAAAATTTTCCAAAGACTAAAAGTGGCACCTAGCGTAGTCCCAGTTCGCCTGACACTGAAAAACAGAACTAAAATGGTGCAGGCCGCAGGCCATGCCCTAATGTCTGTCCTGCACACAACCAGCTGGTATGCAAATACCAACTGGTACAGCACTGCATAGTGGCAGAGTGTTAAATCTGTACGAAGATATATTTCACTTCTGGGTGGAACCACTGAGCAAGCGTTGTATTACTGGGGAAGAGTGGCAACATAACAACAGTAGATTAGTAATTTCACAGTTCCAAACCCACTCAGCTGAGGCGTCTGGCAAGAATCTGAGCAAGTGATGAGAGGAATTTCTTCTCAGGACTCGAGACAAGATCACAATAGAACTCGATGTAAGATAAATAACAGAGATGCTCTTTTCCAATAGCTTCCGCTTTATTTCATGCCACAGCTTGGAGACATTTGGCGTAACCGTCTTCCATGGTTGTGTGTCAGTCTAAAAGTGACTGTACTAATAATTTAAACTTTGTCAGCTGCTCCAATTTCTGGTTTAAAGCTTACTTTTAAGGTTTGAAGATAATTAATATTCTTCTCAGGGGTTGAAGAACATACATTAAAGATACAATATTATTAATAGTTATTCATATTATTTAGTAGATCTTTTATTATAGAAAGCAGGAGGAGAAAATGTCCTTTTCTCTTTCTCTTCTTCCTGCTCTATATTTTGATTTTCACACGTTTTGGATGGAGCCTGGAGTTTCAGATTTTTGCTGTGAACAATATTTTTATTGCATTAACATGTATAAATAAACATCTCTGTTCATATTTCTGAAGAGTGAAGGTCAAATCCTGTTTAACCTTACGTGTGCTGCCTGCTCTCTCTCTTTTCCAGGCATCAGCACTTTGATAGCTAAAGGCGTGTATGATGCTGCCTTCCCTCTGCATGATGTAAGTGTGAGGGGTCAGAGTTCTTTGGGAGGTGCCTGCTGGTTTATTATTCTGCATTTAATTTCCATTTCATGGTGTTTTAACCTCCCCTGTCATTCTTCAGGGCGACTTTAGAATCATCGAAGAGGTTGAGGAGAGGAATGAAAGACAGGTAGGTCACTATCCTCTCATCTCCTCTTTTTCTTTCTCTTTCTCTGTTTGAGAGTCAACAAAACAGTTTGCACAGACACTGTTTCCCTCTCAACAGATGCTACATGAAGAGTGGGCCAGATACTCAGCTTTTTACAAGTACCAACCTATTGATCTTGTCAGGTAATGAGACTGTAGCATGAGTCAGGAATGCATCAACAATGCAGGAGTTGCAGTGTATTGTGGGTAATGGGGTTAAGTTACGACAGGTTTGATTGAAAATGTGTAAATGTGTTTGTTAATGTCCCCCAGCGAGCTTCACCAATCAAAAGATTATGTACAAGGATGATTGAAGTTAAGTCCACATTTGAGGCTTAGGCCTGTCAATCCTATAAAAGATGGTGAAATCTGTACACAAATCTAAAAGAAGAGCTTTGTCAAGGCTCAACATAATGAATGAAAGCACAGGATACAGCATTAACACTCTCCCTGCTCTATTTTAAGCTCAAACACACATTAGCCTTTCTGCATCTGTGTTGCGTGCAGCTTACTTCTATACAGTCTGCTGTGCCCTGACCATGACCTGCCACTTTGACCTAATAATCTCTGACCTCTGACCCAACAGGAAATACTTTGGGGAGAAAATTGGTCTCTACTTTGCATGGCTCGGCGTTTACACTCAGCTTCTAATACCAGCCTCCATAGTGGGCATCATTGTGTTTTGTTACGGGGTGGCAACGGTGGATACGAATGTACCCAGGTACAGACAAATTCCTGCACTCATAAGCACAGTATTTAGCCACTGCAGATGTCCGTCAGCTGTAAAAACTGTATTTCAGTTTTAAAAGTCTCACATTTATGAAGACCAGCACAAAGCCACACAAAAACAACTGAAGCCTCACTTTTTTACCACTGACTGTGATGGAAACAGGACTAATTTCTCTCTATTTCAACTATAGAGTTGCTTATTGATAAAGACCAGTAAATGAGCATTATTTCCACTGTCCGTGTTCACATACTAGACAAACATTGCTCAGATACTGGTCTGCCGCTGTATCTGGCTCTGTTGAGGTTTTGTGGGAGGAATGTAGAAGGTACGTCTGGCAGTAAGAAGCAAAAGGGTGATAGTTCAGCCTACACTGACTATCATTAAGGTCGAAGCAGAAAAGCTTGTGGTTATGTGTTAAAAGTTCCATTTATTTCTGATTGTAACAGACAATGGATTTTTTTGCTAGGACTGACTCAACGGGCAGCATGGCTGAACAAGTGGTCTCCATTTCATGTTCTGTGTTAAAATGTCAATGTACTGTAATTGTTCTGTCGCGTTCAGGTGGTCTGTGACTTAAATCTCGATTTTGTCCCTCCTCAGTCTGGAGATGTGTGACAATAGTCTTAATTTCACCATGTGTCCTCTGTGCGACGGAGCCTGTGACTTCTGGCACCTTAGCACCGCCTGTGGCACTGCCAGAGCTTCGCACCTCTTCGACAACCCCGCCACCGTCTTCTTCGCCATCTTTATGTCTCTGTGGGGTGAGGTTACGTGTGTTTGTTGCATTTGGAATGAATGTGCAGCTGCTCATTAATATATTATGATCTCCTCTACCAAGTGCAGCAGGCTCGAACAACAGGCATGAAAGGTGTAGGTAGTACGTATAAAGAATATCAAGAATTACCAGATACTTCATAGCTTTTGAATATTGTAACAACTGTGTTCTTCTCCTTAAAAATCACACAGTATAACAGCAAGCCTTAAAGCCAGTGTCAGTGACACATAACAGACGCATCTGTCTGTTAAACAGAAGCACTAACTGACACAATAAACATAATATATACCGTATATCTATACGTATAACTGATGTAACATGTCATTATGTGCTTGTGTGTGTAGCTGTGCTGTTCCTGGAGCACTGGAAGCGGCGTCAGATCAGCTTAAGCTTCAACTGGGGTCTGACAGGCACAGAGGAAGACGAGGTGCACACACAAATACGCAGACAAAAAAAGTCACTTGCACAGGCATCTATGAATATATAGCGCCGGTATTTTTATGTAAATACAAATGTAGAAGGTAAGTAGTACCATCATCAAACTGAACCCTTTCTTTTTCGCTCCCCTCAGGAGCATCCAAGGCCCAAATACGAGACCATCCTCCTTCAGAAGAGACAGAGGAATCAAAAAAATAAGAAAAAGAAGAAAAAGAGTGAGGTAGGAAGGAAGCTCCACAAATATAAACAAACTATGAAATTGTCTTAGCTCGGATGACAACATGTTACATTTCAAAGCAATGTACCGCATCATTGCTTTATAACACCTGGTAGTAAAATCACACTTTGTGTTTGTATTGCGTCTCATGTTTATAGTATACTGTAAGTAAAATGCAGTGTCTGTTCTTTGGGGAAAAACTGAAAATCCACAAGACTCACCGGTCACCGGTGGAATCAGTTCCTGAACTGGTTTCTAATTTACATGGCAGGCGTTGGTGTGATAATCTAATAACTGAGATTGATCTAGATTTCCTCTGTAAATTGGGTCAGTCACATTGAGTCCTGTTGGCCCACATACGCTCTGGTGTGGCCACAAGTGAGACTGAGTAAAACTAATTCAAATGACACAAGATCACTGCTACACCCTCTCGTGTTAGACGTGGGAGCGTGAAGCATCTTTATCCATTAGGTCTTTTTATGAACAACATACACAAGGAAACTGGACAAAACCAATATTAGAACTTGTTTCTCCACTGTATTTACTTGCAGTATCAAGACGCAGCCACACTGTGATGTGAGGAATAGCTCAAACAACTTCCCAGATGTAGAAAATTTTGTCATACATCATTTTTCGTTCCGCATCTCTGTAATGGTGTCATTTTTTCCTTTTTGTACGTCTGAAAGCGAGTCTGATTGCGTTGGAAGGGTCAGGGATGGGACTCACATACATTACTGTGATTTTCTGCGTACAGCGTTTGGGCTGCTTGGGGACTTAAAATCTACCGAATGGCCGTTTATTTTCACTTTGCAGTTTCTTACATGATGCCAGAAACAGAAATAGTTATGCTGGAGCTCAATGAATCCTGATAGAATGATTCCTATTCTTTTGTCTGATCTGCTCCAAACTGGGTCGTTCTTTGCCTCTTGTGTTAATGATTCCAGTATTAGTATAATTGTGCAAGTTGTGTTTGAATGGGCATGAATGTGGTTTCATGTTAGTCTCTCTGTGTGTGCCCATGTGTGTGTGTGTGTGTGTGTGTGTGTGTGTGTGTGTGTGTGTGTGTGTAACCTATCCCTCTGTCTTGCAGCCAGAAAAGCCAGAGGATGGGACAGTGAGAGGGAAGGACAGATGGAGGCAAAAGCTACTGTCTGCCATGGCTGCAGGAATACCGGTAACCCCTCCTTTCCTCTCCTTCACCTCTCTTCCCTCTTTCCTTCTCCTTCTTTATCCGCTTCCCTTCACCTTTCTTTTCCTCTTCCTTCTCCTCTTCCTCCTCCTCACCTCCTATTGCCCTTACCTATCCTGCAGGCTGCTGTCTATCTGTTCTTCTCTTCCTGTCCCCTCCTCTGGCTGCCACAGTCTCAACTCCTCAGGTATTTATTTGTCATAACGCGTGTTTGCAATCTGACCCTCAGTAATCATTGGAAGTGTCTTTGTGGGAATGAAAGGATGCACATTGCTGCTTAAATGTTTTGTTCTGTGGACTTTCTTACAGCCAAACTGTATAGAATAAAAATTAGAATTACAGTTTTCTGAGGTCTGTGTTTCAAGAAGAGTGTTTCAAGTCTGATTTGATTCACCTTTGAGCTCTGCCGGTGGTTAAGGACACGTTGAAATAGGACTTAACTGACAAACAACCCATGCTAATGAGGGATTATCAGTTCCTTTTCTAAATAACACACATCTCGAACTGGAAAGAGGAAGATAGATAATTACAGAGAATGGGGACAGGAAGCAACAACAAAGCAGTGCATCATACATCTGTCTCTGTTTGCATGGGAACTGTAGTTTATTTTGAGTCAATCCCACATACACCATCCAGCTGCCACAGACACTCAAACGGCGCAATAATCCAGGGGATGAACATTGTGACTATAGTAGCATTCTGTGGGTACTGCTGGAAGACTGACTTGTCATTGGGTGTAGTGGATTTAATTTCTACTTTAGGGTGGAGGCCTTACCTGAACCCAAGTGAGCTTGAGTAGATTTCCTCATGTGTCCCACTGATCCCATGCAGCTTGTCTTACACTCACCACGTGGTTGGTTCATCCTGGTTGGTGTCTTGCCAGTCGTGATCAGCATTTCACTTTTTATCACGTGTTGCCGTGGCTGATCAGTATATGTCGTTTATGTATGTTTCCTATACAGAAGCAAGCAAAGTACAGTTATAAGTGAACAGGCTCGTTTGAAGGAGTGAAAGGATTCTGCTAAGAAAGAGCCAACGCATATGCAAGGCTTTAGTTATAACTACAGTATGAAATGTCATCCAGTATAAGGACGAAGCCCTGTGAGACACTGGGGATGATCTGGGTGTGATATTTCCTGCCCACTTCCTATCTTTACCCCTAACTGTGTAGTCTACCCAGTAGACATGTGACTCAGCTATTGCTAATTTTTTATCCTCTCAGTCGCTGTCAAACCAGTCATCAGTATAGAAACTAATTAAAGCTATTGTTAGACATCAAAAGCGACAAAGAGAAAAGTGAGACACATTCACATAAACAGAGTTGGAGGAGTAGAGGGATGGAGAGACAACAGAGGGAAGGCGACTAAGTGGGTGTGATGCCTTCTGGGCAGGAAGCCAGGGGTAAGATTAGTGACTGTCACTATGGCGACATAGACTCTATTTCTCTCTCACACTTACTCACACACCACACTTGAACCATTTCACTTGTAACCTGAGACGGTAAAATGTGCCATACAATCATATATACAGATAACATTTCAAAACGATGACTGTGGTTAATTGTGTTGACTGAACTAGTCACTACAACATTATCAGTAAATTGAGGAGAATATCCATGGCATAGTTTGACCAGCACAGTTTTTGCTGGTGTATTTTTAACGGCGTTTATCGTGTGTCTGTCTGTCTGATACTGAGTGACAGATTGTCTTTACTGGTGATGGAGGTGACTAGGAGTGAGACACTGGCACCTACGAAATAAATAGTTTTCATCATGGGCAGTTCAACCTGAAGTCAGAACTTGGCATAATAACCGGGGTTTGAACAATGAAGTGACCCTCCGTCTCAAGATGGAGTCTTTGTTGGGCTCTCCTCAACGGAGATCAGCCAAATATATTACCTGACCCATTTGCTGTTATTCTGCTCTCTGATGGTTGTCCCTGCTAACCGTGTCCTCTCTCACACACATGCATTCATAAGTGAAGCCCCTAATGTCATGGGTTGATTTGGTCTGTGGATGACCAATGTGGATGAACTTGCTTTTCTCTGTATACAAGAAACAGACAGTGTCAGGGGCTGGAAAAGGTTTTTTTGTTTGTGATAAAAGAGAAGCTTGTGTTACAGGTTGTACTTTGCCAAAGTTGTCACTAGATGGTGCTATTGTCCTGACAGGTTCTCTGTCCATCATAGTGTCGCCTGCGTCGTTTGCCTCTATGATGTATGTTTCTGGTCAGGAACTTGTATGTTCTCACCCCACAGAATCTTTGACCCGCATTTCCTGTGTTCTCATGTTCCCTGTTCTTCCAACTAGAATCCTATAGACAAATTAACGTGGAAAGACCGTCTTCCTGGATACTTCATCAATGTTTCATCTATCCTTTTTATGGTTAGTACATTCGAATTTTATTTTTATGTATAAATGAGAACCTGAGTGATCTGCTTTCATTACTACACTGAGAATCAGACAAACATGTTCCAATAACAACTTTGTTCTTTCTATTTTCCTCCTAGTTTGCGCTGACGTTCTCTGTGGTTTTCAGCGTAATCATCTACCGCATCACAATCTCAGCCCTGATGGCCATGAGTCCTGACCCAGAAATCAAGTCTAATGTCAGGGTGACTGTGTCGGCCACTGCAGTCATCATCAACCTCGTGGTTATTCTTATCCTTGATGAAATCTATGGGAGTGTTGCAGTCTGGTTGACGGAACTAGGTACAGAATTACAGGTTACACACCTGAATCATTTAACAGAGGAGCTCATAGTTTTAAGGAAGACCCGCTAGAGTAGAAACTGTAGATTAGATATTGATCTATAATTAACTAAAGCCCCTGTGACCAGAGGAGGTTTTGGCTCCAGAAACCCTTAAAACCGGTGGCAGTCTGTTGCTAAAGTTAAATTAATCTGATATATTTTGGACATTTTGAGCAATTAAAGTCAACTTTATCTTTCACTTCATCTATGTTTCAGAGATTCCGAAAACCGATACTAACTTTGAGGAGCGTCTCATCCTGAAAGCCTTCTTACTTAAGTTCATGAACGCTTACGCGCCAATATTTTATGTGGCTTTCTTCAAGGGGCGGTAAGTCCTACATCCAGTGTAGATGTGTGTTCGTGCATTGTGTCCCGTAAAATATTTAAGACTCTGTGTACTGAGCACTGTGCCTTTGACTGATCTACCAATAAGGTGCCTTCTTAGTGAATTTGTGGTATCTTTCCGTTTACTTAGGTTTGCAGGTCGACCTGGAAATTACACCTATGTTTTCAACAACTACAGGATGGAGGAGGTTTGTTGGCAGGATTTTTATCTGTCATTCTTTTTACGCGTTTGAACAGATAAATATCATGTGATAAAATAGTACATAGTGGCACAAACGGACTGTATGTCTCTCTCAGTGTGCTCCTGGAGGTTGCCTCATCGAGTTGTGCATTCAGCTCAGCATCATCATGCTGGGGAAACAGCTAATCCAGAACAACATCTTTGAAATTGGCATTCCGTAAGTGCACTATTATTTAACCACACAGCAATTTACAGTAATCAATTGTAACTGATGTGTGATTGTCTGATGTCACCATTGAAATGTCTTGGGGAAAAAGTGTCTTTAAAACAAGTTTGGCTAATTCCTCAAAACACGCTTTAAAAGGCTCCCAGGGGTTTTATGCGTAAGAGGACTGACGGTTGGGAGGGTGAACCTGCACATCCTCCCAAAGAGGATTCAGGTCTGGAGAGAATTCACCATAGCGTCATTTTGAGCTCCCACCTGTAGAGACTGGCTCACAGTAGTCATGTCTAGTGGATGATGAGCAAGGTGCGGTCTTGCCAACGTCTTGAAACATAGTTTCCACATGGAACATATACAGTAACTGACAAATGAATATGCATCACTTACTTTTGAATGATTTATTATGATTTCATCATTTTTGTATAACTCCTTTTTCAGTGCAAAAGTTGTCTCATGCATAATCTGTGTGCTGACAGGAAGTTGAAAAAGCTGGTGCGTGCTATAAAGGATAAAGGATCAGCTGTGAAGGAGAAGGAGCAGGGGAAACCTCCACAGCAGTGGAACCTAGACTACGCTCTGGCTGCTTTTGAAGGCCTCACACCTGAGTACATGGAGATGAGTGAGTCTGCATGCAAGCACACGGAAACACACACATTTGACCGAATAAAATGAAACAAAAGATCATAATAGAGCAGCGCATGGAGTAAGTTGTCTTGTCAGTGTACGTACATGAGAAAAACTCATCTAACCAACATGTATCTGTTGGAAGTTAATGGGACATATAGGATTGTGTTACCTCATATATTATTTAATCCTCCTGCTCGCCCGCAAGGCCTTCTGCTGGTGTTAAATCAAACCACACAATGCAAGCAAAAACAATACAGATACACAACACTGCTCAGTCATAAAAGTTTAGCCTAGTGCATAGAGGGGACTATTTGATGGAACAATATACCAGATCATTGTAACAGCCCTGATGCACCTTAAATCATTGTTTACCTCTGTCTTGCAGTCATCCAGTTTGGTTTTGTTTCGCTGTTTGTGGCTTCATTTCCACTCGCTCCTTTGTTTGCCCTCCTCAACAACATCATCGAGATCAGACTGGATGCAAAGAAGTTTGTAACAGAGCTACGCAGGCCTGTGGCCATACGGGCTAAGGACATTGGTAAGATAAACATTCAAGAAGTAACATATGGAGATTCTATTTTCAAATATTAGCTTTCTTTCCTGCATGTTATTAAATACACTGGAGGAATTAGGTCAAATACAGTTTTTATGTTAGACGCTTCACACTTTTAGGGTTTTTTCCAGCACTGTGTGTATGTATGCGTGTCTTACGTGTGGTCTTTATGGAAGGACGATGTGGCCACGGGTACGTAATCACATCTGTCATTCTTTCCGCAGGTATATGGTACAACATCCTGAGTGGAATGGGGAAATTTTCCGTCATTATAAATGTAGGTATACAGGTTCAGCTATGAATACCTGTATGAAGTATAGAATCAACCTGCATACTACATACTGGATGTGAGCGTGACGTGAACTGTATATGCAGTTTTGTGTCACTCCATCTGCCTTTCTCTTTCTCTCTGCAGGCCTTTGTGATCTCCTTCACATCAGACTTTATCCCTCGGCTCGTCTACCAGTATATGTACAGTCCCAACGGCACCATGCACGGCTTCATTGACCACACGCTGTCATACTTCAACGTGTCCAATTTCAAACCCGGCACAGCACCGACCAACTCTAACCACAAAGACATCAGCTTCTGTCGGTAAAGACTTTTAATTCACTTCGTGTTTCTGTGAATCTTTTGATTTTGCTACTTCTTTCACCAGGCATGAAACAGTCCTCTGGGTTAATCCATTTTTAGCATCCACACTAACTGCATGCGTGTTTTGTTTTAGGTACAAAGACTACAGGGAACCTCCCTGGTCTGCAGACGCGTACCAGTTCTCCAAACAGTACTGGTGTGTCCTGGCTGCAAGACTGGCTTTTGTCATACTGTTCCAGGTAGGAGGAAAACCGAGAAAAGCACACGACCACAGGAACACGGGACAGATCAAATCATTATGAGCACATACAGTAGGCTCTGAGTCAGACATTAGGTTGCTCAGGGTTTACTCTCACCAGGATCAGTAATTTCACCAGATGCACCAGATACTGTATCTCATTTCATATGTCAGCGTGTTTATCTCACTCGTATTTGTCTGACAGACGTCCTGCAGCTGAATTTCCTGTTTGCAGAAACTTGTACAGTCTAGTTTCTGTATGGTAACTTGTGTCCGCTCCTTCTGTCCTCTTCTCCTCCAGAACCTGGTGATGTTCCTCAGCCTCGTAGTTGCCTGGGTGATCCCAGACGTCCCCAAAAACATTGTGGAGCAGCTCAAACGTGAGAAAAAGCTCCTGGTTGATGTCTTCTTGCAGGAAGAGAAGGAAAAATTCCAGCTCATCCAGAGCCTCTTCTCCAAGGACAACGCCTTAAAACCAGGAAGCCACTTGTTTCAGCAAGCCCCGTTCTTTTCTGCTCCGGGACGCTCTAGTACTCTACCTTCAGGCCAGGCTCAGGCCTTGGTTGGGGATGGAGGAGGAGCACCGAGGGCGAGGTGTAGGGCTGCCAGCTTCAGCCAGTTCACACGGAGGAGCCCCTCTTCGCCTATGAATGAGAACGGCAATTCAAGACACACAGCTGTGTGACATAAACACGTTTTGGGCTGCTCCGACGCAGCCTCAGGACTGTGTTGCTCGGGTGATTTGGTCTGTTTTTGCCTCTGTCTCTTGTCCTGTTGTGTGTGTGACACAGTCGTACTGGGATTTAAAGCACGCAGCCGAATATTGAACCTCGAAATCTGAATTCACGGGCCTCAATGTGGTTGGATGTGTTGCTGTTCCTACTCGCACTGACTGTTCACCTAAATAAGTGTTATCATTTTTACTATTTGGTAAAAAGAACTCATTTAGCGAGGCACACAAGCTCCATAGCGTAGAAAAGCAATAATTAATGTATTTGGTGGAACAATCAAATATTACCTGGGAGAAACTGGAGAAAACTACGAACTCATGGACACATTCATTTCTTTTACTAGGGATTTTCACACACCTTCATGTGCTTATGGTCTTTATGCATTTTTGTTATTAACAGAATCTGTAGCAGCTGCAACGTTCTATATTTTGTGTAATTTCCAATACATGGTGGGCTACTGGAAGCACATATAGAAGAGCAATCATTTTTATAGCACAATTTACTGTGTTGAAGCTCATTGTTCTCACTGAGATGAGGAATCACTTTCAATCAACCTTATTAAAACTGTATTGTCAGTCAATACACAGCTGCTGCTCATTGTTTCTCTACACACTTCCCTATGTATTGATGGATGACGCATATGCCAATGTGGCACATTGTTGTGAGCCACGCATTCTGTAGATTCCTGTCCACATTATAGTTTTAGACTAGAGACTCTTATTGCTGAGTGTAGAGCTAAAAACTAAACTAATACCACACTGTATACTTTGACATTCCTGCAGGTGAGGCTGAAATCAGGGTCGGGAGAAGTAGAGAAAGAGCCGCAGCTGGTACAAACGCAGGCTGACTTGAGAAACAGACCGTGAACATATTTATTTTGTATAACTGGGCCATATAAACACTCATACTGTACGTCTAATTGGTTTGTGTTATATGATTTCAACTTCTTAAGTAGTTAACAAACAATCTGGTTTAACTATTTCTGTATTCTGTAACAAATTACTGATTAAAGGAACTTTTTAAAACGGAGCTGAATTTAAATTCTTGTGAAATGATGGAAAGGAAAACGACACAGACTTAGTTGTGCTGGTTCAGCTTCTGGTGGAGCAGTGGACTTATCATTACAGCAGGTATCTCGCTTTCCTTTTTAGGACATTCAGTATTTGGATGGACTTAGTGTGGTCATAAGTTTCTCAGACTGTTTAACCGTACTATTGACTGTAAGACAAAAACAAACTGTTGTTTAAGAAGTGTTCATTCAGATACTACATGATGCTGCCTCATTTACACTATAGGGCTTCCATCTTTATTACACCCGGTTCTACTGATACTGCATGTACTCCTGATATGTTTTCTAATTGTCGATTAGATGTATATATAAATATATATTTGCATGTTGAAGTGTGTGTGAACGTAAAACACAATCACGTGGCAGAGATAAGGAACAACGTTATTAATATTATTATATCAACTCATGGCTTTTGTGGTCTAATAAGTCACACATTTTACGATGCATGTTAAAAAGCTGCATTACATATTAAATCACAGCTACTGGACACGGTAAATAACAATAATCCTTAGGGGATAAAATGCCGCAATTATTATCCAGCGCTTCCTGTTTACGTCGAGCACGTCAATGTGCGTCACATCCTCAGGCGCGCGCGCGCTACCAAACACCTGCATCTCATTAGGTACCGTTACACGCGTAGGGTTGTTTTATTATTGTTTTATCGTTATTGGATTATTATTATGGCCGCACAAAACGGGGTAAGTTGAAAACGAACCGACTGACTCCATTTAAATGCTTGACCGCAAGAGGGAAGCACAGCACTTCTCCAACCTACCTTTGAAACGTCTTCTTCAAAATAATTACTGTGTCAAAACTCTTCTAGAGCATAAAGACATTATCATTCATTACCATGCATTATCACAATAATTGTACTTCAGTTGTTCTTAGTTGCTTAGTCGTGTTTGTCTATTCTTGTTGTTGCTATTGATCCGCCCTGCTGTGGCGGCTGTTGTTAATTGTTAATACCATGAATTATTTAAGCAAAACAAATGCATTCGACAGGTTTTTCAGTTATGTTTTATGACGAACCCAACTCTTTATTATAGGAAGGTGAAGGAGCCTGATGGGATCATTACTGGTGAATTTATCGTGTTATTGGTTGGTGGCGTAAATTAGTTTACAGATAAGAACTTATGCAGCTCAGTGGAAACACGGTTCAAAATCACAACATGTCAGCTGTAATCGAAGGGACCAGGTTTCGCTCCCTCCCACTCTGCGTTTCTGACGGCTGCGCTTTTACGCACGGCACTGTGGTGGAGAGAAGCGTGCCATGCAGACCGCCCCAGTGGCTCCCTGTTAACAGCTGCTTTAAAATGATCCTGTTGCTGGGTCTGATTTTTATTCTCTGGGTAGAACCAGGTCTGTGTCTGGAGGAAGATGGACGGTTCACTTTTGATGGGGACATCCGACAGTTCGTCGTGACCACCGACATGGTTTACGCCGCCACAAAGGAGACGCTGTACCAACTGAGGCGCAAACTTACTGAACCTCGGAGTCTGACACTGAGGGGGCTTTTAAAGGACGGGATAAATGCGCAGGAACGGCAGTTTTACCGTGTTTCTGATACATCCATGTGGAACACAACTTTCCAAATCCACGTATTGTTGCCATTTGTTGCGAATAAGTCTCTGATCAGCTGCGGCATGTCTGTCAATGGATGTGGTTACTGTGAACTTCTGGACTTGGACAACATTCACAACGTTCTCTACAGTGAAAACATCCAGGTGGGACCAGTGGAGTCCAGCAGCGCGTCCGTCGCATTTCTGGTGGATATAAAGAACAGTGGGACTTACATTCTGACCGCGATACAGACAAACCATACACAATCCGACAAGTGTTCCACCAGCTGCCAAACCGTAAACCTTCATGATAAAGACAACGCACGAGATGAAGGAATATTTTCTCTTTCCGACAACATAATCACACCTTCGATCACCAGTATAGGTGACGTGGAGTTTGTAGACGGATTTCAGGTCGGTTCCACAATATATCTGCTCTCCAACAACGTACTACCAGGTTCTAGAAATAACGAAGTCCGACTCATTTGGCTGCAAGGAGAAAGCAGTAAGACAGAGACTCTGAAGTCTTTGCGGGGTGCGACCCTTGTCGTTTCTGAGGTTGGTGCCAGAGGCAGCAGACTTGTGGCCTCCTCTGTGATCCCGGGTGGACCGATGCTGTGGAGCGGAGTGTTCAGTGTGAACGGAGATCAAACCAACACCGAGCTGGTGGTGTTCGACATCAGCCCCGATCTCACAGGAACGGCCAATCAAGATCCACATTTCTGCTATGGAGTTAAAAACTGTCCTGAGTCAAAGTCGATGGTGGGTCCAGTTGGATTGATGAGTGAGCAGATGTTTCTAATGGCTCAATTATAATGTTAAGTTGAGTTAATATCAACATGTATTATTCAACAAAGGTCCAAATTTGAACTAATCTTTTCATTTTGCACCATTTGTGGTGACAAACATACTTGACATAAAAACCTGACAGGGTCAGATGTGATGATCTGTGTTTCTGATTCTTAGCCAAAGACGCTGAAGCCAACGGCAGTTCTCCTGAGACAGAAACACATGACCTCTGTGTTGGCAGTGAGGCACAGGGCCTGGATGGTTTTCTACATGGGGACATCAGATGGACAGCTCATCAAGGTGTGGGAAAGTCACACGTAGCTGTATCTGAACAGGCAAACGCAAAAAGGAACAGAAGTGAGGTGCAGCCCTACATATCAGGAAACTGCATCGTCCTGAATTCTTTCTATGTCATCTTTTGCATATGAATTAATATTATTCTGCTGACACCACCTACACACGTGATTAAACAACTAAAGTTCTAGATGACAGATAAATTTATTCTTGTTTGTAAAGCACAATGAAATATTGTAAATATTAACTGTTGACTACTCTATTTTTTTCTCAATTTAGTGCTAAACACTAGCCTGAAGCCTTTTTCTCCTGGTTTAGAAGCATCAGTGGTTCACGGTCTTCCGCTGTAGCTTTAATGGTGGTGATCATTACAGTAGCTAAGTGGTCTGACCTAAACAAAGCCTCCATCAGAGGCATAAGGAGAAGGTAGCAGTAACCCCAGTTTCCCCAGTAATTGACTTGAGCGGGAAATGGTGTTTCCATTATCTCATCAATATAGATCTTGTGTGTTACACTGATACTGTACATGTTCCTTCTGTTTAGGGAGTGTGTGTCAGAACCAATGTTGGTCTTTAAGAAGTTAAAGATATTTTATAGTTGAACCTGAAATTTAAAAAAAAATATGCTACAGGACAATTAAACGGTAGATGATGTTTCCATAATTTGGGAAAACCTTTTTTTTATTTCTTGTAATTACTGCTGTTTCCTTCTTTCTTCTGTTGTCAGCTTGTCGTGGACAAGCACTACCACACTGCGTGTCCCAGAGTGCTCTACAGAGCCAATGACAACCAGCCAGTGTTTCCCAAACTCCATCTGGATCAAGTGGATCATAAACATGTGTATGTGGCTCTCCGCAAGCAGGTGGGTGCATTGCAGACAACATGTATCACATGTACTGTAAGTGTTGTTAAATGTTAGGCTATTGTTCCAGATGATGCGTGTACCTGTGTCAAACTGCAGCACTTTCACAAACGCACAGAAGTGTCTGTCTGCGCAGGATCCAAACTGTGTGTGGTGTCAATCTAAGCACAGGTCAGAAGCTTCACTCACTCCTGGTTTGTATGGTGACGTTTTACAGTTGACACCTTTAAACGATTCTAAATTTGGTTCTGACACGGTTAATTTTTCCAGTTGTACATTTGAAGATGACTGCAAGGACTCAGACTGGTTGTCTATTCCTGAAGATTTGCATAACAACGTTGTTTCTCACAAACTCGAAAGGAACGACGCAGGCCAGGTACAGGTCACATACGAGCTTCTAACCAGAACCAGTTGTGTCTTTTAGTTCTTCATCAACCTCTAAATCTTCCTCAGCTCAAGCTAATGGTCCGAACACACGTGACTATGAGCCAGATGAACGCGTCTAACTTCGCCTGTCATTTCGTGGTAACGTCAGACGAGATGTGTATTATGACTAATATTCCTCCACAGTTCCCACAATGCACCTGCATCCTAAAACGAGGGACAATTCCTGATGAAGGTCAGCGAGCTTCAGTGAATATTAAATATCTCACTACAACAAACCTAACGCTGTTCTTTTTATACAGTATTATAAATTCAGACTGATCGTTAATGTAAGCTTAAACTTGATGAGAAATATTCACATTTTCTTAACAGGTCTGAATTTCACATTTAAGTTTAGACTTGGAACGGTGGTTTTCGCAGAACAACTGAAGCTAAACAACTGCTCTAACATCAGAGGACCATCAAGTTCTCACTTGTAAGAACATTCATCTTTAATCATGTCATTTCAGACAGAGACAGTGCTTGACTTATTGTTTGTTCAGCAGGAAGTAGGTATGAGTAGCTTTAGTTACATGCAGCATGTAATAGTACCCATTTTATTTCTTTAGGTGTGAGCATTGTGTGAAGTCTGGATGTGGTTGGAGTACAAACGGCTGTTCATGGGCAAATCAAGGAGTGGGGAATGTAATTATGCCAGAAATATTATATTATATTAACCTGTGTAGGGGTAGTCACTGCTCTGCTAAAGCACTGCCCTCTCCTTCTTTTTACAGGACAGTGTTTGCCAAACAATTAAGTCAGAGATTAACTCTGTGAGTGAACACTCATATATACAGCCTTCACTTCAATTTACGCCTCTTTTAATAATGTCTCAAGTAATCATCATTGTTTCTCTGTCAGCTGCCAAAGATCTCCTCCATCTCTCCCAGAGCCGTGTCTTTCTATGGCAGGAACCATGCAGTGTTGTCAGGTTACAACCTCAGTGATGTGACCAGAGTGAGGATTCAGAGAGACTCAGCCTGTACTGCACAAGAGTGAGTCTCAGACTAAAGATTTTGAATAGCTGAATAAAAACATCTGGAGAGTATTCTTACACTAGATGACACTTGTTGCCAGTGTGTTGTATGTTGTCACATATTTTTATAGTGTTGACAGTTGTGTGTTAGTGTCCTTTGTGAAGTATCTAGTTTGTTAGTCATCTGGCTACAAACTGCACAGCTTGACCTTCTTGGAATCCCTTCTTGTGAAATTCTCCGTCTTAAGGATGTTTGTGTTCCTTCCTCTGTGCTCTGGTCAGGTCTCCTGTGTGGAACAACACTGGTGTGAATCTGACGTTTCACATTCCCAGCAGCGATCATAACGGTGAGGTCACCGTATGCGTTGTTCTACCGGATGGCAGTTGCCATGGCAACTATGGAATCTCATACCAGTCGTCACCATTCTGCACCCGAACTGAACCAAGCAGCACCTGGTTCAGGTATGTGTGGACAGGGTGAAATCTGATCTGACTGAGATACAGTAGTTCTGCTGTCACTTCACATGTTAACAGATTATGGGTTATTAGGATCAGTGTGGGATTCTAATGACTTGCCCCCAACCTTCTCTCCTGCGGTAAATAAAATCACCCAACATGACAGATCTGGGTCTCTTGCTAACTTCGTACAAAATGAAGAACCTACTTAGATGACTAGTAAAATGTGTTAAACTGAGACAGAAGTACAATGACTCAACATAAAATTATGAAACCAAAAGTCCATGACTGCATCACCTCTGCAACACATTTTTATAATTAGGCAACGTACATACAGAAGACAGGAAGTCTGTCAACTGGTCTACATGACTGTACTTGGCTATGGTTACTGTGATCTGAAAGGCACAGTCGCTGGCTGAAAGCGTACAGAGATGCACTGTCTGTTCTGTCACCAACCTCAATAGATTTTGCTGCAAGATATTTTAGGACATAGTGTTAGTAACTGAGAAGAAATTTACAGACAAGGGTCATGAGTAAAGACACACATCAGCTAAGGTTATCAGTAAAGACACACATCAGCTAAGGTCATGAGTAAAGACACACATCAGCTAAGGTTATCAGTAAAGACACACATCAGCTAAGGTCATGAGTAAAGACACACATCAGCTAAGGTTATCAGTAAAGACACACTTCCCCAAATGGACACTCCTCCACCTTAAAGTCAGTTCCTTCTTTTTATTGCAACAACTGAAAGTATTACTTCTGGTTTTTGCTGCTTTAAGATACTTTTAGAGTAATCTGGGTTTTGCTCTGCTCTGGGCTTATTGTAGAAGTAAAGAAGTAAACAAAAAGTCACTTATGCAAAACCGTGTTTTCGGATTTTAGACAGAGTTGAAGTAAAGACAAGGCAATGTCACTCACAGCTAATAGTAGTAGAATAGTGAGCGTCTGTAAGGAGCCACAGCCTTTATCCTGTGCATGCACTGTTGTAAAAAACAGAATAACTTGGTTACGCATGTACATGACAGAGAAATCAGTGTTCTCCAGGACAAAGGGGCGCGTTCTCCAATCCCCCGCCTTCAATATAAAAACAGTCCCTTTACTTTAGAGATCTGTAATGAGACACTAACCTGCTTACGTTCACATAAACTGAATATTAATAAAGAGACTGAAGGTCATATCAGAACAAGAAGACCATGGCTGATACCTCTCTTGTGTGACTGGCTGTTGCTGTGTGTCCTTTAGTGGGAAGAGGACCATCACACTGATCGGATCTCACCTAGAATTTGTGGAAGGAGTCATTCATAGCCACAACCCACAAGAAATCACACTGCCCAGAAGCAGCAATTCTGAGGTAGGTGTATAGCTGAGCACAGTGTCTGTAGTTTACAGTCTTTCCACTACCACCTATTTCTGTATTATTTATGAGTGTTGCTTTAATTCCTGCAGAATCTAACCTATGAAACCGCTGCAGCGAAAAGCACTCCCCTGGCCTTTTTCAGCTCGGTGTTTCTGAAAGTAGCCAACAAAACCTTGACCTGTCCCTCTGACTTCAAATACCACCCAGACCCCGAGTTCATCACCTTCACGTCCCAAAAAACAGGGGATGATATACTCATCACCTTAGAGGTAATGAACTTGCTTTTGACCACACACAGGCTTTAATGTATAACATATCAGCATTTGTTTCTGCTTTAGAAAAAGAAGGATGAACTGGAGATGACGGAAGCAGAGGTGTCAGTGTGGGGTGTTCACAGTGGAAAACAGTACCCCTGCATCCAGATAATCAAAGATATCAGCAACAAGACGGAGCTCTTCAGGTGTCACATTAAGAACAGCCCTAATGCTAAATTTCAGCAGTTGAAGGTAAAGCTTCCATTTGCAACAGGCCACAATAAATCAAATGTGTATTACATGATTACATTAAGTTGCTAATTGTTTTAGTTGCTACTTTTTACAGATAAAATATGGAGACAAGACAGTAGTGGTTCAGTCTTCCTCCTCCCTACTGTTCCCTCTAATGCTGTCTGTCTTTTTTGTGATACCCGTCATTATTGTTGGTAAGGACAGAACACAACATAAAGATCAATCCTCCAGAAAGATTCGGTTCTCTCTATTCGTTCAAAGATCTATAAATGTGTCTGGCTGTTTTTTATTTTTCAGTAGTGGTGATCATCTATCGGCGTAAGCAGAAGAAGTTCACTGCCAGGATGAACAAGATTATGGAAAACCTGGAGCTTGACATCAGGAATGACATCAGACAGGGTTTGTGGCTTGTTCTTGCAAAACATCTGCCAAGAGCCTAACTCACTCCTTTCCATCGATACTAAAATAGAAAGATACATGCTGAATGCCGTGTTGGCTACATGGTGGGAAAATCAGTAGAAGACACTTCTTTGCATGTAGTTCCTTTGTATAGTGTGAAATATTTGAAGACCACAAGCAGAAAGCAAAGCTTCCAATTTGTGTGCCCTCAAACACTTTCACTACCTCTTTTTCTTTCCGGCTTCTAAAATGGTGCTTAGTTACATTTTTTCCACCATGTCAAATGAGCTTTAGTGTCCCTCAGTTATCACAGGTCTGTAGTAAAAAATGCTTCTTCACTGAACCGTCCTTCCCAGGTTTCGTAGATCTGCAGACAGAGAGAGCTGACCTGATAGAAAACGTTGGAACAATTCCTTTTCTTGACTACAAGCACTTCGCCTGCAGAATCTTCTTTCCTGAGGTGCAAAACAGCTGAGTGGAAGCAGAAATATCAAATATGCTGTCATGGTTAAACAAAAGTAACCGACCCTTTATGTTACTGTGTCTCAGAGTGACTCTTTGATGACGTCGTGTATCAAAGAAATTGGTCAGGTAAGGTTTGTCCGCAGCAACCGTACATGTTTTTTCACGTTTGTTTTTGATGCATCAGTAAAATATTATTCTGTGTGACATGGGGTCAGGATGCAGTGACGGTTCAGCTTGATGAGTGTTGCCAGGACCTGTCCAGGCTGATTCAGGACCAGCTCTTCCTGACGTCCATGGTGCATGCTCTGGAAGAGCAGAAGAGCTTCACCATCAAAGACAAGTTAGTTTCACAACATGTTGCGTGTTGAGGTGCTGCAAGGCAGTCAGTGCTGCTGTGTAAAAAGAGAAGTTCCGCTTTGAGACCTCGAGTTTCTTGACCTTTCATTTTCAGACCCACAGAAACCTGACCAGTTTCAGAGGAAAAACACAGGACTAACTGTTAATGATGACCCTCTGTTCTCCTATTATTGTTTACAATATGAATAAGCCCTTTACTGTATTTCCTGTCCATTACATTTTAATTTATTAGACAAATAAGCTTTTCTGTTTGACGCGTGGTTTACTTTAAATGATTCATGCATCATGTGATACAAAAGATTATGAAGTGTTTGGTGACGATGCAGCTCTTCACATTGACTCGTCTTGTTTTATTTTGCTTCTCTTGTATGATTTTGTCCTCTACTTAAGTCTATTCATTGTTTCTTCTACCATCTGTTCCAGACGTCTGTGTCTTATTTCGTTTCTGTTCTGTCTGCAGGTGTGCATTAGCATCTCTGCTGACTGTAGCACTGCACAGCAACTTGTCGTACCTAACAGAAGTGATGGAGGTTCTGCTGAAGGATCTAATGCAGCAAAACAGCAACAGTCAGCCAAAGCTGTTGCTTCGGCGCACTGAGTCAACCGTGGAGAAACTGCTGACCAACTGGATGTCTATATGTCTTTATGGCTTCCTCCGGGTTTGTTGCTACTTACATTTTTTTGGACTAGGGTTATGTATTGCAGCTACTGACTATAAACTCGAGATCACTTCTGTCACTTCTTGTGATAAATCTCTCCTCTCTGGTAGGAGGTTAACTGATGGTGGTTTTCACACATATTTGTTGCAGGATGTTGATTACTTTTAGCTGTTAAACCAGACTGAAAATTATGGCACAATCTAAATGCTGTAGTTCAGTGTGTGCACAGTGTCACCAGCATCACGTCTATGCCATTTATGGTTTACTGACTTCTGCTTTCTGATTTTGAACAGGAAAGCGTTGGCCAACACCTGTTTTTGATGGTCAGCGCTCTCACACAGCAGATCGCCAAAGGGCCCGTGGACTGTGTGACGGAGAAAGCTCTGTATACGCTCAACGAGGACTGGCTGCTGTGGCAAGCTCCAGATTTCACGTCACTGGTACGCACACGCAGTTCTACCTACACAAACACCAAATAATTAACATCAAAGCAAACAAAGGTACATTCAGATATGATTTTGTGTCAGTTGTTTCAAGTTTAGTCAGCTATTTTTGTACGCGTGGAAGCAGTTGTCACACTTCTCAATTCTTAGTTCCGGTTTTACTACACAGAAAGGAACCTGTTCTGCAGTCAGACTTGAAAATGGAGTAACTATATGATCTCAGTTTTTAGATAAAATACATCAAAGAGACCTTGTTCACACATGGTGTGGGTTTCTTGAACACACCCTACAGATCAGGGGCATGGAGAGGGCACTGAATGACACCAGACAATTTTAGCATTTAGGATAAAACAATGCGTATTTTAAATGCCTGTACTGGCTAATGATGAATCAGAGAACATGAACAAATTAGGTGGAAGCTGATGCATGCAGGGATAAATGGATAGATGGATGATTTCTTATGAAGTATGAAAGCTGCACTAAACTGGAGGTAGTCATCCTGTAGTCATGCAGAGAAATGAAACTGCAAGAAAGTGTTGTTTTGCAATGATTTTCTGAATTCTGTGGGTTTCACAGTCAAGTGTATGGAACAAAAGCTACCAGGAATTTGTCAGTGTGGTAAAAGAGTAACCTGTGACGTCTAGCGTCACAAAAAACATGCAGTCAGTGATTTGTTTTACCCTCAAAATGTATTTTCTTAGCTGTATTTATGATTAACATTTAATTCATATTTGTTTCTGGAACTCAATCAATCATGTCTTTAGCTGCTCAGTGCATTCTCTGTGCAGTTGTTTTTTTCTTTAGTACTCTGCATTTCCTCTCGCTGCTGGTGAAGTGGCACAGCCCAAGTGACCTTTATCTGATCTACACATGCTCAGCTGAATCCATTAGAAGCCGCAAGCATTATACACAAGGTGCAGAGGAAATGGAGAATGTGGCATCAGCTTGTGTAACATCACAGTGAAATAATTTCATCAGCTATGCTGCAGCTGCATGATACTTTCCAGCGGTGAACTTGGGATGATTCTGTCAGTTCTGATTTTGTGTGATATAAAACAGCTGCTGTTTCCATAAGGCATTAACTGCCAAACCGTGCACCGGAGAATAGCATTAGTGCATCTTTGACAGTGTGGTATTGACTCATTCACATGAACTGTACGTGCTGTGTTTTGTTTTCCTTTAGATCAAATCAAAAGTATTGCTAGTAATATAAAATATAATCTTTTGTGACTGTTTTGACCATTTTCTGTAGAAGCTCAAGGTGCTGTTTGCAGTGGGCAGTGATGGAGAGGTCAGCGAGCCTCTGGAGGTCAACAGCCTGAGCTGTGACACAGTAGAGCAGGTCAAAGAGAAAGTTCTGTCCACCTTCAGAGCCAAGTTTGGTTTCCCCTACAAAACCCACCTGAGAGACATTCGTATCGGTCAGTGGCAGTAAAGCTGGATCTATTTAGTCTTATGTCAAATTAATCCTCATCTATTTGCACTTTAAATCAGTTATTTAGTAAAACCCCCTGTCAATCCTTTTCACTATACCCCAACAGAGTATGAGCAAGATGGATCTTTTCTTCCTCTTGAGGAGGTGGATGCCAGCTCTGAGGTTATCGAAGAGGTGACGATGCTCAACACGCTCAAGCATTACAAGGTGAGGAGTGAGTGTCAAAGGGCGAAGCTGTTTCACACGTGTTTATTTGAAACAGACACCAGTACTGTAATAGCACTTATCACAGTGCCCACACACTCTCAGTATTATTGTAGCCTTTGCCTACAGGACAAATCACACACATATTCTGTTTGTCATGAAATGCATAACATTGAAAGACACTGAATTGAAAATGGAAATAACACATTTCTCTGATTCTGAATGTTAATTTCACACAGTGAAGCCCAGAGACAAATAGCATCAAGACATAGCTTTTAAAATAGCAAATCTATGACCCTCATCATACACACGTGGGTTGTGGAATGCTGTACAGCGAGCAGACGGTGGTTTACTTTAGTTTCCTTGCTTCCAAGTTTACACTGAATGTTTTAACTAGGTGTCGAACAGACGAGATGGACTGTTGCTCTGTTTTCCACTCCAAACGAACAGTGGAGTGGAGGAGAAATTTCCACGTGGATCAGCACAGTGTTGAGACGAAAATACAAGTTGAAAAACAATACATGTAATAGGAGCACTAGGGTCCAAATACATCACAATACAGACTTAGTCGGCACGATACATGGAATGGTTAAGAACTTCATACATTTGTTCATATTCTTATAGGAATTGTATCATATCCTGCTGGTCTGCACACAAACTACAACTTCAGATAATCTTAGTGAAACAAGAGCGAACACTGAGTTGTGCAGTCAAACCTTTATGTTCACTTTCACATGGATGTGTGTTGCCTCGCATCTGAGCTGACTGGGTGGCTGTTAGTTCCTTTGTGTCTGACAGATTAAACTGAACCTTGCTTTTTTTAATCCAACGATACAGCATCATTTTGGAACAGGCTGTAAAACTAGAAATATATACTGTAAATGCAACTAAATGGATCAATTCTCTCTGTTTGGACTCGTAGATTCCTGATGGGGCAACAATTAAGGTGCTTTCCAAGAGCACTCACCCTCCTCTGAGCCCACAGGGGAGTCTGAAGGGTGAGTGCAATGAAACACACTCTTGATTAGATGTGAATTAATAGGGTTTTAGCAATTACTATGAATTAATGGTATGAACTGGGTTTGAGGAGCCAACATCTACAGCACGACGAAATAATGTAAGGCTTCATGAAATCAGGTGGGAGCAGTACAATTAAATGGGGGAAAAGCAGATGCAACAGAATTTTATTATTCAAATCATTTGGTAAAACATCATGTCAAAACACAACAACCCGTTAAAATACAATAAAATCAAAGAATTAAAATACCCAATAAATCCCCAATGTCCTAAGTAAGAGAAGCTAAAGGACATATGCCTCGAACACTCACTCATTATTAGAATAAATACATGGATGCTCCGGCTAGCGACTCGCTGGGGGAGGGAGACGGGCCGCCTCGTCTCAGGTCCAGGTCCAGATCCAGGTCCCCCGTGGGCAGCATCACGGCTCTACAGACCCAGTCAGGGGCGCAGGCGTCAGGACATTGGCCTCTCCTTACGCCGGTCCCCGTCCATGCTGTCTCTCCATCCATGTGCCTTCCGCACCTGCTTCCTCCGTGCTCTCGGGTGAACGCTTACCTGTAAAACGCAATCGCCTCGTCAGGCGCAGATGTTCTTCATTAAGCGGCGAATCTGACGTAGGAATGTCACGTGATTTATTTAGAAACGCCTCACGTGCAGCCTTACTGTAACATACAGCAGCACACGTACCTGGCGTCACTGGCTCAACTTGACTGGACCTAACCCTCTTATAATAAATATTAATTAATATTATAATTTAATTATTTCTTTTAAAGCCTGCATCATATATTGCAACTATGAATAAAGTTAATGCTTTCTGGTATTATTATTATTCATGTTTCCTTTTTAGATGATGAGAACTTCTCTGGAAAATATTTCCACTTGGTAAGCATGTTCAGCATTCCCAGAATTATTTCCTAATCTGTTCAGCAGCGCAGCACACTCATTCTGTACTTGTACTACTACCATGCTAGTAGATATTTGCAACTTTCTTCAATTTTACAGCAAACTAATTAAGTGTCATCTGCACACTCAAAGCTCTTGTACAATTCAGGAATGAATTCAGCGTTGAGCGCGTTTCTGCAGGAAATGCTTTTTGTAGTTTAATGTGTCTTCTTCACTGCAGATCGATCCTGATGTCGTTGAGGACCAAAGAAAGAGCCCAGAGAGGAAGAAGCTAAAACTGAAAGAAGTGCATCTTACCAAGCTGCTCTCCACAAAGGCAAGCGGAACCAGTCACACTGCTGAGTTTTACACTCAACACCAACATGAGCAGAACTGAGTTACTGACAGCAGCAGTGCTAAGGCTGGAGGAAGGATGCATGATTGTTTTTTTCACCCTTTGTGAGCTTTACTCACGTTGAAGGGGTTTTTTTTGGAATAGACAAATAGGTGCCACTTCTCTCTTTATTTAGACGAGACATTAATAAGCAGAGACCGTGAACCTACAGTAGTTCTCTTGCAGCTCTCTGCCTTTGACGTCTTACTACTCGTAAACTGTGACTTTCAGGGGAGAAAAAATGACTTTGGCTTGTTCTCTGTCTAAGGTGGCTGTGCATTCATTTGTGGAGAATCTATTCAAGTCCATCTGTGGGATGCAGTTCAACAAGGCTCCAGTTGCTGTCAAATACTTCTTTGACTTCTTAGACAGTCAGGCAGAGAACATGAAGATCACTGACCCAGATGTCCTGCACATCTGGAAGACCAACAGGTACGACAAGGTCATTTGAAATTGAATGAAAAGAGAACAGAACATGGCAGATGCACCTTTCTCATTTTGAAGCCTTGTCTGTTGCTCTGCTTCTGTTCAGTTTGCTTCTGCGCTTCTGGGTCAACATCCTGAAAAACCCACAGTTTATTTTTGACATGGAGAAAACGCCACATTTGGACAGCTGCTTGTCTGTCATCACTCAGGCCTTCATGGACTCCTTCTCCCTCAGTGAGCTCCAACTTGGGAAGGTAAGACTGTGGACCTACTAGTTTTCTTTTCTGGCAGGTTTTGTAACAAGTTAAAATACCTTGAATATTACTTTTTTGCAGCATGCACCCACCAACAGGCTTCTCTACGCCAAAGATATTCCCAAGTTCAAGCAGGAAGTGAAGGTTTACTACAAACGGATCAAAGAGCAGTCACCAGTCACAGACGCTGAGTTTACAAGCTTTCTACAGGAGGAGTCAATGGTACCGTCCATATTAGAGCCACACACACACACATTAATTATAAAATATATAGCATATATTATATTATACACATACATATTGGACAATAAATAACGTGTAACAGATTGGGTGGAGCAGTGAATTAATTATTTTTAATTTCAGAAACATGAAAATGAATTTAACGAGGCCGGCGCTCTCAGAGAGCTCTACAAATTCATTCAGAAATACTTCAAAGAGGTCAGTTCATTTATTCAGTTGTCATATGATCCCTGTGCACATGTCAAAGACACTCTGTATGGTGTTTATTAGTGGGTTGCACTGAGAACTGATGATCATGACAAGAGGAGAACTGAAGGAATTCAGCAAGTGTCTGTGCGCGTGTGGATGAAAGGAGATTTGCAACCTTGTGATGTTGCTTTGCTTCCTGCTTCTTTCTCAGAACTCAACACTGAAAAAAGTGTTTGCGAAATTCTGAACATTTGCCTTTAAAATCAAGTGTGTAAATAAATTAAGACTAATCTGCCTTGTTGTTCTTTCCACAGATAAAAGACAAGCTGGAGCAAAACGGAGCTCCCACTGAGCTCACAGAGCAGCTACACCATGTTAAAAACCTGTTTGACAAACTGAAGAGCTGCTCTTGGAACTAAGCTGCCTGTTCAATCATCTGATTGAATCCAGTGGTGATGTGAATGACAGAATGGAGACTGGAAGTCAACATCTACACACATCAGTAAAAACTAAGCCCAGTGGCACATTTTCTATTAAAAGCTCTTGGTTGTGGTGGTTTCAGTGATGTTTGAAGATACATAAGTGAGTGAGTCACAGATCAGGGCCCATCTTTGAACCTTATATCTGCTGGCAGATCTTGACCTGATGGATTCTTTACAGTTAAAAACAACTGTCAACCACCACACCCACGATGCCAACCACAGACAGGAAATCAAAACCAAAAACAAGACAAGGTTTCAACTGTCAATTGCTGCAATGGACAGCAATGGTTTGTGCAATTTGAAGTCCTTTTTAAAAACAGGAAACCCCTTCACTCTGTAGTTACATTTTTTTGTTGGGGTCAGGCTGGGAAAATGTGTCTCTGTCTCCCTGAGAGATCCCAGTTCCTCCAGCTGCTGTTGCTGGGTACTCCTCTAACGCAGCAGAAACACCTCCCTCTGATGCTGCTCCTCCTACAGCACGAGAACGAGAGGAAACATTAAGACAGCCTTACTGTGCATTAAGCATCATCTCTCTCTCACACGCACGCACGCACCTTTTTATGTAATACTTTGCTGCAAAATCAATATACATTTCACACATGCCCACCCTTGGGTTACTTGTTGGTTATGCTGTGGTTTGAGTTAGCAGTTCCACAACTTTCAGTCCAACTGTGTCATGTTATTGTATCCTAAGCTTTTTGTTTCCATGTTGTCTTCCCTCTGCTGGCTGCTGCTCCCAGTGAGTGATCTGAAGCTTTAAGGTAACAACCCACAGATGAGCTGTAACATTCAACTGTCGGTTTTGTGCATTAGAAGTGTTAGATTTAATTTCATTAAAATTCAGTTACATTCTGATCTACTTCCTGTTTTACTGTTTTTACAATGAATGTCTGTTTACACCAAATTATCAAGCTACATACCAGCCAATGTAAAAATCCATGGGTGTAACATGGACTTACTGGGATGTTAGATAAAAATCCCTCCGATCCAAGCTGCAGGAAAGGGGGAAGACTGAGTCTGTGTTGACTGTGTTCAAAATTAAACATTAAATATATACAGACACCATCAGATCCTCTCCCAAGAGTCTTAGTGTGCGTTTTAAATTGTTTCTGTGCCACGTGCAAAGATATGAGGAACGAATGTCACAATAAATACTGAAGCAACATGATGGCGCAGAGGTTGTCCTGTCGCCCTTCATGTGGGAGACCTGGGTTCAAGTCTCAGCCCTGCTAGTTAGTGAGAGGCTGCTCTGGTAAACTCAGAGTTTTAAAGGCCAACTATCAAAGTGTCCAAAAACGTTAACACAAACTGGCGTGGTTGGGTTGTCCAGCAGTGTAAGTCTGTCACTGTATGGTGCAGCTCATTGGTTCGATACCAGTTCCTAGTTCCACTCCGAAGCGGAGGGACCCGGGGGGCCTGTCTGTGTCCCCCCCGGTTCTGGAGAGGTACACTCAAGGGGTTATAAAAAAGAAAGAGCTAAAATTATTCAAAAAGACTTACTTACTATACCTTTAGCCTTCAGAATCAGGCCGTGCCAGTGAGCCCAGTTCCTCCAACTGCTCTTGCTGGGCACTTTCTAGATCCTCCAGCCGTCGACGCAGCAGAGACACCTCCCTCTGATGCTGCTCCTCCTGCAGCACAACTTATATTATTGTATCCTGAAACTCTTTAAGATGAAAAGAAATAATTCACATGTACTTACTGGGATGTTTGATAGAAATCCCTCAGATGCAATCTGCAGAAAAGGGGAGGAGGTCAAGAGGGCAGGACCGGCCGTGAACGTACCCTGGCCGCCCAATAGGAGGCGCCGAAACTCATTGTGCCGCCTCTGCAGCTCCTTCAACCGTCTGCTGAGATGTGCTTGTTCTTCTGAGAAGGATAAATGTCTGTAAAGGAGAGACAGAGACAACACGATCAGCTTGCTGGTTAATTCATGGTTTGTGTATCTTTAAGTTTGTACATTAACATAAAGTTTACTTCTTGGCTGCTGCGGCTTCTAGGTCCAGCTCCTCTATCTTGGCCTCTAGCAACTGGATCTTTTCCTGCAGTCTCTTCTCTTTGTTCTCTGTCAGCATTTTTCTCTAGACACAGACAGCACGGCCTTTCTAAATCCCTTTCTAAATGTAAATTAAATGCTTATTAACATGGTAAATGTGGTACCTTCTTCTGTGCCATTGCTGCCCTCTGCAGTTTCTCTTTGGCCTGAGTGTATTTCTGCTGCAGCTGGGCTTCTTGCTCCTGCAGCTTGTGCTTCTGCTTCAACCAGGAAAGCTGATGCTCCTCCACCATCCTGTAGAGCAAAGAAGAAAGACAATTTACATCCGGGTGAATTTAAATTGAAGAACTGAACTTAGCATATTACTGGATTACCTCTCTGCCTCGTGTTGACTCTTCTCAGCTTGGGTACGAATCGTCCTCAGCTCCTCCCTGACTCTGTCTAAAGTTTCTCTCAGGCGCTGGTTTGTCTCCATCAAGTCACTCTCAGAATGCGACAGTGTCCCCAGCTGAACTTGCAGATCCTGGCTGTGCTATAACATAACACAACATTGTCATGTCATGTGTCGGGTTCACTGGTGAACACTGGTTGCGTTGGTTTACCTGCTGTAGTTCAGCAATCTCTGCTTTCTGTCTGTCCAGCTCCTCAAGCTGGGAGGTTTGCTGCTGGAGTTTGGTCCTGTGTAACAATTACAACATATTACGACGATCATGTCCCCCCCTTATTTATTCACTAAATGTTCCGTACCTCAGGCTGTGCAGCTCTCTCCGTGCTGACTCCTCTCCTTGCTGGGCACTGCGGAGACGCTCCTCCCACTCTTCCTTGTGGGTGTGGTCTGCAGCATCCTGCAGCGCCCTCTGCTGTTCCAGAGCTGCCAGACGATTCTCTAATTCCAACCTAATAACAGAAACAGAAATTTTGTTGTTCCATCCCGAGTCGAGTTCCATCCTGATGACTCTTAGTTTAATATGATCCTTACTTTTCCTCATGCAAGGATGCTGTTTTGCGGAATTCCTCCTCACGGGCAGACTGCACCTTTCTGACCATCTCCCTCTCCTTCTCCACCAGGACTTCTTTGTGTCGCTCCACTGCAGCTCTGAGCACCTCCACATCTCCCTGTAGATCTGGCACAGGTCACACAGGAGTATATATATATATATATATATATACATATATAATATATAGACGAGTCCGTTTTATGATAACTGTGTGTACACCATACCATCAATCTGCCCCTGCAGTATGTCTCTCTCCCTCTCCACCTCCCCTTTAGAACGGGTACACTCCAGTTTGATGCTGGCCACCTCCAGTTTGTGTGAATGTTTCAGGCTTTCAATTTGACAGGTTAGGGAGTTGACCTCTCTCTCAGCTTTGTGTAGGCGCCCAGTCAGCTGGCTGTTCTGCTCCTGGCTCAAGTGTAGCTCGCTCTCCATTCGGTCAAGTTGTAGACGCAATGACTGACGCTCTGCCTGTCCAGCCATGAAAAAAAACATTATAAAAATATATATCTTTACCAGCATAATACAGGGCTGTTGTTCACTCACCTCCAGTGATTTCACTGTAGCTTGACATTCTGTCAACTGTCTGATCTGGATACGCTGTACATTCTCAGCCTGCTGACCTGAGTTTTCTTTCTGGGCTCGCAGCTCAGCCACCTCTGCCTCCAGGCCCTTCAGGCGAAGGTGGAGCTGGGCTTTCTCCCTCAGCAGGGCCTCCACCCGTTTCCCATCACGCAGTGAGTCTGCACCCTGGTACTGAGCCACCACCTCCTCCCTATCCTTCTGCAGACCAGAGATCTACAAAACAAGATAATGAACATTTGGCTGAATGAACATTGTGGGTATAATAAACACAAGATAAATCAGACACTACCTCTGCCTCATAGCGAATCCTCCTCTCTTCCAGGATCCGAGCATGTTCTTCTCTCTGGTGGTCAAACTGGGACTTAATGAAGGTGTACTCATATCGCAGCTTATTGTACTCAGACCTGTACTTCTCCGCCTCCTGTGAAGAACCACCAGTATAATCATTTATACTATAATAAAGCAATACATTAGCAAATATGTATATATAACACAACAAACCTCTTCTAGTTTGTTGAACCTTTCTCTGACAGGGGCTTCCATTTCCTGCTGCACCTGAGCTCTGAGCAACTCCAGCCGCTGAGGAGTCATCACCTGGTCAACACACATGTACCCGAAAACTCAATACAGGTTTAAGTGGAATAACTGAGCTAAACTGCATGAGATTTATTCTTTGTGCTCTTACCTGCAGCCTAAGCTCCTCCAGCTCCCTGGTTTTGTCCAGTAGCTCTCCTCGCAGCTCAGCCAGCAGGAGCTGTAGTTTCTCCTGCTGAGCCTGTCTGTCGCTCAGCAGACGCTTCAGTTCGCTCTGTGCACGCGTGAACTCATCCTGCAGGCTACAAAAGAAAAAGGTGGAAAACTCCTCATAATTCTTTTATGTAAGGTAACAGAGGTGATGTTTACCTGGCATGTTCAGCCTTTAGTGTCTGGTAGTTGGTTCTGTGGTTTTCACACTTCATCCTCTCATCAATAAGCATCTTCTGCAGCTCCATCTCTGCGCCCCCCAAACCGGCGGACAACCCCAACAGGGCTGCAGACTTTGCGATCCCCGTCTCCATGTTCAGAAGGGCAGGAGCAGAGGAGGTCATGTCACCTCTGGAAGGAAACAGGATTAATAAAGAAAGAAAGAAGGCTGTGTAAAACAAATCTATATATCTATCAACGGCGGAGGAGCCTGTCAGGAAGAGCTCTTTGTTAGCAGACACAAACTGGTGGCTTTGTTGTCAGTTACCATGGGGCTTTGAGATGAGTCCCCCAGCTACTTGTTAAAACCACAACCTCCCAGCAGTCGAGACTAGTCTCTTAAATCAATCTCAAGTGATTACTGTGCTCCACTCATCAGGCTGTTCGTTCGAGCATACGCAGTCTGTGATTGCAATTAATACATATGGTTTTGTCTTCATCCATCAAGCTCTCGTGACATCATAATCAAACTAGAATTGTGGAGAGTTAAACATACAAAATATTCAAGGAATTAATTCTCCGCCTCAAACGAGTCAAAGGCGGAGTTTTTAAATGTCGCGCCGTGGCTACACAGCAGCTGTATCTATGCGTCCATTATCGGACACCGTTTGCAGCGTTTACCTCTGTTCTTCAAAACAACAACAATAACAACAACCCTTAAACAACGTGCTAATTGCACCGATAACTGATTCATGCACTTAATAATTGCAAACAACCACAAATAAAACAAACTGCGACTAGCGACGCGGTTACCCATAAGCTAACCACTTTAGCAACTAAGCAGGCGAGGCGTTAATGCGGGTCAACAAGGTGGCGTTTATTTGGCTCATTTCAGTGACGTACAACTCAATAAATACAGTTAAACAACATGTCGGCACCGTTATAAAAGCAGCTGACGACCAAAAACTACTTACTGTAAGTTCAACCCGGATTTGTCTTTCTTTCCTACAAACCGTGGAATCATGGGAATTATTTCCCAGGATGCATTTCTCGTGCTAAGGAAAAGCGTACTGCAGAGCTTTTCGACAGAATCCTAACAAATGTAGTCGATTACTGCTTCATCGCCTTATCTTATTCACATTCATTTGACCATACATGCGGTTAAAATGACCTGTTATAGCCCCAGGGTTCTGAGCTTACACGCTAAGATTCAGATCTTACACGCTAGCGATGTCGCTAAAGTTTAATCTTAGCATAAATGTCAACGGCGACAGACAAAGGAAAACATCAGTGTTCAACGTAAACGTTGTTTTTAATGTTATCTGTGTGTGTGAGATATATGAGTTTCATTGAAAATACCCATGAGAAAGGAAAATACAAAGAAAGGAATCGGCTCATGTGTCGGAATAAATCAACTGTGTTTTGTTTCCATTAGTTTTTCTCTGTTGGGGAGGAGGTGCCCTGTTCTCCGTTGCTCTCGCTCCTCCTCCTCGCCACAACGTTAATTGCAGGCCTCTCCCTCCTGGTGTATTTAAGGCGCAGTGGTCTCATCTGTGCTCCCTTACTGTCAGATCTCAAGTCCAGGAGTGTGACGGTTCGTATCAGCATGTTTCAGTCATTCAGTGCTTTTGATGAATGTGGACCTTTTCCTTTTGCAGATTTTCACAGACCTATGAGCAAGAAAATGAAAGTGAGGCAAGTGTGTGGGAATAAGGTGAGATGTGTGTGTGAAGGGCTCATGGGTTTGTTTGTTTAAACCAGAAATGCTAAATGTTTGTGTGGCGCCAACTCTGCTGCGTTGTTTCATGCTAAAGGCCAAATGTTGTGTGTAATGAATTGGCCTTTGTTTAGTTGTGACCATAGTTGTACTTTTTACCCCTCTGACATTGGAACTTTCTACTTGAACTAGACTGAAACGCTGTGACACAGAGGAGAGCTGGTGAGCGTGGCCTTCTGTGTGGGACGAAGGTAAGAGAACAGACTTGGTTTAAATTGTGGCTCATGGAATTTTGTTTGTGCTGAAGTTTTGGATTTGAAGTCTCCTTGAACTGAACACTAACCCTTTTTAAGAATCATAAATCCCTCCCACATTTTCTCATCAGGCCTCACTAGTGGGTGAGGACTCTTGGCTGTCCCTTAATGGAACTGTGAGTCAACAGCCGCTACGACAGTTATTCTATGCATTGTCACTCAGATGAACGCTGTCCTTTTTCCTAGAAGCCTGTAACAGATATTTTGTCCTTGTTGGTAGGAGCATCTAGGACTGGTAAGGCTTTCAGTTGTCTTTGAAATGGTTATTTGGGCCTTTTTTGGCCATGAGATATAAATGTCCTGCTTCATGAGTACTTGGATTATAATAAATCTACATTTTTATACTAATTTTTTTTTTTATACCCAGGACTTAAGACAGCCTTCTCATGGTAAGTGGGCATTAAATAACCAGTGTTGAAGAATCTGTTTTAGAACACTTTGAATAATGGTGTCTAATAATGTCTTTAACCCTCTTGCAGCCTTCGAGGTGTGTTGCATCCAACCAGTGAACACGTGTGGGACTTCTGATGAACAAGTTCATCAAACTATTCATCTAGAAAACGCATGTTGTGATTTATCATTTGCCCCTTGTTTATTTTGCACGAGGGTTAAACTGACATCCTGTATGTTCACAGGACTTATGGCATCCCTTGCCGCTCCACCAGATGGCTCTGTCCCCCTGGACCCCATGAAGTTTAAGTGGAAAAATGTTAGATTTACTAACAATAAAGATGGATATAACTAAAATTATTTTTTTCCTATGCAAATAAGTTTTGGAACAACTTTACATAGAACAAAGCAAATGAACACAGTGATATCTGTAAAGACTAGGTTAATAGGTTAGTCTGAAGAGCATTGACCTCAGTATAACCATCAGTTGGGGTTGAATCTTTGTTTCTCCATAGCTTTTGCTAATTGTGCTTCTCTGGGGATAAAACTTGATCGGTAGCCTTGATAATGCAAATATGTTTGCTAGTGAAATCTCATCCCATATTGATGTGCATGTGGGTAAAGTGGTTCAACTGACTCGATCATGTCTCTCGTCACTTTGAGAAGCACCGATTATGTCTGTCGCCTTTGTTAATGATGTGTCACCTTGATCAATGACTTTTTAATAAACTACTTAAATATGTCTGTGGAGATATGTTTACAGTTGTAACTTAAGTGTTGTCTTTTAAAACCCCAAGCACGCACACATTAGCAATGTACAGATGGAATAAATGACACCGTGCACCTACTTTGTTTGCTCAAAAGGGCGCATCCGGTTCTTTTCACGCTGTTGTCGACACAAAGTGCCTACAGCCAATGGGAGGGTAGGAAAAGGAGTCACGTGTGGGAGGGGGGGTGGCCAATCACACCGGACAATGAGCTTATTGCTTGGACCCAGGAAGGGGTTTGACTGATTATGATTCATATTGAATATCATTGCACTAATGTCAACTATTTCAGCCTCCCTGCTTTCACAGAGGAAGTGGACGACTGTAATCAGTCAGTTGTCAGAGACCTCCAAGCTTCACCACACGACCATCACGCATACTACACACACTTATCAACCTCTGCACCATCATATCGCCTGTTACACGAGAAAGGTGCTGAGTTACTCCAACCTTCTTGTTTTACATTTTAAATCATACCTAATGCTTTTCATCAGCCTGGATCCAAACCAGCTACAGATCACAGGCAGTGAAAAGGACTTGCACCCAGGTCTCCTAGGTCAAAGGCAGCAGTTTAACCATCACACTATGCTTTTATTTCAAGAGCTACATGGAGGATTTTGAAGGAACACGTCCCACTATATGTCCACGCGTCCTTTGGCTGCTCCGTCACTAACATTTGAAGACTTCGGTCTATGTTACAGTCTCTATGGACAGGCTGTAACATATGTACACGTACGTGTCTGACTCCATGCGTTTCTGTTCTTTTTTCAGTGTTTCTCCTCTCATATTGCTCTGCTCATTGTAAGGCCAACACCCTTCCATATCACAGACACCCATGTATTGTTTGAAGAGATGAGGCCAAACACAGGCATGCAAGAAAAGAACGCTTAAGATGAACCGCGGCCACTATCACTAGTTTGATCATGATTACATTAGATTATTTGATTATTACTTGCACTTGTGACAGTGAGCTTAGAAAACCAGCATTCGGTGCTATATCTGTTGATGATAAGTGGATGAAGTAGCCTGTTAGTGAACTTAGTATCTCGCTTGAGATTGAACATCCTTCCCGTGACTTCTATGGCTAAAATATGTGATATACTCCCACATTGTCTGCATAGTTAACAACCACGGGGAGTCTAGATTGAAATGAACTAGTAGGTATAGTAAGATGGCCTAGTGGTTACCGCTGGTACCTGGACTTACGCCAGTTCGTGGTTCGAGACCAGCACGTAAAAATCTTTCCAGGGTTTCATGCGTGGAATTTGTGGACCGTACATTTACGACAGTATATATTTGGCATTATGATGAAATGGCGATCGGTCCAGTGTGAATGGATGTTACAAATATTGTACCACGACGTCACAAGAACGATGAAGACATGGAAGCATTCCACGTTGTTGTGTTGTCTTCCACACTGTTGAACATATACACTACACATCAAAGTATTGCATCAACTTTATTAGTTGACGTATTTGTCAGAAAGCCCTGAAACAAACAAAACATTACATTATTTTAATAATCCTAATCGAGTGATGACATCATAATAAGAATTGTTTATATCTTTATATAATCTTTATTTTGTAATTCAGTTAAACGTAAGGAAAAGTGAATGCAACTCGAATGTGTGAAATATCCGGCATTTGGACGTACCTCAACCCTTGGACTGCGTCAAGCCAATTAACGTTTGACGTGCGCATGCGCGAGAAAAGCTTTAAATATCACCCGATGAGCCACGCTCCCAAGTTAGTCTGTTGTCGGGAGGCGACGTTAGCGCACGACCCACCCGGAGCGCAGCTGAAATTGACTTTTACCTTCGTCATGTGGCCGCAAACATTTAACAAATCTTGTTCTCTTTCAGGATCCTGCTTTTTATTGTGTGTTGTCTGTTTCAAGTTTGTGATTTTCCAAAGCAGCCTTGTGAGGAACCGCTGAAGGTACAAGAACTTTGTTTCATAATATAAATCCATCAAACATTTGCAGTGTAAAACACTTTAACCACGAGCTTCTCAAACATTTGACGTGGAATAGCGCGTTTCCCAGGTCCTGGAATCAACACAGACGAGCAGCAGTCGAAGGCAGCGTTTCTGTCCAGGTGCGTCTCATCCGTGTCCCTCAGGTTCAGCACCTGCGAGTAATGGCAGAGAAGACACGCGGTCCCCGACAGACGCAGCTGTGTGAACGCATGTGTCTTTTAGTCGCAGAGCTGAGGGAACTTTGTCTGTGTGAAGGCGATCATCTGTTCCACAGGAGACGCGGGAGGCGAGAGCAGAAAGCTATTGTTCAGAGGAGGAATCGGTGAGTTTTGTTAAATGGATAATGAAGCGCGTACCTCCTTCATCGTGATGCAGCGATTGGCTGTTCTTCATACTCATTCTGTTGTAACGTATGCAGGTGTGAGCGGCCACGTGCCGGTAAGGACGTCAAGCTCGCCCGAGTGCGTCGGTTGAGCGGTTTGACTTTAATGCCGCAACCATTGGCCTGCTGTTCCAGTGTCGTCCACACGGGGGCAGACATGGCACCTGTCAAAACCTCTTCCCACAGCTGATGGAAATTATTAGCGCATATTTGACACTGACGCGCTTTTGTTTGTTCCTTTCAGGGTCAAAGGCTGCAAAAAAGGTAACGTACCTGCTTAGTGTCTTAATGCAAGATGTCAGCAGAGATGTTTTCGGGGTGGCTTCAAAGTGGGTTGAATGTTTGTCTCTCCATAGCTTAATATCCAAAGTGCTAACAAACCTTCCAGGACAAGGCAAACCACTGATCTTTGCAGGAGATTCATGGTGACTGCTCCTAACAGCAGGCTCCTGTTGCTGTGAGTATCTTGACCAATAATCTGCACCTACCACATATTTGAGAAGTAGATGTAGCAGCCAAACATGTCCCCTGTTATGTCAGGTTAAAATTAATTTAGAAAGAGCTGCTATTGGTACTGGCTCCCCTAACCTTGTCTGTCTGTCAGGCTCTCGCTGAAGAAGCTACCAGCATATAGTGGTCTACTCCAAAGGAAGTCTAGCTGCCATGACAACTGTGAATCTTAAACAACTTGTCTAATATAAACTGCAAGATAGATGCCAAGAGGTTGACAGGTCTACAGTACGGTGCAGCCCAAAAGAGGGTAAGTTAAACACTCGACTGATAATAGTGTAATTGTTTGTCTTTGCTGTATTTATTTTTTCCCAGTCGTGTGGACGCCTCATCCAGACTGAGGAAGTGGCCTGTTCCTGCAAGTAACGGTTTTGTATTCTGGTACTTCTTAGTTGCCTTTAAAGTTTTGAGGGGTAATTCAGAAACTTGACTGACTTCACTTGGCTTAATTGTTTTTGTCCTGTGCATCCTATTTGACCAGGTGGCAGGAAAAATGAAGCAGACGGAAGATCAACTCGACTACACCTCCTTGTATTAAGTATTTCACACATGAAACATTTGCATATGTTGTGATCTACTTTAGTTTTCTCTGGCCTTTAGCTGATGTGCTAGTTTTGTTTTTACTCTTTAGTCACACGTGGACACTCTATCTAGAGGAAGAGGCCTCTTTATGCAAAGTAAGTGAATTCATTTCATTTTACACAATTCTGGTTTTATTTACTTTTGTAATTCTTAGTTTCACATGACTGACATCACTTGGCTTATAATTGTTTTTGTTCTTTCTATTTGACCAGGCGGCAGATAAACTCCCCAAAGGCCAAACCAAGGTAAGAAACTAAACTTCCCTGTATGTTTACTTGGTTTTGTTGCTGTCTAATTGTATTTTCTTTTTAGTAATCTGTGGACATCTCATCCAGAGCAAGAAGCCTGTTCCTGCCAAGAATTCTGGTGTTTACTTCCAAGATGCATTAAAGATTTTTTTTCCCTTTATAACCAAGTTAAATTTGTTTCTTTGCAGTTTGAATCAACAGGTTGTTAAAGTGGCTTTTTGTGTTGAAAGAAAAACAAATAAAAAGAGTTGAACATTTTATTTGAAGTTGTTTTCCATGTCAAGTGAAGTAGTCCAGGGCCCAAACCCACGTTCTTGAAAGCTGTAACAGATAGTGCAATAAATGAGCACCAATAAATACTAAAAACCAATAAAAGCTACACAAAGTAGGCAAGTACTAAAATCCATTTAATAAATGCAACAAGTACTAAAAGCAATAAATGCTACACAGTATGCAAGTAGTAAAAACCATTTATTAAACAATATGCAATAAACAACACAGTATGCAATAAGTACTAAAAGCAATATATAAACTATGCAAGTACTAAAAACCACATATAAACACAATAAGTACTAAAAGCAATATGCAATAAATGAGTACTAAAAACCAATAAATATTAAAAGCAATATATAAACACAATATAAGTACTAAAAGCAATATATAAAACACAATATGCAATAAATACTAAACACCAATATTCACTCAACATGCCAAATGCTTTACATCACATGCAATAAAATGGATAAATCAACAATTAGCCATATTTCGTTGGGATACTATAACAGCAAACTTAATTTAGCATGCAAACAAAACAGGACCATGATGTCCTACTGAGCAAAGCGCTTATTTCTACTGCAACACAACTCCTGTCATCTAAATGCAACAGATGACATTTCTGGGAATCAACATTAAGTTCAAAACGTCTATACAGGACGGGGGCCAACATTCCACACGCCAAAAACGTACCAGGGCACCAACCACATAAGAAAACTCCACGATCCAAGGTCTAGCTAAAAACAAAACCCCCAACAAATGCCAATTATACACACACACCTACTCAATGTTGGTAAAACGTAAAACTACAGAGCAGCGTCTGTGACTTACGATGCAACATCAACAGAAAAGCAAACATTTAACGTTTCTAACTTAAAAAGACGGAAACAATGCGCTCTGTACCGTATTACTCCGGTTCAGTCTCTCCAACGTTTGTTGTTGCATGGATTGGATCACAACTTGAATTTTCTTAGCGAGGTTAACAACTCGCCCCACGCGTTCGCTTCCCTTCTGCCCGTGAAACAAGGCGTCAGAGTTGTGACACGACGTTCTATGCAAACGCGGGTGTTTTCAATGAGCCTGTCAAACTAACCGGAAGCCGGGCAAACACGTGACCGGAAGTGGAGCTCACCTGAGAGCAGAGCGCCCTTCTTCTTCTTCTTCTTCTTCTTCTTTCAGTTTTATGGCGGCTGGCATCCAGCGATAAGGTGCATTACCGCCACCTACTATGCTGGAGTGTGGATCAGGGTTGGAGAGAAAAAAAACAAAAAAACAAAACAACCTACACTCTACTTATTAGTCCCGTGTTTTTCAGAAATGTCAGTAATGTTCTATAACTCCCTGATTGACTGAGTATGTGCTTCAAATCTAATACCTGTGTTCCCTGTGCTTCAAATGACCGCTCCATTGTCTCCCTCTCTGACCTATATGCTTGACAGTGACATAACACGTGCTCTATTGACTCCTCTGATTCACAAAATTTACATAGACCCGTCTGGTGTTTCCCTATTCGGTGCAGTGACTTATTCAGTTTTGTGTGACCCAATCTTAACCGTGATGAGCAGAGCGCCTCCTTCACGCCAACAAGTTATTGCGTCCAGTTACTCATTCTGGTTTCTATAGAAATAACACCGTTTGATTTGATATTCATTGATTTCCACTGCATACTCTGGGTCTGGTACAAAAAGAATTCAAACATTTATTCTGGGTAAAAAGCTGCTTCGCTGTACCTGCGGCCTAGTGATGGCGAAACGGCGCAGTGAGGCTTTATGAAGCACTGTGCAAGTTTGACGCAACTGGGCTCAACCGGTAGATACAGTCAGAACAGTGACGCCTGCTGGTTGTCTGGCAAACCTGCATCAGATCAAACCCTTACTGATACGTGGTGGTTTAGAACCTCGTTGTCCATGTTTTACTCTGAAATAAAGGTTCTTTCCAAGGTGTTTAATTGTGTTTCTCTGGGGATAATACTTGATCGGTAGCCTTGATATTGCAAATATGTTTGCTAGTGAAATCTCATAATCCCATATTGATGTGCATGTGGGTAAAGTGGTTCAACTGACTCGATCATATCTCTCGTCACTTTGAGAAGCACCGATTACGTCTGTCGCCTTTGTTAATGATGTGTCACCTTGATCAATGACTGCACTGAACCTTACGCACACAAACAAATGTTAATACCCGCAACACAAGCAAAGGAAAGATAAGATACTGAGACAACTTTTTAATAAACTACTTAAATATGTCTGTGGAGATATGTTTACAGTTGTAACTTAAGTGTTGTCTTTTAAAACCCCAAGCACGCACACATTAGCCATGTACAGATGGAATAAATGACACCGTGCACCTACTTTGTTTGCTCAAAAGGGCGCATCCGGTTCTGTTCACGCCGTTGTCGACACAAAGTGCCTACAGCCAATGGGAGGGTAGGAAACGGGAGTCACGTGTGGGAGGGGGGGTGGCCAATCACACCGGACAATGAGCTTATTGCTTGGACCCAGGAAGGGGTTTGACTGATTATGATTCCCATTGAATATCATTGCACTAATTTCAACTATTTCAGCCTCTCTGCTTTCACAGAGGAAGTGGACGACTGTAATCAGTCAGTTGTCAGAGACCTCCAAGCTTCACCACACGACCAACACACACACTACACACACTTATCAACCTCTGCACCATTGTATCGCCTGTTACACGAGAAAGGTGCTGAGTTACTCCAACCTTCTTGTTTTACATTTTAAATCATACCTAATGCTTTTCATCAGCCTGGATCCAAACCAGCTACAGATCACAGGCAGTGAAAAGGACTTGCACCCAGGTCTCCTAGGTCAAAGGCAGCCGTTTAACCATCACACTATCCTTTCACTTCAAGAGCTACATGGAGGATTTTGAAGGTACACGTCCACACGTCATAGGGCACTGACCTCAGTATAACCATCAGTTAGCTTATTCAGCGTATTCAGTGCACCTGACCAAGGTAACTAGACAAACTTTTCCTATTACAAAGTGACAGATGGATACATAGATGAAAGGAATCATTGAAATTAACTTCTGACATTTTACCAAAAAGCTTTTAAAGTGAATGTTAAAAAAAAAAAAAAAGACAGTGTGTTTGGACAGTCACTTTATTGTAGATTTAACAGAAGCATAATCACATCTCAAGAGAACAGCAGAAAGTAAAGAAACACTAGTTCATAAGTTTGAGCAGAATCACAATGACATGTATGCGTTGCCTCAAACTGAGCACCTTTAGCCCACGGAGGCCAGGATAACGTCAACGACAGTCTCCTCACTGCTGCGCACTGTCACCTGCATGGTTACACCGTCGGCCAACGCCAGGCGAGCACGAACCAACACGTCGTGACCTCCACGGAACACACCTACGTGAAGACGGTCAGAATTGAGGTAAAGGAAGCCTGCTTTTGCCCTTCTCTCATAGAACCCAATGTCCCGACAGAAAACACTCACCGGCGAGGAAGAGGACGTGCGAGTTCTTGTTTTCTGGGACTTTGTCAGAGCGCTCACACGGCTGCATTCCCAGGAAGCTAATGATGTTTCCAACCGCCTCTGCACACGAATGCATTCGTTTAGTGACCTTTTCAAATATGTCCATTACTTCAAGTGTTTCACATTATACCCACCGTCAAGGGTCCGTACGGATGCCAGGGCAAAGGTCTCTTCCTTCTCGTTCTCATCTCCCACCTCTTCCCAAGCTGCTCCGAAGTTGGGTTTTAAAACCTTTTGGATGTGGTCTGCAACAGTCACCTCCAGGTCCTCCAGCTGAAGCAGAAGGAAGAAAACAAGTAAGTAAGAGACAATGTGGAAAAAAACAATTACTTTGGTTTGTACTGATGCTGAGATTACATACAACGTATTCGTCATCGTAACCGTCGTCGTCTGGTTCTCCGGTGTTGGGGTCACAGTCTCTAACCAGGTACTTCATGGTACAGCTAAAAGTACATGACACTGGGGACACGGAACACATTTTAGCAATCATTCATTTCTGTCGAGCTGCATTTCAGCTTATTCAGGAATGCTGCAGTTTGTCACCATCTGGTAAGGTCAGTGGCGTTCTTACCTGCAGTGGGGTCGTCGTCAGGCAGACGGATTAGCGTGTAGCAGGAACCGGGCTGACTGTAGGGTAGGCTGGCAGCTGGGATGTAGTGTATGACTTCGTAGGCCTCCGATGGCTCCATCTGTACTACGACCTGACAGAACCACACGCAATTAGCAGTTAGCTTTGGATAAAAACAGTTGAACAAAATGTCCAGAATCTCTCTCTGTCCAGTCTGTACCTTCTGCAGGAGCTGGTCGTTCAGCGTGTTTGTGCAGTCGAACTGGAACACCATGTGCCTAGCGAAGGTGTGTTTGATGCAGCGAACCACGTATTCGGTCTCAGCCTCCGTTAACTGCACCGGTTCTGAAGACTTGAAAAGGGGGCCAAGACCCTGGAACTCTGGGATGGAGGCCAGTTGTTCTGGAGAGTATACCAAAAATAAGTACAAGAGGCTCGCTGCGTTACGCAGGAGACAAAACCCTGTGAAGGTGTTTAAGGGTCTTACCCTGATAAATGTCCTGGCGTGAAGGGGCCAACTTCTCTGGCAGTTTGCTTGTAGCGGTCGGAGCGATATCTAGTGGGAAACGTCAACGTTAGCAGTCGCCATAAAACGTACTCTATACAGGTGTGTTGTGTGTGGTCCAACCTGTTTTCTGTTCTGTAATGGGAGTAGTGGCCAGAGGGACGGTCTTCATATCAAAGGGTTTTTCCGAGGGCTCCAACGTGTACTGGTGAAGGGACTTCTCCAGACCCGGGATGGAAACAGACAGACCTGAGAGCAACAAACAGACGGTGCAGTTAGAATGGAACAGAAAAAAAGTCTCCAACCAAAACTCGAAAGCATAAGCCTGGGTGTGAATTTACCATTAAAGATGTACGCAGCATTCAGAGCCTTCTGCTTCTGCTGAAGCACGTTCATGTAGAAAGTAGCTCTGTCACGCACCTCGTCATCGCTGTCCATCATACACCTGTGAACACGCATGATAAAATTGGTGAATGCAGTGCATTCAGGCAGTCTCGCAGTCATTTATGTGCATGTGGGAAAGAAGCGTGTACCTCTGCATGAGAACCAGGACGCTCGGCAGCAGATCGTCATTCTGGGCTCCAAATTTAGCCAAAGCACTTACTGCGGCTGAGAATCGGAGAAGAAGACAGGGTCAGATGGTTACAAAAACACAGGGATGATGCTTCCACGTTTAACCTCAATCTCTGTGGTTGAGCAGCACAGCTGGATCAGCACGGTCCGTCTTACCTGCGCGAACAGCCTCGCTCTCCAGCACCACTCGGTTGAAGATAAAGCGGATGTACTTGGATGGTTGAGGCGTGCGTGGGCCCTCTTTGCCCAGCAGGTGCAGGATCTTTGTAGCCAACACCGTGTGTTCACAGTCCTCGATGAACTCACAGAGGTGGGCCAAGCCAGTCTCTTTGCTCTCTGGGTTCTCCTCGATGATGCTGATGATGCAGTCCACAATGGCTCGCTTGTATTCAAAACCACCCTGTGGGAAAAGGGCAGTAGCTTGTGTCAAGCAAATGTCTTATACACTGCTCACTGCTACAGTGGTTGAAAGACTACAAACTAGTGTTCAAGGACTGGTTAATGATCCACTTACATCATCTCTGAGCATGTTGGACAAGAAGTTCATCATGACGCTGTGCTTCCTGGGATACTTCTGACAGAGAGCGCTGATGGCCTGAACCACCACCACCTGGTAAAAGACAAGTCCGGGTCAGATTTAGACTTTAGACAGAAAATACAACGCGACTAACAAGATTTAACAGAGGTGCAAAGCAGCGAATCAGTTCCACGCTAATAGCACTGAGGTTGGAATTCAAAACAGACTTTCAGAAATTCCAGCAAGTTTATGTTTCTATTCACTGTGATCTGTTGACATCCTTTGTGTTTAACATTTGAAGTCTGCCAATAAAACAAGCATTAAGTCAAACTACGACATCAGACCTTGAACTCATCAGAGATCTCAGACACAAAGGAGGAGATCTGCTTCATGAGTCGGTCAACGCTGCTTTCGCTGCCCGTCTTGAGCAGAGTGGTGATGGCCAGCGTGGCAATGCTACGGTTTGAGTCGGTGATCAGATTCTCCAGGTCCAGGTTACAGGCAGTGACGGCAGACGGATGCTTCATGGCCACCTAATGGATACGAGCACATATAACATCCATTTTCTGAACAGTTCAGCAGTGTCTGTAAAACCAAGATATCTAGAAGAGGGTCAGAGGGAAAAGCTGTACCTTGTTGAGGGTCCTGACAGCAGCGTATCTCAAGGCAGCTTTTGGAGAACTGCAGAAGAGCTGCAGCACTGCACGAGAACAGTTTACAGGTAATGAAAAAACAGCTCAGTTTTCCGCATTACGCCCTTTCAGATTCTTTACATTAATAACACTACACACTGACCTGACACAGCAGGGGCCAGCTCTCTGGCAGTGCAGTTTGGCATATGGACTATGGCAGAAGCGGCCTCGTACACCACCATCTCGTTTTTGTTCCTCAGACAGCTCTCGATGAAGTCAAACAAGGGGCTGTCGTGTCTGTACAAGGGAACACAAAAATATGGACGAATCAGGTATCAATGCAATTAGCACCTTGTTTAAGGGTTGTTGTTGTTGTTGTTTTGCACGTGGCAAATGACGATTTCTCCAGAAGAATCATCTGGACTGTGGATGTGTCCAGATGCCCCTGTGTACCAAATCACCACAGGTCTACTCACCCTCCTTCTGTCTCGTCCAGCAGTTTGCTAGCAATCCGGATGAGCATGCAGTAGGCAAAGGGAGACTTGAGTCCAGACTTGGTGAATTTGTTGAGCATCTTGGTGACAGCGAGACGGTCATTCTTCCTGAGGTGATACAACAGGCCTAGGGCGTGGTACTACAAGACACAAACACACAAATGAGCAGTTGAACCCTACTGAAATGTAATTTGACACAATGTAACAGTTTCACTTCGTACCTGGACCATGATGTTGTCACTGGAAGCAGCTTCCTGGGCTTCATTGACCCAGCGCTTCACCACGTCATAGCTCATCTTCACCATGTGCTGAAGACATACGCAAGCAGAAACAGACTTCAAATTCCAAAGCATTGTATCTTAACAGTTTAAGGCGGTACAAAAGGCATTCTTACCAGTGAGGACACCAGAGCTGAACTGGACACGCTGGGCACCTTGTCAACAATAGCCTGCTTCATGTACCGTTCAATGGCCTGCAGCATGGTGGTCTGCAAGGTAGAAATTAGTATAACTGAATAAGTGTTTCAGCTTGATATACTAAAAGCTAAAAAAACAGGTGACAGCAGGACTAGAAACTAATCAAAAGCTCACATCTGTAATCCTGCAGAGCGCTCGGATTGCAGGTCCACGGTAGACATCTTCCTTTCCGGTCATGTCTTTGGTCAGGCTGTAAAAGACCAAAACAAAAACATTTTCGAGTCTGAGACTTGATACGAGTCTCTTCTACTCAGCAAGGAGCTTTAACATCTTTACACAAACCTGCTGGTGACGATGATGACGTCCTCAGAGATGTTGGCCATCTCCTTGATAGTCAGGTAGCACATCCTCCGCAAGGTTTGCTGAGGCAAAGACAGAGACATATTCAACAAAGTGACCAGCTGTAACAGAATCTGCTTTTCATAATAAACTAATAGCATCTTACGTCATTGGACTGGAACAGCCTGGTCATCGCAAAGAAAGCTTCTGTGGCCTCTGTGGTGCCAAAATGTTCCCCCTAAACAAACACGTAAACAAGGTAAACACAAGTACAGCTCAACATGACAGACAAGGTTCATGCTTTGTTAAAGAACAGTGTACCTGGTTGAGAAGGTAGATAATCTTGGTGAGAATGTGGAGGCATCTTCTTGGGTTGATGGGGGTCTCGTTGAAGATGCGTGCCTGTGAAGAGGGGGGCACTTCGGTTAGTTTCTGCTACGCCTCTAATAGCATCTTATTCCTCACGTGTGCTAAATTCACCTCCTGCAACACTGCGCTCTTCTCCAGGTGTTGGAAAGGGTTCGACCCACTTCCTGGTTGTCAAAACAAGAGGCAGACTTCAGTGACTGACACACACAACATATGGATCACAACCAAACACGCACTGGAGGATTAGACAGACAACACCCAGCTGACATTAACTAGCTTGCTAGTGCTAATACAGCCAGGACTAGCTAACTATTTCAACATACTCGTAGTTCTGTGTCTTCACATGCGCTGATGGGAAAGTGACTTTCATCTGCAACGCAGTTCCACATCGCCGTGTACAACAACTACTCGACTTCAAGAAATCAGCTCCCAAATCACAGTTAGGCAGCTACTATTAGCTTTAACGAGTAAGCTAAGCGGGCTAGCGCCGCATTAGCTTCCACGGCGATCGACATCTGGTTTGTTTTCTTAAAAAACGCCGAGATACAAAGCAATGACTCGTGGTTCTTACCGGACTCCTCGTCTTTCTTATCAAACTTTTTAATCATGTTGTCAGAAGAAGGTTGACGGATGAGGGCTAGGATGCTCTCAGCCTCGGTCGTGAGAGAAGCTACTTCCACGTAACCAACGCGAAAACTCACTTCCTGTTACAACGTCCACGTCTACGGAACACACGTCAGCGCAGTATCGTGACGTGGCCGCCAGAGGGCGCTGATGGGCGCTTGGTTTTTCCTTCGCTGTCCTGTCGGAGAACTGGGTCAACAGGGGGTTTTGTTTTTGGGTAGTAGAATCCTTTAACTTGGGCCCAGTTACAACTTCAGCTTTCAGGGTAAGGTCCCTACTGGGAACAGTCTGCGGTTCCCAGGTATAACTGCGTGTCCGTTTGTTGTAATGTCTAAGTTTATATTTGTGATTTAAAGCCTAGAGGGTGTAGTTCCTGCAAATGTCCACAAGGTGGTGACATTTTACATCATGAAAATATGATGATAAGTTAATCATGTGTTAGTAGAACCCTTTGTGGTAAACTCTTAACTAGACCCTAATCAGGGTAAAATCAATATCAGTTAAAGTATTTATTATTATATTGGATTGGTAGGTAAACACATAATATGAATAAACACGCTTTAAGCATTAAGGAATGGTGGCGAAGATATTAAAGAGAACCAACAAATGACAAGTCCGCCAGTGCCCTCTTGTGGACAAAACGCGTAACGGCGTCACCTTCAACACACCTTTGTGGACTTTCTGGCTCTTAACCGCTAGACGGTTAAAGGAATGTAGCTATATGAATAAATGTATTTCATTTCAAAATTAACTGTTCAAACGTAGGTAGGTACATCTGCTTTATTTGAGGAAAAATAATCCTTTATTTTGCGTATAAAAATAACACACATCTGGTGAACACATACATTCCCATGCATATGCATTTTACTGTATTTCATGATGTTGCTTTGAATATTATATCAGTGTACGTGTTCAGTGTTGTGGTTTTGCCTCTGTCAGTGTTTCACACTTCAGTCTAGAATTGCTAAAGGCTCCCAAATGAACGTCTGAACAATATAAGCATGTTAAATAAATAAATGAAGCGGCAAAGGAAGTATTCAAAGAAAAAACATTCTTACTGTGAAACTGTAATAATGCCAGTATGATACACAATTAATATTTCATGTGTCTTTTTCTCATCACATAAGCTTTGTTGTTTTAGTTCAAGACATAAATGTTGATGACTCTGGGGCAAACTAAACACATTAAACATGCATTTTATTGAAAAATATATATATTTTTACGGCCACGAGGCAACTTCATCTGCTAAATAAATCATTTTTAAGATTTTAGAGGAATCTGAGATAACTGCAAATCCACATTTTACTGCAGAACAACTTAGAGGCCCTAGATCCTGTTAGGATTCACACACGTCATCATCCAACCTTCGGTTCACAGCCACTAAAGGTTTCCAGTGGTCTGACGGACATGACTGCAACTCACTCACAATTATGAGAAATCTGCTTGTACCTGTACCTGAGTAGGCAGGTATTAAACAGAAAACACTTTCCCTTGCAGGAACAAATCAACACCATTACTTTAACGTGAATATGAAATGATTCATGACTGGTCTTGACTGTCTGTCACATTAAATTTGTCCAAGTTCATTTTCTCCGTCCAATCTGCGCCAGGAGACGCGCGTTTTCTGCCGCCTTGGCTCGTAGGTTCTTGGCCTTGGCCACATCAAAGAGGACGTTCATGATGTTGGTCGGGACGTCCAGGGACAGGGTCAGCCTGCTCCTCCGGTCTCCCTTGCTGCTGTTGCGGAGCATCTGCCCCCTGAGCTTGGTCCGGCTCATGAAGCGGTAGTTTGCGGGACTTGAAGTCCTTTTTTCTCGACTGGACTCGGCAGAAGCGGAGGAGGAGGTGAGATACTCCGCGGACTGCAGGAGGGAGCCCAAACCATCCACGGGGGAGTAGCCCAGCTCGTCCTCGACTCTGCGGACCCCCACTGCCATCTGGTCGTCGCACAGGAGGTCGGAGCCGTAGAGGCGCAGGCACAGACTGGAGGTCGGCGTGCACAGGACCGAGAGCAGCAGCAGGGTCTTCAGGGACGACAGCATGCTGTGTCCTCCTGGAGGAACGCAGGGCACGAGGAAGCGGAAAAGAGTTAGTGCCCGTCACTTCGTACCTTTTACAGAAAAGCGCGCAACGAAAATCTCCGAGTAAGAATCAGCACTACAGCAGCGTCCTACTCAGGTTTCACCAGATTTAGTTTAAGAAGTCTTTGGTTAAAGTTCAATTGACTAAAAGCTACAAACACATTGCTATCAGAAACGTTATGACTTACTTACCGCTCGTTTCTGACAACGAAGACTGGAGATAGAAAGGTCAGATGACACGTATCCAAAACGAATCAAACAGGTTCAGTCTCAGGCGTGAAATCCTGATAATAAATCCCGGAAAGCTCTTGACGCGTGCGGAGGTCAGCGGCGCGCACTGTCTGACCAGCAGCGTGTCTCGCTCGTCCATTCACACCGCACTCATTTAGTAGGAGCCATCAAAATGCAGCCCTACGCCAGCAACCACGTCATCCCGGTCACACTCTGCTTTGCTGTGAACTACCCCATTGGTTGTGATGCGGTGATGTAGCGGTAAGTAAAAAAAGTTGTTAAATGTGACCTCCCTCCGGTGAATCACGATCACACGCACGGGAGAAACTTGGATTTTCTTCCATGTTAAAAGCACGTTTTACCTCTTTAGAGACTGTTACACCACTGAACCATGTGTCCATAAAGGACATTTTGCAGAAATAAGAAAATGGCAGCGCTCCTTCAGGACCACGGACAGTTCCCCGTCCAGAAAACACTTTCTGTTTATTATTTGTTTACCAGTGGTGAAAACAGGCATTTAGCAGGCAGACTGAGCCATAATGACCATTTGGGAGACTACCACATTCTTTATTAAGTTTTAATTTAAGCTAAAGATTGACTAATGCATTTGAGTAGGCTGTGAAATGGGTTTTTGGCTGAAGTTTACCTGAACCCAGCAAGACACTGACTTGTCCTTCCTGTTTCTGAAGCCATCATTTTACATAATCCATTCAGTTCTGCTGTGGATTTGTCACTTTACCCACAATAGACTTAAAGTCATTTTGCTAATGCTGTGTATGCTTAGGCAAACTTTAGTGTGTAAGTCAGCGGAGGTTGACGAGGGGACATGTGGTGGTTATGCAGGCAAAACAAAGAACCCTACCCAGGGGCAGGATATAAAACTAGAGAGCTCTGCTTATCTCTACCTGCAAGGAAGAGAAGGCAGCAGGACAGCAGACAGCAGGACAACACAGACAGTAGGTGCCACGCTACAAAAGCAGCAACTTAACAGTTTCACCAGATGCTCCGTAGCAGAAACATTTTCACGTTTCATGGGTCAGACTTGGTAAACTACAGTCTAGAAAGAGCTAAAGCAACCAGCAGGAGTCACTGGAGGAGAATAGACGACAGCAAGAGTCATTTTCACAACCCGGTAGTTGGATGTATGACATTTCAAACGGAGACAAAAGTGGCATGTGGGATACATTTGATTATAAATGAAAGAAATATGTTTGTCATATCTGGAGAACACTGTGGCTTAATTAAAAGTGTGATTGCACCTGCAGACGCACAGCTGCACTCGCACAGTGATGTACACGACCATGTCAGACTGACAAAAGAGTTTGGAAAGAGCGGGAGGATCAAGACGTGTTGGGTCAAGCACTAATGAGCACTGACACTGTAGGATCAATATGACAGTAATCACAGTCTGTGACGCACCGTACAGCTCTGTGTTCTGCTCTGCAACTGGTCTCTGAAATTGGTCCTCTTCAACTTCAATACAAAAATGGCACATTTGTTTTTAGACTCTATCTTTTTGCCTGTTGCTCAGTTGAGGTGTAAAAGTGCAGGGACTGTAACGTAAGAGAGAATTCTCCAGACCAGGGGGAAACTCTGACATTAACGCAGGGTTACGAGTCTTATCTAATTTGTCAATAAACGTCCCACTGTGAGAGTTTGGGTTCGGCTTGGTTGCGTAATTTAATGTTACAGCCTGGATTGAAACAGATGATTCATTTTTCTGAATCAGATTTTTAGCAACAATCAAATCAAGGAGCAACGACAGCTGTGTGTGACAACAGTGTGGTTGAGATCGATCAACAGTGGAGGTCCATGCCAGAGTCTGGTTCCTTCATGTGTGAGTCAGAACCGACTGGGCTGCAGACAGTGATAGAACGCTCATAGTTCAGCTGCACCAGGCAGAGCACCTGTGTGGAAGCACCTGCATGTGTTACGCTCCTTCTCAAAACCTCCACTTGCAGGTAGATTTAGAGCAAAGCTGAGACAACTGCTAACATCTCACTGATTTATCCTCCATGTGCTACAAATATCTGTGCTACATTTCATGTCAGTTCATGTGCAGATGATTTGAAAACAAGTGTTCCTAAGCTGGATATTTTTTGCAGCGTGGGACTGTGTAAGGACTTCATTAGCTGTGGTTGGCAGGGGGCGTGGTTCGGTGACAACAGCCTGTCACTGCAGGCTGTGTAACCGTATCTATGAAGCCTGTTCTTATGTGGGAGTACGTAACGGAGCAGAATCGTGACAAGCGTGAAAGGAGTCTTCAGCGGCTCACTGATGAAAAACTCGTGTCACTTCAAAATGAATCAAAATTCGGCTTTAAATAGTGATTTCTTTGCTCATAACGTTGAATGCTGACAAAAGGAATTCAGCCCACAGGACAAAAATAATACTATGGTGTCCTCTCCAGAACATCGATCAATTAAACGCTTGTAATCCGAGTTGTGTCACTGCACAAAAAACATTCAGTGCGCGCTGCCCCCACATCAACACCCACACAGGAATCCCCTGCTACCGCTGTGCTGGTCTGATGGAAAGTCCTCTGAGTCTGTCCTTGGGTGAGCTCCTTCACTGGGCCCCTGTTGGACCCTCATCTGACTCCCAGCCTGCCCCATCACACCCCCTGCTACAGCAACATATGTAGCAGTGAAGGAGGCAGCAGGCAGTCAGCCACCGGCGCCTCATATTCTAGACCAGACGGGATGAAGGACAATTGACAAAGCACAAGAAGAGCGTCACTTAAAAGGATAAAGAGAGAGAGACGTAGACAGGACGAAAGCAACAGCACAAGAGAAACGATTCATTTAATACTGATTCTGCATTAAATACAAATTCTCCTGAAATACATCTATAAAGTTCCCAAATTAAAATGTTTTATAATTCCTGTTTTCAATCCTTGTAAAATATTTAAATAACAACCTCAAAGTACTTCACACAGCTATGTACAAAATGGAGGATGTTGTTTCAGGTCGCTGGCTTCACCTCCAGGGTTCTGTGCCTGTGGGAGTGTAAATGTTGGGTCAGTACTACTGTGTGCTTGTCCTGACATGCGAGCTGCCTGCTTCCCTACCTTGCCTCTCCATGCCACACCAACTCAGGCACTCGTCTCTGGAGGAGAAGCGGTTTTGGCTCCCGCCGCAGCCTCCGTAGACAAACGGTCTGCACTCCCCTGAGAGATGGTGAAAGTACCAGAGCAGAACGTATTCTGAACAGACGCCTTCTGACATGGGCTCCAGGCAGCGCTCGCTTCCTGAAGCTGTGTGAACAACAGGTAAAGAGGAGCAGGTCGAAAGGTCAAACACCACCCAGATAAACTGGAACCTGGGCTCCACTATACACACAAGTTGAACAGAGTGGCAGCAAAAGCACTTCTTCAGCTCAGTTAATTTTAGTTTTAGCACAATCACAGTTTTATTTTTTACATTGTTCATTATACTCAAGATCTGTTTCATTTCTGCATTTACTCATAAATCACAAAGCTACCACAGGCTGTCCAATGCTCGGATTAAATTTAACGGTCTTATCGCTCTCTTCCGTCTTATGCTCTTAATTTTGGATCATTGCCAACACTGTAGATGAAACGAAAATATGAAAGAAACAAATAAAAAAAATGGAGTTTTATATACACAGCAAGTAAACAAGAGAAAGATGGAAGCAGAGGAAGCAGAAAGATAAGAAGTAAATTAGTCATCTTGGCCACTCACCAGCAGTGCTTGTTCCAAAAACTCTTCGTTTCTTCCTCTGTCCCAAATCCTCAGTCCCGCCCTCTAGAGAACCTGAGGCAGAAACAAAACCAGTGAGAGGGAAGTTTGCATTTAGGTGGATTCAACCGTCAGAGAAACAGATTTAAGTGGACCGACGCTTGAGAATCGCCAGAGGAAACCCCAAACCACTAAAACCCAGCGTGCGATCCCTGCAGCGCCAAACAGCAGCAGCTGCCAGAACATGCAGCTTTAGCAGCAGGTTAAAGGCAGTGGCGTCATTTCTGTCATTCAGCTGAAACTTCTAAATTCAAATGTAGCGTTAAACTGTGACCCATCATGCAGTGATGTTACTGTGTTAAAGGAGTATTGTACTTTATGAATAAACATGCTGACATTGGCAGCGGGCAATGACGGGCTCACTCTTTGATTAGTTTTCTTGTTATAGTTACCTGAAGCAAGACTTGCATTAATTTGAAATGCACAAACACGTTGTGGCCTGAGGGCCGTGCACACTAATGAGCTACAGCACACATTCTCGATTGTGTTGAACTTTTTGGTTTTTTTAGAAACACAAAAACTCTCAAACTTCACGTCCTCAACTCCAGTTAGTTTGCTTTTTTAAACGGGCACATTTAATTTGACTAAACCTCCTCTGTTGGCAAAAGCTTCGTATCGCGCTCAAAGGTTTGGATGGAGGATGTCAGAACCACCGTTAGTTCTTCCTGCATCACAGCTGTAGCTCATACGTGTGACATATGAAACCATTTGGTCAGAGCACAGATTTGGCCATTTTGGAAATCATTATATTTCAGGCATCTGTGTGTTTGGCCAGAGGCTCAGAACACGCTCAAGTGGTCATGTGCAATAAAGATCTTCTTTTACCAGTGTGGTTTGGAAAGTTCCCCTTTGATCCAACGGTCACAGGGGCAGGACTTTCCAGTTCCTCCACCCAGTCTTCATATTCGTCCCCCTCCATTCCTCCCTCGTGGAGGTCACGGGAGAGGGATATAACCACATCCTTATTGTCAGTCACTGCAGTCGTTGCGTCTGGATCCACAGACTTGACCATGAACTTGTATTCTAAACCTGTAATGAAACCAAGCATGATGCCACTGAATATTATAATTGTGGAGGTTTTGGGGGCAAAGAAGAACAAATGAGAAGGCTGATGACTGTTAAACATGCGCAGCAGGGTATAGGAGGGCGATGCACCCTAATCTAGAAGCCAGGGCAGCAGCAGATAGATTGTAGTGAGCCCTCGAGGCCTAACAGGGAGCCCAGGAGCTGTGGAGTGGCCCCTTTTCATAGCTGAGATTTTGTTTCAGCTAAAAGTGTTTCTAATAACATTAATGTTGCCTTTGGATCTGGTGGATTCTCGCTTACGCGTCCTACTTAATGGCGGTCTCGTGCTTGTGAATGGCTTCTGCTGTTGCTGGTATCATGGGGCGTGTTCCTCTGAGAGAACAGAACAGATGGCACAGCACACACGGGTGCCGTGCTGCAGCCACACGACCTCTACACGCACACAAACACAGTCACACAATATGCAGGCCCATCCTGTGGCACTTTTACTGTACACGCACGGCGCAGGATTCTAAATGTACAGACATGACCCCCCTCCGACAGACGTGTACACTCTTACCACACTTTTCTACCACCTCCTTGGTGACTATCTCCTTCACGTCTTCAGCCTTGATGCAGACAAACAAAAGATGTTTAATCGTTTTGATAACTTAATGCATAGTTAAAATCTGTGATTCATTGGATTTGTTTGGCAAACACTTACTGAGAGTCCGGGTTCCCCCTTCTCCCCTTTTACTCCTTCTACTCCAACAGAACCCTATCAGAAAAAGCACACTTGATAAATCCACACTGATCATTATGATTATCAGTATTTTGATTAAGTAGACTGGTCAGAGCTATATGTAATGACTGCTCAGTGTGATCTGTCTTAAATCTCACAGTGTCTCCTCTTTGTCCTGGGATCCCAGGTCCTCCCCTTTCACATGGCTTCGACCTGCCTCTTCGACCCCTCTCTCCCTGTTTGACAAAAACAAAAGATTTGCGTGAAGGTAACAACAAAAGCCCATAGTAGCACATCTCACAACTCACTTCTAAACAGCGTGGAAGAAAGACCAATTAGGTGCATCCTTGACTATCCTCATTAGAGGTTTCCAGCCCCTCCTTGTCACCCCTGTGAGGCTGCTAATTGTAGCTGAAAGAAGCTAATTGACAAAGATATTACTTGAAGGCTGCAGATGGAAATAGGCCTGTGTGTGTGTTAATTAAGGACGTCTCCGCTGTAGCCACTGCTGCAGCAGGCTGCCACTCTCTCTGAACAAGGCGCAGACACGGTGATGACTGTAATTAAGCTTAGCTCATCCTACTGCTCTCTGTGTTCTCTAACTGTTCCGCCACTGGGACCATGTTGGCCACCACTTTCCACGTCCTCTCCAGGTTCTTGTTCAGGCCCTGATGCTTCTCTAATGTCTCATACGCTTTTATCTTCATGTGGCTGTCACTTGGAATTAGCGTCTGTCGGCGCTTGACATGGCTCGACGTGGCCCTTCTCCTGGCTGGGCTATGATCCTGTACTAATAATTTGGTAAAAGTGTGAATGTGAATGTATTTCATATTTTTTGTGTGCCTTCTGTGGGGTTAAGCTGTAAATTTGACAAGTATTTGTACTCAATTCAACATCACAATAATGCAGTATTGCTGCAACATAAAATACACAAGTCAGTCTAATAACAGAGTATGTCTGCTGCACCTTAGGTCCTGTGTCTCCTCTGGGACCTGGTGGTCCAGGTGGGCCATCATTGCCGTCCCTTCCTTGGCTCCCTGCTGACCCTTTAAAGCCTGGGAAACCTGTGAAACCCGCTGCGCCCTGAATTCAGCAACAATAATAATAGAGAGCAAACTGTGGTGACAGTAGTGAAATGAGTTTTGAACTGATGATCATCTGTTGCTGATGATTTACTTGCCTTTTCTCCCTTCACTCCTGGCTCGCCGTCAGCACCGTTGATGCCCCCTTCTCCCTTGTCACCCTAACATTTCACATGAAGGAAAATGCAAATGAGAAAAAAAGGGAAACAGACTGTTTTCCGCGACTGTTTGAAAGTGCACCTTGCGCCCTGTCAGTCCATTCAGTCCAGGGATACCAGGGGTGCCAGGTGGACCCATATCTCCCTGTTGTACAAAGACACAGAGAACCACGTTACATACGCAGTAATGTCATTGATCATTGGTCTAAACAGAATCTAATTAACCTTTTCTCCATTGAGGCCCATACTCCCAATGCGTCCAGGTAATCCTCTAAAACCCTGAAAACAAGTGTAAACAAGGATTGAAAAATGTATAAAAATGATTAATGTGAAGCAAACAAGGTGGATGTCTCCACCTTCTCCCCCTGTTCCCCTTTGTCTCCTGGTAGACCTGGTTCTCCTGGATCACCCTGTCATGCGACAAAACAACACGGGAAAAATAAAAACGGGATCTTAAATAAAGATCTCCACAGTTTATATAGTGTTTTTCACTGTACCTGATCACCCTTCTGGCCTTGCAAACCCATGTCTCCTTTGTCCCCTTTGGCTCCATCCACACCATGGTCACCATTGCGACCCTTAAGTCACATCATATGTTTGACTCTATGCAAGCTCCTGATGTTCATACATCTTCAAAACAGTACTGATGGTATGTGTAGTGTAAAATGACTGAACGGTTGTTAGTAGCTCTACCATAACGCCATTGAGTCCGGGCTCTCCTGGATCGCCCTGTTGGAAAAATGAACATTTCCAGATACAGTGTGATCAAACAGAATGCAGCAGTTACACTTAGCTGAGTAATTATTATATGGAAAGCTTATTTACTTTCTGTCCTACTGGGCCTCGTGCTCCAAATCGTCCCAGTGCCCCTTTAGTACCAGCACCACCCTTTACTCCCTTAACATCAGAAGAGAACAATTAAGACCCGTTGGTCTGTTGGCAAATATCACTGACACTGACTTTTATTACCTTGACTCCAGGTGGGCCATCCTCACCCTTCTCTCCTTTATCGCCATCAAACCCCGGTGGGCCTCGTTCACCCTGAAACAAAATGTCCACTTAATTCTTCACATCGCTCTTGGATATTTAAAGAATTTAACACAGATATGAGGAAAATTTGCAGAAAGAGCAATGGAGCAAAAAGCCAAATGCCTACACATTCAAAAACATCTCACCGCTTCTCCTTTGGATCCCTTAAATCCACGGGGTCCTTGAATTTGAAGCACACTCCCCTGTAGAACGAAAGTACACTATGAAGAGCAAATGAACATAATGTGCAAGTAACAATGAAGTTATTCTTGCTTAACATTTATATTAGAAAATCATCTGTCAACAATCCTACCCTCTCTCCTTTGACTCCAGGTAAACCACGGTCACCCTGCAAACAAGCACCATATTAAGACTGAGCCAAGAGTATTTATTGTTTACACCTCTCAGTGTTTTATTAAATACCTTTTTATTAAACTGCCCTTTGATATAATGTCGTTAAAGCTCACAACAAGACCAACAGCATGATGTGTAGTAATATTCAACATGAATGAGTGTGACAGACAAATAAATCACCTCAGTTGTGACACTTCAACAGAGAACTAACAAACAAATATGAAGGCAGTCTGACTGACGACTGACATCACCCCTATCAACCCCAGCGACACTTTCAACAGAATGGGAAATAGCTGTCTTAAGAATGAAAGGAGTCGCTGCCGGCATCTAACATTTCAAATGTCACTATTGCCCCCTTCAATCAAGCCTCGTACTGTTGCTGGCTATTGACGCAAACAAGGCCATAAAGGTCACTGGTGCTGCAGCATCGCAGAAATCACTGTGACGAAATGATTTGAAAGAAATGGGAAGCGTAAACAGTTCAGCACATGAATAGGGTCAGAAAACAGCAAGAAGTAAACTGCTGAAAGTAGACGGTTCCTCAGGGTGGATCCAGTAACGACTGAAAACATTTATCTCCCACCCTCCCTGCTGTCAACAGTGTGTGGTGGCATTAACAAGGTGCGCTACACTGGGAACACATTCATAGAAAAACACAGATTTCTCTCGCTTAGTAAAAGCCGAGCAGGCTTTAATGAAATGTAATAGTTAATCCAGTGCATAGGTTACGAACTGTAATCGTGTCCATAGGTTGAGTTTCTCACTTACTCACCTTTTCACCTTTGCCGCCACGCAAACCTTTTGGACCCTAGTCAAGAAGTGAATTCAATATATTTACATCCTAGTCTTCAAGTAGTTTGTAACACTGTGAGTTGTCAAATCTGATTTTTAAAAGGTTGCTTACAACATGTCCAGGAGCTCCTTTACCACCTGGAGTGCCTTGTTCACCCTGTAAAGAAAAACCACTGATTCATCACCGACTACAGTAAAAATGCTAAAACCAGGAAGACAAAAGCATAACCTAAGCCACATTCTGCGGCATCTCAGGCAAACTCACCCTTCTGCCTGGGAAGCCAGCCAATCCCTTGGCTCCAGGCTCCCCTGGAATCGCGTCTCCCTGGTGAAATAAATTAAGTTTTCGTCTGAACAGATGCAAATGTTGCTAATCCCAACAAAACAGTTGATTATAATGTTAATATTTGCACCTTTTCTCCTTTTACTCCTGGCACCCCAGGAGGACCCTTGATTAGAGACAAGCAGTGGTAGCAGAAATGTCATTACCCATAATTTATGGATGACAATTAATCAGATATAAAACTAATGTTATATGATGGGAAAACTGGCATAAAAAGTTTTACAATGCTTAGGTTTAGGTTATTGAAATGTTCTTACTTGAGGTCCTAGTGGTCCACGAAGTCCAGGAGTTCCAGGGGAACCGTTCTTGCCCCTTTTACCCTGGTCACCCTGCAGCGACACACAGAACCTCTTATGCGTCCATGAAACCCAACAATTCAACATTTCTACATTCGTTCACAACGTCAGCGAAATGCTCACGTAGCCAAATGGCACATTGTCAAGTACAGTGACAGCTTACGCACCACTCTGCCTGGTTCCCCGTGTTCTCCTGGGGGACCCCTTAGGCCTGGCGAGCCCTGGATGCCTGCATTGCCACGAATACCCTGGATGCCCTGAGCACCTGGAGGTCCTGGCTCACCTGGTTCCCCCTTCGGTAAAACAGAACGTTAAAGGTCGTTTTTTTCCGTGTGGTGCTTTTATTCAGCTACACTAATACTTCTGAATAATTGCTTTCAAATAAAGTCCTGATTCCCTTTATCAAATTAAAAGCTTGAGTACAACTTTAAACGAGTCAGTGAGACAATTAAACTAGAACTAAATTAAAACCACACTGAAAAACAAGTCAATCAACGCGAGTGTGATGGGAAACACTGGGAATTAATTGCTTCAGTGTGGATCACCATACACATTTTCCACTTCCTCACCTTTAGTCCTGGAGGACCAGCTTGTCCTTCTGGCCCTCTGTGGCCGATGCCTGGTTCACCCTACACACACACACAAACGACTTAACGCAGCTCTCATTTAAACATCTTAATGAACAGCCTGGTTATATTTGAGCTTTACCTTTTGTCCCTTTTCACCAATTCCACCCTAAAATGTGAGGACACATGCACAGGTAAGTTGCAGTGCAGGACAACCTTAAATACAAGCGGGCTCATCGGCACGTTAACAAGAGGAATTGTTAACATCTGTTTTAATCTACTGTCTCCCAGTCAAACAGAAACAGAGCAAAGAGGACATCAAAGGCCTGGACTCAGCGAGCGAGACGGAACACAGACTCCTCCCCGAGCTCTGACGCCACTCGCTGATGCAATACGGGTAGGCAGAGAAAGGCATATTTGAGAAACGTGGTTAGTGCCATAAGCTCAGGATGATGATGATGATCATGAGGATGCTACTAATCAGTCTAGTCAGAGAGACGGTATCAGTGACTCAGTGCATGTTCACAATGAAAAATAATAGAGTCAGTTCAGCGTAGATTTAAAAGAAATAGATGATGCTTGTAATCATAGATTCAGTCATACTAACCATACATTGTAACACGGCTACAGTTGTTACAGCTTGTTAGTGTTTTATCTTGTTGTTTAATACACAGCGTAGTCACCTTTGCTCCTGGTTTTCCATTCTCGCCTGGATGTCCCTAACCCAAAACAAAATTTCATAATTAACTAGACATTTATTTCATGTGTGTGAACTGATATGACAAAAACAATGTTCTACCTTTAGGAAAAAATACTCTGGAGGGTATGGATATGGCTGTCCAGTTTCTTCGTCATAGTCCCCTCCTCTCCCTCTCTCCATCTCCACCCTCCTCCTCTCCCATTCCTCCCTCTCTCCGTCTCTGTCCTCCTCGTCCTCGGTCCTCGTCTTTCCCAGCTCCCTCTCGCTGTCCATCTTCTCTCTCTCCATCTCAGCCTCCTTCTCTCTCTCCAGCTCTTCCCTCTCTCTCTCTCTCTCCATCTCAGCCTCCTTCTCTCTCTCCAGCTCTTCCCTCTCTCTCTCCATCTCCAACCGTTCCCGCTCTCTCTCCCTCTCCAGGTCCTCCTCCTCGCCTTCCCTCTCTCTGTCAACATCTTCTTCTGTCCCCCACCCATAGTCTCCGCTTGTCTCTTCCTCCTCATAGACTGGACCAGGGCCTGTTCCTGTATCTCTGTCTCTCTCTTTGTTCCAGTCTTCCACATTTTTAGTCAGTTCACTTTCTCCACCCTCATTTTCTGTACGTATTTCTCCATCTGTCTCACTGTATCTCCGTCTTTCTCTTCCATCTTTCCTCTCTCGCTTGGATTGTTTTCGGACATCAGGACTTTCTTGCTTACTCCTCTAGAGAAACAAGTTTTAAAACACAAACTAGTTTATATCAATCACACTTTTTTGCGGATTGTTCATTATCTCCTTTTTTATACAGATGACTTACATAGTAACCTGGAGCTCCAGAGGACACATACTGAAATTAAAACAAAAAGCCAAATCTTATATGTGGTGCACAGTGACCATGGCATACTGGTGTATTGTGTGGTGTAATCAATCTTATGTATATGAGTTTTTTCTAGAAGAAATTACTTTTTGTGACCCTTTGAATCGATTTCTTGCACCTGCAGCACCAGGCATGAAAACCTAAAATATAAAAATGATTAGAGCTGTAACTTTTTGTTTTGAATCAGTCTTCTATAAAACCACGTAACACTTACCATCAAGTCAGCCTGGTCGGTGCCTCTTCTCACCCTGAACTCAGGCCGAGGCACCTGGAAAGTCCCCCAACAGAACAATCAACAAATTCACAGTATTATCATTATGCTTTAATAAATACCTGTGATACAGTGTGATGCAGTGAATGTGGTGATAAAATTGCAAGAAAGAAAGACACAGATTTGCTTTAAAGTAGTTTTAGCATTTTTACTGAAAGATACATGCATAAACAAAAAAAGACAAAACACTGTCATAACACAAAAATTTCACCAGTGAAGAGTGTTTGATTAACTACACAATGGCCTATGATACTACACTACATTCTGAGTAACATGAATGTTATTTAAAGATCTGGGTCCACGTATAATAAATAACGTTCAGTACAATCTCAATAGAAGTACACACTGGGTTGATGAATCAGCTTGTTGTACTTGTTACAGAGCAATGGTTATTGTAATAAATAAATTATGAACTGAAGACAAGCTAAGTAAAGCAAAGGCAAAGTGACTGACATACGGACTGATCATTGCATTACTGCAGATCACTGGTGCCTGATTTTAAATTCATCTCCCCTGACAAAAGCCCAGTTACAGGTCGACCGTGTTATGACCAAGGCTTTGGGTGAGTGACATCACCGTTGTGTGCGAACAACCCCTCCGCTCATGAAACGTTGGTCAGGTTCAAGGTTCCCCACCAGCAAAACAGTTCACAGTTTATTCACACTCTTCAGGTAGTGTGTGCTTGCCTATGAATTCTTAACAAGCTATAGTCACGGTCTCTTGGGAATTAAGAGATGTCCTGTTTAAAAAAATGAGAGAGAGAAAAAAATATATTAAAAGTAACGCTCAGCAGTTTTCTCTGCCAGTAATTCACTTGAGGAAATCTCGCCTTTATCCTCATTCCAGTTCAGGCAATACTGGTAAACCACGCTCAAAGCATGCTGCTCAAAAATGCTGTCCTTTCTCATGCTCCATGTCCACGTATTAAAGAAATGAGGTATTCACTGGTGAAATTTTCAAAGATAGTACAAAAGAAAGGGTCTTGAAGTAAAGTATAAGGCTATCAGGTAAATACTTGTTTGTTTTGACAAAGTCGTCCATCACATTCAGGCCTTGTGTGTTAGTACAAGACATATTTGCATTCCAGTGCATGCAACAGAGATGCTTCAGAAACATCCAGTTAGGTCTAAAAGCCACACTCTACCTTGTCTGGTTGTTCTGTTGTGATGGGAGGTGTAGGCAGTGACACTGCGTCCTAGTTGGGAGCAGAAAGCACAGTTTATTGATAGTGTGGGGAAACCAGGGGTCAATAGTAGTGGTCCGACTTGGAGCCTGACTGTAAAAGCACATATTCAACATATTCCATTTTAAAACACTCATGACAGGCTTTAATATTTGTGTATGTTATTTCTTATATGTACGTTATTTTGGAAGGAAGGATAAAATTATTTTTCCTCTCCTTGGTTTAACGAAGCCTCAGGCTGACTGATAATGTTCTATTTTTACGTGAAGCAGATTAAGTGCACCTTCAGTGACTCATATTATAAATCTACTAAGATATGGGCTCTGCTTACTGAATAATGTGAACACAAACGTGCAACACAACAACACATTATAAACTGATTTATGTGTCCATGCACAATTTTTCTAAATCATACGTACATAACTTTGTGCATGGATTACAACGTTCTAAATGTTTTCTGTGCTTTGTGTGGCTAAGCGGAAGTGATATGCTTTGTTGCTCCTTGGTTGTGTTTGTGTACCTCTGCGGGTATTTCACTCTCTGCGAGGGAAGCTTCGGGACGACTGGAGGCTCCTGCTGGTGTTTCTACCTGGACAGGGCTGTGTGTGGGTAATTGTTCCTCCTAAATGCAGTGCATATCAGAGCTCAGCTGTCTCAGTGTTGCCACAGTAAATGAGTTTTTGCTGTTCTGTGGGCCACCGTGTTATTAATGTTCACCTTTTTACCCATGAGACGAAGGGACTCATCTGTTAAGACTTCAAGCTGCACGACAAACACAGGGAACGTGTTTTACATAAAAAATGAATCACAGCCGTTTGCCTAATCTCGTTGAACAGATGAGAGCATGCAGTTTGAAGCAAATTCACCTGTGTGGTGGCGTCACTCTCCTGAGAGGCTGAGGGGTCATCCGGGGAAAGTTCCTCCTGCTTTTAAAAAACGGAAAATAGATGATTGCTTTTAACCACTAACAACCAACAGACACTAAAGTGGATGATGATGATGATGATGTGCAGTAGGCTGTAGTGACAAAGCAATTTATTCTTAATAATTAATTCAGCAGTGGGTAGAGGGTGTGTCATTAATCAAGTCTCTCCAGTGTTTAGTGTGGGCACGGATATATTTCAGTCCCCTGAGATGCTGCTATTAAAAAAGAAAACAGACAATCCTATTATGAGTTTGACAGAGCTGTTAACCAGAAGACACCCACAAATTTGTAACAACCTCACGTCACCAATCATCACTTTTGAAATTGAAGTTTCCCACGGTACATGAATTAGTCATTCATCTCAGCGGCTGCCTACCTCATATTCATAGCTGAGTTCTTCACCGTTATAAAACTCTTCCTCCTCCTCTTCTTCTTCCTCTCTTTGCTTGTCACCTTCACTTGTCTTTACATAAAGAAGAAATGACAATCATTACCGGAATACGCTGTTATGGACAATTGTTTATCGTTTGTGTGAGTGGCCGGAAGAAAACGATGCCAATCAATTACTGCACAAAGCAACCCATTCATCAGACTAATCAGAACTGATATCAGTATAATGACAAGCACATGGGTGTGGAGACAAATGCATGCTTTTATTTTTGCCTGCAACATAGTGGTTAATATTAATCACTATACATTTAAAACAATTATAATTTTATGAAGCAGTTTAGTACTAAAGTTTTTATTTCTAGAATGTTAGTATTAGCCAGTGTTAGCGTCCTTGCTGTTAGTTTGTTCATTTAATCGGCACAAAGGTGAAGTTTAGTTTAGTTTCCAGGTTTAGTTCGACCCCTTTAAGGACATTTACCAGGCGCTGTCTCTGCCTCTTATGTCGTCCTTTATTTCCTTTGACCTGGTTAAGACGTTCACAGTCAGAGAGAAGAAAAGATAAAAGTTTCTCATGCTTCAGGCGTTGCTGTTGATCAAGTGGGAAACTATGAGGTCATACTGGAAGTTTAGGGAGATATTTAAGAAGGAAATAAGTAGTTAATGAATATCAAAAACGAACGCAACACCTTTGCACAAAGATGTTCAGGAGCCCGTAGCATTTAAGTAACCACATGGTTACATGGTTGTATTTGTAGGACCACACAGGATGTTTTACAAGTTTCAGCGTCTTTACATTACACAACTCGTTGCTGAATGTGAGGTAAAATCTTGTATAAAATATAAAATTACTGTGGCTGTCCTAGATGCATCCAAGCTGTCACTGGTTTGGACTTTTGACAATATTAATATTTATGCATGTTTTATTTACAGAGGTGAAGGACACACCTGACATAAAAATCAGCCTATAGGAACTTCTCTATGGCAGCTAACAGTGAACCGTTTGTTGCCCTTTGATTTCTCTTCTTCAGTTAACTTTTCAAAAGGTTGACAGAACCTACACACATCAAAGTCCCCTGCTGCAGTAGCTGGGCGTTCATTAAAGCTAATTAAACAGAGGTCACAAAGTGTTCCCTCGTCACGTTTCTGTAGGTTGATTTTCATGCTGCATTGGCATGAATACTTAGACATGAGCTAAAACATGACATACTAGTACGACCCATAAATAGTATACACTATTCCCAAAGCCAGTCAAGAAACAGACATGCTTGTCAGTGGCAAACTCATACCTTCCCACGCTCCCTGTTCTTCCTTTGTCTTGTGTTCTCATTCAGAGACTCTTCCTGGGTGAGAAGCGCAGGTTCCACCACAGGTGCAGGTAAACCTGAAACCGCCTGACGTGCACAGTTTAATAACTTTACTCCCACTTTCTCTCAACTTTCAGTCAGTAAATGACTATTTTTGTGTGTTTCAATCTTTTATCTTTTAAAGTACACTTACCTCCTCCATCATAGTGTAATTAAAGGTAGTATTGACGAGAGTTAGATTAAGTTTGAGTGAAGACCCCATCTCCATCCTTCTGGAGCCCTTCAATTTGGTTTCAGCCCTGTCAAGCCCAGGCTCTCTGTTCAGTGCAGTGACGGTCCACAACGTAGGACCCTCTTCAGTTTCATTCAAAGCCTCCTTCACATCCAATGACACAGCAGAGGCAATGAAAAAATGTGAGGTGATAGCATGTTGTGACAGACAACAGTCCACAGTGTGTGATTAGATTAATATTCAAAATGTTTTTGTAGGTTACTTACAATAGGAAAAGACTCCAAAGCTCCATCTTCAATGGTGTCCAAATCAGGCAAAGGCTGGCTGGCGAGGTCAAACTTCACTAAAGTCTGTTGAGGTGATATATTTAAATTTGACAAAGTGCAAAGCAATGTAATAAAGCAAATGCATGTAAACCTCCTGAATTGGCCAAAAATGAGTTAAACACATTTAAACTTGTATCCTCTTTACACAAATTTTTAATAAACGTCAACACATGCACTTTTCTCCTGGGGTTCACATACTCTGTAGTCAGTGATGACGTTGGAGGTGTGAGTGTCTGTGTTTTCCTTTGCTTTCTTGGCTGTGCCAAGCACATGAAGAAGCTCCTCTATTCCATCCTGCAGCAGCCTGTCAATCAGCGCTTTCAGCAAAGGCAGCTGAAAAAGATTTTTTTTTTGTGAAGGTCAAACTGCGATACTATTACATTTCTGTCATCGTCTGAGTTCACGCGTGCAACTCACCTTTATTCCATATGCTTCAAACATTTCTTCAATGTCCTGCGTTAACAAGAAAATGCGTTGCTTTAGAACATAAAAGAAAATAAGAATCTACAGCAAATCCCAGAGGAAAAATGACCACATGCTGTAATCACCTTCATCTCAATAGACTTTCCAGGAGCTCCAGCATCACCCTTTGATAAAAGGAAGCAAATGCATTGAAAACCATTTGCATATACATGTGTTTTTGAGGGATTGGGTTGTTCAGCTCTACCTTCTCTCCTTTCAGGCCTTTTTCTCCATTATCACCCTGCAAAAACGAAAAATGAACCAAAATGTTAATATTCCTGTTTGTATATATATACAGTGTGTCTGTCTGTCTGTCTGTCTATCTATCCATCTATCTACTCACACAATAGTATAAACCCCACTATCAGCTTACCTTCATTCCTGGTGAACCCTAAACACACAGGAGCAGGAGAACAGGACATTGAAACATTCATCGACAATGCAATGCATCAACTTTGCCATAAGGGTTTGCAAATGATGGCAACATATTGCACCCTACAACAAAAGCCTTATAGTCATCACTGAATGATGACTCAGATGCCATGCAAGCAAAACACAAATTATACCATGCACAAGCTTAAATTATGTGCCCTTATTTGTGAGCTATAAATATGTAGAAGCCTGTTGTGTGCAAGCCTCACACTCACAGTAGCTCCTGGGGGACCCATTGGGATTGGAAATGCTTGTCGGAGCTCGTCAATGGTGGCACCCTGTGTTACAAAATGAGTGAGATTTAAACAGCCAGGCAGGTCTGGATGGACCTCTGATGTTTTGCAGTGTTAACCAAAGGTGACGCTCAATATTGGTACAACTCTGATTGCAATGACGGTTTAATAAAACACTACAAATGCATAGTAGTGGGCTTACGGGAGATTTACCTCTGTAGTGACTAACACTTGCTTTCCAGGCAAACCTGGAGGTCCTGCTTCGCCCTTACTACCATCTTTACCCTGGGAAGGGACAAAACACTCACTTGTGCAGCTTCAATTACTATTATAATTTTTTTATAGTTAAAGTAAAAAAAAAACCTCACATTTGCACCTGGGTCACCCTTCTCCCCCTGGAACAGATTTAGAAGCATGTATGTGTTTGCTAAGGTGTCATTTAATATGCATGGTTAGATGGATTTCAGTAAATTTTAAAGACCTTTTTGCCATCATCTCCTTTCAGTCCTCCTTCTCCCTGTAAAAAAATCCAGTTTGAATAATTCAAATAAAACTAATGTAGAGGTCAAACATAAAACCAATCCACTAGGTCTGACGGAGCAGGGTGCTTTAATTGTTAGATGGAAACGGTGCTCACGTCTTTGCCTGGCAGGCCCCTCTTCCCATCAACACCAGGTCTGCCCTGTAGAGCAGAGGGAATGAAGCAAACACTGATTGTACTTTTCAGATTGATCATTAAGGTGGAAACAGAAGTGCTAATGCCAATTACATGCCTGAATCAGTAATACAGTTAGTCACATTGGCATGACTGTCCATCGGAACACATAAAGGATGACTAGGTTACGTGACACTCACCGGTGTTCCCGGGAGACCAGGCATTCCTGCGATCCCGGCCCGGCCTTGGTCTCCTTTATCTCCCTTCTGTTCAAATGTGCACACACAAACAGGTTTTAGTCATCGCACAGCTCACTGCAATAAATGACATTAAACCCACAGTATTAAAAGGTACAAAAACCTGCCGTTACAAGCATACAGAGTATTAGAGGGACAGATAAAAGAATCACAACAAAAACACGTATGTCTGCAGGAGGACGACACAGAAATAAAAGATCTGTTTTCAAATGGACAAAGATTCAAAGAATGATAAAACATCTTTTTCCTCTTTGTGTACAGGTGGCACAATGTACCAGAAACTTTTTCTGTCAACTCCGTGGTCGTGTTCTTTTTGTTCGGCTTCGGTTGCTGTGCAGCACCTGAGTCACAACCTCCAACAGCATAATGAGATCAGAGCAGTCCTCTTAATATGTGACCGAAGTGAATCACATTACTTCTCCATTCATGTGGTGGTTTATTAACAGCCTCTGAGGGATGATTAGATAATCCTTTTAATCATGTTGCTATTTTATAGTATTACATGTATACTTTTTATACATGTTGCCTTACGGCTGCACAGCCCTCAGTCAAGACAACACATCTCTGCTTTTCACATTTGAGCTTCTAATTCATGTGTTTTTGCTAATGTACTGTATGTACTCACCAAACCAGGATCACCTTTTTGTCCCTGTTCACCCTGCAGTTATTATGAAACAGACGGTGAGCAACCTGTTACATTAAAAGTTCAATGATGCACAAAAGGTTTTACAACCTTCATTCCCGGTCTCCCTGGTAAGCCATCAAGACCATCTCTTCCAGAACCACCCTGCAAAACATTGTGTTTAAATAAACACGTCACTTCACACAAATGTATCATCCACACGCGCAAAATATAGACATACCAGAGATGGTCCTGGAGAGCCTGGTTTACCTTCTGGACCCTGTGTAGGGAGGAAGTATATGGATAATATATTTTGGTGATTAGTTTCTGATAATTCACCAATTAATTAACAGACCACCAGTTTCAAATCTTTACTATACTGCTTTACAATCAATTGTAGCTAGAGTCCATGTCTAAACATGCTGTATACAGAATGCTGATGATACAGTGAGAGATTCAATACTCACTCTTGGTCCAGGCAAACCTGTTTCTCCTCTCAAACCAGGCTGACCAGGCTCTCCTGCTTCCCCCTGAAGGAAAGGAAAGGACAGGAGAAAAGAGAGCAGGAATAAAACAAAATTCCAAACAATACAAAAATAGCATGTTAAGCTTTAAGTTACCTTAATCACTCTTGTCAGTATGTTGTTGTCTCCAACAATCTGGCAAGACAAGGTGAAAATTAATTTCAGTGACTTGTTTGGTCTTTACGAACTTTGGGTGAAAGCTTCTGTCAAACATGCCTTAACTCATAAACAGCTGCTAGAAATGATAACAAAAATGTGTTTACTTGTGCTCCTGGAAGTCCAGGTTTTCCCTGTGTGACAATGCCGGACCAAGAGAAAGAGGAGCATGAGAAAACGCTGTTAAAATCTAAGACGTCACACAGCTCAACACAATCCCCATTTACAACACAAAGGAACAGAGTAGGTGCACTGAAGGAAAGTTAATTACTGAACATATCGGAATAGAAATCATGAAGTCACAGGAGGATAACACGTTGCGGAGATGTGACATGGTGACTGACACAGAAGAATGATCAGAAACCATTTGACGTCAGACTGGAGAGACAATAAACATAATCATCTCTCACTGAGGGAGATACAAACGTACTGGCTCTCCTTTGTCGCCTTTCTTTCCATCAGCACCCTGCAAAACATAACGAGAAGCTGCAGTTTGTATTGTATTGTAGTTTATCTGAAATATTAAAAGAATCGCTACTACTGCTACAGTCTACATGTAGATTAAAGATTTGTTTATCGTAACGGAATTAACTCACTGCCGACCCAGACTTCCCAGTATCTCCTTTCTCTCCCGGGTCTCCTGGTCGTCCCGGTAAGCCCAGTGGACCCTGATCAATAACCACACAATTAAAACAAGGATGAAGCTTTGCTTGCTAAGGTAAGTAGGAATTATTCATCCAACTTTCATTATTGTCATTTTGCATTTGAAAACACTAATAAAAATACCCTGATTCCTCTGTCACCAGGTTCTCCAGCTGGCCCTGGTTCGCCCTATTAGAGACACAATAACAATAATATAATTTTACGTCAACATTTATTGCTTGCTTCATTAACTACAAATCACTGAATCTCAACATGTTTAAATGTTAAACAAAAGCACCAACTCATTAAACTGACCGTACCTTCACCCCTTGGTCTCCTTTAACTCCAGGTGCACCCTACACACAAGGTCAACAGTAAGTATCAGAAGTATTGTGTTTTAGCTACTGAGCCGTATTTGTGAATACACTGTGTGTAAAACAGAAAACTTTGTGATTTTGTTATTGACATGATGCACTGACATGAAAAAAACTAACAATCCTTCCACTGATGCACTGATGAACTCGAATCTTTAGCCTATATCACATGTACTGCGCCACACTGGGAACTTGTATCTATTACTGTGACAACCACTCAGGATTTACTTACATCTTTACCTCTTAATCCTGGTTCTCCAGGATTGCCAGGAAACCCAATATCCCCTTTGCCACCTTTAGAGCCATCCTGTCCCTGAAAGAACAAATTGATAGAACATAACTGCAGATTTTATCTCTGTGACTTTGCTACAGTTAATATTACAAGTGAATAAGAGAATCTTGTCAACTTTACCTTTGGTCCTGGTTTTCCAGACAAACCAACATTTCCCTATGAACAATAAAAATAATAAAACATAAATGTAATAACAATAAATAGGTGTTTTATTACAGAATAGCAACAAGGTACTGTAGAAGTGTGACATGGGTGTTTTTCAAGTCACTCACCCTCTCACCATTTTCTCCCTTTGGTCCTTGCTGTCCTGGAATCCCAAACCCAGGATTTCCCTACACACACCATAACCAAACACAGCAATTCTCAATATTTATATAGTTCTTTACATAATTAAAGGATATTTGTTTTATTCCCATATTAGTCAATCAGATATAAATGCAATAAATACAAACGTGATGTGCAATGTTTCTCACTATTAACCTTTTCTCCTTTGTCTCCTCGTTCACCTTTTATTCCCTGGGGCCCTGTGGGGCCAGCTGGACCAATGTCTCCCTGAGAAACAAAAACAAACCTGGCCTTAAACTCAACTGAGACTGAAAAGGTCTCATCCTATGAAGTTTTCAGTCCCACTGCAGAAGCTAATGAGAAAAAACCCTAATTGTGTTTGATAAGTGGACCCAGAGGACTGAGTCAGAGTGTGTGACAATACCCTGAACAATTAATTAACAATGTTTTGATACAATAAACATCACTTGCTGCTGGGCGGTTAAGATAAATGCACAAATGCAAACAGCTTAGACACACATACAAAGTCGTGTCAACATTTATGTCGCTATGAATGAGTGAAGTAGAATTGAAGTAGAAACTTTAGTTACTCACCCTGGCACCTTTTTTTCCAGTTGGACCAATAATCTGTCAAGAGGAAGAAGCCTGATTACTGAATGCAAAGTGTTTCTACAGTGTTTGAGCACTTTAAAGGCGTGAAACAGTTTCTTACTCCCTTGGCAGGATCACCAGGGGCTCCCTTTGGACCCTCGGCTCCTTTTAACCCCGTTGGCCCCATCACTCCCTGGAAAAAATAAGATACATGTCAATTTGATGATATTGATGGTAAATGTCAGATATGAAATGTCACAGATATTACTTTATATTTTGTGAAATTGAAGCCATTACTCTATTCTATCTCCTGTTAAGCAGCAGCTCCTTAACTGTTATTGTCAAAGCTAAACTTTTTCAAATTGAAATATTCAAACTGCATTACAAGAGGGAACAACATGGACCTTGTGATGCCATTTTGGTGATAATATTATCCAGCAGACTAGGCAGCTGCAAATTAAAAATCAGTGAAGCAGTAAAAAAGGGTTCATTTGCAAAAGATGCCCACTGAGCTTTGACAACTTGGCTTGTTATTTTATTTAATCACAAGCATATCTCATTGAGCCAAATCTTGAAGACCAGGAAGACAATGGTTTCTTCCTTTGTTCATTTAAATATCCTAATGGCTGTATGGAGACAGGAAACCTCTATTGAAGAGCGCATCCATCTTTTTCTCACCACTTTTCAGAGCTCGCAGCATAATATCCACCTGCCTCAGACTTTCTTCGTAATCACGTTACAAGTGGATTTTACTATACTCAGGTGTGTGTAAGCAATTACAGTATGATGGTATGATTATTGCTTTAGTTGGATATTGTGTGTTCCACTGTACAGACAGCTTGCACAAAACTTTCTCAACATAATTTTGTGTAATTGCAGAAGGCTTGTGTATGCGTGTTGACGACTCAAATTAAGATGAATTATTTAATCTTCACTCACTGTCGGTCCTTGTGGTCCTATTGGTCCCATCTCTCCGTGTTCTCCCTGAAGCACAGGTATGTGTATGACATCCTTCCATTATGATGTGACGTCAGTGTTATGCTATATTTGGTTGAACTCACCTTGGCCCCTTGCTCCCCTTTGAATCCCTTCTTTCCCTGCAGGTACAAATAAATCACCACCTCTAAATCCTTTCATCACTGATTCTTCTTCATCACCCATCATTAAATAGATTTGCTTTCATCTCATTTAACTAAACTGGGATTAATTTCATAGCCATTTATCTGAGTGGTACAAACCCGAGGTCCGATGATTCCTTGGATGCCCTGTTCTCCATGATCACCCTTAGAAAATAAATTTTCAAGAGCAGTATTATTCTTTTTTCCAATTAAAAAAACATATCCAGTTAAGGGGCAACTTTATAATCTTGGTTACCTTTGGGCCAACTGGTCCTGTTAAACCAACATTTCCCTGTGAAACAAATGTTCAAACAGAACAAAAATGGGTGATTCTAACGAAATTAAAAGGACGAGCTTTCTCATTTTCTTTTAGTATCATGTACCTTCTCCCCTGGTTCCCCACGAGGGCCCTGAATACCTTGTATGCCGATTCCTTCTTCACCCTGCATAAATATTTATCCAACCATTCGATCATTTTTAGAATTGTGTAATTTTGCACATGGAAAAACTTTTAGAATAAGAAACTTTACCTTCTCTCCTTTGTGCCCTGGTAATCCTGGCACCCCATCGATGCCAATGGGTCCGGGCAAACCTGCAGTACCCTGCAAGTGTTCACATACACGTGTGTGTGTGTGTCAGAGTTTGTGTGCAAGAAATACAGAAACAAAACAACAAGAAAAACACTGATGCAATAGATTTTCCATGAGGCAACTCTGAATAGTCTTTTATTCCCTTTCCACCATGTTCTTTGTTACTAGTGATAATTTGATCAACTATGCACTTACATTTTCTCCTGGCTCTCCTTTGTCTCCTTTCACGCCCTGCTTCCCACGCAAACCCTTTCAAAAAGAATCAAAGTACTATCAGATACATAAATAAACTGTGACTATGAAATAACTCATTTAAAAAGGATTTCATACAAGACAAAATATATTATTCCCAGTTTAATAAAAGCACTGTACTCAACATACACAATGTATGCCTTAAAACTAAAGAAACTAATAGAAAGACCAAGCAGACTTACTTTAGCTCCTGGCTCACCAGGATCTCCCTACAAAGTAGAAAAAGTAAATCGGTTGTTTCAATATTTGTTGGTGCAAAAACATGTTTAAAAATTCAGTGATGTTTAGGGCTGAATTTTGAAAGTTGGTTTGATATTACAAGATGCAACATGATAATATGAAAACAAGTTTAATGTTCTTAATTATTTCTGTTATAATTATGTCACCCTGATGTTCGCATGTGCAGTTGAAATCTGTTCTACCTTGACAGATATTCCTGGTGGCCCTAATGGTCCTGGCTGACCAGGCAAGCCTGGAGCTCCATTGACCCCTGGTATGCCAGGAGGTCCCTGAGGCCCCTGTAACGTTGAGATGAATAAACTTTGGCTTCAAGTTTACTGTTCGACTAATCAAAAGTGATTATTTCCTGATGACTCACAGAAGATCCTGGTTCTCCTTTTCGTCCAGGGACAAAATTTGAATCGGTGCCAGCTATAACATAGCCAGGCTCTCCCTATGCAAAGACATTTAAAAGGTTACCCTGGATACATGACATAGTATATCAGACAATATGATAGTGGACTTTAGGTGTGATAGACAATGAAGCCCGAGAGAGAGATTGGTGCCATGGATAGAATTCAGTCACAGGTACATTAAGCAGGACTCACTCTTTCTCCTCTTTGTCCCTTTGGACCAGTGATTCCAGGAGGACCCTGTCAAAACAGACATGAAAGGGGATTATTATACGAACCTATAACAAATAGTATTTAACATTTTTAATACATGCACCATAAGAAGGTTTAATTTTTTGATTTTGATCTCACCATGTCACCTGGGATGCCTGGCGACCCCTGAATGAAAAACAACAGTATTTTTAAGAACACACCTAAATGAAATCTATTTTAACCAGGTCAGTGCCAAGTTTTGACTCTGAATGTATTTACCCGCTGACCAGCAGAACCAGGGGGTCCGGTTCTCCCTGGCCGTCCTGGCAACCCAGGTACACCATCTGTTCCCGGAGGCCCCTGTCAAATTAAAACAACGGTCAAAGCCCACTCACCCACACAGCAACAGCAGAGTCCTGAGACTAGAACAGCAAGTACAACTGTAATCTGATATTCTGGACCGATGAGGGCAGAAATTAACGTGCTAACATTTGCTGCAGCTGATGTGGAGTTGGTCAACAGACGCAAGTCACATTTCATTTGACTTCATACATGTATGAAAGTGGTGTGTTCGTGTTCTTACCCTCTCTCCTTTCTCTCCTTTGGAAGGAGCAAAAGGATCAAACTGTCCAGAGCTTTGCCTAAATTTCTGCAACATCCAAACAAAAACGATAGTTAATACAGTAGTTATGAGGGTGTGCAAAGAAAGACAGAACTCTGCAATGTGTGGAAAGGTGTTTCGTTTAACTGGTGCAATACTGTACCAAGAAAACCTGATAATACGTACCAGACTTCCAAGACCTAAACCATCTCCCTGGAAGAACAAACACAATGTTAATGAACCAAACAGAAAAAATAAAACAGGAAAAACAATTAAGAACATATATTCAACACAGTCCACTTACTCACCTTTTCCCCTTTCTGACCCTGAGAAGAACAAATTATTATGATTAATAGTTTATTTACAAATAATAATTCACCAGTGAATTTTAAGATGGGAGGTGACATGGAACATACGCATTTTGCTGCACTATCAGTGATAGTGGGAGGGAAGGATTAATGTCTCAACTACCAACCTTTACACATGAGGAGGCGCAAGGGCCCTCAGGCTTGAGCAGCTCCTCTGGGTCTTCAGTCAGGGTGTCCAACGGCGCAAACTGAGGGTAGAAATGAAGAACGGCATCATGCACATGCGTTTTTTGTATGTATTCTATGATCCATGTTCTACTGCAGCTCAGTGAGAAAAGAAACAAAGCGCTTCGATTCATTTTGCATCACCTCATCCTGTAGCTTGAACTCAGAGAGTAGTTCCTCACTACAGATACTGTTGATAAATTCTCTCTCTATCGAAGGGAAGTCATCGAAGGTTGGTGAATAAAAGATATTCTTGTAGCTCGTAGGTGCTGCGATTTTACTTAGCTCATCTATGTCTGCATTTGAAACTCCAATGGCCAACATGCTGACACCTAAAGACAGACAGATGTTACAGCACAGACTGGATTTGCTTTGCTCGTTTCTTTTTCAACACTCCACGCGCTTTGAGCCAACATTCAGCTTTCAACTGACCCAAAGCGCGTGCAATTCTGGAGGGTGGAATCACGTTATCCTGAGCCCTGCCATCTGTGATCAGGACCATAACATGGGCCACATCCTGTCTCATCCCCAGAGACTCTTGGAACAGTTCCTGCAAAACAAAACCGATGCCTTTTCCTGGGAAGAGACAAAAGACAAGCTCAAACAATTAGGTAATTAATTAACTAACTGCCCTTTGACAAATTCTGCCAATGAATGCGTTGGCTATAACATCTCTAATGTCAGGATGCTACTTTTTGTTCAACTAACAACCGTGCACATGGAAGCAGACTATAAGCAGTTCATACGAATATAAACAACAATAGTTAATTCATTTTTTTGTAAACATTCATAAAACAGTGGTAGCGGGACTAAGACAGTGTCTAGCATTATGAGAAGTGCAGCTGAAGGCTAGGACATCCACAGCAGGACCTCAATTGGTCTGTGCGAGTGCACACTGTGTGAATATTACTGACCTGTTTTGGTGTTGCCTCCTTTGTAGCGCAGTGCTCTGATCGCCCTCAGCACAGAGCTTCTGTCTTTGAAGTCACTTAAACGGAATTCAGTGCGAGGCTCATCGCTGTAATGAACCACAGCTATCTGAGGGAGGAATGATGGAGACATTCCACATCATCATCACCACAGCTTTTCCAGTGATTGGAAACTGAATGTAAGGAAAATGTGAGCAATAATTGTTTAAAAAGTACACATTTCTTGGACATACTGTGCATCGTGAGACACACTTTGATTAGAAGCCATGTGACTCTGTTTGTTCTCGCTGCCAATATTTGACTTCACTTCTGGCCATTCAGTGAAAGAAATGCACATTATGTTCCTGCTAATGGCACTGACTTGCAAAGTAGCCTCACTGGAGCAGTTTGCTAGGCAGGCTCATTTAAAATCACTGTGATCCATTCAGACCTTTAATTGTTCTGCCACTCTAAACGGACCAGGCGAAGCAAAGATCACAGTATTAACATGAACTCATATATATTAAGAGTGTGACACAACAGAAACAAAGGGAAACTAACCTGTGTACCCTGAGGACCAATGACAGGGAAGTAAGTGGCCACTCTGAACATGAAGTCCTTCATCATAATGAAGTTATTGGCACCAATGCTGGACGACTCATCCACTAAAAAAACTATATCTGCTTTGGTCTTGCCACACACTGGCAACACAAATTCATACAAAAACATACATTTATGTACATAATACTGAAATGAAACACTAATTACTGCATAAAACTCGATCTCCCTACACTACCTGCTTGTGGCGGAGCTGTCTTCTGTGCACTGACAGGGGTTAGTCGTTCCGTTGTGACACTCGGCTGACGAGGGGGTGTCTTGGTGGTCACGGTTTTGGTTGGTGGCACAGCAACAGGTTGCCGCGTGGTTCTAGTGGTTGTGTCAGTGGTAGCGTTGGTGACAGAGGCAGGCTGTGAGGCGGTGGGGATGTGAGAGGAATGCGGGGCTGCTGTGGCTGATGGCACAGACTGGACTGTTGCCACGGGAGAATCCTGCCCTACTGAGATGCAAGGAGCCATAAGATAATTGATAAAAAAAACATTAGGTATTTACTCATATCTAGCAGACCAAACAAGTAAAGTGATGTCTTACATATTCTCTGATACACAGTGCTTATAGGCCCCTCCACTTCTCCATACAGTGGTCTAATGGTGAAAATATATGTTCTGCCGTACTGGAGGTCACTGAGCTTATAAGATGTGAAAGCAGGGCCCAGGATCTCTGTTTTGGTCTCCAAGACTAAAAAGAAGAAGAAAAAATAGATTATTAAGATTTTATGGCCATTGTGTTGTGAAACAGACTGTATTGTATGTGTGTATGCATGAGCTGTAAAAAACTCCATTAAATGACATACTGTATGTGTGTAGGGAGTCTGAGACGCACAGCATAAAACACACACAACCACTGACCTGAGATGTGCCTCCAGGACAGGAGGTAACCAGAGACGCCCGCGACTCGGGTCCAGTGCAGAACAGTGCTGCTGTCTGTGGTGTTCAAAGCAGCAAAGCCGTTCACTTTTGGTAGATCCACTGAAACAAAAAAACACATCATCAATATACTTATGCTCCTAATTTGTGTCTAAAATCATTGTACAAATATCTGCCAGCAATCTGACTGAGATCAGGTCTCACAGGTGCGTGCCGTCACCAGGACCGGGCTTCCTTCCTTGTTTCCCACCACGCAGGACACTTGGATCTTATAGGCTGAGCTCTCCTGCAGGTTGTGGATGGTGAAGGTGGTGGAGGCAGCTGAAACCTCGTGGAACTTCTCATCACCTCCTGAAGCACAGAACAGTGACATCAAACATACAAAGAGTGTGAGTCATGTGCACGCACAGTGTGCTGTATGTGAATGTCAACTCTCATAGCTGACTGCATGCAGTATGTGGTTCCTTACCCAGGAAAGGAACCCATGAGATTTTGTACCCAGTTGCACCTGGTGTTTTCTTCCAGGACAGGGTGAAAGAGTTGACTCCTATGTCCACAACCTTCACCCCCTTCACTGCCTGAATGGGATCAGAGTCCGAGACAGCAGCTGGAAAACACCATATGTCACACGCATGGCATGTAATCATATGGCCAATTAAATATTCTATCCCAAATCTCCTCTACTTTTCAGTGTCACCTAAAGCTTTTTGTAACACAGTAGCATTGACAGCGACAGTGATAAAATGATAGCTCTGCGGTGACTTAGTACAAGTGAAAGCCACGGGAACTGTGCTTAAAATGGTAAGACCAAAGTACATGACCTGTCAGTCAACCAAAGACACCACGAGGGGGGGCAGAGCACAAGATGAAGAACTTCCCCGTCCCTACCCATTTAATTACCATGGGCCACAGCTGCACAGGGCTATTTAAATCTGAAGATGAATCATGATAAATTCCACTTTGTACCTGTGAGCTGAGATAGGGAGATTTCTGGCCCTTCTGAGTTGTCGTACACGGCACGAATAGTGACCGTGTAAGTGGACTGTGGGTTCAGGTCTTCAATACGATGGGAGAGGACGCTACGGTCCAGGTAACGGGACTGGGGGCTGCCATCGCCTGCAGGTTAGCACACACACAACTGAATACAGTGACACCTAGAGAAACATGTATATGAAAAAGAATAACGCTTTAATATTACCCGTGTTCCAGGAGAGTTTGTAGTCAGTGGCTCCTACGATGGGACTCCACTCCACATCTATGGAAGTACTAGTGTAAGAGGTGACCTTGAAGTTGGACACATAGCCCAGAGGAGCTGGGAAAGGGAAGGAAGAGCCATTAACAGTCTGCACATGCTCATAGAACTCACGGACATGATATAGTCCAAACAGACAAGAAGAAGACGAACTAACAGTAAGATGCTTCACGCTCATCTGAGTGTCAGGACCGTTGCTGCAAGAGTCGCAGAACAAACAAGGTACACAGCAGTGGTAACATCCTGAGCACTGGTACTCACATGTTCTGAAGGTGGCTGTGATACCAGGCCCCACCACAGACCCAAATAGCACATAGAGAGTGAGGACGTACTCTGTGTCATGGGCTACGTTCTTCAAATGATACTCTGTGGTGCTGCCGTTTAGAGCCAGCTGCCTGGGACGGTCCCGACCAACAAACTCTGAAAACCGAGCCAAACTTTTATGTATTGTATTTCAAATGCTCCTGACACTGGAACAACATTGAGAAACATACATATTGAACAAGTAAATGTCCTTCATGGACCTTTATGCTGTATAGAAATATCAAGAAACGTCATATCATGAACTGCATCACTATGAGAAATGACTCTTATCAGCATATGTACATTAGAGCACCATTTGTGGAAACTCTATATCACCTGGGGTGGGTCCCCAGGCCAGTCTGTACCCTGTGGCTCCCGGGACACCATTCCAGGAGACAACAGCAGTACTGGTGCTCACAGCAGACACCTTCAGAGTCTGCACTGCGCTGCTTTCCACTGAGAGAGAGAGAGAGAGAGAGCGGTCGTATGCCTTCAATACTGCAGCAGCTCTTCTGTCGCTGTACAATCTGGAAATGTTCAAGTTACATGTCTTGATTGTCACAGCGGTGACAGGTCCCTCCACGTCTCCAAAGACTGGATTGATGCTGACGGTGTATTCAGAGCCAGGATGGAGGCCCTGGATCATGTAGAAATTGAAGTTGTCTCCAAGGTTTATGTTCTCTATGTGATCATCTAGACCATGACGAAGAAGTGAATTAAAGTATTTGCGTAAAGGTACCATATTACACTGAGAAACCAGTATTTCACAGAAAAAACATAGGAGTACTTTGGGATGCCCACGTCAGACGATATCCCGTAGCGCCTTTTACTGAAGTCCACCTCGCTTGGACAGTGTCAGTGGTGGCATTTTTCACCAGGAACGTCTGAATCGGTAGCAGCTTTACTGTGAAACACATTCAAAACACACATATATTTAAGGCATATGTCCCTTTAACATCTATCATAAACAATACTTTCTGATTCAGTTGTAGATGAGATAATAGAATATCATTTACAAGGTTCTAAAGATAGTTCACTAACACACCATGAAGTACAAATGATACAGTATGTGCTCGACCTCACGCTTAGATATTTTTATTGAACAACATTACCCTCCTGTGGATGTCTTGGAGTACTACACTTTGCTGTTATGTTACTCATACATACATGTATCAGCTTTTCCTGTGGTTATTAGGCCAAATAAATAAAAGCACTTGCGTGTTCTACAGTCTTAAGATATATGTAAATTAATATTCTGATGTATAAACCAAGTAACTGAACTCACATGTTTTGCCCACTATTGAAACTGGCTCACTTGGTCCTTGGGGGTATATGGCATAAATACTGATGGTGTACTTCTTATCCTCTTCCAGGCTGTCAATCACATGAGAAGAGATGTCTCCAGGAAGCAGATGCTCGTAGCTGAATCCTGGTCTGTTGGCTGCAAAACAATCATAAATCCTGAAGAATCAAGACTAGAGAAATACACACCTTTATACAGTATGTGCAATAGATGTGCAACCTTCTAAACACCGTGTTCCTGTGATGCAAGCTGCCTTGAGTTAGAGTCAGAAATGAAAAACAGATCAATCCTACCCCAGTATAAACACAACGAATGAGTCTTCCATTCTTAAAGTTACTACTACTACTTGTTAGCACTACTGTTGCAGTTACATTGGCAAATGTCAACATACTTCTTGGGATGAAGATCTTGAAGCCATTGAGCTTCCCTAAAAGAGGTGTCCAGCCCAAACGCAGAGAGAACAGCCCCTCCTCAATAATACGGAAGTTTGACACCTGGGGCAAAGGAGCTAAATGACAGGAACTTGTAAGTAGTAGAAAGCTTTAATGGGCATTTGTGAAGTTATGTTACATTAGGCATGTAACATGTGTGGTACTAACTTGTTTGGGTAATGACGGTTGCAGAGTCTCCCAGGAGGCTGGGGTAGATGGCATGGACAGTGAAGGAGTAGTTTGTTTTTGGATTCAGTTCTGTGACCAGTACTGTGCTCATGTCTGCCTTCAGATCAATCTGTTGCATACAGAGACAAACAAATGGAGCTTAGTGTGTGTCTGTGTGAGAAAAACAGAGGTCAGCAAGAATGAATTGGAGATTAATGTGACTGAGAGAAATCACAGCTCTGCACCAACAAGAACTATTCACAGCATAAAGGTCTCTGAGATGATGATGCACAGACATCATCAAGCATATGCTCATCCACTCACCTGTATTTGCCGCTGGGAGAGCGGGTGTCCCTTGGAGTTGAGAGGGGTGACCAGGAGCCGATATCCGGTGACATCACCAGTAGCCTGGCTCCATGTCAGTCTGAGGGAGCTGTAGGCCAACTCACTGACCTGAAGATCTCTGGGGCCGACTATAAGCTCTTCAACTAAGCGGAGTAAGCACAGAAAGCCCAAAATATGAGGAAAGCACGAGGAGAAAAATGTGTTGGAAAGAGACATCTACCTCTACTATGTGGTTTGGACATTTGCTTTACTGTGTGTTAACGCACCAGGCTGGGGCGGTTTCACAGGCCGTGGTGGTTCAGATGCAGTAAAACACACTCTGCGGGACAGTTTGGGAAGGATGCTTTCCAGGAGAGAGTAATCAGCACCCAGCAGTAGATGCTCCTCGTATGGCTGCGTCACAATCTTCCTCAGCTCTGTTTCGTCGACTCCCCTAACACCTGGCCAGAGGACACACATCACAGCAGGGGATAAAATGCTATTTACATGCTCTGATCACTTCATTCACTAAACAGAAATCCCCATCTTTTGGTTCTATGCAGATTGCTCCACATCCTTTCCCTGCAGACACCACTAGGGGGAGTGGTGACATTTTGATAGATTTACTTTATTCTAGAAAGATAGTGAGTAAGCATTTATGTTTTATTTAATGCAGGGTGCACAAATCCATATCACACACAAGGGTTTTATTGAAGCTACATATGCTCTACAAGCAGTTTGGTCTTGCACTAGTACACAAAATACATGTAGAGCCTCTCTATGAGCGTGATGAACAATATGAGTGTCTGTGTCAGAGGTGCAGATGGGGCAGTGCTGAATCACCCAATGAAAAATAGCTGCGATTATCACACCACTGGTTAATGAGCAGTAAATTATTGTCTGAGAGGACAAAGTGGTTGTGGTGTGTGTATACGTGCAGGTAGGAGAAACAGAAAGAGATGTGTAAGTAAAAGAAAAGTACGATAACGCACAACATCCTGTATAGTGGCAACCATTGAAGTCAGACACTTCATGATACTTCATGCCATGACATGATAGAAACGACATGTTTACTCCCATGAATTAAAATGTTCAGGATATGAATCTAAACGCAAAATGCAGATAAGCCAGCAGAGCGCGGACAAAAATCTAAGGGGCAGCGGCAGCGAGGGTGTCGAGGGAATACACAATAACAACTTCCACACTCACCTACTGCAAAGACAGAAATCCCGTTGTCAGCTACGGCTCTGGCTGCGGCATCAACCTGGTCATCTGAACGTCCGTTGGTGATCAAAACGGTGATCTGCAAACACAAAAGAAAAAATGAATGTCATTTAGTACTATAGAAAGGTGTTAAATTAACATGAAATGTTTGATGCTAGCAACACAGGCTGCATTTGTTTAAATGCAGTAATTTATATATCTAATGTATATTCTAACAAATATGAGACAACAAAAATATAATGAAAGCAGGGTCGTTGTAATATCTTCCATCTTTGATGTGTACTCTAAAAACATTGTTTTCCCTACAGTCAGCATCACTGGAGGTTCAATCCACCCTCCAAATAATGTTTTGTTTGTGCAGAAAGAGCATCCTTGTAAACAATATTAGGCTCATAAAAGCCCCCCTGGACTTCCCATGGTTTAGCTCCTAATTGAATACATAATTCAATAAATCAAAGACAAAGTGGAATACAAGGATGCTGGTTTGCAACTGAGACTGATAATTCCCCCATTAAAGAAAAATTTGCTCAGTTCATTCAAAGTTCAGCCCTCAGTCGATGAGGACGGAGGCGAGAAATCATCGAAATGAGGATGTAGCTACTTCAATATATCAGCCTAATCCTCAACTCTCTGCCTTCCCACATCAAGTGCATGTGTGTGTGTGCGTGTCAAATTAAATTTCTGTGTGGAGGATGTGAACCCAGAGCAGCTGTTTCCATTTGGCTTGTCATGGACTGTACACACTGTATAACAAGTTAAATGCAACTTGTTAGTGTTTAACCTGCCTGTAAGAAGCGGAAGGTGCTCTGTTGTGGATACAAACCTCATACGGCACCATCCAAAAGTGACATAACTGGTTGGAACTACTCATCTGTCTGTCTCATACCTTTGGGGCATGGTCTCGACTGATGGCGGGGCTGAACACCGGGTCAATCAGAAACTGGAGGGCATCGCCAATCCTCCTGGATCCACCTTCATAGGGGAGGTCTCTGATGGCTGTGAGCACCTCCCCTAGAGAGCTGTAATCTGTCAAAGCAATCCGCATTCTGCAAGGAAGGATTACAGGAAAAACAGGACAATGGAAAACCGATGGAACAAATACACAACCCACAATGGGTGTGTGTCTGTTAGCTGAGGCGTTGTATCATCATGTTATTGTTTCTATATCACAGCATTTACATGCAAACGCTGAATATTGGATGGTGTATACTAGCGACAAAGGTGTGTGCTGTGCTCCACCCCGCTGCGTTTCAGTTTTCACCTTGGGACATCCCCAAAGACAGTGACACCAAAGCGGACCCCCTCGCTGCCGATAACACTGTCCTGGAAGGAGGACACGACAGCTGACATGAAGCCTTTGACAGCAGAGAAGCTTTCTCGGCCCACACTCCATGACTCATCCACCAGAAACACTATGTCTGCTTGCACCACAGTCCTGCATGCTGAGGGAAGAAGAGAAGATCAATTAGTGTTTGGACAAATACAAAGAGGTGAATTATATTTCCAGATTTCATTAGGGAAACAAGTTACAAGGTGAGACTGGCAAGAAACTTTTAGAATTTTATCCAAACAGTGTCCACCAGATGGCAGACTTGTTCCATTGTGTGGAGCGTTTTCCATTCATTTGCTTCTGTCATGCATCCACAGCGCCACACAAATCCCCATGAATTTTTAATGAGACACAAGTGAGCCAAAGAGACTATCAATATTCTGAGCACTCCGCCAATAAAACCTTAGCACAGCGATGAGGAACGCTTAGAATAATAAGGTAAACACACCCAAAATCAGGGTCAGTCCCCTTGCTCAAGCAAACAAACGCATTTAACATAAAGATCTGCAGCTTCTGAAAGGATTCAGATGCTTTTGAATGTGGCGTTATAAAGTGTGTGCTGGGCTACACTGCACTGACCACTGCACACACATAGATACAGTTTACAGTCCTGCACTAGTAAACTCACACTGAACACAGGCATCTGCTGCGTCTGCACATGGCCTCCGAGCCAATATTGTGGCATTACATATGCAGTAAACTACAGTGACGACAGCATCGATTAGAGTAGTGAAGAAGAGATGGGCACCACAGATTGTTCTGTAAGTGATAGCTCAGCTTCTCTGTCGTCCTCTGTCTCATTATCAAGCTTTCTCCCCTCTATTATCTCGCCCTTCTTCCTTTGGCTGAAATCCCAGGGTTCATTGGGGGTGACATATGTCTCCAGCGCATGGCAACCTAACATTATGTTCTCCCTCACACACCTATACATCTCTGGCATGCAGCAAGGAAGGAAAATGGCATTATAATATTATTTTGGATCCTTAAGTGATGATAAGTGACGTCCAAACCACCACAAATTCAGAGGATACAACAACGCTTTCTCAGCCATCCATACACATGCTTTACTCATTTACTGGGATACATTTCTGCTCCCACAGACTTCTGTACGAGCACATAAAACCACATGGTTGAGAGTTTGAGCAAGAAAGCAGCTGGAGGTCGGCGCATGTCAGACAGACACAGACTGAGGAAGAAAACAAGATCAATTATCTAGAAGTTTGTCTGTCTGGACTGACAGGTGAGAACCACATGCCCAGGATAAGGAGACAACACATGCTGAGGGATTAGGAATGGTTTTCTTGAAGGTTATCTATGCTGATATCTCAAAGGTTGTGTACACCTCTGGGTCAGACCACCATTGATTTGCGCATTAGATGTAACTCAGTGGCTTCAGCATATGCTGCAAAAAATACTGCCAGGAAAGGAATAGTCTTAACAGTGATACACTACTGCAATCAGCTCCAATAAATCAAGAACAAAGACAGAAACTATCAGAAGAGAAAGCCGCTCAGATTATACAGACTGGTGAATATAAAAGGTCATGAGTAGTAAAGAGGAACTACAGTAAATTGCAGACAACAATAATATAATACAATAGTAAATAAAAGACGGAGTATCTGTTGATCCGCATTCCCTCGGGATCTGTTTCCAGTGCAATGCTCCCACTATATTTGGCACAGCTGTTGACTTACTGCACAGCTCTACTAATAACATGTATGCTCTCTATCATCTGATGAAGATGAAAACACTAAATGTAGTAGGTCATAAAAGCCATCGACTGTGCTTGGTTCTACATCACTGTCCATCACCTCGTTCCTTCGCTGTTCCAGTCAGGTATTACTGACACCACATGCCACCTTAAACAAATGTAGCTGTTTTTAGATTTTGATTAAGAGAAAAGTCTGAATCATTCTGCGTGTGCATTCACACAGCAAACACACGCATGGATGACTCGCGCTGCTGCTAATCCCAGCTTTCCTGTCAATTGATGACACTGCCTCGCCTGCAGCATTTCTGACAGTGAAGGATTTCGCTACCTACTGCTACTTCACATATTGTTACGTGCCACTGCTGAGTGAACACCTTCATGTGTCGGCATGTGGGTTGATTAATTGATTAAAATGATGATACACGGTACAGCACACATACAGTAGACAGGCACCTCCACTGGCCTGATCATCCTCTGACCAGTCAGTCATTATAGTCTCTGTTTTGGTCTCCACCAACCTAAAAGTATTGTGGTCAAATTGTCTGAAATTTTGACTTTTGATTTGCTTTTTGATATTTGGCAGGTAGCTTACTGTGAGTATATTTGATGACACAGCTGCCTGATGCAGCTGACAAGAGTGACTCAGCTTCTTACTGTACACAGGGGGCCTTTAAACAAAAGCACGAGCATGAGCAAACCCAGGTTCAGTAGTCATGTGATTCATTGTGTGTGGAAATATTGAATAATACACCTTCAAGCTGTCAGATGCCTTATTGATTCAAAAATCAATCACATACCCCATTTGTGTGTTTATTATAAACTACCAAGACCCGTTATAACAGACTGGTGTATGATGGCAGATGCTTTAACATTACAACAACAACAACAGTTGAAAATGTGGCTATTTTTATCCTTCCACAATTTAACATTTTGCGAACCACTTTCCAGGTGGAGGAAATCTAACTTTTGATTGGCTGATTGACCTTTTCCTGACATCCAATAGCACCTGGGGCTTGGTTTGACAGGCTGGCAGACAGAGTGCTGCTCTGTACATGAGGCTAGCAGATGTTTCAATTCCCTGACTAGACACAATCTGGGGAGAATATGGAGGTGGGTTAGTGTAAAAGTCCAGGTGCAGAGATTTAATGATGGAGCAGTCACCCAGGTAGTGTTCACAGAGCATCTGTCCTTTCCTTAGCCCGAGCGTCTACTGTAAGTCATCCGATTCATGGATCCTGCTGACAATCAGACATATGGCTAAAACTCAGCTATTGGTACGAGATGATAAACACTGATCAGCCACAGCAATAAAACCACCAGCCTGATTCTCTGTGCTGCCAAAACAGCTGTGACCATAAAAGATCTCTGAAGGTCCTCTAGATGTCACCTGGAGGACAGTCTCCGGTCACATGCTTATTGTTGACATGCTACAAGCCATGATGCACTGACACAGTCCAGTCATCACTACACATCCCCACCACCTTCACTGGTGCCTAGCAACAGGATAATCAGTGTTAATCACCTGGTTGTAGTTTTAATGTTGTGGCTAAATAAAGTGTAAAAGAGAAGCAAATGGTTCATATTAGGAACACTGCGGGCAAAAATGTGAGTGTTTAATCAGATGTAGGAATTTCATCCATTACCTTCAGGTTGTGCTGTGACTCTTTGATGGGAGAAGGAAATCGACAAAAGAAATATGCACACAAAACTGCAGCCCATAGTCCTTCCCTCCTCCTCTTCCTCTTCCACCTTCAGTCACCTGCTTCTCTTCACAAACCCCCTTGTTGAATTCTTCTTCACCAGTCATCAATTGCAACTCTTCTTTTCTCTTATCTGGAGACATACAGATGAGAAGAGGGTGGACAAAATGTAATGAAAGACAGATAAAGCATAATTAGCTATTAATTGTAAAGGACATCTAATTTCTATGCAAGTTTTGTGAGTTGCTTAGTTTTTCCTTGGATTAAAGTCAGTGAAGATTTCATTGTTTCTGCCTGCGTATGTCCTTCAGGCTATTCAACATCACATTTCACATGCATTCATTCTGTCCAGCTTGTGGCAGTTGTGTTTGTCTTCATTCAGCTTGAGGGTATTCAACTGCATCTCACCCAGTCTCATGTAAATTCCACATCTTTACAACCTGGCGCGATTCAGACCAATGTTAATTTCAAGCCAAGATTAGCACAGCAGTATACTGGCTTCCGTCAATGTGTGAGCACAGTTGCGGCCAGGTGTGCTCGCTGTAAACAGTTTTATAACACATTCCAATGACAGCAACAAAATAAAAGCATCAACAGAGCTTTAAAACTGTCCAGTATTAACCCAGATAATAAAAGCAGTTACTGGGTCGGAGCAAAGGTGAACATGAAAGTTATTACCCCAATAATCTTGAGATGGACGCATCCAAGGTTTTGTGGGCCGAGTTCATATTTTTCAACATAGACAGCCCAGTTCTCACGCTGATTTATCCATTTTAACAACAAACGCAATCATCACTGATAAATCGCAGGGTTAGAGCCAGTCTTTTACTGTTTGAACGACCAATCACACAGGACACAGCAGGGTAACAAATAACACCTGCCAGTCACTGTACTATACTGTAGTTATGAATTCATAAGGCGCCAGACTTAGTCATATGCACCTGTTGTAGACTTGGAAGATTAGCCAATAGCTTACTGAGGGCCTACAATGCCCTGAGCTCACATTGCAAAAGTGATTATCTACGAAGCTGAGGCTGAGGCAGTGTGGATAATCACCTCTAATATGTTTGTGCATATTACCTTGCACTTGGTTAAAAAAAATTTGGACCATGGCAAACCTGCAATAACAGGCACCAACTGTGTCTAATTACTGTTTCCACCTGCTCTCTGTTATAGTTTAAATGTGTGTGTGTGTGTGTTTTGGTGGGTCACATTTAGGCAGGACACCATTAAACTTTGCAAGATTTTAAGTAAATTATCATACATGACCTACAGTTCTTCTAATATGCATACACTTTGAGTCCATCACGTGACCTGGCCTCACTTTGTCTTATCTGTAACATATGAAATGTAGTGCTTTGAAAATTAAGACATTAAGACTAGAGCTAACTGTGCTGACTTGACTTGTGGGTAGTTTGTGGAGACAGTTTTTGACAGTATTTCTGAGAAATGGCAGCAGGTGCATTTACACATCAGTCGTTCTTCACTGCAAATTTAGCTGGAGCCAGAGTATTAACTGTCCATGTAAACCGAGGTACAGTAATGCTTTGGGGCACAAAGAAAGTCCTCCTTTCGTCTTCCTCTACAAAGAGAGGACACTTCAGGGTAGCATAAAGAAGATGAGGCTACAGCTTGTGACTTAATACTGTATACCACACTGAGTGGAGGTGGTCCAGTCCCTTTCAGGCAGCCAGCACTTAACTGGCTCATTATCTCCCACTGAGACACACTGAAATGTGATATTTAAAACCCAAGTATGTAAGTATACTGCCACTGAGTGATTGTAACTTATTGCATGATCTGTGCTGCAATTCAACTCAAGGATCCTGCAGCCATAAGCGCCACATAAATGTATCAACAAAAAGAGCTACAACATTCACTTAAGTGAGTATAATCAATGCCTAAGTAGAATAAATCCCAGACTTAACGCTGCGGCAGAGGCACCGTGCAGCTGTAATGGATGGTCCCATCTGAAATGAATGAACTTCCATCAGAGAACGCATTGAGCACATTAACTGTGATCTAAGGAAATGGTTTGCGCGGTTAGGTTCGACATTAGCTTGCAAACCCCAAAGGCTCCACAAAAGTATGCACTGCATATGTGTGCACTGAAGAATGACCTACTACCGTCAGTCATCTTACATGAGATAAAAACACAACAGATTTCCTTCGGTTTTAAAGAGTCACATTTCATCCATCATGTCATCTACCAATGCATCACCAGTGTTTCCCTGTGAGGCCATATTTCTACACTGTCACTATAAATGAATACCACAATGACATAAAAATAAATCAGTTTCACATGCATTCCACACAGTTCTTTACTGTGATATGCCCACCTGGTCTGACTAAGCCCAAATGGTTGCACAGCCTTAGCTTACAGATCTGGCAGGGTTTGAACTCTAATGTAACTCAGGCACAACTCTGTGCCTCACATACCAAGATCTGTCTCTGCATGCATCTTCCTTTTACCTTCCAATAGGTTTGCACGAGTGTTCGGACAAGCAGCAGGAAAGCAGAATCTGAGACTTTTACAATGGCTTTGATGTGAGATTTTTAAAAAGGGTCAGCAGGAGACAGATGGCAGGAATGAGTTTTGTCCCAAACCCAGTAATGTTTAGCATTGTGCTACAGTATGTGAGACCTAAAGGCAGACGACATACTGTGTCATACATGATGACAGTGGGATGTGCTATTGTTACCTCACTCATTCTAACAATACCTCAAGACATTTTTGCAGTGTCTAAAACAATAAGAATGAAAAAAACATTTATGCCCCTATGAGCCACACCAGCACCAGTAAGACCTCTGACATTTCCACTGCTCTGTCCGGGGCGTCCGCCCATGCACACCCAGCCCGGCTGAGGAAAATACGGCTGCATGGTGTCTGAAGCCTTTAGTTTATCACTGCCTCGAGAGGATTAAACAATACAAAATGAAGTTTATTCTCTCTGGCCTTTAAACGCCCTGTATCTTGCCCTCTATATCTGTTACACACATACACTCACACACACACTCCATGCCCTACAAGCCTAGCTGCATGTCAGCTCTTTCTACATAATGGTATTTTCCACCTCACCACTTCACAGGATGGATTATCCCTATAGGTGGGAAACTGGATACAGTGAAAAGGCTCACACACAGAGCTTAGACCCAGAACATACCAAAGCAGATGTCTTTAGTATCACATCTACAGCTACACAATAAAACACGTCCTCGTACACAGCTCATTAAGCTGCAGCACATTATCCTAATATCACTTCTGCAGTCAAACAACTCTACATAGACTACAAGTCTATGCTTGAGAAGAAAGTGTCCACAAGTCATTCTACGTCTGCTGACGACATCGTTATTATTATTCACACGCTAAAGCTGACATGACTGTTAAATGCATGGAATCTGATTTAGAGGTCCATCAACTCCTAAACAGAAGCAGAGTAGTCAGACAATATGCAAGCGTTTGGACTGCACGGTCAGGGTTTAAATAATATATTACTACTAATAATAATATACTGTAAAATGAGAAATGGTTGTACCTTTCAACAGTAAAAGAATACAAAGACATCAAACTGCAAGCTTTAATCTAACACAAGCAATGCTGTGTTGCACTGGAAAGACGCAGTATAAAAGGTTCTGGCCTTACTCCAGACACTTAGGCTATAACAAGGGTATCTGGGCAGTTAGGAATTCAAAACGACTCTATAAAGCACCATATTAAAGTGCAGTTAAAGTAATGGGTTTTGACTATGGCCCTAAAATTGGCCCATACAATCTCACTCACCCCTGCAGACGAGTGAATCATCGTTATCTTCCCAATCCAGGTGACCGCTTGAGGGCTGAGAGGGGAAAATTATCCCTTAAAATAGACAAAAAGTTTCATCCAAGTCAGGCAAAAAGAAACTCGGGGCTATTATTTTCCTGCACAGGTTGTTATCAGTGATAATCGACTGGACGGCGCAAGAGAATCGATGTGTGTTTGTAGTTGTCTGTGTCTGAGTGAAAGTAGGTGTGAGGAAGTAGGTGTGTTTGTGTGTGTGAGAGTGGATGAATGATACAGACTTTGTTTCCCGGGCTTTGAGGGGTGGAGGTGAAGCTGCTGCAACCTGTTGGCTCAGAGTGGAAGAGAGAGAGAGAGAGAGAGACATAGACATGGACAGAGAGAGAGACAGAGATAGGTCTGAGGCATATGAGTAAGAGAACGATGGAGCAAAATTACGTCAACACATGCAGGTTAACACTGCTGTCATCTGATGAAATCACCAAAACTGCCGTGGATGTATGAACAGATGACAAAAGCATCAAACACAGCCAGGCTCCACGATTTCTTCTATTCCCACCATCCATCTGCATTTAGGGTTTGTGTGCTCACACTTAACCCAACCAGTCTGGACTGTAGAGCAAACATCTTCTCTAAGTAGAAAGCAGAGGCGAGAGGAAGCAGGAGGATTAATATGTCGCGTTTTACTAGGCCACTTCAGATGAGTGTGTGTGTGTATGCTGTTGGGCACTAGGTCAACTTTTAACGGTGGACCCCAGGAATGTGGCAACTAGTTTAATGGGGTTTAGCCAGCTGTCAGTCCTGACATGCTATAAGTCAACACACACACAACTAAGGAGAGAGAGCAGCAGGATTCAGCTGAGGCGCGGATTTGGATGATGGCGTGATATTGCAGAATGTGCATTAATGCAGTTACGATGTAGTAATGTACATGTGCGCCTTTTCATTAGTCTCTTACTGCTGTATATTCAAAGAAATCCAAAGGTGTTGGTGTGGGTCAAATTGCAAAACTGAGGACTTTCAAGAGTGTGAGTAAGCCAGTAAATATGGTGGCCTTGAGCTGTCTGAGGCCAAAGCTGCCCTGCGACTGAACCTCAACGTGTTGAGGAAGTTCAGGAGGCCAGATCAATCAGGACCAATCTCACAGCAGTCAAAGGTGAGAGTGCCTCTGTATCTGTACATCAGTGCTTTCACCTGAAGCTGTAAATAGTATGTCGATATCTAGAGACACATCTATAACATGGATTGTTTTCACTTAATCATTTGAGACAAACATAACCTGAAAACATCTGTATCCCACTTATCTGTACACCGTTCACTGTAAACATCCGCTCACTTTAGAGCCTTTATATCTTCCTAAGCTCAAGTGTGAGTGAGCCAGACGTATCGTCAGCACCAGGTGGGATTAAAAATAAAAGGTGTTGTGGACCTGTTGGGGATGTTCATATGGGAAATATTAAGCAGCCTTGTCTCAGCTAATTGCACTCCTTCTCCGAGCATGTGTAACCCCCCCTTCTCTGGCTTAAAAATAAGCTATGAATAAAGTTAAGCTGCAGGCTAACTCCAGAAAACAAGCATGTGCATTGGGAATGAAGCAAAAACATAAAAGAAAGAAGAGCAAGAAATAGAAAAGTCAGGGAGAACTAGCAGGAAATTAACAAAGCCAGTGGGACTTTAGAAGGAAGGCTGGTAAGAAGGGTTATTATAGCTGAGACAGGAGTAAAGACTGAAGAGTTGTGTTGTATTTGTGTGCTAAGAGTCCAATAAAATATCAATCCCAGATAATCACATTGGTTACTCGACAGCTAATCTTAAATAGAAGTTGATCTCCATCTTTTCGCATGTGCACAAACAAGTTCTTATTTCTTAAAAGCCATATTACTTTCATAACCACTGTGTACCCTTGATTATGTAGAAAATGGAGGAACAAGTGGACATAATCACCAACTAATATTCTGTTTGGAGGAGCGCTGGTCATTGGCCATTCATGCCTCGTGGCAACTTTTCAACGAGCTCTGCTCTTAATTTGATGAAATACAGATTTTATTCATATCTGAACTCTTCATTTCTCTGCTGTGTTCTGTTTTTTGCTCCACTGGCTCCATCACAGACATTATGAGAATCAAGCACTGCATTAGCTGCCGGTTGTAAAGCTCTTCATTAATTGTGCGATTTCTCACACGACACTTTAATTATATAAAGTTGAGGCTTTGGGTTGACATTCAGAATTGATTATTTCTTTATACAGTCTTCTGTATAATTGCTGGGAGTATTAGTGTAATATCATTAAATTGAGCTCAAATTGGAGATGGTGGAGTGTTTTTCCCTCTGTAATGTAATAGACCTTCAAAGCTAAACTTTGACCACCTACACTTTTTTACAAATTAAAATTTTACAAATTCAATTTTCAGAATCACCCCATCACCTGCTGCTGTGTGAAATCAGCCTCACAGGCGTTTTTGTCGCACGCTGGTATTCCATTTGCCTTTCTGCCTCCTTTTGTGTGCCGTTAATGTAACTATTGATAGACTGACAGCGTGAGATGTGGGTCTGGCAGATTGGATGCTTGTATCAGTTGTTTTGTTTAATGCCGTCAGTGCTGGCACCTTAGCTGAAGTTTCACATCAGGAAAATGGGCATTCTTTCTTTGACTGGAGGCTAATATAATTCTGACTCACATGCAGAACATAAACCATACAAGCTGGGCAGAGTGCCCACTGCTGCTAACTACCACAGGTTTACACTGTGCTAAGTGTTTTAGCAGTGCAACCACACAAATAAACACACGCACGCCTGCACGTCCCGAGACCAGAGATGCACTCAGACAGCATGAGCTACAACGTGCACAAGACACTTAGTGTACTTGGTGAGACAATATCTGCCATGATAAATTCATCTCACAACAATCCGTGCGACATTCCAGCGCTGACTAAGATAAGCGCTGTCATGGCAACAGAAGAAATCAGCAGTTGCAGCACGAAGGCTGGTTTGTTGGGACGAGCTGCACCAGAGAGAATTGAGATGCAGCAGAATCTCTGAGCTGAAAGAATTAGTCATGAGTGTGTGTCCAATTACAGCTCTGAAGTCGACAAAGGACATCAAAATAATGACCATAACCAGTTCTCTTCACTGCGCTTAAGACGACGTGGCGTCTCAGTAAGTCCAATACAAAACACAAACGCAGGTAAACACGAGTAGAAATGTGAGTCAATAAACTGACAGAAACAATCTAAACAATGTCTCATCTTGCCAGGTTGAATAACAGAGACTAGAGCAACGGGAAACTATAACAATTAGATTGAACCAAGTTTCACGATTATATAGAAAACATCAAAATCAAAGGCAGCAATTATAATGATTATAGATGCAAAAATTAAAAAGCTATTCAGCCAGTTAAAACGTTGTGACTGTAGATTGTGTTGCTTTATATGTGTACAAACTGTGGCTGATTACAGAGATTCCTCCAGACGTCCGCATATTGTTTTCTATTTCTTACAGTATGTGCTGGACCTGGAGAGACATGCATGTAGATAACCCCAAAAGATCAGCTATGTTTCTAAATGTTTGTCAAGCTCACAGCTCAGTGCAAAAGAGGAATCCTCCAGAGCACATGATGTAATACGTTGCTTCCACCCCTGTGTCTGTATAACTCCAACACTCACAGGATTTGACTGAACTTGTTTAAACAGCATCTACAGAGAATTTTTACCATGCATATATGATGACGCCTTGCTCAAGGGGAAAACAAAAAAGCCTCAGTAGTTCAAAAATGAGCGATTAATCGTGTGTGTGTCAGTGTGTGTGGATGTGTGTGCACCTCCATCTGTGTTTCATTATTTTACGACGCATCAGTCAGGGTGTCTGTCTGTCTGGCTGCTTGCATGCTGCACATCCTGCAGACTCGTACAGCATCTCCTCGCCTGCCAGTCCTGATGTTTGGCTGCAAAGCACGAAACAAATAGTTCAGCTTCTGAATTGTAAATTCCGGTGTTTCCGTGAAATGTGATTTCTCTCAGAGGCTGGATGGGTAAAGCAGATTAAAGTCATGGTCTGATGAGAACACTTTGTAGCATTTGTTGAATACAGATATATTAATTTTGCATTTACTTTCATAAACACAAAAAAGTAAATAAATGTTAACTTAACATTTTATGCTCAGGTTGACTTGTCTTACTCATCCCTTCTAAAAATACACAGTAAGTATTAAAACCAAAGAGAGTTCAGGCATAAAGGTTATCATGTTAAAGGAGTTTACTCTACTTTACTGATAACCCTAATCCAGCTTGGGTGTCCAGAGGAGAACGGGATTTAAATGAGCGCACAGAGCAGGGCTGGGAAGGACAGTACACAGTTTATTAAGGCACACAGTGCAGCCACACTAGTAGAGGAATGTACAGCATACGTGACGTTTAGTAGGCCCACTGCAAAAGACAAACAACCATCTATTTAAAACAGATATTAACACATACTTTAAATATTAAAACAACCACATTTTGGTGGCTTGATGGGCTATAAATACATTTTATGGAGGTGTGAGGCACAGAAGAACCAACTGTAAAAGGAATTTGTTGACAACAAGAGCTGTTGATGACCTCAGGCATTATTGTGTCTGAGATTCTGAATATTTCATGGGTGAGAGTTCACCGTGCATTGAACCTGACTAACATTAATCAGCTCCTGTCTGAGGACCGTTTGCTGAATCCTGTAGACATGCTGTAAAATGCATCCCATCCGTCAGACAGTGAAGTCAGTGGAATGTGTCCTCTTGTGTTGTACAATAACGCACATTGACCAAGACTGAGAGATGACACACACACAGCTACAGGCAGAGACAAGTCTGCCGTACGTCTGCTGAGAGCACTTCACTGGAGCTCTGCAGCAGGACTCAGTGGAACGGAAAATGGCCAGCGGGACGAAGTGCTGCTTTATGTGCATCATACAAAAATAAGTGTTTGCATGAAAATGGACTTCCCTGCATATAAAAATGAAAGCTGACAGAGATGTGGAGGGGAAAATGAAAAATACAGAGAGAGCAAAAGACAGACGGGTAATTCCTGGCATGATCTGTGACTTGGTGCTTGGGTTTATGGAGATGACAACCAAATGAAGGTAAACACAAACCTTCTCCTATCCAACAACATACATAAAACCTTTGCTCACTGAACTTCCAAACCCTGACTAGCTTGTAACTCAAATTCATTATGGCTTGAACATATGTTGGGGTGGAGAATTTCAAAGTGGGACACCTAGAGGTTTTCACATAACCTTTGTCCCCGTGGCACAACTCTGCCTCTGCCTCCTCTGCTGTAATCGTGGCCGTCTCCTTTGACTAGTCTCCCCCATCAGCTGCCTCTTAGGTCTGATTTAATATGCATAGTGCAGTTGGGGGTATGAGGACAGCAAATTGTTACCACGCAGGATACCACGCAGAGGAAATTTTCAGTGGATCACAAGACACCGTGGGAAATGAAATGTGGGTGTACACAGCAGCAGGTTTTGGGAAATGAGAAGCTGGGAAAAAGAGCGAGTAGTAATGTGCATGCCATGTTCTCCAGTACCATTTAATACTAGGATCCTCATCTGATCGAGTGGGAGTAAGAAGAAGGACAGAAAGGTGCATATACGCTTTGTGGTGGAAATGAAATAAGCTTGAGAGACCGACTGAGGAGAATAACATCTGCAGAAAGAGAGAAACACATGGGGGAAGAGAGAGAAGGGGTGAGACAGACAAGATGACAAGAAAAGAGAAAAAAGAGATGAGAGAGGTGTGTGGGGATGGAGGAGGGGAGAATAGGTTGCAAACTGCTGTCATCACCCTCTGGAGGGTTGTCAAAAGCAAAGGTCAAATGTATGATCAGAGGTCAAAACCCTTAACAACAAAGGAAGGACCAAGTACATGCTCCCACTTTCTCTTACACTCATACACAGGCATGATGGGAAATGTCACTCGACTGTTATGCAGACACATGTCACACCCTCCTTTTCCTTCCCTGCTCCCCTCAGGCAGCCATTCCCTGGCTCTCGGGTGAGGCCAGCTGACCCTGGAGGGGCGTAGTTTTGCTCTAGCAGGAGATCTGTCTGGACATGTTCCCCCCCACCTACTGAGACCTTCCCTTCCCTGACCCACATCCTGAGGGGGGTTGCCAGGTTGGCTAAAGAGACACATACCATACAGTAGATATATGTGTGTTCACCTGTCCAGTTTAATCTATTGACTGTGTGGCAGTACTGCCAGTGTGGACTGTCACCTCCAGTGTTTGCAAGCTGGTTGAAAGCAAATCCTGTTATGCAATTTTGCTAAACAATAGCAACTTAGTTTGTTCGTTATGTAAGAATCAGTCTGCAGAAAACCGTCCTCTATTAATCCTATGCTGACTGTGTTGTGGCTCAGTTCTTGGTCTCTACCAACTTCTGAGGGAAATGTCTGCATGGCCCTGTAGTTGGTAATGGCTCCAGTTGTGTGGTGCTCACATAGATGTTTTTTCACATTGTCATTTCATACACTTGTGATGCTGAGTGCAGAAGGCACCACCCACTGGTAGGCGGGGCTGACAATTAGGCAGCACATCCCCTATTTAAAGGCAGCAGTGCCTGGTCCAGTCTTGGTTTGGAAGCTGAAGATTTGTTTGTGAGCATCTACTGCAGGTGAGCCACCGTTCTGTCATTAAGTTGACTGTTTCCTTTTTAATGAGGTATGGTCTAAAGGAAAGCTGCATTGGTTTGGTGAACATACAGTAGTTTGGTTGTTCACTACAAAGGCAGGAGTGTTTGTTTTTCTTTTTTGGATAACTTTGGTAGCTGTTCTGCTTGAGGAGTTGTCCAGGTTCTGTTAACGAGTCTGTTTCTTTCAGAACCGAGGAGCCGCCAACCCAACCTCCTTACTGCAAGTGTGTATCTTAGTAGTTTGTGCATTTAACTGTGAAGTAGTACCTCAAATGTGTGTATTTTGACAAGTCAGCCTGCAGAAGGCCTCTGTTTTAATGTGAACTCTTTAGCCCATTGCTTGACCTCACTTTGTATTATGAACTTTAATTTGAACCTTTTACAATATAATACTGAATAAACCTTTTTGATGTCTCCTTTAGGCTCCGATTTCAATGTACCTCAGGTTTCTCACTGAGCCTGGGTCTCGCTAATGAGAAATCGCTCACACCTGTCTCTCGGTCATCAGAAGGAAACAGCCTGGGTTTGACCAATTCAATCTGCTGATGCCTTTAACACTTGTTAATAAAGTGATTGGTTTGACTGTTTTTTTGTTTTGACAAAAGCCTTTATGCATAATCTGTTTTGTAGAATGAGGTCCAACATTTGCTAAGACACCCTCCCTGCTCCATCTGTACACTGACGAATGATGAATTTCTCAGTACGCCCTTTGTATTGATTATTGCAATTACACACTATTACGGTTTTATTATCCGCACTGACTGCCTTTAATTACGCTAGAGAGCAACAGGAAGAGTGTAGAAGGGGATCGAGGGGAAGTGCCAAAGTAAGAGACAACACAGATAGATAGATGAAGCGAGACACCGCACTGAACTAATTAACAGAAACTTTTTGTTTCAGCAAGTTGACAGGGAATGAATCTGGCAGGGAATTAATCTGTCCGCAGGGAACACACACAGACAGGGAGGTGCAGTGCGGAGTGCCGTTACCATAGTTACGGAGTGTGGTGCCACATCATGCGGCGGAGGTGCACTGTGTGTGTGTGCGCGCCTTATTTAAGCTTTCATTATAGTACCACTGTGACCTATTCCAACATCCTCTAGACGAGTACGCAGAGAGAAAGGTTGCAGAGATAAATCCGGTGCGTTCTGCTGAAATAGCTGTCTTTGCCACTGGTAACAGCTTCCAATCTGTAGCTCGTACCCTTGAGGTGAAGAATCATTAATGCTTATGTAGTTGGAGATGAGTGACTTAAAGAAAATATTTGGCAAGCATGATAAGCACTCAAGGCCTAAAGAAAAGTTCTCCTTACAACTAGAGATTTGCTTTAGAGTATAGAAGTTGCTCTTGCTACTGTTTTCAGAATCAAGACCTTTAAAGAAAGACAAACGACAGATGTAAGCATTGGGGAGGTTCAAAGCTAGAGCAGATCATTTCATCTCTGCAGGAAAGTGCTGGCTGTTTCAGCTTGAAATGAGCAGGTGTGTCTTAAACAGTGCACAAAGGCTAGTTAACAGGTTAACAGCTGTGCTCGTACCCTATTGTATTTTCACAGACTGTTTTCCAAGTTCATTCTCAGCCTAATCACCCTGCTTCTCTGCTCTCTCTCTCACAAGATGTTTTAAAAGGAAAAACCACACTGAGGGAAAGTAGCTGCGGTGGCCTGGCACCTAATTAAGTCTATGTTACTATACAGCAGGAGCATCACTGAGAGCTGTTTGAAGCACCGTGGGAATTGGTGACGGCCGTGCGTACCAGGTCAGAAGAGGGAACAGGCGAGAAGTCAAAAAGCTCTAAGTGTCTGTTTGACTAAGGAGCACACACCTATGTGCCACCATCCACCGACAATTCATATCGGGTGGAATAAAATTCATGCAGGTTCAGAGAGAACTTTATACCAAGCACAGTGAATAGAGTGTGGAAATAGCTCTGACAACGTGGCAGCATTATTATTAGAAAGTGGAGATGAATATGACTGAATAGGTTCCCTGTCTAAACAACATCTCCTTCAGTGTCAAACAACAACTTTCAAGATTTACTTTCATCCTTAACAGATTAAAATACAGCTTTTCTGGTTGTCGTGTTTTACATGTTGAACTTTACCATGAGATGCACGTTTACGGCACATAACCGGTGGTATTTTGCTACGTGATCAGCACTGAACTCGATTTGGATAATTACGGACGATAAGTGTGTTTTGTGTGTCAAGTACACCGTACAATAGCTTTGTTTTAGTTATTCATACAACAACTGTTTCACAAGTACAACATTGTTCAGGACCACAGTGAAGGAGTCAAAGAACATATTGACTCAGTCAGTCAAACAAACATAGTCTTGTTTGACATTTCCATTATTTCACATCATCTGTCATATGATGCAACTTTCTCCCTGAAATGAAAATACAGATTCATTCTCTTTCTTCCTATTGCTCAAGACTTACAAATACCATAAATAATTAATTCCCATCACTGGGCACTTTGAGAAAATTGATAACGAGCTTCTGCATATCTGTGCCATAACAACTCTCTCCTGCAAATCTCAGATGCAAGCGAGTCTTGGTTTCACCCAGAAAATGTGCTCTGCTTTTTTCTTTGTGAAGTGTTGCTGTCTCGAGGAGTTACGTCGAGATGAAAGTGTGTGACATGTTTATTTTTCAGCAGCTGGTGAAGTGAAGGAAGACGAGCGGTTCGGTAGACAGTGCGGTATGTATTACACACATCCTGCATGCTGTTTAAACTGTGAAGGTTCATGATGAGAATGATCCAACAAGAGAGGTAGAACTGCAGCTGCTGATATTACACATATCAGGTTCCAGCGTGTGTCCATATCAAACATCAGGCACAAACATCCATAACATTTATCTGTATGTTTTTATTAACTTGACCATGTAGCTGTAGTTTTCTCGAGTAGGCATGAAGACAAAGACACAAAGTAACAGATGAACATGAAAAATACATTAACAAGTAGAGACAAAGGCACAGATGAGGGTAGACTTTTAGATCATGCATTCAAAATATTCACATATTTCATCTAATGTAATGTTAATGTGCAGGAAGACAACATGTTAGGCCAGGATGAGCTGTAGTACAGGGTGCAGTGTAAGTGGGTTAGACCCCAGGGGCCCAAAGACACTGTCTGGTTTCAAACTGCCAAAGAATTAAGACAGAGTTGGAACATCTGCTGCCTGAGAGAAAGACAGATAGTGATGGATGGCCAGGTGTCTTCTATGTGTGTGTGTGTAGCAGTACTGCAGGAAACAACATGCACATGTGCACATTCACATGCAGCAACAGTATAAGCAGACCGGCGGAGCTGAATAAGTGATGCGCACATCTGTGACACGAGACCGTTTCAATTTACTGTAATTCAGCAATAAACAACATTTGCCAAATATAAAAGCAGAAAATGTGAAACACTGTGTGCAACACACACACCTGTGCACACAGGCTGACAAATACACTACCATGTTGTGATGGCTCACTGTTTACGGGCTGTCAACAACTTCCCTATGAACACATTTCCAGTTGAATAAATAATCCCATCACAGAAGATAAAGATTAATGATGTATTTACCATTCAGTGACAAGAGCCTCACGCTAAATATAAAAGATCAGTATCTAGATGTCAATGGCAAATCCTGTTTGATGAGATTACTGAACAGCAGGAAATACAACGCCACTTCACTGTCAAGAAAATTAATGCTTCACTCACAGAACACGACGAATACCATACATGGCGCAGAAAATGAACAGATATTTCTACACATCAGTATAAAAAGGAACTATATTGTTTTTTTATTCAACAGCTGTATTTATCCCCAATGAAAGACATGCTCATCAGCGTGTGTGAGCCTAAACCTTAATGTGTGTCATCACCAGACACCTTTAGGTCACAAAGACAGTAATTCTACAAAGACGAGAAGCACAGCCTTATAATTACACCAGCCAACATACAGTATATCTGGCTATTAGCACCATCACTTCACAGGTACACAGTATATAGAAAGGGCTAAAGATCCAGACGTGTTGCAGCACGAGAAACAGGCAGGAAAAGGCAAGTGCAGAAATCTACCCTCACGTGTTTGGCTTGGCTGTATCGCATTACCATCAGTGTACTGCAGTTTGTGGTGAGACAGCAACAAATGTGTGGTTTTATGGCTGACTGTGAATGTCACAAATTTTAACTACCAACTGAACTAATGATTTAACATTTATCCATTCATGTTTACATCCCCTCCCTTTCCAGCAGCGAGGCAGTCAGGCTGGGTACTGCAGGGGTCTTGCGTCCAGTGGGAATCGGTGGCAGGATGGGTTTGACGTTGGATCCAGGACGTCTATCAGAAGACGGAGATGTGGCTGCAGCCAGCTGATCTGGGGTTTGGTCTGAAATATTACATTTAATAATCTTTAGATCAACAGTCAGAATCAATATATCTTGTGAGTGAGATGCAGTAAAGAAACAAATTCAAAATACAACATTAACTATTAAATTATACATTAAAAGGTTTATTTATATTTATATACTTAAAAATGTAAAGATGCCAAAATGTACTTGCCTAAACTGATGGGTTCTTCCACTGGTCTCTCAGTGTTCTCAGGTAACAAAATACACGTTTTGAAAGAAGCTATAGTAACCTTTAAGTGTTTCCAGCGTGGGCTCCGCAATAGAGCTATGTAGTGGTTCCACTGAGCCAGCGAAGGCCCCAGCTGAACTGGGCACAGACAGTGTTGAAGCTGCACGAGACTCATCAGAGCTGCTTGTGGAAGTGTGGATAAAGGTCGGAGGGTGGAAGGAGAACCACAGACAGAGCCACAGATGCAGAGATAGGGACGAGGAGCGAGAAGGGATGAGGAAGCATACGCAGTGAGAGGTATTGGTAAATAAGTTATAGAGCTACAAACAGATCGTTGCTTTAGTAATGATCCCATCACTCTGTGAACAGAACCAGAGTCACGCGTGGTGTTTTGGAGCTGCACATCCATTACTCTATGAAAGATATTTCTGACACAATGTCCTGATATCAACAGTTGTTAATAAGTTGAGACGTGCACAGGTTTCAGGCATGTATTTCACTAATCTTTCTAACATAACTATTCTAGACCTTACATGTCCAAACACACATTCACAGCACACGACACAAAAACCCCTTCAGAAAAATACAACTGGGTCCTTTGTAACAAAATGCGAGATAGAAACAAGCAAAGACACATCCCTATTAAGAGATGTGCCAACAAGTAGACAGATGTCTGGAATCCTCTACAGAAATACTAAAGAGCTAAGGAATGTTAACTGTACACACTGGGGGCATGTATCACTCAGATGATGATGGCAGAACATACAGATTCTCAGAAGGGAACATGATCGCAGTAAGAACCAGTTTGCTTTGGGACCTACTGTATCTAAATACGTTAAAGGTTCTCTTTTAAAATAAATTGATGTATATTTGTATGTTTAAGTTTGCTTTTAATTCGAGATGCTTGTGTGCAGTGACGCACACCACACACACAAGCAACCACACATTCTGTGTTAGGCCATGGTAGATGATTTAATCCTTATCCATGCAGTAAGTCACACACGGGGGAGTTAACGTTATACAGTAACAGCAGAATTTATGAGTTTTTGTGTCTAAGGTGTGTGTCTGTTGATCTGAGAGAAGTGAGCTCACATTTGTCCCACATGGCTTGTACCAGTAAAATGATCTCTATAAAAGTGAACAATTTGTAAAAACAGCCTTAGAGAGTAAAGAATACTTCTACAAAAGGACTTTTGTCTTTTTTATGAAAGCACAAGACCTACGTATGATCTGATATCATCATAAATCAAAAAGCTTTTACAATAAATTTAAAAACCATATATAGATGGAAACTTCATAAATCTTTGAAGTACACCTGCATATGTGTTATCATAAGGAATATTTGTAGGCTATGTGCATCTGTACATGTGTATGCACTGTGCATTTGTGTGTGTTCTTACCTGCTGTCTTCACTAAAGTGGGATCCGGAATCATGAGTCTGCAGCGATGATGGTGCTTTTTTAACAAACCTGAGACAAAAAAATGTTGCAGTAGATTTCAATTTACAATTTCTCCTTCAACAGTATAAGTATTATGGAAAAGCAATTTCATGCTACCACTAGAGCAAAATGTGAAGTGATTCATTTTGTTTCCTGAAGTTAGGAGAGGTGCTGTACATCTCAGGACATATGAGTGAACGGCATCACTAGACAATCCCCTCATTATTACCAAGCAGTTTGTTTCAAATCATTTGGGCCCTGCCACAGTCAAACTGGAACCCAAAACAAACCATTAACACGCTGTTAGGACAAGTGGTCCAATTAAACTAATTTGGCCCAGCCGAGTGTGCCTCTTGAAATTACGCTTTAGAGTGCATAGGGGTGTGTGCTGCTTGTAATAAACCTTTCGAAGCGTTGGCTGTAGACTCCTAAACTCTTCCCCACTATGGCCTCTCTCACCGGCCGCTCTCGTCTCCTGATGGAAGCTAACTCCTGCAGGGAGGAGAGGAGAATAAAGAAGAGGGAGGAAGCAGCAGAGGGAATAAACAGGGATAGCAGATTTGAAAGGAGAGGAAAGTTTATTGAAGGAGACAAAATGTCCAAAAAGTAGGAAGCGAGAATGATGACGAGGAGCAGTATGGTAGGGATAAAAAAAGAAAGAAGGGATCCTGTTACACAATTGAGGATTAATTTTCCACAAATTTGTTCAGGGCTATTTAACATTCACTTGCATGCTTCATAACCGATCCATTTTTCATCAGGCGTGTTGTAACTCACAGCTGGGCTCTTTTCGGGGCTGAGCTCTGCATGGATCTTGGTAACATAGTTTCTGTAGTAAGGATTTGAAGAGTCAAGAGCTGCGGCAGACCGTGACGTGAGAGTGCCCGATCCTGAGGCTGACAGGTGTGAGGATGGTTCCTCCTCTGGCTCGTTAGCTGAAGCTGAGAGAGACACACCAGTGTAATGTCCACACTGTATACGATGGTTACCGCATGCAGCTACTAATGACTATATGAACAGGTAAACAAATACACACCCATGGAGGTGCTGTCAGGGGATGCTCTGTTGTGTTTTTCTTCCTCCTCCTCCTCCTCTAGCAACACGTACTCCTTCAATATCAACTTTAGTGTCTGGTAGGCTTCTTCCAAGTCATCTATTCACACACACCACCACACAAAACGTCTGGCCATGAACAGAGTCAATGCATCTCCCATCAAACAGCACTGAATCAAAGATATGGGGATTATGACCTTAATGTAATGAGGTGCATAAAAGTGATAAGTGTCACGCGCTCCCTGTATGTTCAGCTCATTAAGAAAACAGCTAACATGTCGGAGTGCTTTCATGAGGGAATGATAAACAGAGCTACTCTACAGCTACGTGCCTTTAATGAATGTGGTAATTGGACTGAGAGCGTAGTGTATGGATTTTACTGAGGCATGTTAATTTATCTGAGTCCACGCCAACGACACTTGGACTGCAGTAGGCCAGAGTGTGAGCGTCCACAGTAACAAACTGACAGTGGACAGAATATTAGTTTTTCTTCCTCCTCATTTCCAGAGGTTGGATGAGTGAATATTACTGTTTTCCTACCTTAAGACAGATGCTTTTCTAAATGAATCGTTAAGATTCATATGCTGTTATAGCCATTAGCACATTAGAAACCAATGAGTAAAATGGACAGAATTAGACACTGGAGACTATTAAATTACCATTAATATCCGCTGAAATCTACCCCCCGACACAGCAACAAAGAACATAAATGAACATTTAGTGGCATAGTGAAATATTTTACAGTCTCGTACCACAGGGCATAACATTATCGAAGAATCCAGGTCTTTGTATGTTGGTTTTGGCGTAGAGCTCTATTCGTGACACTGCCATTTCAATTTGTGCTGAGGTATAGAGACCACGGCTTTTCAGGCGGTCCCTGTACTTTTCCACCTTGCTGGGGAACAGCAGGATGTATCGAGGCTCGAAGCAGCTGTTCTTCAGGCTGAACACACCCTGGAAGCACAAACAAACAATTAGCATATCTCTTCATAATGCAGATCTGATATTGTTACATTTTACCGTAGTTGTGCGAATCACAGTGGATGTTTGTCATTTGTTCTCAATTACAACATAGACCTTAATGTCAATGAGTTTTCCTGATTAAATGAAGCTTACTCGATGTATTGTAAACTTACCCTGGGAGTACTGTTAAGGAGACGGTGACGTTGCTAAACCAGCCCAGCTATTAAACTTAAATTCTTTCCTACACGATTAAGTGTGTTTAAGATGATACATACCTCGAGTTCCATATGCACACAGCAAGCCAGTCCTTCTCTGGCCACATCCTCTATGGCATCTCTGGTCAGGCCAAAGCTGTGACCCCCATATTGCATCGTCTGGACAAACTTGCCCTAAAAAAAAAGGAAAATTCCACTTATGAGGAGAAAGAATGTCTTTTCTAGCACTATTCATCATGTTGGCACAGTTACAATTAGATCTATCACCTCAAGTTAACAAACCACTTGACACACATGTGCATCCCAGCATGTTGTGTCAAGATAAACAACCTGAGGTCATCTGGCCACCTGTGAGCTGAGCTTCTGACCTGGTCATAAGGGCAAAGATCTTCAGGATAATCCCTGAGCTGTTGTATGCTGCTTTAGGGGCAGTATTACTTGAACCAAATCTAATCCTGTGACCTCACTAAAACAAATCAGTGCAAGAATCAGAAAGAATCGGTGCAATTGGAGAAAGATTATGTAATTTCGCCTTATTTTGCTTTCCCCCCTGCAAAAAGACTTTCAGACAGAGGTTAATGACATCTTAAAATATGACAACATTTATTGTTTATGTGAAGCGCTGTCTTGCCATATTAGTGCCTAACAACATGTGAGGAACCCAGCGGAAGCTATAAATGCTGACAGTGACAGACAAGACACAAACAATATGTAAGCACTTAAAATAATAATGCCGTACACCTTGGCTATGCAAAAACTCCTCAGTTGAGTTGACTGTGGCCAAACCTTTTGCTGTGCTTGCACATTGTTGTGTCTGTCTGCTGTACTGCAGTGATTAATATGTTTCATCTGGGAACACAATGAGGTCAGCTGGCTACCTGAATGTAGTAAATGACCAGGGCTTTCTATCAATAGATTTATTCATCCCTGAAGGCACAGGAATGTTGATGATAGTGCACAAAAAGTGGTTATCAGGGCTTAGGACTGAACATTAGAGAAGAAGAGGGCTGGTAACATATGAAAGTCAAAGCAGGAAGGTGTAAGAAGGAGGACAGGACCGTAATAAACCAAGCACTTGCCAACAGAAGAATGGAGGAAGAAAGCGAGGAATGAACGAACCAGATAGAGGGCGGGACACACTGTCAACTTAACCTGTTCCACCAGCCTGAAACCAGCTTCAAAGCCCCTTGCTGTGTAAATCACTACGTGAACTAGACCTCTATCCATCATCCTACTCCACCATTACATAAACGGCAGCTTGACAAGGGACAAGATGAAAAACAAATGTGTCCAACACCCCTTGGCAGGGACCAAAACCAAAACTTTGTGGAATTTAATTTTTTTTTTTAAATCCAAAGCTTTATAAATATCTTTAAATAGGAAATGAGTCACATATGAATTTATTCATAACCAATAAACTTCTGACAGAAAGAGTGGGAAGTTACTGTCAAGCTTGTTGAAAGATTTATGCAACTAAAGCACATACTGGTTCCAGGGGCAGTGGTGACAAAAAAAACCTTACTGCCAAACCAACGCACCATGTGAATCATGTTCTGAAAGTCCTCCTCGCTGACAAAATGGTAATCAATCCCATTCTCCTCTCCATAGTAGGGCCCCCTTGTGGTGTGACAGGTTCTGTGAAAACAGAAACACTTGAAAAGGGCCACACACCCATTTAAGGGGCCCAACAACTATGACACATTTAAATATCTGTTTTTTGTACATGTATTTTAAATACAGATACACAGCTGAAGTCCATGTGATGTATTGTAACTGTACAAATATTTTAATACTGACCCATATGCAAAATATTGGCTGAACTCCTGACACAGTCGGTGGGCCAGTTCTCTCTTCCCACAGCCTTGAGGACCTGTCAGCACCAGCATAGGATAAGGATCGTCTGCACTGGGCAAAGTACTGCTTGAAGACACAAACACACCCACGCAGACACACAGAGAGGGCTCTCAGAACAACTTTACTAGTAAGTTTTTTTTTATTCAGAAAAATACATCAAACCTCCAAAGACGAGCAAGATTTAAGTATAATAAACCATGAAGCACAAACTTTTTGAAAGCCACTCCTACAGTCAATATTAATGGGAACCTTGTGGGCAATATGGATGTGCTCTTTCTAGGACGCAAAGAGGAGAATGGTAAATTGACTGTAACTGCAGCATTTTATTCGCTGATGATGGATGTTTTCAAAAAAACTGCTGATGCACAAACTCATTTTTTTTCCTTTAAGAGAGTAGATAACATGAGCAATTCGGGACCACTGCAGATAAAACCCTGAAAACAATGTTCTCGGTACCTGATTTTCCAAGATATGCATCATTATGATTAGAATCATCACATTTGGGGTGTCTGTCTCTAAACTACAAATACCAAACAGCATTTTTCAGTCACCACTGTTAAATGTTCTTCCATAAAACGACGCTGTATTACCTCATTTTAAGAAAGTTTTAACTGGAGCTGTAGATTGCAATTAGCAACAATGCAGAAGACCAGTCAGTAAAAGATATTATATACATATACATTATATACAATACTGCACTGACCTGTCATAGAGCACCTGGGGCTGCATCAGCTGATACACCACAAGAGTCATATGATTTCTCGCTGTCACAACATCCAAGGGAGGATCATATTTGTTCACAGATGACACCTGGTATTTAAGGTAAGTAGACATCTGATTATAAGAAATTCTGATTATGAGGTCAAAGCAGTTATTACGTTTATGCATACCTTTTCTTCAGCAGTGACTTTTTCTCGGTCCAGCACAGTAAGATGCTGTAGTAGGAAAACCACTGAGAGTCTGTAGTCCTGTTGCTCCTGCATATCACATTCACACAGCACATAATGAAAAACATATAGTGGCGCACTTACAGCATAAGGGGTGCTTTCATTAGTATGGGTGGGCTTACCTGTACAGCATTTTCAAGCAGACTGAGATCCCTCAACAGCAAAAGATCATGAATGTGCTTGCACTCTTGGATTTGATTAATCTGAAAATGAATTTACCGTAAACTAAGTAATCTTCTTGCACATCAGTGTTTTCTGGATATTCTATTCTTGCCTAATCTGTTGAAACCTTTATATGTTGATTAGTTCGAACGAACATTTTAACTTTAACTTCGTTGTACTGTTACACTATATGAGATACACACAAAAAGAGAAGAATCTGTATTTTTGAGTTTAAAGAGAATTTCCAGTAGCACCTCTGAAATTCAGTTTGCAGTAAGTGCCGTACATTTGGTCACTACCATTTGTTCATGTAGCAGGTTATTCCTATTTTCAGTAAATGTTGAAATGATGTGGAAATCTCATATTGCTAAAACACGTGACATTCATTCTCTGCATGTGTAAATGAGCTCACAGATACATACCAGGTTTTTCTCCAGATTGATGGAGCCAAGCAAGCAGAGATTTTGAAGGCCAGAAAGACTGGTGATGCGGTTCTGAGACAAGTCAAGGACCCGCAGATTCTTCAGATTCTCCAGGCCTTCAATTCTCTCCAGCTGGTTTCCCCTCTGGACATGGACAGAAAAGAGCACACATTTAAAGAAGGGCATACGTCAAATTAATCTGCATGCATAAATGGCTTCCAAGCCCCAGTTTATGAATGGTCAATGATTCCCACTAATAAATATTAAGGACGTGTCATGGACGCTCTGCAGGGTGCCTGAACTTTCTCTCCCCTCAGTGCTGAGTTGAGTGGCAGATCTGCTTCATAATGCTAAATCCTGACTGAGTACTGACAGCCAAACAGCTGGCGAGGTGTTAGCGCAGCATGCTAACAAGCTAAAGAGCCAGACCTGGGCATTTCTCCCTTGACAGGGTCCCCAGCTTGGTTCTCATTCCATTCCACTGACTAAAGTTGTTATTGAGCCGTTTGGCCACACCTCACCCTGCTCTTGCCAAGCATGTTGCCTGGCAGTAAATCCCTATCACCAGAGCAAGTCGGGGAGTGGGGATGACTGTGCTGTGCAGTCCCTTGAAGCTCCGGGTCGGTGCTGTGATGGGGTAGGGAAACAGGCTGACAGGGCTACGCTGTTCGGGGAGGCAGCGGGAGAGGAAGAAAGGTCAGGGACGGGTTTCGATGGATGTGGATGGACAAGGTACGTGTGTGTGTGTGTGTGCTGAACTTGTTCCAGGATCACTCAAACACCAGCCGATAATCCTGAAGCAAAGCTACACACTGAGGCAGCTACAGCCGGACCAATGGCTTCTGACAATGAGGAAACACTGCTAAAGGACACAACATGCAGGTGCACACAGTTACACACAAGCAGAGAGAGAAAGAGAGAGAGAGGCCTGCTGTTGAACCATATGGCGAGTCTCATACAAGGGGCCAAGGTTTTACTGAATGTGAAAATGCAGCCAAACACTGACATAAAGAGAACACTGAAAGGGACAAAAACGGTGAAATTGGGCATACATGAGGTAAAATACACAGAACAAGGAAGAACAACTCTAAAATGACATTCTGTGTATATAACAGAGGCTGCAGAGCAGTGCTCAGTATATAGATACTAGAGAAGATTCCTCTAAATACGGGCTGTGTGTGCATCTGCATCTGTCGGACCTAACAACACAGGATTACCTACAAGGCAGAGGTGTGTGAGAGGTAGACAGCCCAGGCCACTGATCCTTGAGATCCTGTTATGTGCCAGGCTAAGATGGGTGAGCTTGCAACACTGCTCAAGACCAGTGATCTTGCTGAAACTGTTGTCTGATGCACAGCCATGTTAAGAATAATACACCAGCAATGTGTAAGTACATCTATACACTTCAAAGACGGGGTATAATGTGAAAAAATATTCTCTGAGTGTGTGACAGAGAGACAGAGAGAGTCAGGAAGTGTCTGTGAGTGCATGCACCCAGTTATTTTGATGAATCAAAGGATACGGTCCAGATCCAGTTTACTGAGGGAGGAATAGGCTGACAAATCCTTCATTTTAGTCATACGATTGTGGGAGAAACTGACTTCCTGGAAAAAAGCAGCATACTATCAACAGTCATGAAAGTCTTCACTACATCCAACTTAAGGAATTTCTTCAAATAAATCCATAAAGTATGGGACAGTATTTTCAATTTGTTGAAGTTCACTGTCATTCAAGGGCAGTTAATGCCTTGTAAGCATATTCCAAGTGACTACAGATGGGCTATGTAAATCCAGGCCTATCTTGAGGGAATAGCAGGAGAGAGTGAAGCCCAAGCCACCAATCAAATGTTGTCTTATCCTGTCAGCTCAAGGTCCTGCATTACCTTCAGACTCTTGGGTGGCTGGAATCCAAAGAAGCTGAAGATTTCATTGTGAGAAGCATCTAGAATGACGAGGTGAGGCATGTGGCTCACACAGGATAAATCTACTAGTTGGAAAAGTTAGAGGGCAGCGTCAGAACATTTCAGAAATCACATGTAAAGTAATTAAGGAAAATGTGTGTTATGCTACAGTGTGTTAGCTAAAGCAAGTGACTACAAGAAATTGTCACCTTTTATTTTGTTGTGTGGTAGCTCCAGCTTTTGAAGATGGACATAATTGCGTAGAATAGAGACATCACTGAGATTCTGACTCTAGAGGAAAAGACAACCTTGGTTTTCACAAACGCGAATTTCAGCAAATGTTGCTGAATGTGAAGACTGTGTGACTGGCTTTGACACTTACAGGCAGGCACAGTTGGTAGAAGTGTGGCCCGACGCCAACATCCCCAAGGTGGGAGATGCACCTGGAGACCAGCTCAGCAGTTAAAACACAAGACCTCTGGAAAGTAAAATATAAAGTACATTATTTGATTATTACAGTAAAGCTGGTACACGGAGCCACTAGAAGCATCAGCTACTGAGCTAGTGCTGCTATTCATGCAGCAAACACACACACTGTGCTTAGGCAGGACGCACAAGACTAATTGCTCCTCATGCCACTGCTAGTAACTACAAATAGCATTAATCAACCATTTGACCTTGCTGTGCTGCTTAACCTCCCCACACCTCTGGTACAAGGTCACCTGCTTTACCTAAGTATGGATAGAAAGGTGTCACTTCTCCTTCTCATTTCAGTTCACGTGACAAGACAGTGAGACGGGCGTCCTGAAGAGCTTTAAACCTGTTGAAAAGCTAACCTAACCTGCATCTTACCTCCATGTCGGAGTTCTCCTCCAGCTCTGCGGGCGCATCAGTGAGGGACCCTGGGGGGCAAACGCCAGGCAACGCAGGGGGAAAGAGTTGAATTGTCCTTTCCGTCATTATTTCACGACGAGAACTCGGTGCTAAAATGCGCCAGAACTGCTAATAAGCAGTAAAAGCACCCAATTTAGGAGGAATAACTATATACAACGTCGTATCCTCCTTTGCTAGCACGTTAGCTTATTTGCACTAAGTTTTACCGGTCGTCGCCACGGGCAACGGATTCGTCTAATACGAGCTAAAAGAATTCTGGGTACTGTAGTTCTGGGGGCAGGGTCTCCGTTGATATTAGTACCGTAATATCTGTATAGGAGATTTAGATAAAGTTCAGCGTGTAGCGTAATAAAATAAACGCGTGTAATTTGAAGCTCATGATACAGTTTCAATTACAAAACAGGCTGAAAGCGTTAAAATGGCAGCGGACACACATAACACAGTTGGAAACGCTTGGAACTCGAATAGTTTATTCTTTTCATTAGTGTACTGACAACTCATGTGCTTCATTTAGAAGAGACAAACATTGAAGATCACCCGTAGGAACAAGAAGGGTGTTAAAACCTCACGTGCAGAAGTTAATATAGTGAAGCATAAAATTTCTCAACTGCTCGTTTGACAGAAGTGCAAAAAAAAAAAAAGGATTTTACATATTTTATTCATGAATAAAAGCAGCAGGTGGCAGGAGTGGTTCTCACGTACGTACACTGGCCTATGCAGTGTTGTAGTCTTTTAATAGTATCTGTGTGTGACCTGACACTTGGTTAACATTGTATTAAAGTTTCCCATTTAGAACATTACGAAAGTAGTTCTGTGAACAGCTGAATGAGCAGATTCTAGATTTTACTCCAAGTGTATGTTTCAGAGTGGTAGGCAAACTCCCTCCGCAGCTCCACAGTTGTTTTGCCATCGATTCCTGCCCGTGTGTCATTATGATGGATTGCTCTATGGGCTTCAGGGAGACCAGCGCGGGGCCCGCTGTATTGACAAGGCTCCCGTTCCCCGTTCTTCCTCCCGTTAAGTACTTTTCTCCCAAGTTAATGAACGAAAAAAGAGGAGGGCTGCAGTGAGGGCAATGATTTGTGATTGTCTCGAGCTTATATGTGTGGTTCACTTTAAGATACTCGAGCAAAATAAAGATTCGCCTTGTTAGGGTTTGTAGAGTGAAATGTATTCCCACACCAGTGCCTTAACATACCTAAATAGGGATGTATGGTCTGATGGACTTGAAATATATAGCACTGACATAAAACCAGCCCTGCTTGTACAGAAGAATGAAAATGAGACCAGACTCAGTCTCCTTTGTCCAGTTTGTAAAATATTTGAACAGCTCACAAGTTTCCACAGTAGATACACAGGTTTAGTGCACAAACTATGAGAAAAAGTCCAATAAACAGATTTTTAACAGACACACTGTAGATATGATACAATTCTCGGCTAGGGAAATCTTTGGGGACCAACCCAAATTGGCAGCAGGCGGAAGATGTGGCCTCATTCAGACGGTCTAATCTGGCATCTGTTATTGCAGACAGAATCAGTGGGCCCATGGGGACGGCAGTAGAAAAGAGATAGAGGTGTAATTGAGAGCAGCAGTTTAGATCTAATAGGAAAATGAGATGCAATAGGGCCGAAGTTTGGGTGAGTGTCCAAGACAATTGGCTTTTATCTGGAGTTGGAGTCGCGGCGAGCAGAGGGGGCTGTTAGTCTGGTGTGTGTGCTGCCATTGTTGTCCTTTAAAGGTGGAAAATGACTACATGGGACTACATGACATGACACAGACAGATAGCGAACTGGATGTGCGAAAGTTTGTAGTTGTGTTGCTGGCTTTCCAATTAGAGTGAGTCAGTGCTGCACAGGCTGATATACATGATCTATGTCAGCCATTGACTACAATCAAATATATTTTTCATCAACAGATTTTACATATTATGATATAAGGGGCTAGAGAAAGCATCCGTTTCAGTGTTTTCTGACCCAATTCACAAATATCCTCTGTCCTGACAGTGTTTTCTGGCATAAATGACCGACTTTTCTGCTACACGTATTACTGTTGCAAAACCATGTAGGACAGAGGTCATTTGCATGGAACACACGGCTCATTGTTCACATTTCTCTCAATAGCAAGCAACTCAAAGCAATAGCCCCCTGTGGGGTGCCCTCTTTACTTCACTCTTCACACTGTGGTGATCTTCTTGTCCTTGGAGGCTTGTTTGATGGCGGCCTGCTCACAGATGATCTCCTTGAGTCGCTGCAGCCTGGTGTTTTGGGTGCTCAGGTCCCCTACACCCGTCTGACTGCGATGGAGTAGGGACAGGGCGTTGATGTACTCCAGCTCTGTGTAGCGAACACCCTGGTCCACCACCAGGTTCAGCAGCTCGTCTGCAGTGTTGTACAGCATTTCATAGTACTGCCTGAATGGTGAGACAGAGGGTGACACGAGAGACAGAAAGTTGGGAGGAGAATTAAAGAAAATTAATTAAAATTGTTGTGGTTCTCAGTGAAAATAAAAATAAATTAAAAAAATAATTCAAAAGCACAAGACTAGTTTTCTTAGAAAGGTCTTTAAGGATTTCATCATGCTGCCACCAACAGCTGGAAGTGGAGGCAAACATTGTTTTAACTAAACACTGTTGACAAAGCCCCAAGACGAAAAAGCTGCATGTAGAATTAATAGGTCTGTAACCTATAAGAGCTAAATGCCACAATGGGCCACTTATAAAAGAGACCATGACGTACACAGAGAAGCCGAGTATTGAATGAACACGCTGACAAAAACGTCACATAAAGGTCAAATATGGCCGACTACAGTGAGGCAAGATTGTGTGTGTGTTTGTTTGTGTGTGTGTGTTTAAACACTGCATTTCCAACTTCTTTCATTTTTTTAAACATAATATTATTAATTAATCATGTGTCGGCCTCCTGTGTATGTGACTGTATGATTCATTAGCATTAACTCACTAAGGAGAACACAATGTTTGGCCATAAATATGGATTTTAGTTGGAAGGTAACTTGTCATAAACACAATTTACACATTCCTGGGAAGAGGCTAGGGGTGAACTACTGCACAGGAGAGTGTTGGGATGCAGGACAGACTATTTTCCTTTGCTGTGGGGCAAAACAGGTCAAATACCTCAGAGAGTGTGTGTGCTGCAAGGCTGGCTGTGCTCTAAAATACACACAAAAGAGCAAACTCCAGGCATACAGCACACTACACTCCACCACTACCTGCCCCTGGCTACGGGAACAATCCAGGTCTACACAGTGTTTGTAGAGACCGTCAGAGAAAGAGGAAAAGTGCACGCAAAATGAGAACCACTGGCACGACTTCTGATTCATCGGTGTAAATATAAAACATTAGTGTGTACGTTTTTATTACTGCTAATATAAAATATGAATCCATGAGATAAGCGAAAAGCAAAGAAATACAACTGATTTACCAATGAGTCAAACCAAGCAGAAAACCAAGAACTTATTTTAATGATCATGCCCATCTGAACCAGTCCCAGCTCTACCTTTATCCCAGCAGTCACAAACAGCTTCCTTTGTAGCATTAACTGACCATTCGGGTCAAGAGCAGATGCCAGTCACCCAGTGGCAGCGGCTCCTGTTGCTTTGTGAGTGCAGCAGTTCAATGAAGGTAGACAACTGTAGCGCTGACATTGTTAGGCTAAAGAAAGGCCGTGGAGGTGTTGCGACTGTGAAAATAAAAATGTTTCATCCATCTGTTCTCAAATCTTCCTTTGTGCAAAAGCAGAGAAGAGACTCATTCACGATTATGTCCATCAAAGCATCTGGGGACAGGGTTAAGCTTTCTATTGTGCCAGAGGAAGCTGAACGTAAATGGATTCAAATCTTTCTGATAGGTGCAGTAAAAAGACACTTTGTTAAGAAAAGATATTTTTATCTCATTTGTTTAGCTCCACCACTCATCCAAGACCCATTCCGTTCTTGAGATGATCATTTTCGGTGCTAACGAGGCGTTAATGAGCACTCAGGGAGCTTCTGTTCCAAGGTGTTTTATGCGCTGTCATTGTGGGGATTCAACAGTGCAAAAAGACCTGGAAAGACTGATGGAAGGTTAGCGGAATGAGATGGAGATGGGGTGGATAGAAAGAGAGCGAAAATGAGTAATGACTTAAGAGATGAGTGAAAAACAGAGGTGCATAATATCTGTTTTTTGGCCTTCTGCTGACAAGTAATGCCCTTGGTTATGAGAGCATTTGCATTCTGTCTCGCTCTCAATTTCTCTCCAAGGTCTTGTTCGTTTTCCATCCCTGAGCTCATTTCATGAAAACACTTGTCAATATTGATGAGGGTCACATTGGTCTTCCCCTTTACCTGGGGCAAGACGGAAGAAAGGTAAAAAGAGTGGGGACGAGTCCCACCTTCTCATAGTGGAAGCGTTGGGAGGGTGTCTATCCAGCTGATAAATGTCTGAATGTTGATGCCTCTAAACGTGTCTCGGCTCTGAATGTTTAGAATGTGTGTTTAAGCAAAACACCAGCTCCAAAGCTCTACTATGTCAGTCCCTAGACCCAGCGATTAACTGCACGCTCGAGGCGAATCACCTCGTTACACAATCCAATGGGGAAAACACACAGAACCACAAAAAGCCTGCTAATTTATTTCATTGAGGGAAGGAGATTTGAGCAAAACACTTCCATCTTATCTTATATCCACGCTCAGCTCTCAGTGGGGAGTAGCTCAGGAAGAGGACATGCCGGGGCATTATACCCGACAGCCAAAGACTGCTTCACTCTAATTATCATCAAATGTTACAGATGTACGCAGAGCATTTGTGTACACACAGTGCAGTTGGCTTTATTATTGTTCTACACAGGTTCAAAGTCACGCACGTTGGTGTACATGTATTTACGTAAGTCGTGTGACAGCCGGGCAAACTTGCCTGTCACTCAGCGTAACCTACACAGGCAATCTGGTAGAAATAATGATGGGACATTCAGAACCTAAAAACTGGTACCAGTACAAACTATCTCAAAGTCCTTGAAGTTGAATGTGTGTAGGCAGATTGAATGACTGACAAGTACTCCGGCTCAGCTCCCTGTTTCAATTAAGATACCCCTTCTGGTGGACTGGTTAAGTTATGCGCACAGTGGGAAATTAACAACAAACGTGACTGCTGAAAACTGAAATTATGTCTGTGACAGATACCAATACACAATGTGGAGGCTTTTCAGCGGTCTCTAAAACAATTTGTCTGATAAAATAGTAAAAGTAGCTGGAAAGCTTTGGAACCCATCTGTTGACGTGGCAGCCGGCAGGAGAAAATAAAAAATACCTCATCAGTGCTATAAAACGTGGCTTAACTACAGTATAATAGCAACTATAATTCACTTGGCAGTGATGCATTTAGGAAAAATCCCACACAGGATTTGTTAAAAGCAGATCGACTGATGGTTAATGTACAACTGAAGGGGGAATAAATCCACTGTGCAGTTACTGCAGCATTTAACATCAGAAGAGAAACAAAGACAGCGTCACCGGCTGTCAGCTGTCCCAGTCGTGAGGACAGCAATCTGGCCTCAAGTCAGCGGTGGCGGCTGCAAGGTATGGCTGTGTATCACTGTGTGTGTCTGAATGATGTATGTTAGTGTGTACTGAAAACACTTTCCAACAGTTCATTACCCAAGCAGTTGGAAAGCCATTTGCCAAACAGGGTAAGGGCTGTTAATAAGATTAAAATCTCTCTGCGCCCCACCATCAAGAAAGGACCCCCAGTGACACACAAGCGTGCACGCACACACAAAGGCTGGTGTTTTATCTGCAACTGAGCTACTTAATGAAAGCAGCTTTCATATTTTCAACAATAATAAAGGGAATTGTTGTTTGATTACCCCTTCCTCAAGTCTTTCACTTTTCATGGCCCTGAGCGTCTGTCAGTGTCCCCCTCCTCCAAAGCTGCACACACTTACACACACAAATCTGGCCAATTTCCACCTGCATCCTCTAAAAGTGCCCTGCTTTAGAAATCCTTGTGTGCGTGTGTGCGTGTGTGTGTGTGTCAGTGTGTGTGTGTGTGTGTCAGCATGCCTCCACGGTGCGCTTTCTATTAAATTTTAATTAGCTACCCCCTCCCTTTCCTCGTATACAGCGAATATTAAGTAAATTTATGATGCATGGATGCAACACAGAGGAGACAGATACGCATGTCAATGGCTTAAGAGTTGGGCGAGAGAGAGAGAGAGAGAGAGAAACACTGAGAAAAGCAGGGGAGCAAGAGTAGAAAAGACAGAGAGAGAGAAAGACAAGAATCAGCACAATTCATTTCCCCTCATTTCCAGTGTGTACAACATTAAGGCCATTACAGCCTGCCTCTGTCAGCGTGTTTGGAACAACACATTAGATAGGTGGAGAGAGACGAGGCGAGGAAGGCAGAAGAGAAGAAGGGGTGGGAGAGTTGGTGAATGTCGCTCTCCATCAGCTGGAACCAAGGCTTGTTACTGCAGTAACAAATACCACGGTTACTGCCATCAACAACAAGCCAATGCACCTTTTCTTGCTCTTATTTGTTGCCTCGGTCCCAGAGGAATCAACACTAAGTTGGCTAACTATGGACATATTTGCCCTGTGTCCACACAAAACTTTTTGATTGATGCCTGGATAACAGGTGTACTGTAGCACTTTGCTTCTGCTCATGAAAAGCTGTAAGACAAGTAGCCTTCCCTGTACAGCCTAGTTTGATTAGATGCCTCTTGCATTTCTTTCAGCTTTGTTTACAGTATAATTTCTTTCCCTTGCTGCTCTGACAGTCAATATTTCTGACTGCTGTGGATCCACAAAGCATCCTCCGATGCTCTGACAAGCAGTAAACATGAGAAGCTCATTAAATGTAGAGAGGCCAAGGGTGATAGAAGATTGATCTTGACGCAAACAAGCCAAAAATGCTAATGTGGATGCATGTCATCTTTAAAAGTAAATTTAGTTTTCTAAATTAATGAACTTCGTATGAATATAGTTCAGCGTATTCGTCCCTCCCGTCCTACTTGTCTCTCTCCCTCCAGAGCAGTGCATTTGTCTCTCTTCTGGTAATGAGGAAATGTCTGCAGAGACTCCGGGACTGACGCTTCATCAGCAAAGACCAGTTCCATCATGCTGCGCCACGCACCACAAACACACGCATTCACACAGTAACTGGCTTCATCAGCAAAGACCAGCGTCATCATGCTGTGAGGTACACATACATAAAAACGTACACACTCAGACAGGCTTCATCAGCGAAGACCACTCGAGTCATATTGCATCTTGTGCACGTACACACGAAGAAAACGGGAGCTGGGGGAGGGAGGGGCTGAAAGAAGCAGATAAGCGCCAGAGTAACAATTCAGCAGATGCGGTGCAGGTGGTTGGAAGGTAGCAAAAGGGAGAAAAAGGACATGGAGAGAAAAAATGAAGAAAAGGGACCTGGGAGAGGAGGAAGAGAGAGATAAAGGGAGAGATGCAAGGTGACAGGAGGGGAGACAGAAGCCCAGGGAAGTGACAGTGTACCGAAGCCAGGCCTAAATACAAACAGTTTTATCTGTTGACACCCACTACCTCCTGACACGGCCGTCAACTGTACTTATTACCACATTCTCTGCAGACACACCAACCTGTCACCTCCACACACACATACACGCACTGAACCAAAGACTGTTTATTTACCGACAAGCTCACACCGGATCCTAAGGGACATGCGAAGGCTGGGGCGGCACACTTTGGGCCAGAACACCGCACCCATGGCTGTTGTAAAATTCACACAAGCACATCCGCTTGCTGTAGTAATTTCCAGCAGCAGACAGGTGGGTGCCATGGGCTGAACCCGGGGGCATCACTACAGCGAGCCTGTCAAACCGGTGTTTAGCCTAGCCACAGGCTAAGGGGTTTGCAAGTTTGTTAGGGATGTTATGACAGCCTGGCAACCTGCCTACACGGGTCAGCGAGCAGCTCAGAGCTCCACTGTATGCGTGTGTTTGTGTCATGTCTGGAAAACAGACCTTATTCCAGCAGAATGACAATTTAAGGCTGGACAACCTAAGTGTATTTGAATGTAAGCACTTTAATCTAATCTAAAAGAAGCTAATCCTGTGTGTACATCAGTTTTGATCAGGATACACGTAATGCAATGCATCCTGAGAGGCAGAAAAACAAAAATAAAATAAACGGCCTTTAAAGCTTGGCCTCTGAGGTCACTGGCTATATGTACAGCATGAAAGACAAATCTCAGTGACAGATAATTATTCCTGGTCTCCATTTAAGGTCCCTAAAATTGTTGCAGTTCAAAGTATTTATCCAAAGGCAGGAGTGGACTGTTGCCAGGCAACGCAAAGTTTATGAAAGCTTCTTTCACAAATATCGTGACTTCTGGTCTTTCTGGGATAAAAGCCTCAGCAGCAACTTAATCTGTTTATTCCATCTCTGCCTCCGTTAAGAAACCAGAAGAAAGACAAAGCGAGTGAGAGGCAGACAGACAGACAGACAGACAGACAGACAGACAGACAGACAGACAGACAGACAGACAGACAGACAGGTGGACCGATAGGACAATGAGAGGAGATCAGGGTCACAACAAAGGTGAAGGCACCGCCAGTACACACACACACACACCACAGTGACATGAGGCTGCAAACAGGACCAAGCCGCTGAACTGTTTCTGAGCAGATGGTCTGTGTGTGTCTGTGTTTAGCTGTGTGTGTGTGTGTGTGTGTGTGTGTGTGTGTGTGTGTGTGTGTGTGTGTGTGTGTGTGTGTTTGACCTTCACCTACAAGCAAATGTCTGACTGGGAGACAGACTGCCATAGCACCCTGCGATGGAAACACACAAAGTCACACACATCTGAGTTTTTAACACCTTGAGCAACCCTAACAACTGACATACTGTAGGGTTTTATAGCATTTTACGGTGCTGTTTACTAACGCGGGTTCAGCCACAAGGGGGCACTATTTCCCCATCGAGACGGACAGAGAGAGAGTCTTCATGACTTCTGCAGTGCTGGATGCTGGGCCTCTTCTTAGTTTTAACTCAGATCAATGGTTATTACTGTGCCCTTGTCCAGCTCTCTCTCTTTCCCACACAGACACGCACACACACACAGGCAAACATCTGCAGGCTCTAAAGCAGGCTTCCTGCTGTGATCACTTCCTCTCCTCATTTCGCTCTTGTTTCTGCAGAGCTGGTAATAAAACGCTGATGAACATTCTGCTTTTCCTGCCTGCTCCTCTCACTGCTTTTTCACTGTTTGTCCTGGTTGGTCCGTGTTACCTACAATATGTTTACAATCATCTTTAACCTTCCAGACAATCATCACCTGCAGTGATATAATTCCAACACATAAATAATATAAATAAGAACAAATACATTTCACATAAGAAATGATTCACCTCTTCTGTTATTGTTGGAAGATTTACAGGATTTTTTAAGGGTTAAAACACTTTTGACCTTTGTTAAATTACAATAATCAATCAACAACCTAATGTAGCCTCAGCCAATTTCATCCAGTAATATATTCAAAACTAAAAAAGAAAACTATCTTTATAATCATATTCAATTTTTTTTTAGGCACAAATGCATAATTTTGCCATCATTATACTTTGCCATAAAGACCAATTGGCCAGCTCCACTGGCATTGTACTGTAAGGTATAAAGCATACTTTATGAATATTCATGTCCTAAACATTAATGTGGTGGTAACAAAACACTGATTGGCTTGGTTGAGTATATGCACATGGCTGAGAGGTAGGAATACATATTACGTGTGTGTGGGTTTGTGTGTTTGCAGGAGATTGTGTCTCTCGGAGCCGGAGGCCGGCCAATCCAAAAAGCCATGAATGTGTAAACAATGTGCTCTGCAATTCCCAATCAACACCTCCACACCGCCCACGCCTCGTAATCAGAGAAAGTGGGAGAAGGAGAGAAAAGACAGGAAAGCCATCACTGGCGTTTCTCCATAATCAAAGTTGACAGAGGGTAGAAATAACACGCTAATCAATGGTCCTCCACGATCAGTACAGTTCAGGTCATTTCAGTCCTCAGTTCTCTGTTGCTGCGTTTTTCCCCTGGAGGGAATCTTGGCTTTCAGTACCATTATATTACAAACAATAGCAATGTCCAACTACTGCCAGCACATACCATAGATCCATCCACTCAAGCACATGACACTCATAAGTATGCCTGGAAAGAAGCTAATTAACCCTACAGCACAACACAACAACACACGAGACCCATTTACAACAGCAAATATCACACACTGACAGGAGAAGCTGACATTTTATTAAATGAGTAATTATTTACTCTGTTGTTTCAGGATATATTATTGTTACTCACCATATTCTCCATCTAGCCTCCTTTCTCTGTTCCGTACTATTTTGTATTTTTCATTCTATGCCTTCTTCCTGTGAAATACTTCTTTTTCAATAACTTCTATTCACTTGCTTTTTCAATTTTCCTTCCCCCCAGCTCCCTTCGTTCTCCATACTTCACATCTCCCTACCTCTCACATACTATCATCTGTCAAGGACACAAGCTTTGAATAGAGGAGAAAAACCATATGAGTCGTACAAATCACTCTTCTCTCCACGTCTTCCTGTTCTCCGTGTCTCTCTTTCCTTCCTATTCTCAAAGATGTCGGAGTGCTCATTTCCCTCATGCCTGTCAGGGCTGGGCAGCACTGGGCAACAGCAGGTAGACACAAAATATGAATGTATGAAGAAGAAATAAACACCAACAATTGCAAGTGGTGAGGATCTGTTTGACCTTTCTGACTTGTGCATTCACATACTTGAGGTCTGAACTTGAGAATTCTGTGCATCTAAGTCTGTCTTAAAATGAAACCTAAGTCACAACAGATTCCACCATATTAATCTTAATAATATTATTTCAACGATTACTATTGTCTATGGTTTCAAGGAAGAATCCTGTGATAGCAGTGGTTTTATAACCATGACAACTGCAAAACCAAAGGGAACGCAGCATGGATTTACATAGTAATGACAGAAACTGACATCACAGTGTAGAGATACTTAGCTAAAATATCTAAGAGCACTTGTGAATCAACATCTGAATACGTATGTGTAGCCGACAAACAGCTGCAAATAAAATGTATGTCAGTACAAAAGAGGAGAAAAGCTCTGACCTGGCAAAGTCAAGGTCAGCCTCCCTGGACATGGTGATGTTGGTGAGGTTCTGCTGGAGGACAAAGATGTTTCTGCACATCTTCTTGATTCCAGACTCGCTGATCCTCTTAAAGTACTGGGCCCCGTTGATTAGAATACAAGAGATCAGGTGACCCAGACCTGAAGGGAGGGAACAGAAAGTAATGATTGTCAGAATACGACAGAGAAGGGGCTGAATTAGCTCGAAGTCAATAGAAAGAAGAGGGGGAATCGGGAACCAATAACAACATTGGACTCAGCTGTGTGAATCTACGTGAGAGAAATGAAACTCCACCTTAAAGAGGTCGATCAGGCAGCTGAGACATATACATTATACTCCATCCTGCCTTGCTGACCTTCAAAGATGTACTGAAACTTGTGCTGCTGCAGAGCTGCTCCCATGGCCTCCTCTATGGCTGAGATGTCCTTGTTCAGTCTGACCACCAACTGGTCGTAGTCCATGCTCTCCACGTTTGCCACAATGGCATAATTCCCTTGCTTGGTCAGAGGGATCAGGTAAAAGAAACAATGCACCCTGGATTTAAACGGGAAGCAAGAGCAGGAAAAAAAGCATGATATAAAGAGGTGAGTGTGTACGAGGTGCATTATTCTCTGTCCTTAGAGTATAACATCATTACAGAGACGGTGCTTAAGTGGGCAATGACTGTTCTCATTTCCCAAGTCATACGAATATGCATAACTACTCTACCACCTATAATCTGATCAGAAGTGATTATAAAGTACTAATAATGTGTATATGCACAGCACTTATTTAGCTGCATCACTGCACCACACTATTTATCCTAGAAATGTAATTTAAGGGCAAAAGGTAGTGTTAAATACACTATGTCGTACACCTCCTAGAACATGAAAAGTATAAATAATCTTCACTTCAAGGGTGAATTTCCACAGCTCAAGGATCCTTGACACTACAAGGCCTCTCCTGCATTCAGCGAACAATGGTGAATTGGCAATTAAAAGGCACTTAATTAAATCTGTACAATGTATGCCAGAGAAACGCATCGTCTATGATTTTATAATGAATATTTGGTTCAAACAGCACTAACACAAGATCTGAGAATTACGGACCACGTGGTCGACAAGTACAGAGGCTGCAGTCTCGCTTTTACTTATTTTATTTCATTTTCTCTTGTTTATGGAAATAACCTTAATTAGAAATCACAGATGTAGTTACTGCGATGACTTGCCATCTGACCTGTAGTTGCATGGGGTCACAGATGTTTACTTCTGTTCCAGGTGGAGTCTTTTCATCATACATACAGTAATAATTCAAGTGCAACGTTGTTAATAGTTTTGTTGTATGCTTTGCTTTTAATATGACTTTCAGGCCTGACCGGGGATTTAGCCCATCATGTGTTTCTTCTCTCTGTGAGTTTAAACACTTATATGTTGACCTGGGGTTCTTCAGGTTGGTGGACGCCTCATTTCTGTCTGGACATGGGCAGTCAATACTGTTATAATTCCATAATCACAGTGCCCTGAGCAGAAAGGTAAAAAACGACATGGGTGAATGTCTCTTCCCCCCAAGGCAAAGCCAACAACTACAGCACATTTCCAGTGCCTCCCCTCTCTCTACATTAAATCATTTCTCTCACTTTGCTTGTACATATCCCATCTTTAACTCCCACCATCTCTTTCTTAACACCACCACCATTACCACTTTAACATCTGCACTCATCTCTTTCCCATCTCCTCTTCCCTCCCCTTCTTTCTTCCTCATGGCTTCATTTAGCTGGTACCACTATCAGGGGAAATTCGCTAGATGGGGAGAGTCAATGGAGTGTAGCATAGAGCTAGACATCAGCCTCAGGGAGGGTTTTCTACTGAAATCATAAACAATATTGCATAAGCTATACAATAGTCTATGGGGAAATGGTGGTAGATGGAGGGATGGAAACAAGCAGAGAGGGATGATGGAGGATATTAGAGGCTGTGCAGACAGTGTATGATCTGGTAAATTAACTTGAATATTCACATACAAAACCCATATATAACACTGTATAAATGATCAAACTTGAGCATTAAAGACAAGTGCACAAGTGTGACGTCGCTGATCATTTTCCTCCTTTCGACTTGTCCTCTAAGCTTGCGTGATAAAGTGGGGTGATTTAAAGTCATAGTGTAACAATCTTAGATCAACCCAACCTGTGAATATGACCTTACACAGGAGAATACCACCATTTTCTGTGCCAGGTCGGGGAGTCTCGGCTGCATACCTGACCTCCAGGTGCAATACTAGTAGGCACCGATCGGCAATGTCCTGGAAACCCCTGGAAAGGTCAGTGAGGGTCTGGAGAATCTGCTCCCTGCTGCGTTCCCCGACAACCTGGCTTTCTGCTGAGGACGGAGACGCACCTGGACACGGAGCAGACAAGGAGAGCGCACATTAATATACAAAACAGAAGTGGGTACGGATTCTACGGGTTGTCCTCAAGCAGGTGACACTGACCTCTGACATCCCCAGGTCTACGTTGACCCGTCTCACATTGCACTGTACTAATGTATTGCAAATTTCACAAGCTCTCGCAGTTTGCACAAAACAAAACCATTAGTCAAGCTTCAGACACACTTGCCGAGTCCTTCAGCATGTTCTTGTACTTTCTTGCCACTTGTGCTGAGACAGCAGGAGTATGTGTCAGTGCACTGCATTGTAAACCACACAAAGGATGTATGTGTGTGAAAAAAAGAGCGAGGACCAGAGAGCAAGAGAGCATGATGAGTGTATATAAATTCAGCCCAGTGTAGATCAATGGCCATAAATTAGCAAGGGGAGGAAAGGGAGAGAAATTGGCCCCGTCAGTCATATGTAAGTCTATTTGGTCAATGAGGCGAGAGTGTGAGAGTGTGTGAGTGTTCAGAGAGTGACAGAGTGAGCTGGGGAATGCAGGGGTCCAGGATCGATGTGCCGCAGTGAGAGCCAGCTCCCCAGTTACTCTTCCTGCCCTTCCGAAGGTTACACATGCACGTATGTATGCACACACACACACACAGGTAAGGACGGAGCGGCAGCAAGTCTAAACTGAGGTCAAAATAACTTGGGCCTGTGTCTTTCCGCTCTCTGACTAATACGTCAGCAGAGGAAGTGGGACATAGGTCCTGAGCTTCAAACGTGTTACACTGACTGATTCCCATATCGTATACCCCATATTTCAACCATTTCTGTTTGAAATGGTAAAAACTCTTTTAATGAACATTATTAATGTGCTCGTGAACATGTGGCTGATTTTCTGTGTGATGCGCCTCGGTGCACATTACAGTTACTTTTGATTAACCCCTGCTATGATGAGAGGCCATTAGCTTGGGCACACAGCGGTGAGGTTTGTGCTATGCCCATCCACTCAACAACACGAACAGCTGGACTGATATGGTATCTAGGCAGCTGCAGTTATGGCCTGTGTGTCTGAAGCAGAGATCGATGCTTAAGACTGCATTTCTTATTAAAGGTGAGCATGTGTTGATAATACCTTTGTAACTGTAAAAAGAAACTTGCTAAATGCGTCGGTGTGCAAACGTTGCACACACAACATACTGTTGCTTTTGAATTAATCCAGCTAAATGAGCCACAGGAACAACATCAGGATGGGCCTAAGCAAGATTGCACAGTGATTTCTCAGGGGAGTCAAGCATAATGACATTAATTGACTTGATTCGATTGGATTTAGCTGAAGTTGTTTATTCTCCCTGGTCACCTTATCAGATCATTAACAGATACAGAGCCCAGCACTGAAATACAATACTCCCACTCAAACTAAGCGCCACAATTACAAAGACATTACCTACACAGTGTGTAACCTGAAAGCAGCATTAAGTGATCTATGACTTTATTAGTGTCTATTGGCAGCAAAGTAAAGGCAAGAACATCAACAAGTGTTTGGTGCAGTGAAGTGCGCTGATTGTATATAAAGAAACAAACCTGTCATTTTGTTTCAATAAGATCTTAGTCGATGCAACTGAGAACCAGTACATGTACGTATATGTGTGAGCAATAAACTATTTTCTCCCCTTGTTTCTGTTCTTTTCAATTTCTTTGTGAGAAAAAGCAGACGCATTTCACTTGCTCTGCCTGTGGGGGAGTACGTTCTACAGTACGTGTGAGCGTACGAGCACACAGATGTGTGTGGTAGTGACTCCAAGGCTTCTGTTTCCTCTCATGTGCATTACACTCACTCACTTTGGCAGCAGAAAGGGGAAAAAAAGGGTTTGCTGTGGCACACACTGCTGGAAGTCTCTCCAGGGGGTGCCTGTGAAATACACACAGGCCCAAAAACACACACACACGCACGCACATACACACACGTGCGGATTCCTGCCGCGTCCCCAACCCGTGTCGCTTTGATGATGCAAGGGAGGCGTCACAGCATGGGGGGCACCATTAGAGTCAGGGACAGACGGGCAAAAGGAGACGACTCATTGGTCCTGACTGACAACTTTCATGCTCTCTTTCTTCACTTTTTGTTTCCCTGCGCCTTCTTTTTCCTTAAAGCGAATTACTCCCATCACTTATTTAGTTGCTTGTGTGTGCGCATGATCAAATCTGCGGCTATGTGTGCGTGTATCATGTATCTGTTTATGCAGCCATGTGTAGGCATGCGTCTTTGTGTGTGTGTGTGTGTGTCTGTGTGTGTGGTGCTGTGCTTATCCAATTATTTTCGAATCCCATCTAAGAGAAACGTCTGTTGCTTGCCATCTGCGGAAGATTAGGATGGCAGACATTAAAAAAGAAGAACAGTGATGGAACTCGCACCCTTACTTACATACACATGCACATGCATACATAAAAAGTACAGATCATACAGAAGTACACTCATTACCCTGTCTGCAAATAAGGGCATAAACATGACTTGACATTTTCTGTGGCACTGACAAATGCAGATGCTGAACACTTGCTAAAAATTGCCATCTGCTTAGTTTACAGACTACAACACGGACAGAGACGAGGTAAGCAAGAGAAAATGGAGAAAGCAAAGGACAGTATCCTGCAGGGATGAAGTGATGAATGATTCATGAATGACTGACTAAGTAGGAGAGAAGAGTTATTAATTATTTTGCCGCCTCTGGTAGAAGATGAGCATCTGCACAATGGGATCTCAACTTCTGTCCAGGCAGATATCAAGAAAAGCGAGGAGGAAAAATGCAGGAAAAAAATGCGAATGAGATGGAATGTGTTTATATCTGAAGACCTCAAATTGCTTAATGGGGTCCTGTAATGATAGAGTGAAAAAAATCTGCCAGAAATTCAAGACAAAACCAAAGATTGGCAGAACAAAAACAACACCACGATTTCCCACGGCAGCTACTCCCCCAGGTCGCGGTGAATAGGAATCGTGTTCTTAGTCAGCTTGCCTTGTTAAATGAAGACAAAAAAAGACTCACTGCTAAAGGGTGAAGACCTACACTTCCAATAGTCAAGGTTATAAAGGCGTATTCCTTTCCAGGCCCTCACACATGCAGCAGAGCAACCACTGTCGAGAGAAGAGAGAGGGGCTTACTCCCATCGGAAGGACACATGAATATTATCTAAAAACCCTGTAGCACAGAGCCGAGACCTGTATCTACCTGTATGCACCTCATTATGCTCAGGCCTTCGACTTCAACACACGCATTTCTACAACAGTAAATAAAGAGTTGGCACGCAGGAAAAGTCTGCAAGAAAAGACCTACCTGCTGGGACAAACCTTCACACTGTGCCCGATCTACAGTTCTCAGGTCCTGGTGCGGATCCAGTAAGACTGGCAAATATCAAGAAGCCTCAAATTTACACACAGACACAGAGCAGTTCACAAGAAATGGCTGCCGTGCTGTCTTTACCCCTCAGGCATCTGTGAGTGTGTGTGTTGTTGTGTAAATATTGTCAGAGTGGATTAAAAGTGCAGTGCTGAGCCCAAATGGGTGATAAGACCCTTTCTCCAGCCAGCTTCACGGCCAATCTCCATCAGCGGCCTGGTTGCATACACGCACGCACGCACATACGCCTACTCTTGAGAAATTCTTAATCTGACACACACATGGATGGACACACACATTCACCGAATTCAGATTTAACACAAGGAAGCACAATAATCAAATGTGCACGTTATGGTGTCTTAGTATACGAATACATAGCTACACACAGGAAGGTGATCAAAACAAACGCCCACTGATCACTGAGGCATGAACAAATCTACCAGGCAACAAAAGTGCTGAAATAATAACGCTTACACTGTGACGATGGGCAAGAGGGAAAGGTAAAAAAAAAAAGGCCAAGTAAAAATTAAGAAAGCAAAAAAGTAAGAAAGAGGAATGAAAGAAAGAAAAGGCCAAAAGAAGGAGAGGAAAATGAGGTGTTCATACCTGACTGCTTCTGTAATATAAAATCCAATTTGGAGAGGCATAGACGTGAGGAGGGGGGTATAGGATGAGATAAGGTGAGGTCCTTTTTCCGTACCCTTGTCCAATCACACACAAACTTATGTACGCACACGCACACACAAAGTAACGCACACGGATTCTGCCATCTTCTTGGCAAACACTAAATAATGAACAATACGGAGGCTGTCCCAGCATGATAAGTGACTGCCCTATCCTTCCCATTAGCACCACCCGCTAGAATTAATGATAATTATGTCACGTCTCACTCCATACTTTTATTGAATTCTTATCTATGAATAGACGCAGGAAGCCAGTGTCAGAGTAAGAGAGAAGGAAAGACTTTAAAACGAGATGATGATTAAGTCCAGCCCAAATATGAACATCTGAAAAATTCCTCATTTAATATTTTCATGTCTAAACGAAGAGTTGTGAAACAGAACAGTGAACAAAAACAAATTCAATAGGGAATCACAGGACTGAAGCTACAAAGCTAAAGGTTGAAGACTGAAGTGAACCTGGCTCAGCATCTTAGTACTTAGTGCAAATGCAGTAAATACAGAAGTAAATGAAAAAGCCAACATTTCCAAGTATGTGCAACCAAACACACAGATTATGCATGTTTTGATATGTTACACATGTTCTGTATAATCTTTAGAATCTAAAACAAAATGTTAATCTTAAGCACAACATTACTTTGATGGAGCCTAATTTTCAAGCATTATCCCCCTTCTAATACTAAGAAGCCAGTCAGACGTATGAAACAAGACCAGCACCATAATTAATAAACATAGACTTTTGCACTAAAACGTGAAATAAGGAATCTGTTGATTTTCCAGGACACATAGTAAAAAGGTTCGACACTGCAGTTTTGATGGAATCAGGACAAGTAAATGCAAAATAAGAGACATGCTTGTAGAAGCTGCAGTCCAAATCAAATGCTTTAATGGGAGTAATCACTCCCTGATTGCTATCATATGATGTTAATAAAAATTTATGAACTTGAAGAAAAATATTGAAATATGCCAGAATCTTTATAAGATTAAACCAATTCACAACATGATGATGTGGATAAAACATCAGTGTAATGATGAGCGACTTACAAGACTCTGTGTGTGAGTCTATGTGCTGGAGTCATTTTGATCAGTGATTAATGATAGTAAAGTGATGACTGAGCGGGGACCGAAATGCTTTTAAGAGTCCTGATTAGGGAAGGCATTTATGCACACATACTTCCACATACAGAGGCAGAGCGGAGCATAATGAGCACGTGTGTAAAGTGCTCTTTGACAACTCCAGTAGAGAAGCTAATGAGTGTGTGATACACTCAAACAAGGGCTTAATGAGGCACAGGTAGAAGACGTAGCTACAAACGAAATGCAGCTGACGGTGATCACATGTTGCCAGGGTCCGAAATTTTGTATACGCTAGATTTCACTTTCTGAAACGAAAACACGTGTTTATGTACAGTGTAAAAACTTACTGAAGCCGCACTGTAATTAAGACTTTTCAATATACTGCCACTTTTTGCGTCTCCTTCTGCCAAACTGCAAATAAAACATCAAAAAGGCAAAGAATCTGAGCATCTGATAAGCAGAATGCATGTGTGACAATATTCAGTCTCTCAGTGAGCAGAATAAACAGCAACAGACGCCTGCGTTGGTGTCAGTGCACGGGATGCAGGCGCAAAACGCACTGCATATGTCTGTGCTTGTGTCAAAAATGTGACTATGTTTTCTTTTCGGAACAATAGCGTTTTCATAAAACAGTTTGTTTCAGTAACACAGTGAATAGGTCATGAAAGCAGTCAGGTCAACTCTAAAGACCCAATTTATGTGCAAAAAAGCATCATTCACTTCAAATCCTCAACCCGGCTTTCTTACTTACTGGAGGCTTGAGGCAGGGTGGTGAAGAACATCTTGAGGCGACCAGCAAGCCACTCCATGCTCTCGTGAAGGTTGGCCAGGGCTTTTAGGTCGCTAACATCGCGGAGGATCTCATTCTGGGGGATTAACTTGTCACCCAGGTTCCCGGTCAGCACCTCTGACTCCTTAGCGAAAGCCGCCCTGAATAATGGAGAGGTAGCGATGTGAGAGCTTTTAGAAGGATGGACACAACGTCACTCAACCACAGGAACGAGTTACATAGACACAAAGGAAAGCGTGAGGGATATAGGGTTGGTGACTAAATAGACACACAGAGAGCTTGGAAGGCCAAGTGATTGTCAAGAGAAGTTTGTGGCCACAGTAACTTTGAAAGCAGAGAGAAGCTAAGAGCTCTGCAGTCAGTAAAAGTGAAAACAACAGGTGACGGCAAGCATCTCAAAACAAAAACTAAGCAGCAGGCAGAGATTTAAAGCGTGAAAAAACCAAGATAGAGATCAAAACCTCTTTCGCATTACATTGAAAATCACTTGTGGTTTCGCGAAGGATAATTGACACCGGAGACTGGAGGGAAGTTAGAGAACTGAATCTCAACACAGCAGTGCTGCAAACACAAGGCATGTGGACTGGCCTCCAGAGTCACCAGGATGCCCACAAGATCAAGATCCTCCGAACAACAGATGGATAAGACACCAGGCGCACAAACTCATACACTCTCGCTCACACACAGGCATGTGTAGCTTATTAATGAGGCTTTATTAAAGCTCTGGGTTGCCAGTCGTGCAGAAGCTAATCCCCTTCTCATAGTGATGAAAACAGCTACTGCTCTCAAATCAAACAGCCGTGTGCTCTCCCTCTTGCTATCTCTGTGCTGTCACCGTGTGTATCTGCATGTGTGCCTGAGAAAGGGAGAGTGGGAGGGAGAGAGAGAGAGAAAAGGCACATAGACAACAGATTGACTTTCTTTGGCCACATAACCAATTTATTTATTTACTTTACTATTCCGCTCCAATGAGCTTCAGAGTTCCCTGAAGAGTGCGCACATTCAAAGGCAATTTCGATAAGACGCCCCCCCCCCCCCCCCCCCCCCCATCTCTTGCCTGCACTTCTTATATTTTCCTATTTTGCTCTTCCCTCGTTTCCTCGCTTCCTTTAGATAGAGGGTGTTTAAAGGAGCAATCATGACTTCTGTTATGGCTGCATCTTAGTCAACATGAGTGGGTCCAGTAATAGACGGGAGGGAGGGATTATCTGGACGAGTGCTCGAGTGTGATTGTCTCCTTCTTGTTTGTGGGTGTTCTTTTGTCCTATTTATGAGAATAACAAAGTAAAGTAAAGCAAAGCAAAATGTAATAATATAACACATTTCAATGATAACAAGGCGGGTTTTGTCCAAGCCGATGATGACACCCAGGCCGGGGCATGTATGTACTGCAGCGCTTTCTTTATTACAGGACTGGTGTATGACAGGTGTATGAGGTGTGTGTACCGGGTAAAGTCCTCTTCATCCTCTCGCTTCTGTCGATTCTGTTTCGGTTGGGCCATATTTGCCCAGTTGGGCAGAGACTGGAGCAACCGACTGATGTCCTCGTCTTTGGACCAGGAGGCACTGATGGTCAGCTTCTCCTCACACTGGACTATGCCCCTGAAGACACACAGACAGAGAAAATAGTCTGAAGAAGTAAAAATCAGCCAGGCTCTATTCTACTACTAAACCCTCACTTTATTAGGTATACGTGTAATCAGTCCATTTTCCAGGAAAATGTACTTAGTAGCATCTGTGGAACACAGTGTTACAGACGCTCTGGTTTGGCTGAAAGTAAAATTGTGTTGGACTGCCAACATGTATTTGCTTTGTGTCCCTGCTACTGGGTTGGGAAATGCTTGGTTCCCAGATCACAGCATTACCTTCTACAGAACTCACACGTATACTGTATGTTGGCAGCCTCTGCTTTGTCTTTATCACTCTGAGACTCCTGAGATGCTGAAGCTGACCTGTGACAGGGTCCAGATGGACTCCCAGCAGTCATTCAGTCCTTTCCTGTGCCTCCTGGCCTGTTCCCCCACATTTGCTACCCCCCCGTCACCTGGCCAGGTGTTACACGGTCCCAGGTGAGCACAGATGGATGATCGCAGATAATAAAAAACAACATTAAACCCTTCTCCGTATTCTTAGATATAAAATGCGCTGTGAAGGTTTCATAAAAATGCACACCAGCATTTACCCATGAACTCATTTTTGGTGGATATAACGCCTGCTTTTGTGAGATGACTAAGTGTGTTTGCCAAGACTTCACTGAGGAAAGCTTCCCGAAGCTATGCACTTATACAGACTGCACCATGAGCATGATTTATTCCCACAACAGTTTATCATCCAAAAGCCAAAGAGACACTAAAATCCTGCTCATCCTCTGCATGAGATGAGAGCAGCAGGTTTATTTTATTGTTGAGAACTTTTGAGAACATGACTCACTTCCCATTCGAAATGTGTGATTAAAGTTGTTGTTGTTGGTTGTAGCAGGTTTTAAGGGGCCATTGATCTTAATAATGCCAGGCCTCTGCTTTTACCTGTAAGCTGTGTTGCAGATTTCCTTGTACTCTTTGAGCTTGTCACAGACCATTTCGAGGAACTGGTTGGAGTAGGCGCTCAAGTCCTGCATCAGGCTCATTAGATCCTGGATGGACTTTTCCACGACCACCGTGCTCTACGGGGCAGAAACAGGAGGAGAGAAATCAGTGTTTCGCTGGATGGCTAGACATACCGCTCTCAAGAAGTTATTAGGTTGAAGATGAGAAAAACAGACACAGAAAAATAAATGGGGACTTAATTTCATGCAAGTGCCAAGTCAGACCCGGTCTGCTGTGGTGCCAGTGTAATAGGATGGCTTTGACTTCACTTTTCCATCTGTCACCTGTGGGCTGGACGGATGACTAGTGCTGGAGAGCTTGTCGGAAGTCGTAACGCTGTATTGGTGGAATGGATGAGTCTTTGTGTGCGACTGAATTAGCGCGAGTGCACATGTTTGTGTGTATTCTGAAGGTGTGCGTTGTGTGAGTGCATGCACATTTGTCACAGGGCACCCATCACCAGGAGCCATGGCAGGGCTGTGACAGCAGCCATTACAGATTAGCCACTCCTGCGTGACTAATAGCTGGCCCAGGAACAGCAAAGCAGCTTCATACCCCCAGCCGCACTCACACACACACACACACACACACGCACGCAGAGAGCAAACTTTTCAAAACACACACCTTTGAGCAATTTTAAAAGCTGTTAAATGAGATTACAAGTCAGTACGTTCCAGTTTGTCTGCTCCCAGCACTTAACCAATCTATCCTACATCTCCAATAATAGTGATAACTTGCTATTAGCCTGGCAGTAGCCTTGCTGCAGCTACTCAGATACGCACTGGACTACAAAAGCAGAACTGTGCCTGCTGCAGCCTAATCCCATATGACACAACCAGGGACATTCAGGTCACACTCTGCATGTACTGTATAGCTATTACGCAGAAGTAAAAATGAATATGACAGTCAAAGAGGAAAAATTATTAAATACTTGCTTTTTAGTGCAGCCCACTAAATCCAAAATACAGACAACTTGGTGAAATAAACATACACTAATCTGCATCATGTATGCATCAGTGGTATCTTTACTAGTTTTGTATTAAATAGCAAGTTGCCACGGCTGTAGGGGGCAGCAGTGACTGTGAGTGTTTAGCAATAATGTGAATAGATCTTTCTTGGATTCAGTTTTCTGTCAGAAACACACACACACACACACACACACACACACACACACACACACACACACACACACACAGTAGCCACTCCACTGAGGGAAGTAATGATTCATGGCAGTGCCCATGCCTGTGGAGTGCTAACCAAGGCCTTGTGTCTGCCAAGGGAACACCCTTTGCTGTGCATGTCCGACTCCCTGACAGCTTGCCAGGGTAGGAATAACACACAGACCCTGCAGGAGGGCGAGCGGTTAGTGTAGCTCAGGCAGCAGCTACATCACAGTTCTTAATGCAGGATGGAGGCGCAGTAAAGTGATCTACATAACACAATTAAAAAAGCGACAATGACATCGCCTCCACTTCCTGTTACCATGACTACAATGATAATGTAGTGGCACTGATATGCTCCTTTATGATCCCTGACGAAAGATTCATTTTTCGCCCTCACGCCTCCTCCAGGGAGGTCAGGTTGTAGGGTCAGCACCGTGGAGGCAGCTCAAGGGAACATGACGGGTGTCTTCAGACCACAAGCCAGTGGAAGTGGAGTGAACTGGGTTCGCTACTGTTTTTATTAAACCATGCAACAAATTAGACTGATTTAATTTATTCATAGCAACAATGCTTTTCCAAAGGCTGGACTGCAAGTACAATTAGGATAAGTCAAGAAAAACTGCAAGTCTAGTGTAGTAGTATGTTTATAAATGGTTTTAAACAGGCCCTTTGATTTGTCTACATGAAATATGTCCCTGATTGTAGCTGAAATGTTTATATTACGCCTAATTTATTATAATATGAAAAACTCTTACACAATTACACTATTGAGAATTCAAGAAAACCCCTTAAAAGAAAAAGTAGAAGAAAATGACCATTTATAAATCGATTATAAACAATATGCTCCTGTCAGACTCCCTGTGTGCTTTCTGTTCCTGTTGTTGAGGATATAGAGCTCAACAGCAGGTCATAGCACTGAATAGAGAAGAGTAAACAACGAATGGCCGATCCATTACTCCTGCTCTAACAAATGCTCTTGCGCTCGGCTCCCTTGTCTAATTCTGCTCATTTAACACAACCATTTGTCTCAGGCAGCAGAAATCATTAAAAAGCAATCAAGGAGGATGGGAGGGGGAGAGGGAGGGAATGTGTGAGCGGTCGTAAGAGTATGCTGTGCTACATCTCGTCTGTCTGACTTGACTGTTATATGGGACGCATGCACAGCGGAGTCCTCTTTATCTATGCCCATCTTACTTTCTGTTGCAAGCTTGAAGGTCACACACACTGAGCTGCAGCGTCATGTAAAAACACGCATATGCCTGAGATTTGTTGGACTTTATCCACTCTTTTGCATGATTACTAGCTAGTTACCAAGCAAAATGAGACAGTGCTGGGTTAAACTGCTGTTATTAGTGGTGAAAAGAAAGCCGCAGCTATAGTGGCTTGATCACAGCATCAAGGCAGAGCGAGCCCTCTGCCTGGCACCTCAGAGAAAAAGCTGTTAATGCATGTCATCACTACAGATACCACCACAAGCTGGTGCTAAAAGAAGTAATGATCTTTGATGCAGTGAGTAAAAAGCACAACGCAATTAATCCCATTATTATAGTATAGTTGTAACTCTGCCGGCTAAATAAAGTCCAGGGATGACAGCACAAGGTAAAAACAAAAGTGGGTTTGCGCTTGTGTGGACTGTGGACACACGTGTGTGAATGTCAGTTCGTTTCTTAAGGTTCCTGTAATGTGCTTTCTCACATGTCAAACGGAGACGTAGGGGCCTCAGGTTGAAATCGGAAATGGATCATGGACTTTTCCCATTAAAATAGAGGAATGCCCCCCCAAGGTTGTGCCGGGGTCAGAGTGTTTAACCCCACGCTGTCTGCCATTTCACTCGCACCCTGACCCTGAACCAGTGACTCGTGTAATGCCTCTGCCACGTCGTTCACGTGTGCAACGGAAGGCTGACAAAATAACACACACTCAGCAGCGCGTGCGCGCGTTCACAGCTGCTCTCGGCCACATGCCAGCAAAAGCACATGCAAAGATAACCTCTGCAACACACCCTTCATCCCACAAACACACGCGCACACACACACCCTGTCGCTCTCCTGAGTTAAGGGGAACTGGGCATGAGTGGGACATCGTCTTGACAGATCATTCATCAACGTCAGGGTAGAGCCACACTCCGAAGACTCCCCTGACGCACTGCATGGTGCTCATGCTAGTGCCTGCTCAACCACAACACACGCCTCTTTGTATGAGTGCACGTGAGTGGGTTTGTGTAAGCTCTGACAATGAGGCTGTGTTTTTGTCTCCTCAAGAGTGTATAATATCATCAAAAGAGGGGGGCACGTTCAAAAGTGGCCGCTAGCCCCTCGTGGGAACTGAACTGCCAGACAAGAGCTTGCGTTAAATTTAAATTAATCTAAAAAAATATATTTTGATTTAGCTTTTAATTAGCTGCACGTAATGGATTTAGGATTCGGTACAGTATAAAGAGTAAATAATTTGAAACCTTATCATTTATTTGCATGCATATATCTCTCTCACACACACACACACATAAATGCACCTCAGCACTCCTTATATGACCTGGAAATCACCAATCAAGAGCTGTCAGCTCTAATCAAGCGCAGGTAATCATCCTTATGATGGACTGCAGAAACCGGCATGTGTATTTGCATAACAAGCTAATCCTTTCCACATGTTTTCAGCTCCCAGGTATCAAACTGGAGTTGGGGACGTCATTGATGGTAGTTATCATGTAATGGTTGATTTTAGGTTAAAGGGGGTGAAGCAATGAAACGCTACTAATGATCTAGTTGTGATGCTCACAGCACCTCACGCCACTCAAGAAACCACTGCTATGAAATAAAAGTGCACACAGTTAGGTTGTGAAAATTGAGTTATTAAAAGAACACATCTTCCCTTTCACCTCCACTGTCATCACTTCTAATGCAAAGCCTAATGCAGTGTTTGTAAGTGTTCTAATTGAGAGATGAGGAGCAATATCACACTTGGCTGATTACAGATGGGCTTTTATATTACACACACACACTTTATTCACACCCACGCACCAACAGAAATGGAGGCTCAAATGTGGAGCGTCTACGTAATCTAATCCTAGAAATCACCCCAAAGTTCAGACCTACCATTTACTGTAACTACACACACTGCACTGGCCACAACTGCAGCCTACTATTGATACTGTTTCTCCCCTAAACACTGGATCACTGCCTTCTGGTGGGTGTGACAGGGATCAAGTTACCATTATGCTTATTATTATCAGCACTTTCTGTAGCTATTATTAATTATTATGAATGATTTATCTGAAACCTGGGTTATGCCGTCAGTGGTTTGTGAGAATTAATGCAAATCTGAATGAATGAAAGAGACACAATAAGGCCTTTGAATGCAAGCAGTGTGGGGCGTACGTTCCTCTCTGTGCTCCATCGGGCCAGTATGTGCATCAACACAATGGTGCACATGCGCAGAGGCACACACCAAACAATGTGTGCGCTCACAGCGAGACAAAGATTTGTCATTTGCAAATTCCCGGCACTAACTTCTAGCTGTAACTTTTATCAGGTGCCCACAGCCAAAACCTTCTTTCCTTCAAACCAAAGGGCATGTGTGTGGTGGAGCTGACATTTCAACTCCTCTCTCTCTCTCTAACTCACTCACTCCAAAGGCAAAGATTATGTCTTGTAACACACAGAGGCTGACAGCAGCAGCACCGCATGGTGTGAACCTGTATTACCTCAGGCTGTCGTTGCTCAGACTGTTTTCTTGACACATTTAAATGCTCTGACTTTCACTACACACAAAATAAGCACACACACATATATTTTATATATCTATTATATAGATATAAACAGCATAAAAATCACAGCTCAGTTGCATTGCAAGAGAGGACTATCTCCATGGCAAAGGCGCACTGTAGGCCCAGGGCAGCTGGGTGCGAGCCTCAGGAGTACATGTGTTTGCTGTGAGATAACCAGACGAGGTGGGGATTGTTGCACCTTGAGCAGTGAGGAAGGAGGCAGAACAGAAATAAGGCTTTGAGGTGAGCGAGAACAGAAAAATATTAGTAGAAAAATAAGAAAGTGACTTTCTTCATTACTGAACCAGAACAAATACAGCAGCTTATCAAAACTAAGGAGTGTGTCAGAATATAATATGTGTGATTGTTACAGCAGGATTGCACTTCCTACAAACGTAAGTACAGTTGGATTAAAAAAAACATACAACTAGACACATCATGTCAAGTGTACAGCATGGAACAACGTAAAGACAGTAAACGGGACATCAATTCGAAGACCTGAGACAGGAAAGCTACCATAAGATGAAATGTGGTATAATGTGGACGGAATACTAATTAATTTCTAAAAGAATCAATTCAGGTTTGACTAAAACACAACTTTACAATTTTAGTACACTATTTTGGTCTGGTGCTGCTGGCGGTGTGCGTGCAGAAACCACGCTAATACCCACTTCCCACCCACTCCCACAGGGCATAACGGATGCAGCTAACAGGTGTGATGTGTTGTGATGTCTGAGTCTGTTCATGGGAGGTGAATGTTGAGAGTTTCCTTAATAAAGAGACTCTATGCGCGCGCGCGCACACACACACACTGTCGATTGACACTCTGATCTCCATCGTGTGTGTGTGTGTGTGTGTGTGTAAGAGTGATGGAGGGGCGCTTGTGAGGGGGCGGCAGGGAGCCAATCAACAATCAGCCCCCCCACAAATAAACACAGCCTACACACATCGTCACAAATAAAAAGGTCAGTGTCATTACAGTTACTAGAGGTAGATGTTCGGGTGAGTGTGCAGACACAAGTAACACGTGCCTGGTTCCACCCTCCTCCCTCACGAAGCCAAAGGTAAATATGAAATTTAAAAGGTCAACATCATTAGCAGGCCACTGGTAGCTGAAGGTATCCACAGTACAGTGAGCTTTCCGGTGCATGAAATCACTTTTTAACTCACTCTACAAGGATGCAAGAACCTCAGCATCACATGTGATTGCACAATCACACAGAGGAGGTCAGCTATAGTTAGCTGGATGGAGAAGGCCTAAGCAGGCGCTAATGCAATAATGACCCCAACTGACACACACACCTGAAAACTACACAAGCAGGTGTGTGCATGTACAGTAGGTGGCTTGAGCGCTGTTTTAAAGACAAAAAAGTGTGATTGCCCATTTGTTGGTTTGGCGAATTTGTCCTGTGGCACTTTGTGTGTATGCTTGTATGTTAGTGTGTCACAACGTGAGCGAGTAAAGGGGACATGTTGGGATGGGGGCCTTCTACCAAGATTAATGGAGCCAATCTCCCGAGCTATCCAGCAGAGTGAGCATTCCCTCCCTATCCTACTTCTTCGGCTCTATTCCCCATCTCTCTCTCTCTCTCGCCTTTACCCTTTTTCCTCGATCTAGCTCTAATTAAATGAATCAATCAGTGGCAATGCCAAAGCTGGACAGATAGCATCACTCCACGGAGGCTAACAGCTTGTATGTTTGCCTTGCTATTTTGTTGGAGTTAATCCCAAGGGGAATAAAAGTGGGGGGAAATCTAAATAAAATGGGAATAACTAAGGTTGCAACAGATAAAAGGTAGACATCGAAGGAAAACGAATACTTGTAGCACTGCTCCTGCTTTCTTGAACACCACTGCTCGTCTAGAGACTTATCAGCTTAGCCTACGCTATCACACAGTCCCATGAGCGGACGTTAACCTTTCCCACTGAATTATATACTGTCCCAGTCAGGCCTTATCTCATGTTCCTGGAGAACAATATACAGCCAGTGTCAGGCTCATAATCATATCATTATTATGTAATATATGTACATGATATATAAATGCAGCTTTTGACACTGCTGGTGCTCAGTGATAGGAGATCCTCTGCCCAAACCAACACTGCTTATTAACCCAAAGCCCAGACTGCTTGAGTATTCCTTATTATGGGCTGTTTAAGGTGATACACTCACCTTGACTCCTGTGCAATGTTTTCAGAAACCCACTTTGTCCATTTCTAGTGTGATGTCCCTGAGAGAGGGTCAAATATCTCATATAATATAAATGTATTTAATAACATAGGTCCACTCCAAAAGTTAACGATATGGAAATGCATCCATAAATATTCCATCCGAGCAGCAAGGGGGTAGCTAACACAGACCAGAGGTAGTATTATCCCATATCTCATAGCACAGGGTCAGAAAAGGATCTACAGACAATATTGTGTTAGTATACTGTATATTTTTTTTAAAGGTTGATGCAATAGTGCTTTACTGAGCATACACTAGCCCAGTGTGACATTACAATTGTGTACAAGCTAATGTCTTCCTCAAATTCAAACTATGGGCCACATTAATGGGCGCTTCAGTGGTTGCAGAGAGCAGATGCAGCTATAAAATGTGCTCCCCTATGGTTTCTCCTATGTGGCTGCAGCCAAGGTGTATGAGAGCGGGTGTTTAATGTGGTGTGGCAGTACTGAGCCCGCTCCCTCCTGTCAGCCATGCGGGCTCTGACGCCAGCGGTGTGTGTCTCTTTCTGATAACACCTGGTACAGGAAAGATCACTGCACTTAAATGGGCCGTGTACAGTACACGTGTGCTCTCATGTGCCTGCATAGATATGTATGCATGAAAACACACGACACACAAGCACATCTGCTGCATTATTAGAAACTCTAACAACCATTATACAGTTCTATAGCTTTCATTTTAATCATCCACTGCAGTCACAGAGTTGGGCAGGTTTGCCACCTGGCCAGATAGAGGCACTTTGTGCAAATCCAGCGTAAGCCTATTTAGTTTATATCTTCTGGATAAAAAGGTGTCAAACCCCTTCATCAAACGCACTCACGACAACTAAGTGAAAAAAAAAGTACAAACTGAGGAAGGGAGCAGTCTGTCATAACAGTGACACCGTGGATGAAGGCCATCAAAGGAAACGGTGGGAAGGCTCTCAAATTGGAGACGGAAAACACAACCACACACAGGTAGCAAAACAGACTCACATGGCTACAAATACACACAAGAAAAAGTATCAGAAACGCACATGAATGCCATCCTGACCCTCAAATGTGAATGGCAGGAGAAGAAGAGTGGAAGGCTCTTTTATTGCATCCAATTAAAAAGGCAAAAAGCCCAAACAAAAGGAGTGTTTTATTGCACTCCCCACTTTCAGCAGAAAGGCTCATTAGCCACAGCAGCATAATTAGCAAGATGCTGCACTCCTCGTTAAGGAGGGGCCCGAGCCGTAAACAAACCCCGCTGAACTCCAAACGCCCACGGTCTCTTTCTCTGTAATGAACTGCCACCGCTGTTCCCTCCTTGTGAGAGAGCTCAGCACACAGACAGGAAGGCTCTGACAGAAACAAACACACCTCAAAGCGTAACAAACACACACTTTGAAAAATACACACCCAAGGTCTGCTACACAAACACCCAGAGTGCAAACAAACTTCATGTTTGGGACGATGGTAACCTTGATGACTGCATGGTCAAAATGGGAAAATCCCCACACACAAATGTCAAAACATATGCCCACACGAAACTCACATTTTTACAAAAGTGTAGAAAGTGATACTCCCCCAGACATCAAGAATATTTGACAGCTCAGACATACTCCAAAAATCTCACCAACTCCCTGGATCTTACTTTTTACACAGTTGCAATCTTCAACCTGTCATGATTCTGTTTGGAATAAGAAAACCTGCCAATACCAGCAAGATGGGCTTGCAGTTGACTGTAGTCTAATCAATGAGTTAGTTGATACATTTAAAAATTTTGATTGGCACACAGTAGATTTGTACACAAATAAAATCTAAATTGCAAAGAAGTACAAGAAGGTATAAGAAAGGTAGTGTGTTTAACCGAACTGTTGTTATTTTATGAAACATTGTTCAGTTTGCAAATACATTCAGCTTAATCCAAACAGATGAGAGGTTCACAGTGTGTGTGTTGTGTGGCTGCAGACTGAATTTAAGCCTCAGCTCTCGACTTCTCTGGGTACAAACTCTTTTTGTAGAAAATGGCCCTGGGAGAAAAGAGAAAGTGGTAGATACAAGTATTGTGTGTGTGTGTGTGTGTATGTGTATGTGTGACGTTATATAACCACCAGTTAGCAACTGCTACACACTCAAAAAAGATCAAGCACTATTTCAGCAGCAATTATGATCCTGTGAGATAGGTGGCAGGGTGGAAAACAGAGAAAAACAGAGAAGGTGGAAGTGTGTGTGTGTGTGTGTGTGTGTGTGTGTGTCTCTGCATGCCCCTGAACTAACAGAGATCACAGGAAAACTGCAAGGTGAGTGTACTCAAGAGAGCCCTCCTCTATTGAACAAGGGTACAAAGGCAAAATGGTGCCAAACAAACACAGAGTGTGTGAAAGACTCCCTAACTGCTCACATGGGGATGTGCTACACATACATTGTGGGAACCTGATGTCTGAGGCCACTCCCTCGCCAAAAAAATTAATTAAGTTTAAATACGGTTACTAGCCAGTGCAAAACAAGGTGCAAAGTGTTCCGTCCAACAGAATCTATACTCAAATGCTGCAAAGTATTGCATTCAATAAAACGAAAACCCTCACATTTATTCCTGGAACATGTCAGACGTACCTGCAGCACAGGTCTCTGGACGCCCAGAACCTTCATGGTATCCGCACTGGCGAGAATCTTCAAGGGGTCGGCTGTTTTGCTGACTGCCTCGATTTCCTTGTTTATTTCTGTTCGCACCTAACGGTTGAAACAGTTTGCGTTAAGTGGGATTACTGAATGGACGGTAGGCGCTTTCCCTTTTGAATTGAAGGCATTTCACCAACCTGGTTGAGGAAGAGGTCGTTGATGTAGTAAGTGAGGAAGGCTCGGAGTTGGCACGGCTTGGCCTGGCCCGGTCCCATGTTCACCTCTATCTCCTGAATGAATCTGGGCAGAACAGTCCATAGAAACCAGTGTTACAACAGCTGGGACACATTGACAACATGACACCAGAACTCACCATTATAATATTATCACAGCAGCAATGAGACACAGCCTTGTGACCAGAAACACAGTAACGTGGTGTCAGTGGGTCTAACATGGACAGGGAAGATCTACCATGGGAACCAATTTTGAAAAGTTAGTATGACTCTTAAAGTGATTTTAAGAGCCTAAGGTGCACTGTAGGAGCCGCTCAGCGCCATTTGTGCAGGTGTTCGTTAATTTAGGCAAGTCTCAGATGGTAGTGTGTTCAAATGAAGTAAATGAGTGCAACAAAAGCTCTCTCTAAGGAAAAGGAAAAGTTTAACTATCCTGTATGGTCAGATCACAGCAAAACCAAAGCTATTTATAGTATTAGCGAGGGGTCACAGCTTCAGTACGTATGCTCTGTGAATTCTCCTGGGAAGCTGGTGTCATTTTGGTCGTATAGGGTCAGACAGTTATATATGGGTTGGCGGAGGCACACGCACACCTCGTTTGTCAGAGGATCATTGGTCACTGGCCTCGTCCCACACACACCACAGGGCGAAGCATGCAAGAGCAAGTACCTTCTCAAGCACTCAGCACATATAAATGCACAAATAAATCAAACTCCTCACAAAAGAATTTTATGATCTACAAGAGCTGTAATACACAGTATATGAGCTGAGCCTATAGAAGAGAGAGCAGAAAAGGACAACAAAAGGTTTTATGAAAGAAAATCTTAAAAAACGGAGAAAAGTCGTGGGTGAAATGCAAGAGAAACGCTTCATTGCTTGGTAACAGTGTCTGGGCTCTAGTAATGTGAAGTGGAAGTTAGATTAACAAGGCTGCAGAATGTAGTAGACAACCATGGATACACGGGCTTTTCATGAGCAATAGATCAGTGGGAGCAGATAATTGATTAGGATAAGTTAAGCTTGCGTTTGTATGCGCAGACATGCAAACACATGGAGACAAACACACAAGACGCACAAGCTGTAAGACCACACCACTCAGCATCTATACCCAATTAGAGAGCGAGAGCTGAAGCCAGTGTGTGTAGGTGTGCGTGTGCATGCCTGTGTCAGAGTGAGCGAAGAACTTAAACCTATTCTAAATCCTTCATTGATTCCCACTGAAACTCTACTACAACAGAAAGTTACACAGGAGAAACTCTTCTGTGGCCTCATTAGAACAGTCAAGCTTGCAAAACAATGGAGGCCAGATATACTGCTCCTCTGTATAAATATGTATAGAACTACTTAAATGCTCCTCCTTTGGAGAAAAAATACCATTTTGGCTGACAACTTCATTTACAGAAATCGATCTTAGCACAAAGGTTGCCGGTTTAAACATGCAACGTGTTGTTCTGAAATCCATCTCGTGATGTCATTATTGTCATTGTTTCAATACAAGTGTCAGGATGATGGATCTTCAAGTTAGTGTGTGAGCACAGATGGATTTTTGTAGGCAGGGGTGATAACATTTGAGTAATGTAGCAGCAAGACGGCAGTAAAACGGCTTTGTCTACCCAGACGGCCATCTGGAGCCGAGCCGCAGGACCCGTTCGTGAGGACACCCAGTCTACGGGTGCTGCAAGGAGGTTTGAACAAGGTAGCTGGGTTGAAAGCACTGCTGGAGACCTGAACATGTTAGCAAACTTCAATGCTGAGGTAAAAAAAAAAACATGCATCACCCAGAATGTTCAATAAGAGGATTCAGAAAAAAATCCTTTGGAATTTAGAGCGATGAGGCCCGTCAAAATGCAAATGGTTGAAACATGGGGCAAAGCACAGCAGCGCAAAGAAAATCTATCCCAGCATATTATCATTACAACCACATCCTCCAAACGTCTGCACTGCTGATGGCACGACAAACAGCACAGAGCTTCTGGAGATGATGATGGGGGCGATATCAAAGAACACCAAACAAGTTAACACACAAACTCATGTACACATATCCATTCAAAAGCCATCAGAGTCTCAACTCTAAATGAATCATGAAACAAGAAAAAGGAGGCGAGGAGGAAGAGGAGCCTGGTTTGCAGGTTGTACAGGGTCATTTTCTTCAACTTCCAGTCTGAGCCAAACCTCCTACACAGAAACATCGTGAGACAGCCTGAATGACAGTTAGCCTCATTTTATCCCTTAAGGCTACATTGGAGTTTGACTTTACATTGGTCAAAATTGACATCTTCTCCAGTTATCATGAGCTCATGCACAACACATCAGAAAATGACGTGGTCTGATTCCTTCTCAAGCTGTCTGCCTGGAATTCCTTCTGCATTAGCGACGCAGAAAAAAGTTGTGTCCCTCTGTCTCGGACGTGTTTTAAGAGCACCACAGCACAGTTTTCCTTAATATTTACAAGGAATAAAAAGCAGGTATAAAGCCTGTCTGTTACTGGATTAATATGCCTGCTCTGTCGTAGCTCACTTCAGAGGCTCATCAAATGTAAAGGTGAATAAATCCAACAGACAGCACGCTTCTTAAAGGGCCTCTAGTTTGAAAAAGCATATTCAAAGAATTCTGTCAGATTGTCTGCTCCGTCTTATGAGGCTGCTATAATTGGACCCAACGTGATGGTAACTATCCCAGTTGCATTGCCAGGTGACAACAAAACACACCAGCCAACCATATGGCAGCTGTACACCGCAGAGATGTCAGCCAAGTCGCTAAGGAGACGCTGTGGCAGCGCTGCAGAGACACAGCAGCCGTAACACAGTGTGAACTCGCCTCTGTGTGTGAAATCTTAATAACCTCAAATAATCTGCTTATCTACCTTCTCACACACAATATTTCCAACCGGCCTAAATATTGGCGTGCCAGACTAAGGCAGAGTGGGAGCACGGGCTGCTTTAGCCACCACCAACCACAAGAGGAGCGAAAGACCAGCAACAAGGACAACAACAGCCCGTTTGTGGTGATAATTGATTTACTGGCTGCTGCTGATCATCAACAAATACATTTATGATGAGCTAATAACCAACCAGTTTGTTCCAGGAGACCAAAGCAGAACATCTGTTTAACAATACGCAGATTTAATCTAGCCCCTCTAGCGACGAGACAAATGTATACATGTATATGTTTGATGTGATTCATTTAGTACCAGGCCTTCTGTTGCTGAGGCAAAGCTGCAGGTAGTCATTCTTAACCAGGCAGCTGCAAAGACTAAGCAGACACGGAACCCAGTCTGGGTCTGTTTATTCTGAACACGATAGAAATAACAAATCCTACATGCGAGCGTCTTCATACTGGTACTAAGGACTCATCATAAGCCGCTTTACACACATGCATGTGAACAGGTAGCTCACAACGCTAATGCTGCTGTTGACTTGTCACTAGTGTTTGCCACAGCATCTCGGCGCTTCCCCTCAGCGTGTCATCTCCCCTGGAACCAACAAGGTTTCACTAGTTGCGCTCGGAACACAGTTTCTTAGCAGCAACCGCTGATGATTGCTCTTGACAGCATGCAATTATCTATCATTAGGAAACAGATGTCAGAGCTTAGGTGTTGGAGGTGTGTAATTGTCAATGCCGAGCCCTATGTCAAGAAATAACATTCCTGAATGGCAGAATGTACTTATACCGAGGGGATTTGTCTAATGAGTGAATCCGCTGCATGCTAATGTCTCTCTGATAAGCCCAACAAAAAACGCTTTATGTTTCAAGATCGCTAAAACATAGGAGAACAGACAGAGCAAAGACATTTTATAGCGGCTGCTCTGAATTCATTTCCCACTGGAAACGAAACCTAAGGTAACAAATGCTCCTTTAAATGGAAAGGGTTGGGATTCCGTCATCCATCTCTATCTGCAGCAGCGGCGTAATGATGCCGAAAGAGAAATGGGATAAAGACAAAGACTTAGTAAAGACAGCAGAATAAGAGTGTGCTAAGATCGATTAGAGACTCAGCATTTTTAAATCTCCCAGAATTCCCCTCAGGCACGAACCTATCAGCTATGGTGATATTCTGATTCCCCTGCCCGGAGAGGAAGGCTTGTTCTGTAAAGACCTGTCACACACCAAGGACAGGACACAGTGAACCTCAGAGAGAGAAGGAGGAAGAGAGGCTGAGTGCTGACGTGTGCGTGCATAGCCGTGTGTGCCGCACATACTAAACCAGTCCGTCTTCAACGCTAACACATACTAGGCACATTCAAGACTGACATAAAAATGTACCGCCACACGTCGATACGTCGATACGCCACATCCAGTGACACTTGAAAGCACCTATCTACGAGCAATTATTCTGACTCGCAGCACTATCAAGTCACTTCTGGAATACTTAAAATTATTTTAATGGATGGGGACACTTTGTGGGTTTCATGGCACAAGCAACATTAGCCTTCAAACCAATGGAGCAGGCAGTAAATGCTCGAACGGCAGCTTTTAATTGTTATCCAACTGCACGCTCAGTATTGATTCTGTGGCAATATTAAACACCCTGATACATCTGGCTTGGTTATTTCCACAATGAGTTGAAGTAATGAAGCCGTACAACAAAACAGCGTGTCAGCAGCATTACAGAGGAAGAAAAGAAGCCTCCTGAACGGCTATTGGCTTGATTCATAACACCTTTTTATCCACAAGACGAACAGCTAAAATATAAACATACGCTTAAAAACTGACAAAACACCCTGAACAATTACCGCCGCAACCACTGGATGGCACTGTGTCAGCTTTGACCAGTTCACATAAGTCCCTTGTCTTTTTTCACAATTGGGTTTTGTGGAAGAATTAAGATTCCAGTTGGTGTGCACCATCTGAAACCTGCACAGGATTTGCTGCATGAGTGTGTGAATAAGTAAGAGAGGAGACGAGGACAGACAGAGCGAGGTGGCTGAATATGTTGTTGTTGCTTTTTTTTGATGTAGCAGTACTCTGTGTGATTAAGTGTGGAAACGTGTGTTTTCATCAGTGCCTTGTGAAATGCATATGGCCTTCCCACACACCGCCCACGCCTCTGCCAAAGCCCTGCTGTTTCTACTCTGCTCCTGCCCCTGATGCTGCATCACAGCTTTCAGTGTTTTTATACATGCGTGCGAACATGTGTGCGTATGTGGGAGTACAATAGGTGGGGGGCATTAGCTCGGAAGATAGAAAGAGAGAGATGAATTATGTAAATGATGTTTGTGCGGGTCCACATGCTTACAGCAGCAGGTACAAATGAGATCTATATTCAGGACCTTTGCTTAGGAGAGGGAGGATAATAGAATAAAAAAGAGAGATCCGTTCGGTGGCAACAGTTAGACTCAGACAGGAAGGACGGTGTCCGTGAGATAATCAATCTGTGTTTTTGTGCCCATTATTTCAATACAAATGAAGAAAGATCAGCTGATCATTTAGATTGTATGGCCACAGAGCTTTCCTGTTAGTGATCTACATGAATTCTGAAGATTAAAAAACATAACAAAAGGAAGCAGGCCAAGAAGGCATCGCCCTGGTGCATTCAAGCAAACGCCAATGGGAATCCTTTCATTTGTTTTGTGTTGTTGCAGAAGCTTTGAGAACAAACAAAAGTTGATGTTCATCTTGAAAAATGAACATCACTAATAACGGCTAAAAGCAAAAATCAATTACATTATCATTTCAACTACTTCATCGACCCCCACTGGAAAGTTATTATTGGACAGCTGCACAGAGATGATGCCACTACTACAGGATTTCAGTGTCTTTTCAGCAAAGGCAATTGTGCCCATTAGTTAAACCGCTGCTATTCAGAACATTCTTCACTAACCCCACGGCAGCAGCATGGTGGTACAGAGAAAATAAGAGTTTTATATTGTTCATTCATCTGTGGTTGTATTTGTCTATAAGGAAAGCTTTAAAAATAACTTTTATTATGTTCATACTATAAAAAACAAATGAATTACTTTGCAAATGACTGTAATAGTGGCATCTGTGCCTGGAATCACGACAGGCGTCATCTGCATGTGCAGGAGTTTGCATCCATTCACTGTTTGCACGCACGTTTCTATTCTAGTCGATGTGCGTACCTGTGTGGCTGTGTGCATGTGTGAGTGTGTGCGTACTGGCCCGTCGCAGTGTGGTGCAGACCAATTAAAGCAGGGGAGATTGATGACCAGGGGCTGCAGCAGCAGTAGCGGTAGCAGACAGCTGCTTCCTGCAGACAACAGGAAATGAGATGGCCTTGTTTAGCTGACGCTGCCAACACCAACAGCACAGAGCCTCAAAGACAAATCACCACCTTACTGATGCTACTAGGCTACTCCTCCATCTTCCTACAGCCTGCTCTCCAACTCTTTGTCTTGCTCTTCTTCCTGCCGACTATCTCTCTCATTAGCGAGTAAAGCGATCAGGGTATTTTAAATTCCTACGAAGCAGATGCTACTGTAAGGATGACTGTGATGATCTACAGGTAGATGCTAGGTCTTTCTTTGAGCCTTTCTTCATCAGCAATTTGGCATTTAAGGTGCGTGAGTCAACCCAAGTTCATGGCAGGAAAATGAGACTCACTCGGGTAGATAGAGCAATGTCTTATTATTACAATAAATGCCTACTCTGATAACAGCATGCTGGTGATCTATAGCTGAATCACTATCTACTTCTCATATTCATGATATTAGATTCTCAGCTGTGTGGACACCACTGCCAGACGCCTCCACTCAACTCCACAAAGACACACACGTCCTCCAGAGTCTGCAAGGAAATCACAGCAGCAGGGCAGCAAACCTGAGCGGTGCTGCTCTATTCTCATTCACAACAGCGGGCAGTGTGGCGGATGAGAATAATAAGCTGATCTTTGTTGTCAATTAATAAGTGGAATACAAGTTACCGGTGAATGATATGCTGAATAACATAAAGTCCTTATTAGTCTTACTGTGCATTTACAGTTAGATGTTTAAAGCAGTTTAGCCTCTCTCGTACATAAAAAAAGCTTAATGTAAACCCCCCTGTGCGACAGAGCACATCTCCAGTTTACTACTAGCTGCAGCCAAATGTTGTGTTTTTGTGTTTTCTATGCAGTGAATGCAGAACAGCTGTGAACTGCAAAAGGGAGTTTTGCTTCCCTACACTACACGGAGCCATTAGGGCCACAGAGAGACAAAGATTCACCGTCACAACAGCTACTGGGCCTAAATTGCTGCTTTTGTGACAACTGTACAATGTCAGTCAATACTGAGAGGCAGGTGACAGCACTGCTCTTAGTGGGTCCCATTGTTTGAGTGCATGGACCCTGCAACCTATTGTCTAGCTGTCTGTGTTTTGTAATAGAAGAGGCACCAATTTCTTAATTCTGGACACACACACACACACACACACAAACAATCCCCTAGTCAGACAGGCAGGTGCAGGCAAAAGCTCGATCTGGTTTGATTGTCCTCTGTTCACTTCTTAAGCATTTAAGTGTTCATCTCCTTCTTATAAAACAGGTCTGATTAAAAAGCTAAGCTCTAAGTGGCCTCCCACAGGTGACATTTACAGAAACAAGGGGAAGGGGACTGCTTCATTAAAGTATGGCAGGAAGTAAAAAAGAGCTGATAGAGCACAGCACAGACACCAATAATAAATTATTCAAAATTATTAACGAGGCTTATCTTAGATCACCTTCAGTCCATTTGACTGGTTTTTCTACATCGTGGGAATCATGCCTCAGTCTACATACAGCAACACAAAAGTAAACACCCCTCTAACGGCAGAGAGAAACGTACAGTTTATCCCAGCGCCTTTGGTAATTCTAGAAAAGAAAAGAAAGAGAATGACGAAGTGGAGCAGTGGTTAGGACCCAATTAAAGCTACTTTCCACACTGTGACTCTTTGCAGGCTTTAAACAGAGCCAGAGAAAGGCAGGAAAAATACTGTCATCAGTGAGCTTATATGACATGACATGTTTATCTGGGCCAGTGAAGCCTTGATTAACACTTTCCACCTTTGGAGAAAGTCATCACACAATCTTCCTTTTATGTTGTGTTGCAGTAAGACAGCAGGAGATTACGCTCAGGAGCCAAAGTCATGTTAAAGCCCATCTCTTCCCTCCTTCATAAACACTGACACGCCAGCGCGCACACACTATGTTCTACTGTAATCAGAGTTGATGGTGATGATATAGACCTTTGGAGCCACCGGAGGACATTCATGGTTCAGCGAATGACTCAGCGAGACTGAAATGGCAACTATCCCTGAGAGAGCTAAGTGCAAAGGCATTTTCCTATTCCCCGGGAAACTTACTGAGAAAAACACTTAACCTGCACACGGCACATAAAGATCAAGACAAGAAGGAGCCTATTTTCACCCAAAGGGAAGAGTGAATGGGAAGGAGGTAAGCAGGTTGGGGCCAAACAGCCTGGTTCATACACCTCTCTACCAGCACAGTGAACTGCACAGCATCATACATGTAAATACTGAAGCATGAATCAAACAGCAGCTAGGTGAGCCATTTCACAACGTCCTCTAATTGTAAAACTAATCATTTGATCAGCTCCTCTCCTCACTGTTTGCCCTTATCTCCGTCCTCTATCTCACACTCTTCATCTCACCTCTTTTTTCCTCTCCCCTACTGTCATGTTTGGTCTCTTATCCCCTTTAACACTTCAGACTCTTGCCTCTCCCTCATCCTTCTCTCTCACCCTCTTTCCCCCCAATTCCCCAGCCTTTCTCTATTTTTACCACTCCACCGCTGTTATCTCTCCATGGCACCGTTTCAGTAGCCCCCCTCCCCTCGCTGCCATACCTTTCCAGCATCTCCCCTCTCTATCGCTCCCTCTGTGTGCTAGCCTTCTCTTCCATTTAGACCTTTTTTGTTAGCATACGACTTTCCATCCTGTGGTGTCCAGGAAGTAAATTGAAATGGTTCTGGGGGTTCCATTGAAGCCTGATTGAATTTAAAAGGAGAAAGTGCCATAAAGAGAACTAGTGGTGAAAGATCTGTAATACACTCAAGGGCTCCACAAGCTATGACAGTGTTGACAGGGAGAGAGAGGGAGAGATATACCGGAGGTGAGGACGGATGCAGAGGAAAGATGTAAGAAAAGGATGGCGACAACGTGAAGGTGGAAGGAGGCAGTGGCACAAAAAGCTAGCAGAAAAAAACAAGGGAGCCAGAGAAAGGGGGCAGCGTGATTGAAAATGTATAAAGGTCTCCATCAGCAAGAAAACCAGCCTATTACCCAACGCGCACAAGCAGATAGACAGAAACACAAAAGCCCTCACAAGCATACACCCTTGATAGTGACACCTCCCAGAAATGCCTCAATCACAGTTTGCATGGCCTGGAGGGAGCAGGGTGACAGGTCTCATATTGAAGACGACCAACAAAATGCAATTCCAGGAAGTTCAGCTCTAGGGCTGTGTGTCTGTCATACCTACCGCTCTGATAATACTCCCACACATCACATTACATTGCTGGAATAGCCATCTGTCTGCATATGGAGCATACACAAATGAACACGGACACACGCACGTGCTGGTTCTCTGTATAGATTACTGCCAGGGGAAATATGATGTTAGGGGTTAAATTATTCATCGATCCTTTCATTTCCTGTCCAAGCCTGCTTGTTGTACTGTCATGTCATGGTCTGTGTGTCCATTTGAAAGGTTCCCCTGGGGGGGAGACCACCTTGGGTCAGCAATGACCTTTAACTTGTTGTGTTTTACTTTCAAAAGTGACAGGGCTGTGTGGGTTCTGTGTTTTTACGTACATGACCATATGGGAAAATCCATAAATGACTCAAGCAATGCGCCTCAGTAAAAAGAGAGAAAGGACGGTGATGGCAGAGGAAGACTCAAGGATCCAAACAACTTCCTGATGAAGGAAATTCCTACAATCACAGAGTGACTTGCATTTCACCGCAGTTTTAATATTAACAAGATAATTAGCTGTAATTGAAATAAATTAGCATTAAAATCAGAACAAAACAGTCTTCATTATTTATTAAAGCAGACAATAATTACACAATTAACTTATAAAAAGATAAATTACAGGCTACTGCAGATACTGAACTCAGACAGACTATATTTAAATAATGAGCACGAGTGTGGGTGTTGCAAACAGTCTGTGATGGAGGTGGCAGCTCGCTGATCGGGGTCTGATTGGCACTGCTGTGCCAAGAACAGTTCTGCATTGAAGTGACAAATGCACGTGGCCTTGAAATGTAAATGATGACCAACGTGGAAAGAAGACACATATTCCACTTATGGATGGTTGTGGAGGTGTTACTCTATTACTCATGCACACGCAGAGTGTCCAATTACTGGAGACACTGCAAGGACCTGCCCTCTGTGTTGAGTGTTAGATGGTGACGTGCAGCTGATTAACATGGTGACGCTTCTGTTCCACGTAGCCTTGTCTACATTTAGGATTGCCTCACAAAACACTTTTTGTTACACAGGAAATGTCATATTGCCTTTTTTTCCCAATGTGCCTGTTCCAAATATTGAAATATTCTACACTGCCATCTGAAACAAACTGTGTTTGCCTGCAGTCGTGGGATTCTGTTGAGTTGTTAAAGGTCAGCAGAAAGTGCATTGAATTGTTTAGGCTGATGGTTTTGTTCATGCAAAGTGACAGTCTTTTAAATAAAATATGGTTTTACATTTGCTGGAGATTCTTTCTTCATAGGTCAATCTGCAAATGCTCGTTTATAAACCGTGAATGAGACGACTCCCACTTAACATTTACGTGACATTTCTACAATTATTTGCTCAGAGTTACCATTATTAAACTCCAAGTTGTAGTCTGACGTTGCAGTAATTACAGGGAAATTTCATCTTTTTGTTTTTCTTTCAGGGAAATTATGGCTAGAAGCAGATAAGCCCGTGAAAGGAAAAAGAACCAAGAGGACGTCAGAAGAACAAGGTGGAACGACAATAAAGGAGGATTAGACATGAGGAGTCACAGTAATCGGTACACAGTCTGCAGTCATAGCTGGAGTAGAGATACTGGCAGATAACCTGAATTAAACAGAGACAGAGAGACATTTGCGTGCACCAGCTGAGAATGAAGATGAAGACGACATGACCTGAACCACTGCAACACTGTTTCAAAGTAATAACTGAGCTGAAAGACGGAGGCATGTGTTTAACATCTGTGACTGTGCTATGCCCACAGTTAGACATCCTTAAATAACGCATGGTAAAAGTCTCAGACATGTCAGTGAAGCATAAGGTTTGAACATGCACCTGCAAAACGCAACCGTTTTCCTTCCATTTCCTTTGTACGATCTATAGAAGCACATGGTAAAATTTCAACAGCCACAGGAACCACTCCTTGCTTATTCACACTCCATGTATGAATAAGGAAAGTGGTAGCGTTATACTCTTTCTTAGATCAACTAGACCCTGTGGACTTACTCTTAGCAATTTTTATTCATCTCACCCTGCTATCTTTCAGTGTAACAAAGGCTTTTGCCAGCCTACGTCCTGGAATGCTCTCATTACCTTGGTGCAGTTGCCAAGGGAGCCGGCGTGATATTCAATACTTCTGTTTCCCATCCTTCCAATCTCATTTACACTTGACACCTGACATTTGCATAATGGCCTTGCTCCATCTCCTATCTCACGAAATGCACGGTGGAGGTAAGGTGGTGTGTGAGTGTGCACGGCTGAGCTCGTTTGGGCATGATGACTACGTCTTCCCATCTATACCGTGTTTGTGTGCAGGGGTTAAATGACTTCCGTCTTAATCTAGCTCATTAAGCCTGCGGAGAGCTCAGGGTCCACCACATCGGCTGATTTGGGACAATTTGCGGAAATGCTGGCAGGAACACGTAAATGTGCATGCTAATCAGGGATGCCGTGACCCCAATCAGTCAGAGACACATATTAGAGTGTCATGAAAATTAAAGAGCATGAGCCTTTGTCTTTCGTATTGTAGGTAGTGGGCGATACTGGTGGAGGGCTTTGAATATGGTCAGAGAGAGAGTCACACACCAGGCCGGTCTGTTCATTCATCACAAGGGTTGGTGGAAATCTAATTCACGGCACCACTGTGCTCACAAGTGCACTCTTGGCTCTCAGAATCAGGAAAGAGTTAGTCTAGACTGATATCAACAAATCACTAAATCATACCGATGTGAATTTCACTCACGAAGTTGCTTATTATTCTCCCCTTCCTCTGCAGTTGTCTTCCCAGTTTGATTTCTACATAATCTGAGAATGACAATATGACTCTTATGTGCGTTGCTGACAACTGTGCAAGTGATGCTACACAATTTGCCATTTGCAGTGTATAAGAGCTCAAAGCATGCATGACTATGTGTAATATGTGTAATATAATGTCACGGTTAACTAGTTGTGATGTATACTGTAAGTATTTAGAGTATCTTTAGAGGTATAGGTTCATTCAGGTACTAGTAAATACATGCCTCATGAGGATATTTTCAGAAGAGACTCCTAAACTATCTCACAAAACTATTCCTCTCTGCACTTCTCTGCACATATTACAGGCAGATCCTCTCATTTTCATAATATTCCAATTTGTCACCAACGCTGTGCCCGGAATATTTATCATGATATCTTTACGTAGTGGCACACAAAAAGGAAAAATAATATAATCCACCTCCACATCCCTTCTAGCCAGAGAGCTAGTGAGCTGGAGGAGAGTGAAACGTCATCCTTAGCAAATTGCATTTGAAACCAGGGGGGATAAATACTACAGATAAAGACTGTTCTAATGTGCTCAAATCCATTAGAAATCTCATATTCACACATTGCAAAAATCACATTACAAGACGCCCCTAATGTCATTTCACAGGGTTTTTCCACCAGCATTTGCTGCCATGATGAGACACCAACATCAAACATAATGGATTTCTGCCTTTTCCCTTCACTCCCCACCTCCCTTGTGCTGCTCATTCCCCTTTTAGAGTCAGTTCTGTGCTGTTGTGGATGTATTTCGCCTCCAATCTTTACTGTTGTGTACGTGCGTTCTGTTATGGGTGGAGGTAATGAATTTAGCCAAACAGGTTTCAGTGAAGAAGCCACTTACAAGCAGAGGGGGTGATAGGGAAGGTGTTTACACTGTTGCTGCTCATCAACCCTGAAGAAAAGCCTGGCAGTTCAGTGCTGTTGCACTTTATTGCAAAAGTGTTTCAATCCCTTGACTTCTCATGCTTCACTTATTCCAGTGACAAACAGGGGAGCAGATAGTGCAAAGTGGAGAAACCATCTGTACAGCTGCTTCAGAGAACTTCTAAAGTGAAGTGATGAATAAGTGCATCGTTTTTCAGTTCCGAGCCAGAATTTAAAACTGGATCGTTGTCTGAGCTGTATAAAAATCCTAATGTTTGAATGTGAAAACAATTGCGCAAGAAGCTGCGAGAAGAGAGGAGATAGGGACTCAGTCAGAATTTGATTTTTCCACTAGTTGCACACTCGGTGGGAACAGCACCGGTCATGGAACAAACCAGCACCAATAGGGATGATTAATTTGCCTCCTATTTAAAATGTAGGGTGTGTCCATTTGGGACGTAATAAAAAAGACAAACATAAACATAATACTTCTTCAAAACAACAGCAACTACAGCCAGAGGTAAAATTACCCAAATTCTACAAATTGTAGACAAGAGCAGCAAATAAACTCTTTGTCAAAGCACTTTATTTTGTTGCTGCCCGTACTCTGACTGCAACATGAGTCAACTGTGACCATTATGTGGAAAAACCCAATAGTAATTATAGGAAGCAAATGAGTTAGGGAGTGAAAACAACAACATAATGTGACAAAAACACAAACTACAACCTTCGTTAGCCTTTAAAACTCAATTTTACCCACACATACGGAACAAACAGCTCCACTTATTAACTGTGAAACAGTCTCTTAGAACGGCCTGGAGTTTGTGTAGTCACTTTTGAATTAGGTTCTGTATTGAGTTGAGACCCTCTTTTTTGAGAATAATTAACTGCTTGGGAAGATGCACTAACTTATGTAACCACCAATTAGGAGTTCACAAACATTTCTTTAAAGGGGTTGTAATGAGACTTGTTGGTTGTTTGGTTGGGAGGCACCTCCCACGTCCTCCTCCCACGTCATCGACTGCGTACTGTACCAAAACAGACGAGCTGTTTTATATGTGTGTGTTTTAATCTCTAGCGCATCGAGGTTAGTACGTGCATGTCTACTTGTCTAGTGTTCCCCTCAACAATCAACCGACTCCCATCCTCATCCTACACCCACCCGCATGCTCACACATCCATGAGGCTACTTCAGAAGCCTAGCCCCAGACAGGGTGAGCAGATCAATCAATTACATCTCTGCTCCAGCAATCAAACAAGGTTATTATCAGGCAGCAGCTCACCGACCTGGAAAGGCCTGGCCAATCAAAGGCTGCTGTGATGTGGGAGCTGGCGCTCACTCATGTGACAGTAACACAGAGTGGCAGCTCATGTTGTCAAGGGATAGAAGGTTGGAGAGAGGAAAGACAGACGTCTGAGGGCGAATTCAAAGGAGAAAACAGAACGAAATGTGTTGGACAGGAACAAGAGAATATCTGTAAATCACCCATCTCCTGCACTCTGCCTTCACCTTGACATTACTCTTTAAAGGACAGGAGAAGCTACACGTAACACTCCTTTATAAATGCAGAACATCCTTACTTTGGTTTTCAGACAAACTCTGTCCCATTTTTCTGCCTCTGTTTAGATGATTACGTGCCCATTAAATGCAGTAAGTGACAGAAAAGAGGAAACGCAGAGAAGGAACACGGCAGAAAGGAGCACATGGTGAAAACGTCTCTTCGTTGTGGTGCAGTAATTCTCTCCTTGGCAGTGGCTCCCTGTGGCATTCATGCAATAAGCATTAAGGGCATTCTGTCCTCCCACTTCTGTCCTTTCATAGCAACAGGTCTGAAGAGCCATATTAGGCCTAATTAGATTATTGTACACTCAAGAAAATGGGGACTTTCTTTTCATTAAATTATTGTTGGTAACACAATACACCAAGACACGCACACACACAGACCTACAAATCTCCTGACAATACAAACTAATCTCTTTTCAAAAACAGCCAATCAGAGACAATCAAACACTGTGGGGGGGGATAGAACTGGTATGACTGTGTGAACATCCATGCGATTATGACCAGTCTGAAGACATACAGTACGTGCTCCCAAGTCTACACAGAAATTGCCTGGGTTTGTGTTCCAACACGATTTCTGCCTCTAATCTGACCGATGGTTTTCATTTTTCCCCCACACAGACCTAAAACCTTGGGGCCTTCAAAGCAGACTTCATAAGAGGTCTACCGCTGAGCGTTCAGATAAACTAGACCCCCCGTTAAGCCCAGACTGACGACTGTCTGCTTCACTGGAGTCAGTGGACAGGTTGCCCAGAAACCAAGTCTGATTCCATTATGGGATGGATAAATACAATCAAAGAGTTTATCCACCTTCTATAGCCAGAGAAAAGACCCCCACAATGACAGCTCTAATCTCCTGCACAATATCTGGCGACGGATGCCTGCGTCTGTGCACGCGTGTGCTCGTAAAACACGAGGAGATTGAAAAAGTCTTCACTAGAAAGTGGCTGAAGTTGCACTTTCGGGAAGTGATAAAGCCAACCGTATTATTTACAACATGGTGTGTGCCGTGTCCTGTAGGGAGACTATCAGACGGATAAACAAATAAAGACACACCTGACAGACGGCTAACTGGCATTGTGTTGTGCAGACATCCAGCAGGTTACCTTTTCCACAGACGCCTACTTTACATCACTTTTCTGCTGCTGTGGTTCCATAAATAGTTTGTTTCTTCGTCTAGCTCATTTGTAGCTTTAGATAAAGGGCCACATTTACTATTTACCAGAGATGAGTTTCACTTCAGCGCCACTCCACATAGATAAATCATTAGGAAAACTGGTATAGTACGCCGGTTAAAAGGCCAGGCTGCACACAGCGGCGTCTAGGTTGAAGCAGGAGACCGATTGAAGACACACAAACAACAGAAGCCACCATTAAAAGAGAAATCTGCAGCTGTATTGACTTTTAAAAAACATCGTGCTCAAATCTCACTCTCCGACTCGCTCATCAATACTTCTCTACAGCTCACGTACTGTTTACAATCCACTTTTAAGTAGTCTAGTTCCTTCCCTTTCTTTGTTTCCGTTTGGTGCGTACAGTATTCTGCAGATATGCGAACAGCGTTCATGTGCATATAAACAACTTGAATTCAAAGCCAGCTAGCATGCCACCCAGCATACATGCAGTCTAAGCCTCTATATACCCCTGCATTTCCTTTCTTCCTCTTTGTCTTATGTCGCCCTTTTCTCCTCCCACCTGTCTGTTTAGAGTGTTTTTTTAATCATCTCTTCCTTTGTGTTTTTCTTCCATTGTCTCCCATCTGGTCTCTTTTCTCTGTTGTTAGTTTCTTTCTTCTATGTTCTTTATCTCTCTCTCTCTTTGACCTTTCCAGTATCAAATCCTCTCTACCTCGGATTCCCAACTACACTCCCAGTTTTTAATGGGTGTGGGTTAGAGAGAGAGAGGGTCGGTGCTGTTTACTGAGGAAAATCCTCCTGAACGAGTGAGAAAAGATTAGAAAAGAGAGCAAAGGCTGCCAGAGAAAAGCAGTGCGTGCTTGTATGTGTGGGTAAGACTTAAGACGAGACTTCTGAGCTGCATTTTAATAGCCTATGTGCAGACCCCTCTTTGAGGTTGACTACAGATGTTATTGTTGAAGGAAAACGCTCTTCTTTGCTCCTAATTACGAAGCTGCTGCTTAACTAAATGAAGGTTAAGGTTCAAACACAAATCATTTTTGCCAATTTCCCTTCTTCTGCAGTGGGAATTTCAATGTTTGAAACAGGTCATACACAGGACAAATCAATGTGCAACTACAAACGCCAGTTTCGTCACAGACCGACTTTAAACACTTGCTTTTTGATCCAAAAAAATGTTGAACGAAGTGTTTTTTGATCCTGTGCTTGTCTTGTCTCCTTTGAATGTGGCTGCTCATGCTGACCTAAAAACTGTCTAGTGGATCTACATTATGAGGACAGTGAAACACACACCTATAGGTTGCTCCTAACTAAGAAACTGACTCTGTTCTGGTGAAGTTCTGTTGACACAAAGTGGGGCACGCAGTAGATGGGATATGTAGCTCATGATATAAAAGACAACACGAATGCAATGCAAGTTTTTAAACAGACAAACAAATCAAACCTCATAACTACATCAAGTATAACCAATTAGAATCCTTCTCAGTCGTGACAAAATTTGATTGAAAAGGTATGTGTGTCTTCATCTGTAATAATCGCTCTCGATACGCTCACACACCAGTGTTTAGCTTTCTTTCAAGATACACTATTTCACCTCCGACTTGCTCTTTCTATTTGTGTGTGCTGCTCAGCGGGGGGAGTTAATGAGAGTGTGAAATTAGTGCAGAATCACGGTGAGTATCATTTTCACCACATGCCGCGGTGGTGGGAGGCAGAGCTCTTCTGTCCTCTTCCTGTCATCTAGCTCTCTATCTGCCTCCTATTCCTTTCATCACTTGCTCCATTGTCCTTCCCTCTGTGCCTTCCCCGAGCGCTCTCTGTCAATCTCCGACCTCCTGACTCTTCTCTCTCCTCGCACTTTTCCACTCGACCATGACCACTTGCAGCACAACCAACTTTCGGCAGACCTTGTACGCTTTTAAGTATCTGCACATCAACACAAGTACTTTTAATAAGATACTGCTCTGTGTCTACACGGAGAGCTATGCACTCAGTCAACTGTAACAGCAGTGAAGTACTTGACACCTACCAGTCTCATATTATGTCCATGCAGTGGTTGCTTTAAAACTGCTAGACATAGAAGAAAAGGAGGAAATAACAGCCACATGTATGAAAGGGGTTTGAGGGGGTCATTTTGTAAGACAAGTGAATCTGAAACACCCCCACAGGTATTTTAAGTTCAAACTAAAAATCTATTTAGAGTCAGAACTAGTAATTACACAGAAGCTACTGTAGATGAAACAACGTCACACAGAATTAAATGAGTTTACTATTAACACTAAGACCTTCAGCAAACAAGTTGATCACTCTGAATTATTGAAGAAAGGGTTTCTAAAAATGAGCTTAACACACCTCTCTGTCATAACGATTCTCCTCATTCATGGTGATATTTGACTCTGCTGCTCTTTAATGAGGCCAGATATAGAACAGCAACAGAAGTTATTAGTCTTCAAACTCATGTGATAACGTCTTTTGACAACAACATAGTTTAGCCGTCACGTATAGCTTTGACACACACGACTGGAAAAGGACTGATGCTTCGATGTCGCATCATCTCTCCATCAATACTCTAGATTAAAATATCTACATGATTCTCGCCCTTTTTCAATTAAAGCTGTAGTAGCAGGTCACCCAATACTACAAGCTCTGTATTATGTGAACCCACATAACATCATTATAACTGTGTTTCAGCAAGAAGAAGAGCGATAATTCAATGAAGGGAATGCAGATGAAAGTTTAATATCACTCAGACACGGGCCTCTCCCAAAGGCATTGCAATGGTAGGACTAATTCACTTGGAAGAATATGGGGAGTTATTGAAATCAGCTGGATAAATGGCATCAAGCTTAGTGCTCCACACACACACACAGTAGAAGTGCGGACGGACATGAATTCATAACTTAATGAGAGGAACTGTAAACCTTGCTTTTCAAGCATCGAACAAGACAAAGGAACAACATGGGTCACTTTTCACAGTTCCGATGACGAGTGATTGTGTGTGTTAGTGCTTTGGTTCTAATTAAACAGTGATCATGTGGCGTGAGCTGCATGTGCAAATTTACTGGTTCACACGAAAACACATCCAGATTGCCACAGAGCCACAGACGCTGCACACAGGCAGCAGAGGTATTGCCATGTCTGGCCATCCTGTGCACGGTGAACAGGGAGAGATTAGAGGCCTGCTGAAGCTTTTCAAAATGCCAACCTCGTCCAGAGCAAGAGGTGTAAATGCCACCCAAATGTCAACAGGAGGCCCTACAAGTCAAACTAAATTGGCTGCTACATGCGCAAACACTCCCCTGTGTCTGCCCCGTATTTGTGAGCACATCTTTACAGGCACACAGTACACTTTATGCTCCGACACATTTGGCTGCCATGCTGTTCTTGTGAGGGTGGAACCAATCACAGTCGCTCACTTATTACAAGCCCTAGAACAACTAAAACTTAAAAAAGGATATTCATCCAGGAAGTCCTGGAGTCACACCAATATAAAGCACATTATTTGTATGCTTAGTTGACATAGGTTTAGTAATGAGGTGGTAATCTTAACAACAAGCTATCATCTGAACCTAAAGGAGCGCTCGCTATGAGATGAGACAAAATGGAGACACTCACAGGGAATATAGTAGTAGGATGTGACATTCAGTGAGGTAAATACAACACGCAATCACAGAATAAGTCAGAAAACGAATCAAATGTAAAGATGAAAGCAGCACAGGGAAGATGGAAGTTATCCTACAAGACCTTCAAATGATCCGATTGGTTATTATGCAGACTGTTGTTGTGATCCTCTGTAGTAAAACTGCTCTAAGGTTTCCATGGTGAGGAATTCCAATTAAAAGTGACCTAGCTTCATGATACTGAAAAACTATAGTCAAGTCCAAAGATAGCAGCTGGCTAACCTACTTATCTCACTCTGTGACACGTGCCGCAGACGCACAAAAATGATAAAAAGAACATTTGGTGTAAGAGGAGAAAAAGAAAAATAGCACGAAACGCAAAAAGCATCTGCAATCAAACATTAGGATCCAACTGTCTCGTACGCCCACGTTTGCCACACACAGCACAGATTTCCTGTGCTGCAGCCCCCCAACTGCTTTTGTCATTAAAGCTGCCATGACTTGCATGGCTGGCTGCAGGAGGTGTAGTGATCCATCAGCAAAGTGCCAGAGCTTTGCCATTAGAAAACCATCTGCAAGCAACAGTGCTCCGTTGGCACTAGAGGTCTAGAGAGAACAGGTTGGAGGTATGTGGAGAGAGAAGAGAAAGCCCTGTGTGCAAGGCAGTTTGGTGTGATTGATATGAACCATTACAGACAACATGGCAGAGGTACGCAGAGAGCTAGTCACCGTTTCATTTCTGGTCATTTGTACAGACAAGAGCTTGGCCAGACCAACAGTGAACACGAAGTGAACGTCAGCATGTATGTCAGAGAGAGAATTTAAGTGTGTTAGAGTGGGAGAGAGTAAGATTCAGGGCCAAAGCAGCACTATAGTGACATAAACACATAATTTACAGTCACCTGCGAAGAAAGTCATTAAAGCATTAAAGCAAAGGCACGCTGCTGCAAAAACTAATAATGTACAAGATGCATCAATCAGCTGACAGCTGAGATTAGCATTTAATGAAGAGCAAACATACTGATGAAGTTTGCTAAAAACCTGTAAAACCTCTGTGGCAACGTATGGGTTAATAAAGGTGTGATAGAGTGGTGTTAAGATGATGTAGGTAACTGCACAGGGACCACAGTGCTGCACTGAAAACTGCCAGACACACAGAACAGAACATCACAGCAAAGACCACCTCTATTACCTTTAATAAACGCCAGCGTGACAGCCGAGCCCAAATCCTGGATGGTATTAGTAAAACTTTTTGGAGCAGGCATCAGACTTTATTAACTTTATTTTAATGCGATCCCATTAGGTCCTACATTGCTGGAAATCTGGGGTGACATGCATTTGAATGTCTTGGTGTTATGCTTGCTGAAAGCAGCACTGCAATGGTTTTGTATATGCAACGCTATCATTTTAGTATTAATATTACAACATCTTTGGTATTCAGTGGGCCATGACTAATTTACTTGCGTCGCAGCACCAGCACCCAATTCAGATTAAAAGTAAAGGCTGTGAAATGATAATTTCACACATTTCACTTGAAGAATGTTGAAAATATATTCTCCTTGTCGCTCCACTCGGCCCACAGTCATCACACTGGCACCGAGGCAGTGACACGCCAACAACTGGGGTCATTCAAGTTCCGCTTCGTGCAGCTGAATGTGGTCTGGTCACATTCCTGGTCGAAACCTGACTTTGACATCACATTCAAACCTAGTTTTGGCTGGATGTTAAGTGTACCTGAGAAGAGGCTGGAAGATCATGGTGATATTCCTGGCGCCTGGCTTGCACACGAACTTCATTTCTCCCCCTTCAATCAGGTTGTCATCGGCACCACCTGGAACAGAGGGAACGGCACCTGAGTCAATCAAAAGCATTGTGGTGGATACATTGGATTGCATTGAAATATTAATGTTGTCTGGAGAATTCAGAAGTGAAGATCATATAGAGGAGGTAATTTGAAAGATCCGTACGGATCTGGAGGTCTGCTTTCGACATTCGTCAGTAACACAGGTTGTTTAACGTCCCCAGAGTGCTGCTCTTCAAGTGACCCTGAACCCTAATCGGTCTTGGGAGCATGTAACAATATTGTCCCCTTGGTAAATCAATATGTTTTAAATTTGTAACCATTTTAAACATTCTAAAATATTTAAACAATCAATATTTCAATATTGTTGACGTTAAGACTATCAGTCTTAAAAAAAGACTGATCATTCAATCAGTGTCTGACTATCACAAATCTAAATCATGCTATTCCATGCAGGGGTAGAGCCCATAGCTAACAGGGTTAATCGGTAAATCATTGCCATGTACCATGCTCAGAAAAGAGTTGGAGGGTTAGACGGCGCCGGGGGGAGGGGGGTGCAGACAGGGGAAGTGGGTGGATCATAGGGGAGAGAAGGAACACAGGAGCTCATTACCTCCACTCATCCTGAAGTAATCAATATAATTGATGGAGGAGAAATTGCGGCTCATTGTCAATACAGCAAACTGCAGAGGATTGCCCTTGTGTGTGCATATGTGCGTGCGTGCGTGTGTGTGTGTGTGTGTGTGTGTGCAAAGTTTTAGTGGAACATTACGCATGAGTGCATGCACACATGTTAACTTAAAGGCTCATACATTGTTCGGGAGCAAATTGCGACAGAGCAGCGAGGCGGGAGCTTCCTTGTCTTCATGCCATCCAGACAATGTTATTTAAGTCCCAACGTCAAAGATTAACAATACGCACAAAGGAACAATACGCAATAGATAACAATATTTTCCAGATTTAAAGCGAAGGAGTTTGATACATGACGAATTTAACCCTGTGTGGGAAAGAAAAGAAAGTTCTCAGAAAAGAAGTTTCCAAGAGTTTAGGACTAAGAATAATACCCTCAACTTGCTGACTGCGCTGCACTGTTATATTCGGGTCAGTTCAAAGGAGGAGTGATGCGATGTCGACAGAACTGAGCAAGTTAAGTGGAAACTCTGAATATAAACCAAACAAGTCTGTGATCCAGGCTACTACAATAGGGTAAGGTTGTGTTCTGAAATGGTGAGATGTGAGTTTGGCAGAAAGCTTGGCTCTGCTGTTTTCTTCTGTTTCATTTCCATGTCCAATACGGCCTCGCAAAGCTCGTGTGGTATAACACAAGGACGCTTCAGCACCATGCGAAAGCCTGTTCTGCATTACCTGCGCAGCCATCCTAGCCCTGCATTCAAATGCATATCAACCCATTGTTCCCTGTGCCCGGCTCCCTAATACATTTCTAATGGAACAAGTTGCATTTGAAAAGTGAGGGAGACAACACTCCCTATTTTCATTAAACTGACAGGAGAAGCGTTCATTTCCATCCACAACTTTCAAATCAAGGGTTTCTGATTTCGATCTGTTGCCATGAAATTTGCTTGCATGGTAACGTGTTGCTAAGTGGAGACAGAGACGAGGTCCAATTCGCTAAAAGTCTCTTTCTCTCCATCTTTCCATTCTTTCATACTTCCTTAGGTGCCGATTCAATTAAGACTCAATTACAGGCTCCTAAACAAAGCCGCCGCCAACGCGCTTCTCTCGCTCGTCCTCTCGCAGTCATAAACTTCTCTCACTCATCGTCGGCGTGGAAAGAGCTGGCTAAACTTTTGTTTCCTAGTCACCAACTTGCAAATACTCAAGTTCGCATGAACAACATCAACATGTCACAGACTCTGGAGACGTTAGCGCTTTTTGCTCCAACAGCTACGACTAACTGGCAAGTACACGCAAATCCAGGCACGCCAACACACACAACACACAAACTAGCCTGTACGTACTTCCAGTGACAGTGACCAATTTAATTTCATGCTCTAAACATCTGCATCTGTGTCAGACAAAGCAGTGAGGAAGAGACCTCATTGATCCACGTGGTCTGGGACCAGCTGCCAACGGGGCATAGCACCGATGAATATTAAACAGGCTGGTATTAATATGCATGGGAATCTTCGGAGTTGTTTAGACGTGACAGGGTGGCTCCGCTTTCAGGTCAGGATGCCACCAAACTGCTGCCAGCCTCCGTGGACTGCGTGCATGTATGTGTGGTTTGTAGGATTAGTAGGAGGGGTGTGTGGAGGTGTGGTGCTTGGTGGGATGGCAACTGCAAGAACTGACACAGTCTAATGTGGCCAAATCTGCCTGAAAACCCCCTCGAGGACTCTGTCTGCAGCACACACCTAAGCAGACATGACACACAGCCTCTATGCATAAACGCATACATGGACTACAGCTGAGTACATGTACACAATGGCTGACACATTTGTGACTTTCCACACACATACGCCGTGACACCCATCCAGCCTTAGCATGCGCTCCCCAGCCAACATGTAATCAAGTTGGGCACTGACTTAGTGAAATTGCATTAGCTACACTTTCTTGGGTTTGATGAGAAACAGGTTTGATCCTGTGATGAATTCCGGGTCTGCCCAGATTTAGGCCGAACGTGTGAACGTGTGTTGCCTTCTTTAACACACTTCCTCTCCTCCTGGGATCGGTGTGTTTCTGTATGCGGCCGTGAGTGTGAGAGAGAGCGAGATGAGGAAATCTAGACACAGGAGCAAAGGAACAATTACCTGCACTGCAAATGCGTGTGTATACAGGAAGAACAGGTCCCAGCAAACATCACAATCACAATACATCACTGGGCCTTCACACAATGGAAACCATAAATGTGTCTAACCTGTGTTTGCTCATGTCTCATACAACAGCCATGCGCATCTTGTGATCACAGCTGTAATCTCTCCTTTATAGCCAGTAAGCCTGCGCCCACGCGTCAGCAGAAAGGTCAGCTGAAGAGGACCAAAGACACCTGTGATCACTGTGGCCAGATCCTGATTGGGACTAGCAGGAGGGCAGCTACGTGATTGGTGTAATTGACTCACAATCATGTCCCTCACACAGAAACAAAATCCAGATCAGGCTCAGGAAGATGAAAACAATTGGCTGTGCTGGTCATGACAGCATGAGCAAAATTTAACAGCTAAATACAAACAGACAAACAGTCACGACTGGACATATCCTAATTAAAAGACGCTAGGTGGGATTCCCTGATATCTGCTAATTCAGAGAATTGAGAGTAAGAAGTAGCGTGAAGCCGTTGGTCTTTGCTTGATTGAAGAGTGTAATCTGTGCTGGTAGCTGGGAAAGCACATTCCAAGTTAAATTGTGCAGGCAGAAAGCAACACATACATAGAATAATTCAATTTTTCACCCTTGATGATTTCGCCTGTCTGTAGCTGCTATGCTACGAAAATTAGTTTAGGAATGATCAATTCAGGTAATATTCTCCATGAACAAACGCTTTGTATTTAAATGTGAGTCTGTTCGTGTGGACGTGCTCGCAAAGAAATCAAAGCGGCAGTCGGCTGCATGCTCACAGAGACGAAACCTGCTGATCTAATGAGATCAGTATCTGTGTCAATAATGCATGAATTTCTGGTCAATTCTGGGCATCCCATTTCACTCAGACTGTCTTCATGTCCCACTGGCTTTAAATGAGTCTTCTATTATTAAAATTAATTTGATGGGATCTATCTGCTACTCCACCAACCGGGAGACCAAATTCAGTGCTCAGCTGAGAATAAACGCCATAAATAAATTCAGGTGTAAATTGAGTTGAATTAATTATTAAAATGTCACTGTGGCCTACAATGTGTCTCCCTGGTCCTGAGTTTAATGAATGCACATCTGTCAGTGACGGAATGACAACAATGCTCTCTGGTAACAGGATGAATATTAATTGTGCAGAAAGCGTATTTAAGACACGAGTAGGTGTCGTCCTAAACGTGGCTGATTTTGAGGTAGGAGGTCGTATGAACAGCTGGAAGTGTATGGAGACTCCAGTGCAGCTTCAATTCTAAATACTAACATAAAATATTTGTGTCCACCTCACCTGAGATTTAAATGTGCTGCCATTATTTTCCATTTCCAAAAAAGCCACAAACCTGTACAAACATTACATCTGAGCAGAAAATCATGTAATTAGATTAAACATTTATCTAATACAGCGAAACACTGACTGTTTGTCTAAATGTTTCACACCGTGGTATCACAATCATCTGTGATTGGAGAGCAACAACTCCCACAGTATAATACACGGTAGAAAGCCATTTAGTCAAATGGTGTGAATGCAGTTCTCTGTCTGTATGTTATACGTAGCTAAGGCAACCTCGCCACAATAAACCGCAACAGGCCCAGCCCCTGCTCCTCTACACCAGCCAGGCTTCTGATAACATATATTGATTTAGTGGATACATATGTGTATGAATCCAGAGTGCCAGAAAAACAAACTATCATCTCTGTGCCTGGACTCAGCAGGGAATCAGAATCACACATTGCACATCCTCTTCTTCATTGGAAAGGCCTGTTACACACTGCTTAAGAAATAAATGTGCGTGTTTGTCTGGCTAGTGAAGCCACTTTATCATGCCAAGGTCTCTACAGCCTCAAGTCCTATATGCCCTTCTTGCACCTTTTTACCCTTCGCTCCGTCCCTTTTCCTCATTTGCTCATCCCTCCATCTTCTCCAATCAGCAGGTCTGAGATTAAAAATAAACAAAGAGGTGGCAGCAGAAGGCGCCAATAATGACAAGACCAATGCTGATTAAAATTAGCCTCAGGTTGTAAAAACAGAGCAACCTCTCTCTCTGATTAAATGTCCGCATTGTGTAAACGATTACAACCTTGTTCTATTCTCCTTCTGTTGTCCTCTCTACGCCCCAGTCACTTCTGTCCCTCCTACTTCCATCTCCTCATAGCATTTGATGTAAAGTAAATATTGACAAGCTCAAAAGCTCATCATTCTGTATCACTTCACAATGTGCGGTGCCTGGTAATGAAAAGCAGCTTCCACATTTGTCCCTGCATGTACGGAATGATTGAATCAAACATGCATGGAGTGTTAATGTGGAGGTGCTTTGGTTTATGTACGAGTAATCATGGCTGACATCCAGTTTTACCCCTGGGCTGAGCTATTTCAGCAGGTGTTGCTGGTCTATTTTGGGATAATCGTCTGTGATTCACATTCTGTCCAGAAGTGAAAGGCCACAGAAACTAAACAAGCTGAAGAAACAAGGTGCAATATACTGGGATCAATTCTGTAAAAGGTCTCATTTCAGTAAGTCTACAAATATTGGACATGGCAATAACGAATCAAAATGCTGGCAACTCTAATAGCATCCTTCCTATAATAAAGTTTGATGAAGAACACACTTTTTTTGCCTCACTCTACTACTTTAAGCGCCACAGCAACTGTAACTGAATTACCAGTCCCACAGTAGCTGAGAATCCAACTCTGTGAATTGGCTCTTGCTTCATAAACTATTCAAAAAACTATCTAAGAGGGATATTTGAACATGATAACTCCAAGCTAACACATGCTATACAAAATAACTCCAAAGAGCATCTACAGTAGACTGGATCTATGTGCTTGTGTACCTCAATATGCAGGGTTGTCCCATACTTGCTTTCATGCTGAACACAAATAACAGCTCTTCACAGTAATAGCCTGTCAGGTAACCCAGGTACCTTGCATTTTATCTACAAGCCCAGTGATGCTGCTGCTGGAACAAAGCAATTCATAAAGGTCCGACAGTGGAGCAAGAGGGGAAACATCATTTTCTGGTGACATTTCTGCACGGTACCGAAGCCGTATGCACTCGGTAACAACGTATCAGCCAGTTACTGTAAAGCATGTCGTACTTGTCATGTATGACATAACCCAGCATGCATAGACATAACCTGCACATACATCATGGCCAGAAGTAAAGCTTCCATCAGTCATTAATGTGACGGGCGCTTTCTACACCACTCAGCTGGGAGTGACAAAAAATTAGAAGATCGGTTAAAATGATTTCACTGATTTTACCAAGTACGGTTGGTTTATATGAAATACAGCAGTGACAGAATACAATTTGTTCATGATTTGCAGATCAATGCTTCCATGTTACAAACACATCTATTAAAAACAACAATCATCAAATGGCTAAGAGCAAAAGAAGTATAATACTGAGAAGAGAAAGATGATCAGAGCCAATAGATGAAGGACAGCAAGACATGGAGCATGCAAAAGAGCAGGGCATCAATCACAGCTAAGCAGGTGTCGTCTGCATTCCAGCATCATAATCCCCTAATAATCATTGACTGTTTAACCAATAAAGTTCAATTTCACCTAAGGTTCCTTCTTATAAATATGATAAACTGTAATTGCAAGGTCAATGGAAGTCAAGTATCGATTAATCCAAGAGATGCGTGAACAACCAGAGTATGCTTGAAATCTGACAACAAACAAAGAGAACAAATTATTGGAAAAACAATCATTTTTATTGCAAGTAACTGATTTAGCAGTTAAAATGGATTTAACAGCCGGAGTGTGATACAAGATGAGAAACAGTTACAGGAGAATAAGGTAACATCTGGAAAGGAAAGGTTGGAGGTGCAGGCTAGTTAAAAACGGTGCGATTCACAATATGCTGCTTTGAGAAGCAATGGGTGGCTTTGCGCCCCAAACTGACCTTTCCCTAAATATAATCACAATCCTGTTTGGCCAAGTGTGCAGCATCACACATCACTTGGCAGGAACACGCTGTTTCTGCGCCTTCACCTTAAAACGCACACTCTTCTGTGAACATGTGGCTATCAACATCTGCCAGCCCCACCCAATATCCCACCCAGCAGCACCCCCGCTCTCATGCCTCCCGCTAGACAGTTTTCCATTTGCACCTCTTCTCCCTCCCCTCCCCGTTGGGGTGTACAAATCAGCTTGACAAGGAACACCACTTCTGGTCGCCCCCAGCAGTCACTCTTATCCTTCGCTCCCACCCCCTTCCCGGTTCCTGCCTCTCTCGTGGGAACACGATGCTATTATATATAAACAAGAAGCCCCAGAAACAACATAGGCTCTTTTTTCTCTACCTCAGGCTGAGCGTTCGTTTTCAAGGGCTAGGCAGGACATCCATTTGTAACTAAAATGCTTGCACAGAGGACTCAGACAGCTTTTGTGTTGTTTGCTGGACACCCTGTGAATAAGCCCATTTGAATATCAAAAGATAAACAGGGAATGTGTGAAATGAGTTGATTATGACTACATCTTAGGAGTGGGGTAGGGTGTCAGATGTGTGAGAGGACTGGGAAGGGTGTCCATACTGGATATATGTGTGTCTGCAGGGAAAGGAGTTTGAAGTGTGCGTGTATATTTAGGTGTATATCCAGGGCAAGTGTGGTGTGGTGATAGGCAGGCTGTGTGCACAGGGGTGGAGTTGTCACTTCAAACGTGCCCTGGGGCAAGGTAATAGCACCAAACACAATGAACGGCCTCAGCACAAAGAGAAATAAAATCAAAGGAATGCTATAAATGCATTACGAGCTCAGCATGGGGCAAGTCTGCAGTAGTTATTAAGATATATTCACACTTCACCTCCCTGCTGACCACTGGGTCATCCACCTACACACACACGCACAAGGCAGACACAATAAAAACAGGGGAGGGTGAAGACATAAAAGTCTGGCGGTTGGGAAGAACACAGAGGAGTGTGTTGGGCATGGCAACACATCTACAGCTGGAATAGTGTTATTTTCATTATTTATTCATAGGGAATGTGATTGAATCTGGAAGATTCTAAAGCAGTGCTTATGTCAGGGGTGGACACACACACACACACACACACACACCGTTTCCACATTCAGACAGACAGCTGAGGATATGCTGTACATACCAATACTATATGCTGTGCAGACTCCCCACAAACACTACATTCAGATCAACTGTTCCAGATGTGGCTACATGTGGAGATGTGATAAAGTCTTCAGATGATGCATTGGCTTCATTGAAGTGTAGGAGATGTGCTTCAGTGAGGAAAGCAAGCAATTAAGTCCCAGGATGTTTGCATGTGTACATGAGGCATGTGGATATGCGCCTGTGTGTCTGTGTTTAATGATATATGGCAGCCCTAGCCTCAGGGGACATAACGTACATATTGCAGATATTACAGATTCATTTAAAACCCATTAGAGATATGTGAGTGTTACAAAGGTTACAAAATCATTACACACTGCTGCTCAGATCTTCCCTACAGAAGCGCTGCAAACTTGAACTAGGGTGTGAGAAATAAAAGCATTTTGCATTTGGTATAATCCCAGAAAAGGCTAAATGCACTGTGATAAAAGCAAACCTCTGCACAAACCTCTACATCACCTTGTTGGGTGCATTTTTAATGCGTGCATAGCTGGATTTAAAACGAACAATCAAACTTTTCTTTCCAAGGCTGCTGGTGAGCACTTGAGTTAATAACTATATTGACTTGAAGTAGACCGCTGAGGAAAAAAAAAAGAGTTGAGGAAACTCCAAGTGGAGAGACTAAGAGACACACATGACTAAGCTTTAAGTGTTGAGTAATCCCATAGCCAGGAGAACTCATCAACTCAATCTCTCATTTCTGACTCTTTTCCTCTCGCTCACTACGTCCCTACAGTCAGTTTAATTTGAAGAGAGAGAAAATGTCCCTTTCCACACCATCTCAATACATATTTTTCTAATTTCTTCCTTCAGAAATCTCTTAATAGCTTCTTCGCTGGACCCTGATGAAAACAATGACTTTTAACCTTCCTCTCCCTCCCTCCTCCCCTCCATCCATCTTTTCCCTCCCTCCATCACAGTCGACTTATTTCACTTTCTAAATGATTTCTTACTCCTTCAATCTCTCTGCAGCCATTCAGGCCTCGGCCCGGGCTTGTGGCCGGTGCTACGCATTGTGACAGGTGAAATGAAAGCCCAGAGAAATCTCATCTTCTTATAAACGCTCCGAGGCATTCAGCCAGTCAAAAAAAATATTTTCTCCCCCCCTTCTTTCTGAGGCACCGACAGATGGAAAGAGAAAAAAGTGAGCCGTCATTTGAAGACCATTTGGGATTTTCCTTTATCCACAGTTAATCAGTGCTCTTTTTGTGAGGCTGAGGTAGTACATTTGAATAAATTTACAGACTACCTATTGTATGAGTGGCGTTTCTTGTCAAAAACTACAACTACAATCTGCACTGAAGTAACCTGTGAAGCTGTTATTAATGCAGTTACTGTTATTTTTAATACAATGCAACATCGTTCAGGTAGTTAACCATCAAATGTCCGTATAAGAGCTTGTCAAAGCATAATTTCTTTCATGTGTTTAGATTAAACATACTTGATTTCATACCTTTTCTATGCTATCCAGGCAATGTCAATGAAGAGTCTGGTGTAAAAAAGGGTATAGTAGCAGACAAACAGTGCTGTCAGGCACTACTGATTGAAACCTCAAGGTCACAGGCAGAGAAACAGAGAGCCAGAGAGAGAAAGGAGGAGCAGTACAACAGTCTCGGCTCTCCGGAGTCTGGCTGCGTAGCTCACTAACTGTGTTCTTTGCATGTGTGTGTGAGGGAGAAGTTTTCAAGGCCTCTCTCCCTGCAGGAGAATTGTGCAAAGTCACCCCACTCTGCCTCTCGTCAATCTCTCTATGGTTGCCTTCCTCTCCACACCCCTGTCACCTGCCCTCCTTTTCCTGAGTGTAGCGTCTTGACCTGCAACATGTCCTTCCTATCAACACAGCACCTTGTGTTTCTTAGTTCTCATGCTCTCCATTTTCCCAAATCCCCCTCCACCCATTCTCCTCTCTCGCCACTCATGTGTGTACCTGGCATTTCTGCCTGCCTAATAGATCTCTATTTTTACTACTGTGTCATCTTTTTTTTTCTTAGTGAAACCCTTGGTGTACACCTTTAATTTTCTCTGGCCCACTTTCCCATTTTATCACTGCTATGTCAACACTTTTCACACTGTCTGCCTGGTCATCTCAACTCACGCTATCTGGCTCTTCATGAGTTTTCTGTATCTCCACTCTCTCACCTTGTAATTCTCCACTTTTACTGTAGAGTTCTCGCCTCTGCTCTCTCAGGTAGGCACTCATGCTGATGGCATGGGAAGATGATTCAAACCTGCAAAACACACAAAAGGTTTAACGAGTGGGCACAAAATAACGCCGCACCACACACAAAATAACAGAGCACTATGGAAAAGTCACATTATTGGCCTTGAAGTTAAACTGAATAATGTAGCTTTAAATGTATGTCTAGTTATTGTGACATTTCATTTGGTCTTCTATACAGAGAACATTTGTCCATTTGGATATTGAAGAACAGTTAAAATGTAGGTCCTTACTTGAAAAGTGACTGCTTGGCGCGGTGTGGTTTTTTCTTTGCAAAAAAAGCTGCAAACTCGCTGCCGGTGCTGGCGTAGGAGAGCTGAGCGGACGGCTCTGTGGCACTGCGGCTGTTCTTTACATCCAGGTACTCCATCAGCAGGACCTAGACAACACAGATTGACAAAACGTTTTGAACAGTAGTGAATGAGATATTGCGAATAAACGTGGTAAAACTACAGCCTTCATTTATCAGATGAGTAGTAAACTACAACATTTACACTCGCACACACGCTTCCATGCATTCACTATCTCTGTGGAACTCATTCCCATAGAGGCTTAAACCAAAATGACTGTAGTGTGAAACTGCAAAACCTGCTGCTTTTGATGTGAATGTCTGGATTAGCCTGTCGGTGTGATATTGCCTAGCGCCAAAGTTAATTGAGGTGCTTCTAAAAACACTCTGGCTGACTTTCTTTCCAGTGTCACTAAGATTTTAGTTGCATTTCCACAGTGCTGAATTCCTGCTGACTGTGGCCATCATACTTATATAAAAAAAAGCTTAATTCAACAGAAACATGTATCTAAAAGATCATCTTGATACACCCCTTGAAGTAGGCCGGTCTTCAGTAGCTTGGAGTATTACACATTATCAAGTCAAAACACCAAAACAAAGAAAAGCCAAAACTTTAAGATGAAAGAAGGCCACTGACATGACTGAACGTTTCTGATGACCACTGTTAAATTCTTGTCCTCCATTTCCCTTTTCCGTCTGCATGATCCATGGTGGAATCCATCAACGTCTTATCATGCTTCATAAAAATCTTATCAACTTCTAACAATAGGACAAGCACATTGAAACTCTGGCCAGACAAAGAAAGTTAACTTCCCCTACTCTATCATTATATCTGTACGTTCCCTCAGTTGCTTTCATTGGTTCTCATTTTTCAACATCTCTTAGCACTTCATCTCTCATTTCTCACAATTCTATTTTCCCTCTTCTGCTCCGTCTAACTCGGTTCGTCGTTCTCTTCCTCTCTCACCCTTCCTCATTCCTCTCACTGTGTGAATACATATGTTCTAAAATAGCCTCCCATATCTAATAGCTTCATAATTTAGCAGGGCCATTTAGCCCGTGTGTGTCTAATTCTGAGGCGCAGTGTGGGTCAGCCCAGAATGGGACAGGAGTAATGGCAGAGCAGATGGAGATCCATCCTGACCATAATGATGTAATTAACATTGTGAGAGCACCCCCTGTCATGCATGGGAAAGCCTTCACATGCCAGTATCGATACTAATTCCAGTGCACACGCTTGCAAGCCTTTGCATGTATACATGCTTTGGAGAAAATGATGCAAAAGCAGGTACGTTGTGGAACGCGACAAAAATGAGAGCTCAGTATCACTTTACTGCCAAATAAACACACAAAGTGATTCAATATGTCACGTTAGGTTAAATGCATCTGGGATCACAACAGTGGGCTGTAAATGCAAACAGGCAAGTTACAAGTCTTTCACCATACACGCGGTTGCTCCTAATTCACTTTCCTCATCACAGGCGACGCTAGAAGCCGCATCACACTCTCCAACTGGCAACACCAGGGCCTGCACTTGCCACTAGCCACACGCTGTAGTTAATCCTATCAGTGTATTAATTACTAATGATGAGCTGATGGGGCAAAACCCCCCACTTCCATGCAAGCTAACACCCAAGCAGACTTAATGAAATGCCACTGCTGGGCTGATGAAGGGGCTCCGACCCTACTTAAATTGCATTAGCCCAGAGACAGAGTGAACTTTGGAGACAATTAACTACACTGCTAGGACAGACAGGAAGACAGAAGGATCGGAGGCAGAGAGTAGCGCAGAAGGAGAAACGAAAGAAGGGCAGAAAAAGGTGGAAAGGAGCTGTGAAGAGCAGAGACAGCAAGTGATTACAGGTGGAAAAAGAATGGCAAACAGAATGCTAATGAGAAAATGGGAAAGCCAATCAATAAGCAGCTGCTCCTGAATCTACACCCCAACACCAATGACTGCAGAGCAACACACATCTCCATCATTAAGTTAAAACCTTCAAGTGTCTATGAGTCTATATCAGCAATGAATTGAAAACAGCAACCCACAAAGAGCCGGTGATGAGGACTGCACTCCAGTGTCCTCTCCAGAGACTGAGGAGGCCTGGCCCCAACAACAGGTGGACCTTTATGCTGTAGGTTCCCTCTGTGGCAGCATCCAGGCCTGGTATGGAAGCAGGTCCAGAGAAAACCTGCTGTCTACTTGTTTCCTGTATGTGTATATGCATATTACATATGTCTATTGGCAGCAACACATTCAATTACCGTCAGTTTATTTTGAAGTATATTTTGTTTTAGTCTTAAAACAAGCACAGCTGTGATTCATCAACTACTCTATTTTTCTATTCAGCTACTGCGAGGCAACTAAATATCCACCAACTACAATCTACACAGATACTGTAAGTCAACAACCACCCACAAAGCCCTCCTGGCATCTGCTCCATACAATAAAGACACAACTTAGTTGCCTAGCATTGAATAAGCCAAATATAGCAGGGAATCGTGCACGCAAGGCCACAATCCTATTTAACTCGGTGTTTGAGGCTCAACACTTACGTTAATCTTCACTTCTCTAGTGATGTACTTTACTGAAATGTTGCACATGGAGTAATATACATGGTGAAACAGATTCTGGTCTGTATAAAACACGCTAACATGCTAGGAAGCAAAGTAGCTATAATTAATTTCAAATGAATAAAACATATATTTGGTTAGTCTGGCAACAAAGTTTTTGCCAATCAGTTACTTATTCCAAAAAAATAAAATGCTGCACCCACCAATATGACCCGAACATACTGTACTATACCTGTCTTCACACAATGAACAAGACAGTTTGGTCTTCTTTCCTCCATCCTGCCATGAACCCACCAGGTCAAGCATATAAAATGACTTTAGAAAGAACGATGCTAAAGGTTTTCTGTATAGCTAAATAAAAAAGATGAAAAAGCATCAGGTGAAAGAAAGGCGTGCATTAAAAGACATATAGAGCAGCGTATTTAGGACACAATGAAGACAAACCAACAAAAGAGAAAAAGCTGGTGATGCAGAACAGAAACAGTTTATCATGCTAAGAGCTGGCTGCAGCCAGAGCATCACAACAATCCCAAACCACACGAATCCGAAGTAAAAAACGAAGTAAAACATACACAAGCAAATAAACAACCAATATTAATTAGCTGTGACCCCCGGAGCCCATTTCCAAAATCAAAGCCAGCTCTAATTTAAAAAGCTGAAGCCCTGGTGACATCTGGCGTAACTGGATTTCCTATCAGATGTCAAGAAAAGTGAATTTATAAAAATTACATAAATATATTGTTAACATACTGTCTCCCACACTCAACGCCTTTAACACTGGCAACTGCTAGTACCAGATGGAAACAAACTCAAGTTTAATTCCTCACATCCTTCTTTGTTTGAACAGTTCAGACTGAAAATGTAATCTTTAAACCACAAAACATCACTTTGCACGTTTGTATGCCTAAAAAAATGACCTTCCACTGTGACAAACACTCAAAGGTTCTCTGACGGAGAAATGAAAAAGTTAAGAGCACCTGAATTCACAAAAGCTGTAAAAAAAAAAGGGTTGTGTACAAAGATGTGAGGCAAATGGCTCTTCACGCCACATAATAAGACAGCGTTTTAGAGTTCATGTCAACTCGAGTGCAAGTCTGTGTGTCTGTGTGTGAACGGGTGTACATGCAAAACACATCTCTCTGAAGGGCTTGGGCTTCATCCCAAAACCTACATCAGCTACAGGTCTGGGTGCTGTTCTAATAGAAAAGAAGCTTCATGGAAGTCTGCCTTTGTCATTCATTACCAGCACTGCCATTTATTTGTTCCGAACCAAATGTCACACTTTGTGCCAGGAGAAAGGCGAGACTCATCTTCCATTTTTTTTTCATTAGAGCCCTTACGTCCAATAAATCACTGCAATTAGGAGAGCAACACTCCAGGCTTTGCAGGTGAGCACTTGTCATCGGTTTAACTGGGCAGTCAATTGACTATAATTAAAGAAATAAATATCACTTAATTTCCTCTTTCCTTGTTTGCTTCCTGCCTTTATTATTAACATGTCCTGAAAGCAGCTGAGAGAACCATCTCAACACTTCGTATTTCTCAAGGCTTTATTGAAATGGGCTGTTTCCCCACTAAATCCCTTGGCGGGTGTCTTGTCACAAACCGTATTGACTGATATCCCTTGCTGCTAGCTTGAAGTTAAAGCCCAAAGTGTCCTTGGCCATCAAAGAGAGGGTTCTGTATACACCCTGTATTGATTGTGTTCCAGAAACTTCAATAACCTTCACAAGTTCAGACAGAGCTTCAGCTACAACTACTCCCACCGCACTCAAGTAGCGTTAAGCGGTGGGGGTTCCCACCTGGTCTCGGCCACATCTAGTCAATCCTTTGAAGGCCATCTTGTTGAGGGAGGAAAGGAAGATGTTTAGAGCAGCCTATTTTATTCCATGTCCTTGCTGTCTTCAACATGTTTTGTAATCTGAAACATTTGTATTTGTACTCACGGTGACTATTCTGTATCTGCTTGTTCAGTTCATAAAGAGCGTGTACACTTCAACAATGAGATTTTGGAGTCTGCAGGTAATTAAAGTAATTGCTTAGAGACATTGTCAATTTACTAAATGTTCCCTTTTGTAATCAACAAGTCAAGAAAAGGCTTGAAAAAAAAAAAAACGAAATCAGTGTTAATTCAGTGGGGATTTCGACGTGAGGAGGGTGGTGCTGAGACATAGGACTGTGCAACACCATGGATATGATAGACTTCACTGTGCTCCAGCGATGAGTAAATATGACAGAGCTTTGGAGGGCAGAATAAATGTGACACATTGATTAAAATGTTGGGCGCGAACAACGTAGCGTTGTCTGCGCTTCATATCTAATTAAAAGAGATCATTGTCTTCTGGCTGCTCTCTGGCAGTTCAATTCGCCCTGGTTTCACTCTGCTGAGGAGCTGACGGAAGGCAATGCATATTTAAGCCATTTGTATATTTTAATATTTTGGCACAAATTTAACACCCCCAACTTATGTTAAAATCTTTATGAAGATGCTGTTTTAGATAAAGCTATAGGCTCTTTTGTGGAAAAAAATGAGAGATTAACGAGAATAATGAGACAATTATTATTATTAAAATATAAAAATTGAGAAATAATATTACAAAACAGAAATGATATCTCAAAAGCTAAGAGAGGGGAAAAAATGGCTATTTAAGACATGCATCAGCACATGTATTATCTAAACCGCTCATTCTGTTAAGGGTTGCGAGGGTGCTGGAGCTGAGCCCAGCTGGGACAGGAGTAATGGCAGAGCCTGTCTATCAGGACAGATATATACAGACTCATTTCGCAGCTTTGGTGGACGTACAGTCATCATTTAACTTAACTGTGTCTCTTTTGTATTTTTGGATTGTGGGAGGAAAGTGTCCCTGAAGAACAAAATGTTACTTACTAATAGTAAAATAAAATGAGTTGTCCAGTCAAGCATCTATAATGTACAAATCAATCAGAAAGCAGGCAGTCTGTATTCATCCACATTTTTAAGCCTAGATTCTCATCGTCAATGAGGAGCTCATTAAAAGTGCGATTTGCACTCTAGTCACACGCTGGTGGTGGACAACACCAAGCCGTCACCCAGCCACAAATTCTTCCAGAATGCACAAACGCTGAGATAATTAACCATCTCTCACACCTGAAAGTTAACGGTCATCCAGGTCAGAGGGTGACGGACGTCTGTAGGCAGAGATACTCAACTAGGCGGCCTTAATGAAGAATGCACAGACAGGTTTGTGAACTGTGATCTTTTATGAACCACGTTACCCAATTACCTGACAAAGTGTTCCAACATCCATGTCATTAATGATTCAAAGGGAACTTGTGAAGCTTTTAAACTTGGCGCATAATGTTGTTTGGGCTAACATTTCAATCTTGGCAAGCTGACAGTGTTATCTTTATTTTGTGCTGGTGCTGGTGCTGCGCTGCACCTTTTGGTGAGGAGAAAGAAGCATATTAAACATTTATGGATACACACAAATTCAACTCACTGAAACAAGATTGCTTTGAAGAACAGGTTCTGATGGAAAAGGCAGCAGGAGAAAGATAGTGAAGTGCAATGACGTACACTTAGAAATGGAAATTCAATAAAGCTGTGAATAATCAATGCATATACGCAAACATATTCTACTGAAGAATGCTTGAAAAATCAAGTAGAAGCAATAAAACACTCCTTTCAGCATCAATACAACCGATTATGATCCAGCCTTTCATGCCTCTAATCAATACTTCCACACTGCAACAAACAAGCAGCGAAGCAGCAAAAGCAACTGCACTATTTCTGAGCCAGGATTGAAAGCAATACATGAATTTTGACTTTCAAAAGCTTCTTCGCCTACTCCCCATTCTAAAAAGCCAACTGGGCCTCAGTCACACACGATGAACAGTGTTTCTCAGCCGAGGCCTTGTAACTGGGTGCACCCTGTGTTTCTGTCGGCTCCTGCATCTGTCGGCTGGTATGTCATGCGTGGAAAGGTCAAGCCGGTTTCTACACTTCTCAAAGTGGAGAAAAGATAACACCTACCCAAGAGGTTTCAATACTTGTCAAAGACGTGAACTGCAATAAGTTCACAGGAAGATGGGCAGGGGTTCAATGTATTTAATTGTGAAAAGATACTAAAACTTCTTTTTTGTGGTGTCCAATTATTCAAGGTGTTCAAGCCGACAGTAATGTTAAATGATATATTGTACAGGTGGTAGTGAAGCAGAATAAAAAAGAGAAACTTGCAAGACACAAGTTGAGAACAAAAAGATGGTACATTCTGAGTGAAGCTGAGGAGGTTTCTGCCCTATGTGGGTGTTAGGGTACATATAGAAGAACTGTCTCAGTATCCAATAAACTTACCAGAGCCACTATGGGAGCAGTAGGAATTTAATTTTCCTTATTGCTGATATGAGGCTCTCTAAGACAGAGAGCGCTAAATGAAGGAGTATGCCAGAGAGTTGATAGGGAGTATGGAAGCTATGAGAAAAAGGAAGCGAGATAATGCGATTAAGAAGGAAATTACAAGGAGAAAAAGGAGTACGCACAAGGTGTTGGGAAATTGAGAGCCTGTAATACAGAGGCAGTAGGAATGATACTGAAGACGGAAGGGAAATGGAAATGGACAGAGGGAGAGCACGACGAACCAACGTAAGGAGATGAGAGAAATGGACAAGGGGCCTTCGTACTGGCACTATCGGTAAGGAAATAATAACACGAGTGAGTGAATAAGAAAACCTCATTTCACATAATGAGCATTCTAATCAAGACGCCACATTATCTCACATCGCGGAGAGAGCGGAGCCTTTGGCAACTGGGTGTTGGCAGTGGTCGTGAGCCGGGGGATGCCTTAATGCCTGCTGTAACTGCAGTGGTACACTACATGCCTATGCACATTCACACATACACACACCTAAACACTCCTGTATCTACGCATCCAAGCATGCCAGCTGGAAAACGCTGACGTTATTGGAGGCAGGCGAGAATAAAGATCCACTTTCACTGCATTATGTCATTCTTCTCCAAAACAATGTTCAGAAATAAAAGAACACATTTAGTAATTGTCCATGCTATTAATAACTACGATGGCAGTAAATGCATGCAGAGAGAACCTCTTCTATCTCCTGCCTGTGTCTCTTTAGCAAAATCTAAACATAAATAAAGAGAATCATAAGTAGAATCGTCTTTAACTGAGTAAACCTACAAAAGGTCATGTGTGACAACGCACTCTTCAGAAAGCCTTTAGAAATAATGTCATTTCACAAGTTCTAGTGAATGAGTGTGACAGACAATGATGCTTTCTGGAGTATGAACACAGACGCCATAGGTCAGCTCAGCAGCTGCTCATCCCCTCAACCAATCAAACGGGAGCAAAATTACATGGCAGTGAGTGACGAATCTGCTGGTTGTTACCTTTGTTCACCACTGCTCAAAACTCACCTGCAGCACGGTCTGGATTTTGGCAGAAACGTCCGCCTGCTCGTAAAGCTTGATGCCTTCCTCGTGGGGCCCGCCCGGACAGCGCACGGCGATCTCCTGCAGGTGGGCTAACACCACGCTGTGAGCCTGGGCCACTGCCTTGAACTTATCAAACAAAAGCTCCAGCAGTTCCAGCAGCAGCCTGCAGAGGGAGACAGAGAGAGACACACGAGGCAAAAGCAGGGAGTTAGAGGGACCTTGGGATACATTAGTCATGACACATTTTTACAGTCATATGTCATTTTAGAGACAACAACAACTCTATAAGTTATTTTTCTATGACGTTGCCCTCCACAGTCCAAGAAATTCACTCAACAATTTATTTGTTAAGGAAATAAACTACTCCTACTCCAAATCACTTGCTCCTGAGCATCCAGGGGATTTAGCTTCTATTTGAATATTATGTGCAGGGGACAATATGACTTATGAGCGTGTGGTGATATTGGTGGTGCCAGACAGCAACTTAACAGGTTTTCTTATTATTACCAACAATAAAAAGAAAAGTTTTGCACACAACAGGACCTGGCACAATTTCACACCGCTGTCTGAATTCATAGATTCTATTAAGGCAAGACCTGGCTTACAGCTGAATTTGCTCAGCTTGTGCTCAGCCTTACAGTATGTTTTGTTATGACTGTGCATAAAGGCATGTTTATGTGCACATAGGGGTAACCTGTCCTCATTGCACCCTGCATTTGCACCAATGACAGCAGGAAGCACATGTAGCAGCATCCAGCTTTGATTGTGTTCAACCACCGTCATGAAAAGATAAATAACGTCTAATTGCAAAAACTGCTGTGTCCAAATGAATTTAGGTAAATCACAGACAAAGGAGAAGCATAAAAGTGCACCTCCCAGCAGGCACTGCAGCTCTGTTTTCATTCAGAGAACCCATCCACAGATATTTCCTAGCAGTAATAAACTAACACCTGGGGTGACTATTGAAAAGCAGTGAGCTGCCCAACCTGGACTCCAGAGAACAGCTTCTGCCATTAGTCCTAAAAGGCTCTGGCTGAAGAATAGAGTGCAGCCAAAAACCGAACTGACCTTCCAGTTGATCTAAGTGCTACACTCTGAATTAGAAAGACATAGTCGCCTCATTGACACGTGTGTTTTCATGCAGACTTTGCCATATCTGTTTCCTGTACAAGGACAAAGCTTTCAAAGCAAAGGTTGATTTATCTGAATCTGAACGAGAACCTGGTGCACCCATGGCAGTGAGGCTCTTTATTTAGCGATATTACAGGTAATACAAATATAGCCACACTGTTTGTCTACCACTGTGTTTTAATATGCTCCTCTGGCATTTCTATTGGCTGTTATTTAATGGGTTGTAAGTAAAGCCTTTTTTTCATAGGTTACTACATTGCAAAAGCTATTTCAAGCCCCTGATGGAGTTAGTTTCTAATTAGTGTTTATGCTCATTTAACAGAAAAACAAGCTGGGTGCTTAAATAGTAAATCATACAAAAACTAAATTTAGACTCCACACCAGAAAGGCTGCGCTTGCCAAAAGCAAACAATCTTGTTATTTATACTCTAAAGCACCAGATCCCATACCTTATTAATGTCAATTCAATACAAATTAGCACAGATGTAAATGCTGCAGGACAAGAAAGCATCATAAAGATTTTGGGAGGTGGCCAATGTTTCGTGTGAGGGTTTGAGGATAATGTAGAGGCTAGATGGATGTTTCACCAAGGGGCATTTTGGTTGGCTGTCTGTCAGTACTCTGGCAGTAGCAGTGAGTAAATGTTATTAATGGAGGGGAAAGCAGGCACAAATCACTATGAGCTATAACTCAAAGAATGGAAGAGACGCAGGGAGGAGCTGTGAAATGCCAACCAGTTAGAGAATCTCTCTCTGTCTCTCTGTCTTTTTCTCATGCGTAAACATGAGCAACGGACAAGAAAAAGAATAGACTGGGAACAACAACCTTCAAAAACCAACAAACAATACATGATATACGTACGCCTGCATGGAGGTGGACATGGACACAATTTACAGCTCTGACCTCGTTGCCTCTTCTTTTTGTTAAGTCTCTGCAACCACTGCAACAGCAACACCTACTTCACCTCAGAACACACGCACACTAGAGAGCGCAGTTCTCCTCATTATATCCCAGTGGAGGCCATCCTAATCCATATCGCCTGTTCTCACTTCTCATTTCCCCTCAGGATCGAAGCTGACACACGTGGCTGATGAAAAGTCGGTAGAGACAGCAGGGAGCTCACACGTGGACGAACACGACCTGACTGACTGACATTACAAGTGCGCTCTGCTTTGGAAGGGCAGTAGCTGGAGAGTGTCCACATTAGATCATCATTAAGTTCATGTATATCTGTTGCATCCTGACAAGGTAAATGTGTCTGGTCATCCTGCTGCCTTGAAGAAACGGATGCAGAGCAGAAACCCACATAAACATTTCACCTGACCACCTGAATAAACAGGTAGAAATAAAAGATACATTGGAGGCAAGAAATCATTGGTGTGATCAATGAGTTTGTCTTGCTTTTAAATTGGATTTCAAATACTTTGCTTTTGGTTTTAATCTTTGATCACTCATGCATTTCTTCATTTTATATCAGCTCCCTTACTAGATTCAGAACGTTCTATGTACCAAAAACAAAGAAGAAAGAAATAAGGCTCTGCTTTTGTAATGTAATAAGAAAATGGGGAATATGAGCTCAACAAGTCTAATTTGATGTAAATTAAACCAAACTGCTCACAGATCACTGGTGCATGCTAATAACTTGATTGCATGCTGTGGGAACTTGCATGGGTTTACTCTGTCAAAGTAAAATCAAGTTAGAAACTGAATGCACCCCCAGTGTGGCTGATCACCGAGGATATGAATGAGAACATAAAGCTCTAGGAGCAAACCACACACCACTATATGCTGTAAAGTGCTTTAGTGTTCCTTGCTAGTGCGCAGCGCTATAAAATATAGTGTGCAATATGCAAGACCCTTGTTCCCTACAAGTGCTACACTGGTTGGAGTTTCCATAGCAACACTTTGGCTTTAAGTTGAAGTCAACATAGGCAGAACAAGGTGTGTATGTATAATAAGAACGCACACACACAGTCTCTAAGTGTGTGGCTTAACACTGCATGACGCGATCTGAGTCAATACTCCAAAATTATACGCACGCATGAAAACGTAACACAACCAAAAAGGAGGGCTGCCCGTGGCCTATTACGCTGAGGTCAAACGAGATTCAGTGAGCAACAGGAAAAGGACAGCAGACGACGCCAGAGAGGACATGTCTGACAGAAAACAAGACGTTCCTCTTAAATGGTTCAAGGTCAGTGGACCGAGACCTATGGTTCCCAAGCCTGCTCTCACTGTACGGGTCTGGCTGCCGGAGCTGACGTGACTGATTTTAAAACGCAGCGGTCCCTCTGCAGCAGGTGGGAAGTTGTTTGTATGTGTATGGGTGTGTTTAACCATGACTTGTCTGGGTTTAAGGCAGCAGAGTATCTGTTTTCATGGTCTGAGGCAGGTAAGTCACCAGCCCTTCCTTTCACTGTTTCATACTTGGTTGACTGTCTGAGTATGAACACCCAGGGAATGTCTGCCGGCTTCACTGTCAACTCTAAACATCCTTAAGAGGCCCAAAGCATGCAGCAGCAAAATTATTCATTTAAACAATTTGTTAAAATTGTCATACAATATTGGGATTCTTATCATTATATAATGACACAGGGGAAATTATTCTGTTGGGAAAACTACACGTAGAGACGGATAAGCAAGGAGGCTGCTTTAATAAGCCTTTTTTGCACAGCTATAATAGTGAGACCAAGATGTATTGCATTTATTGTAAAGCTACATACTGCTGTTGACACTGCCAGCGGAACCATTATCATTTAAAAGAAGACTACTCGTAGTTTTCTCTTCAGTTCGCTCTACTTAGTGTAGTCCTCCACATTCACTACTCATCATTAACCCGCATTGTTTCAATGATCTGCAAAAACCCTCTGTTCTTTGCTCTTCACTTGAGGATTGCTCTTCACTTTCAGGAAATCATGGTATTGCAGCTTAGTGCCTCCCTCCTTCAGTGTGCTTTCTACATCTTCCCGGTCACCATGCTTTACCTTGGCTGGCTCTCCTGGGCCAGGTTCTCTCCTCTCTGGTAAGCATGGTCTGCTATCTGAGTGGTGGACCTCTTGACGATTTGTTTCAGCTCAGGTTCCAGACGCTCCATTATGGCTTTAATGGTCTCTGGGATTTTCTTCAACTTGGCCAGGGCCTGAAAGAAAAAGATAACATGAACATCTTAACTGAAGCAATGATACTGCAGGGATGCTGATATGAAAGCACAGAACACAAAGGTGATTGTAACAATATTAAAGTGTTAAAGTGCACCTAGTACTCAGTAATGTTCATTTACTGTCCTTACCTTAATCAGGATGCCCATGAACTTTGCACTGTTTTCTTCTGGATCTACTTCAGAGAGGTCGGCCTGGTTCAGGTCCCGCACATCCTGCTGCAGCTCCCGCACTAACGAAGGTAGAAACAAACACATACAACTTAACTCACACTTCTAAAGCTGTGGAAATGTTTAGAAGGAAATACGTTAGCATATCGTCCCTAGTCATACAGGTCCTTTATACAGCAAACATCAAATGAGTACATACATTACATATAATATATAATAATGCAACACAGGAAACGTGGTTTTACTGCCCCATCTTTCTATTATAAAGCCACACCTGCCCCTATCCTGTTATCCTCCCCCCTTATGCTCTTACCACATGACTTAGCCACATTAGCAGCTAAATTGAGAGTGGCAGCATCAAGTGACGCTCTAATTTCCATTAGATGGGCCTCCCAATTTCCCATCAAAGCGCGTTAAGAGAGTTAATGTTTATGGCAAGTTAATGGACTTTGGGTGTATTTCCTCTTTCCCTCCATTCCAACTGTAGTTTGTGTAATAATTATGACAATTACTAGCTACAAATGAGGTGCTCTAATGCTATTACACAAAATAGCAAGCTAGGCCACTGATGGAAGCCGGCTGCTGTGTCGTGACCACAGTTGTTAGCATGATGGTGCACAGACACTTAGCGCCCGGCGGCAGCTAATTGCTTGTTTTCTCTTGCCATAATGTAGGCAAAACTGCGGTTTAGCTTTTACTTTTAGGCATGTGGGGTGGGTGAATTGAACGGATATTTATCGTGCATTAGTGGTAATTTGTATATTTGTGTGCGTGTTTGAGGTCACGGTACACACATTCAGTAAGTTAACAGAGGTAAAGTAACAGTTAACTACAATGATAACGGTATCCAGGAAAGCAAATGCAAAACAAAACATTCGCTGATCAACTAGACAGTCGCATGCTTTTGGCTGCCGCAGCAACATGGTTACGTGTTCGTGTACTGCAATCACAACAGCGAAAATGGTGAGTCGATAACTTAGAATACTAAGAGTGGGTGGTGAAAAAAGTGGCAGGCTTAATATAAAAACTCAGAAACACCAAGGGAACACCAAGTTATTGCAGGATTAACTTTTTTCATTATCTTCTTGTTTGTGCTCCTCTGCTCTGCCTGGGAGGAACGCACCACTGACTCTACGCCCCTACAACCAAGAGAGAATTCATACGTTCAGTTATAGTTCGTATATCAGTCCCTGTTACAGGGCTGGTTACCAGTTGGACTGTAATGAAGGCTGTTCCCCTGCTGGGATGACAGAAACAGTGGGTGACAAACTGCAGAGATGGGAGGGACAAGATAATTATAATGTGAGCAAAGGAAATGTATATTATGATCATAGAGCTGTTTTGACAAATACTTCAATGAAAGAAATGTGGGTGTGCATGCGCTGATGTGCAAAGTTGTGTTTTGTGCAATGAGGCATCAGCATTTAGTCTTTAGACCTTTGTACAAATACAAGTTCTTTGTCTCAGAGCGTCATTTAAACCATTTATTTAATTTATAAGAAGCCTTCTGTGTAGTTCACAAATTTGTATTAATGTTGCAGAAGGTATTAAAAAGAGAAAAAACAGCAGGGGGCAAACACACAACTACTGAATGCTTCCAAATCAGTGGTTTTAGTGTAAAGCCAAACTAGTCCCTGTGTGTATGTCTTCTCCAATTACGCCACTTTCATTTTGACTAAATGTATTTAAATATAATTTTAATACGCTAAAGGTACCAAAAAGGACCATACCACTGCTAGATCCAGGTGTGCTGAACTGTGATGAGTCCAGAAGCTTGCGGGGGGTGGACAGGCTGCTGACGTCCAGCGCAGGCATTGGTGATGTGTCTTTGGCTGTGGAGCTGCGTGAGGAATACACAGATGTTATGGCTTCTTATAAACACGCAGAGGTTTAGGGTTCACAAAAAGAACACTAGCCTCTCGCCTTTTTCTTCTCTACTAAAAGCAGTCTTGTTACAACCCAGCATCTCTGGGTGGGATTGGTGCTGCTTTCCAATGAGCCATTTATCAAGCTTTAAACTGGAGGTGGATGCAATCCAGGTTCTTTAAGTTGGGCGGTAGAAACACAGGGTGCCTGCTAAGTGAGTGGGGTATATGGAAGCTGGCTTGTTGTTAGAGGCGACCCAACACAATGAGGCAAGGACCTGTCACTGGCTCACCCCCAGTAATAAATCACTGTAACACACCAAACCACTACTACCATAATTACTACACCCACACACAGACACATGTGTAGAAGTGCGAACACGCTTGGACGGAATGCATTACACACAACGTAAGAGCATCAACTGTGTGTCTGAAGCCATCGGGGTGCATTATTGCTAATAATTTATATGAGCGCATCATGAAACCAAAAAACTGGCCCTTGGATCACGGAGGTATTGTTTAAGTTATTCTCCTAGTGGCTGCTAAACCCTTTTCATCATTTGGAGAATTACTGGTGTCACACAGGAAGTGTGAATGCTGCATTCGGTGGTTTACTCCTTTGCTGCTCATAATTGGCAACTGACATTGTCTCCCAGGTTTAAAAAAGTGGTTGGCTTCCTGAAAAACACAGTGTGCTTATTCATGGCGTTTCCACGGTAGCACTTGTCATGACCTAAAGTGCATCCCTCCTAATTCCCTGGGAGTGAATTCTGTTGTTTGCCTGTTTAGTTCATATGATGGAGGGTTCGTTTTCATCTGCACAAAAGGTACAAACATGACAAAGCAGAGAAACGACTTAAACAAACTCTAATTGTTTTTCTCGGTAATTGGCTTGGTTTCCACACAGTAAATAAGTTACAATTTATTGTCCCAGCAATAGAATAACTTATAATGAAGGGACATCTATAGAGACTAAACTTTTCACAGAAGCAGGCTCTTTGAAAGCTATAGTTCTGTGTCTACATAACACACAAAGAATAAAAGCTTTTGGTACATCCAAGCAAATTAACTGGTTAAAGATGTATTTTTATAACAGCCTATGTCTATGTTCACCCTCACTCCATCTGCTTCTCTCAGCCTTGAACACTTTTATATGCCATATTAGTGATGCCATTGTAAAACAAGGAAATTAAATGCATTAGTTGTGTTGTGTGGACCTATAAAACAGTACGTATGGCTTTCTTAATAAAATAAAATCACGCTTTTGTTTTTGACCACTACTTTATCATAATACAGTCCATAATACATAATACTAGACCCTCTTACACATTTTACCGCTGCAGTAGTAAAATGCTAAGACATCAGGATCAAAGATAAATAAAGAACCCACCCTGGAAGGCGAGCTGCATTTTTGTCCTTGTTCTTGTGTCCCAGGCGACTCGTAGACTTGATGTAGAGATGTCGGTGCAGCTCCTCAATGAGCACAAGGTGGAGGTTAAGCTTCTTGCTGTGGAGTTCCAGACGCAGATCTCCAAGCCCTTCCACCTGCAGCAAAGGGCCTTCCAAGGACTCCACGGCTGACACCTGCAGATGACGACATACAGTACCAACCAGTTCAGTTAGATCAGCTATAGATTTGAGTTTCAGTCTGATCTGACTACTCATACTGTACCACCTACGTACCTGCTGTTATTGTTATCCCTCTACAAGCAGGAATTGTGTTTCGCTTTGCCAACAGCGAGCTGCACCACATAAACTTATCCAAATGTAACTCATCTCGTGGCTATTCTGTATAAAACCATCATGGCACATTAATCATAAAACCAACATCTGCTTACACTAATTATCCTGATCCTACTCCAAAACACCACACTACAAATGCAGGCTACGGGCTATTATCTGCATAAAAAACACTTCCAATATTAAATTGTGCCGAACTAATCACTCCATAAACTCTGCAGAGAGCAGAATTTCACCAGGACATTACATATCTCTCGTCCAACTTGGCTGAGGCCAGTGTTGGAAGTGTACCTACCATTGAAAAAACTGTAATTTTTAAAATAGATTGAATTTTAAATATAATTCATTAACACATATACATACTGCACTGTATGAGAAATACATCCTCCAAAATCTAAAAACATATCCTTCAAATTCACACTCTCCTTTTCTACATATGCACTTATTCTGCGTCTGTGTTTTACTCAGTTTTATCAAGAAACGCTAATAATAAACTGTTATGCAATTAAATAAAATATGTGTTTTTATGTTTATTTCTGTGGGCGCTTCGAGGGCACTAATGGACAGATTACAGCACTGCAAAGAAAACATATTTGTATGGCCAAGGCAGGCCAGAAGGGAATGGTTGGTGGGGGGGAAGGATGCTGGGCAGGGGGCATGGGTCAAGTGTGCACTGATGCAAATGAGCTCCACTTTAGTGACAAGATGAGCTAATGCGCTGCGTGATCAGCACCCTTTGGCTTAATAGAATAACTTGGCATGTCTGTAAGGCTTTGCGTGTTCTGTGTGAGTGTGTACACACCTCTCAGATGTGTCACTGTGTGATTAGATGTGTGTGATAGTATGACTGTAAATCATTTAACGCTCATTTGTTTGTGTGTGGGGGGGTATCTCATTACCACTGGGCTGGGATGACAGAGGAAGGCTGGTTAACATCATTAGGGGGCCAGGCCTGTCAGCGTAATGAGGGATATGAAGCCCCTAGTGAGTTTGCTTGGAAGAAATTGAGAGAAGGAGAAGAGTGAGAAGCCCTCAGCTCCAAGGGGGGTGTCAGTGGTAGTACATGTGTGCACCTGGGTTTTTAGAGGAGTTGCACTACATGGAGGAGGGGAGAGCAGAGCAGAGCAGAGCAGAGCAGAGCAGAGGAGAGCAGAGGAGAGCAGAGGAGAGGAGAGGAGAGGAGAGGAGAGGAGAGCAGAGGAGAGGAGAGGAGAGGAGGATGACGATGAGGAGGAAAAAGAGGAAGACGAAAAACAGGAGAGAACTTTTTCTGAAAGCATAACCAGTCTTGTTTTGAACGAACCCCATGGGGTCTAAGACTGCCATTCAATAGCAGACAGACAGCATAGTCTGAATTCTAATTGTCAACCCTTAGAGATAAGCCTCACATAAACACACATACACAGAGCGGAAGAAGGGGAGTGAAGGCGAGAAAGTATTGTATATCCCTAGGATGTCTCCTCCTTCTGTAGTAAAGGTACAATACCATGCAGAAGAGTACACGTCTGTAAGCACAAAATATCACAAAGTCTGTGCAGAAAAGAAATACGAAATAGTGTTGGAGAGCAGGACCAACAGAATGTGAAAACCACGGCGCATGTGAAAACCAGGGAGACGGATCAGTGCTATAATGACTGACAGCATGATGGGATTAGGCACATCAGGGATTCAAAGAAGTAACACAGGCTGTGTGATGCTACAGCAGAGACCCGCAGTGTGTGTCTTGTAAATATTCAATATAATACAGAAAATATCTCGAGCTATCTGGAAATCTCATTTTATCCAGATGACTGTGCACTCATGTCCAGCTTGGAGGAACTGTCATAAAATGCTTTTATTCCAAGTACAAAATATAGAAAATTAAGAGGCATGTGGATTATTTCAGTGTATTCATATATAAATATGTCATTTCAAAGCTTTGCCTTATCTGTAAGTTATTTCAAATTGATTTTTCATACATTATTTATTTCTAAACTGCAAAAACATGCCAACAAAGCAAAATGTAGAGTGAAAGAACAAATGCATTTCATATTTAAAGGAAACTAAAACAACCTTCAAAGTGTGCATTCTATGAACCAATGAAACTGAAATGTTGCTAGAGAGAGCCGAAGAGTCCAACTGACTTTGAACATACCACAACCTTTCAAAACAGGTTACACTGACTGAGTAGCGGTTGAATGATGTTCCACTTCTTTCCACCACCCCCCAAGGGGACTTTTCATGGTCCTTTGCATGCACCATCATCATCATTCTACTTTTTAGTCTATTCTAGCAAACTAATTTGTAAACAATGTCTGAAGGAAAATGGGAGGACGTGACAAAGAACGAGGACATGGATAGAGAAGGAAAGAAAAGGAATAGAGAAATCATGGCATCTGCTCATTTCAGGCACATCAAAAGAACAAGAAGTACATGTATGCATACATACACACCTGCAGCCCTCACTGCACTTAGATGATACTCATTTGAAGAAGGGTTGCTCTCATTGGACTTTTCAAGGCTAGCAAATGACTCTTTCAATGGATGAAATGCACCAGAAAATCAATTATAGCTGTAGCACTTCATGAGCACTGCTGTTGTATGTACTGTGCACACTAGTAGCAACCTTTGTACCAACTGTTTTATATGACTTTATACACTATTTGTTTTCCACAACTTCAAAGAACATGTGAAAGATTTAATCTAAGTCTTTCTATATATATAATACCATTCACACATATGGAAGTTCTCCTATACAACAGCATCTCTGGTCATCAGTCTACTCACCAGCCTATTTGTGGCATGAAGGTAGTGCTTGCTGGCCATATATGCCTCCAGCTCTTGAGGCACCTGTTTGATGCTTTCAATTTCATCAAGTAGCTCGAGGACGTGCTTGTGCTCGATGCCTTCTATCCATAGCTTTCTCAGCTCATCCCTTTTGCAGTGCAGCAGCATCTTACAAGACAGCAGATTCTCTTTCACCTGCAGAAAAGTCATCGAGGTTTAATACCATAGAAATTAAAGAAAAAAACTTTTTATTGTGATTTTACTTAGACAGCTTAGAGTTGCTGCTCTGAAATCCAAATTAAACCCATGTAAGCATGCTTTCCAGTAAGGTTTTTTCACATTCTTCTAGATTATTTTCATGCAGTGTCCCCTTCTGCAGACATGTCTCCTCTTTCTACCTGTTTGATTTTGTTCCTGGAGCTGGTGATTCGCTCTGTGATGCTTTGGTAGGTCCTGATTGCAGTGGTGAGCTCAGCATAATGCTGAACAATCAGCTCATCTAAGTCTCTGTCACATGTCTCAAATGCTTCCTCCAAACGACCCTTTTCTGTCTCTCTGTCCTGCACATCATCACTGCTGGACAGAGTTCTGCATTGTGAAATAGGGAAAAACAGAATTCAGCTCAGTCATTACATCCACAACAAAACATAATGTATAATATGCTTATTGGTGTTGATAATTATGATAATAAACCTTTATTCATATGTAAGTATTTGATAAATATTATATAAATCTTACACCATCTATTTATTACATACTGGGGGCCGTTTGGACTTGTTACTGGTTCCTCACTCTAAGGGAGGATGCCTGGGTTTATTAACGGGTAGGATCAGCTGCTTCAGTTTGTCAAAGGAAATTCATACTTTTTAGATGGTTGAAGTGAATTAAACCATACGTTTAACTTGAAAAACCCCAACGTCATTTCACATCACTCAGCAATAGCTAATATCAAGAAACCTTTCTACAAAATCATCTAAAGATATGTCTCCTTGCATCTCTCAGGCCACACGGAACATTACATTACAGTTTACCAGATAAAGTATTTTATCGATTGTCTAAAACGATTGTTTAAAAGTGTTACTAAAACCGTAACAGTACACTTCGTTGCACAAACACACGCATAGTTTTCACACATTTTACGCTTCAGAAATAAATATTACTGCCGCCATCACGTCTATATACAGGATTCAAAATAAAGATGTGCTCACTTTAAATGGCTCTATAAAATTAACAATACAGGAAGGACGTAGCTAATAGCTAACATACGAGGCTACCTGCCAGACAGTGGATGAAAGCAAGGGCAAATCAAAACAAGTATGACATTTTACCGGCGCTGATAAATTAGGGGAAATATTACGTCACTGTTTACCTTATAACAGAGATAAGAAGACCAGAGGGGTCTTTGTTTTTGCTAACGGCACTCCTGTATCTCCCTGTATCAGCAGCCATTTTTTCAGTTGCGGCACCCAAACAGGAAGACAGGAACGTGAGGTTTCACCGCGGAATGCTGGGAGTTGTAGTTCGAGTGAGAGAGAGAGAGAGAAAGAGAGAGAAAGAGAGAGAGAGAGAAAGAGAGAGAGAGAGAGAGAGAGACGAAGCAGCTCTGTGAAAGCGTGTGAACGATTTCTCTGACTTCTGCTTTAATCAAAGTTGCAAATGAGAAACACACACACACATTTTCACAGGATATATGAAAAAGAGCTAAACTCAATACTTGATCATCTTAATACATTTCAAAAATGTTTCAAGCAAACAGATATTAACATAAATTAACCATTCAAATATTATATCATTCTTCATCTTGTATGCTTTATATCCAGTGTACGTTGATCGCCTTCTGTGTTGAATAGATAATATTGAATTACGGAATTATGTGAAGTTTTTTGTGTACAGCACACATACAGCAGGCTACTGTAAAAACTACTTCATTGTGTCACTTTCAATCCATTTCTCTCGAGACTGATAAAGGAAAGGCTGTGAAGAGAAGAAAGGCAAGGGACAGTGTGTGTCACTGAGTTAATAGCCTTTCCCATTTAGAACACAGAGTGTTGGATTTGGTAGGGCACTCCTACCCCGTATCTCTGACAATCACTGCTGTACCAATGAGAATGGGAGAGGGCATTGATTTTGGAGCAATGAGGTCGATTCCCAGCAACCTGGACCTTGATTGATGTGCTGGTGGACTGATGAGATAACATTGTGGGTGATCGTTGAGTCACTTCCAAAAAAAGGAAAAAACCTTGTGTCATGCAGGAGCCACTGTTTTCTTTTGAAGGCCTCTAGCTCCCAGGTCCAAGTTTAATTTTGAAATTCTTATCGCCCTGCAGCTGCAGTCCCATCTCTCCAACTAATCTACTGGGCTTCTTTTGTCCAATAACCAAGGTTATTTCTTTCAGCATGACATGTGTTTGGACACTAAGTGATTCCTTTGCCTGACAGACTTGTGCGTGGATTAAATGTAAAGATAATAAAGTCTCTGTTGAACATCCCTTTATGTCTGTTGATACATAAACATAAATGTAAAATCTAGAGTTCAGTTAAAGAATATCTAATTCTGCCTACACAGCAGCCACTTAACCAGTATAAATAGCAAACAATGAATAATACAGATTAATATACTGTATACAGTAGTTCCTGCGGTCATTTAATGACTAACGTTCTTGTTCTTAAAAAAATGTTTTTCTGTTGTACAGTAATTATGGATGAGTCACAGCTAATTTATGATAAACGCTTTAATAATTATCAAAAGAGAAAAACAACTAAAAAAAAAAGAGGCTGTAAAACTATTTTTGTCACCTTACCAATTACTCCCCTCCCCTAAATTGTAGCAAAATGTCATTGCTTCGTGATTAAGCTCAAGGTACTTGTATACTTGTTTCCATGGAAATGTGGTTAAGGGAAACGGCAAAATGTTGCATCTGTTGTATGTGTTCTTCATTTTTCACGTGATCTTGAACCGAATCAATCAAAACATATATTTAGTGTCTCCAACTGACTAAAACAACTGCAGAGATAAACATTTCCATTTACAGACACACTGGATTCAGATATCTTGAAATCTTTGTCGAGTAGAACACTGAAGTGACACAGAGAACAATGAAATGAGATAAAGATCTGTGGATGACTAATCCACTCAAATGTCAAAGTGAGATGATGGCAAAAAACTGCGAGATGGCAATAAGAGCAGGTGTTATTCAAGTATACTGTCAACGTTTTATAACGTTAATCACAAATCAATAACAAACTTGATTGGATTTCGCATATCTGCATGTTCGTGTGAACCATCTGGCAGGATAGCACGTGAACTGTAATGTTTCATATACTTGCTGCAAAGAGAAGCAAGATGATGTCAGGTAATGCGAATTATGCTCATATCATCAGACATCTAGGGGGCAGTATGTGAGACAAATACATGAAGACACAGAGCATGGACAAACCAGTATAGTATGTATTATCAACAGATTAATCAGCTGGATAAATTGCTCAGTATCAAAGTCAGGTGTCATGTAAAATAATAATAATGAAAATATTGTTTACTCCCATAATGTTGTCATAAACACCAAGCGCTGCTATTCTCCACGCTCTCGCACTTACAATTATGTCTTTGTTCTACAAACACTGTATTCAGTACAGCCTGAGGGTTTTCAGAGACTGCCCTCAGGGCATTGCTACACATTGTTATTCTTTATTATGTTATCGCTACATAACTGATGTGAACGATCTGCATGTAATCTGCATGTGATATTGTTATTAACAATAATAACAATAAAGGATAAGTAGGGCTCATTATTTGCTCATAAATTAAGTTATTGTCTTTCTTTTGTACAGTGTTGTCAGTCATTGTGTTAAGTAACTATATTTGAATTGATGAAGATTTCTATTATGTGAAAGATCTGAACACTAGTATGTGCGTATATGCAATTTGAAACACTGCATTCACAAACATAATGAATTCTTAAAAAGATTTTACTGGTTTACGCTTGCAGTGAAACCAAAATATGTATAATACAGCAAACAAAAAACCAAAACCCATCAGAAAAGCATTATGAAAAAAATATTAGGTTATTGCTTGTGTATAATACAGTATATTAAGTTTAAAGAACAATTGATGTTACATTTATATCTGCTCTTCTCGAGGCATATCAAATTTCCAGCTGCAATATTATGCTCTGCAAGATTGTTTGAGTTTCTGAAATAGATCCAGAATAAAGTTGAAAGAAAAAGGATGGAAATACTAACACAGACATATCTGACTATTTTTTACAGACCTACCTAAATAAATAAATAGATACGTTCATATTTAAATACTTACGTAAAAATTCACTGTTGTTTGACAGAGCTAAACATATGCTTTACACAGGTAAGAATATTTAAGAATATACTGTAGTTCTGTGTTTGACACTGCAAGTCGTGCGAATATAATTTCTCTGCTGTCTGTTTATGAAATAGTTACCTAGTAGAAATACAGCAGATGACGAATAGAGAGACACCCCCTTACAGTAGCTCATCATTTAACCAACCCATTCAAAATGGACAATACGTTTCAGGAGTGAGATATGGGGGAAAGGTTCTCATTCAGAATATGGCCGCTGAATAACTTCTTCATTCTCTTTCTTTTTCAGGAGCCTTCCCTTGGCAACACATTGTGCCAATCAGGCCATGCATAAATAAATTCAATCGGTTAATTTTTCCATCATATTCTACCTACCATATCTAACCCCCCCACTCATTCCATGCAAGAAATATGCCCTTTTTAGAAAACTTGTGTTAATATTTTTTTAAATGCTTAATCGTGATTGATTGAAGAGGTGAAGGAGATGACAACTGAGTACCACAGACAATTTCTGGTGGTAAAAAAAGAGTATTGGGTAATTGCACTGAATACAGACCAAAAGCTTTTTTCAAATACTTAACATCCGTCATAATGTAATGAAAAACATTTTTACAAACTTCGAAAAAACATGGAAGAAAAGAACGTAGGTTATTGAGAGAATATAATCAGTTTGTAAATACTTTGAGGCAAAAGTGAGGCATTATTATTATTATTAAAGTAAAGTATTTTGCATTCAACTATTAACAACAGTTGGTGCAAAAGCATAAATAAATAAAACCATATATAAAACAGTGACAATGCATCTAGGGCAGTATTTTCGTGCAAGTTTATTACAGTGGATTAATTAGGAAAAAAATATTTACTGTATGCAAGTAATAACACAGATCGCTCCCCGTGTATTCAAATATAACCCAATCATGTTCGCTCGTCTGACGACGTGCGTCCTCTGTCCAATCACCTGACACGTTCTTCAACTACGTAATGCTAAGGAAGCGCTAACGCCAGTGTGTGCGGGACCTAGCTAGCTATCCCTCATTAACCCGAGCGAACTGTCAAAACAAGTAAAAGTGGATGCTCGTGTGATATTTGCACGAGCCGCGTGTTACTGCTCTGAACATGGGCGCTAACAACAGCACCCGCCGCGTGTCGTTTGAGTCCGACGAGAACGAGAACGTGACAGTGGTGAAGGGCATAAGGGTGAGTCCCAGACGAAGCAACTTAGTGCCGGGCGAACAGGTGCTACCCGGCTGCAGTAATCCCATGCCCAGCAGAGCTGCGTGGAATCGGCTGTGCATGCGAGCGCCCTGCCGTTAGCCTCGCTGTGGCGGTTGTGATGTTCATAGACAAACTTTGACAAGTAGTTGTGGCAGCGTTGACGTTGACGTCACCAGCCTCATGCTCCGCTGCCACAGTGCGAATGAATGGGACAGTTGAGTTTTCATTGTGAGGTGTTAGGTGGGGGATGTATGTTGATGTCACTGTCAGCTGATGTTAAATATAGATGGAGCCATGTTAGTTGCAAGGCTCCGTCTATTATTACTCTGTGAGGCTGAACGTACCTTCAGCGAGGCGTCCTCGTGTTTATGCCTGTGTTGTCATGTTTGTGTCAATTGTCAATAGAAGTGCTAAGAGGAAACAGAGGAAGGCAGTGATAAAGACAGATGGTTTGTTTACATGTGAATAGATTAGATACATTATGTCAGAGTGCCGGTTTTCATCACTCTCCCTTTTTCCACAGCTTTCAGAGAATGTCATCAACCGCATGAAGGAACCTGCATCTCCTCCTAAGCACACACACGTTCTCCCTACACCACCTTCCAAGTCTCCTGCTCTCAGTCCTTCTCCTCCCGTCCTTCAGCCACCTCCCCCTCCTCCTGTAGAACCGATTGCATCTCCAGCTCCTCCTCGACCATTTCCATCAGCCGCAGAGACTGTGGCTGCACCTCCTCCGTCTTCTCCTCAACAGGTAGCAGCACCCACCACTACTGAAATGGTTCTCCCATCCCCATTGTCTTCACCTGCTGCTAAGTCAGCACCTTCTCCTGCTGCTGCTGCTGCTGTGGTTGAGCCAGTTTCTTTGCCGAAATCTTTTCCTCATACTCCTACTAATGTGGTGGAAGTGGTCACCTCGCTTGCTCCTCCTCCTCCTCCTCCTCATGTAGCCTCTCATGAACCTCTTGCTGCTTCTTCAGTTTCTCCATCATCTGTTGCTGAACCTATTCCACCTCCTCTCACTTACCCTAAATCAGATGCCGTCCCATCCCCTCTTCTTATTGAGCCTGTCACCATCCTTTCATCTCCTCACCCTTCAGGGGACTCTCTCTCCCCACCAACCTCTGAGCCATTTGCAGCACCTCCACTTCCTGATTTTACTGCTCCTAGTGAACCCATTGCACCTCCTTCTCAGGCACCAGTTTCCTTCCCTCCAGTGTCTAAGCCAGGGGCAGTGCCTCAGACAACTTCAGCCACACCTCCGGCTAAAGCAGCAGGTGAGTTGTATTCCAGGAGGCTGAAAACCTGTGTCAGTAACATATTGTGCAAACAAATTACAGTGGGATCAGTTGTAGGAAAGGAAATATGCAATACTTATTTTTTTATGTACACTCACTCACTCACTTTATTAGGTTCCCTTGTAAAGTCTAATACAATTTCATACAGCAGCTTTTGCCAAGTACCGTACTGTTACAAGATGACCGTATCTTGGTTTTTAAGATGAAGTGATTAGGCAATAATTCTACTACCGTACTATACAAGGTCACAGTGGAAGGGGGAGTTGTTTTGAGGTGGTTCTCAAAGTTTGACCCCCTCATTTATGATGGATAGGTCTCCATATTATCTCCAGGTATAGCTATAAGTTAGATGGCAGAGCTCTTGTGCTGGATTATGCAGGTATACATAGTAAAGTGGCCAGTAAGTGTGTGTGTTGTTCAGAAATATTATATTGACTTACTATGTGCTGTGTAATATTCTGGTGGTCAAGTGTAACTTAATCAATGTAGAGGAATAGTTAAGCTGAGAAAAAACCCACTTCATGCAGTAAAGTGGATATGAGGGTTTAGTGAATGATTTCTGAGTTCAGCGCTAATACAGTCAGACAAGAAACCCGTTCCATCGGAGAATGCCTTAGTCTTTACTGTGCAGTTGTAAATTCCGACATGTGAGGCAGACGGACAGACATGTTTTCTTTAGCAAGGGAAATAGAATGCTCATTAAAAAATATGAATAAATGAATTGTTCTTGTTAATGACTCATTTTATCCTGGAATGTATGGCTTACAACTAGCACGGTTAATTAAAACGCAAAGGTTATGAGGGAATGCACTGTCCGAGGATTTAATGTTTAAGTCCAGCTAGATTGAATTTTAATGATGGTTATTGTTTGACTATTTATTTTAAGCCACCTTAAGCTTTTTGTCTCCAACTTTTCATTCACATTGTAATTAGTCTTCATTTTAAAAATGTGCCTTAGTCATATTATGATTCATTGCCACCCCCTAACTGTTAATGAAATGATTAATTTTTTCTTGTAATAGTGTTAATAAATTGATGCTGTAATTAGTGGAGCTCCTCATCCACTAATTCTCTGGATTCTGCCTCATCACTATGGTGCTGATGCTGTCATGATAACTCTTCTTGTTCCTGAGAGCACTCAAAATATTGATCTCAACCTCAAACCAACATGTATGTGAAAGGAAAACCATGTATTAATAAGAACTATCCACCATCTCTGCAGCGTTGGTATGACATGCACCACAGCGTCACTGTTCTGGTCCACAATAACTGCTCTCATCACTGTTGTTTTCAGCCACAGCAAGTAGTGTCTCTTTAATTCTAAAAATACACTACACACTACCTGTCCAGCACCTAATAGCATATAGATGAAGTTGGCCACCAGGTGATAAACATAATGGAGCATTCAGCTGCTTAAAAGCCAGATATTTCCCTTAGGAGTTGGTGGAGGTGAACACTGATATTGGATTTAAATTCATCAGGTGGCCAGATACTGAGCATCAGTCCAAATCTAGTGCTGTATCTGGGCAGCTATAACTAAGGCGAAAGAGGAATGCCCACTAATGCCAGGGTCAACAAATTGAATTCCACCTCCTCTCATCCACATGTCCTCAGCGAAGAGGCAATGAAACTAGGTAATATAGCGAGATTATATATTGTTAAACTGCTCTGATATCACAGGGTTAACTGAGAGTGTCTTCATGTAACAAATCTTCTAAACTCACAAAAATCTCTCTGTCAAAGTAAAGTTTTACTCCCATTTTGTCTTCGTGTGGGCACAGCCCCAGACTTATGTGGACATATCTGTCAGAGGACATTTGAATGTCAGCCGTTCATTACACGGTACAGAATGGGGCGTGGGTGCAGTCAGAGTGTGGCATCCAGGGGGCGAGCAGGCTTCCCCATCCTTGACTGTGCTCAATCAGTGAGCTAATTAAAAAAGGCCAACTTGTGCCACGCCACACTGACTCTAGTGATTAAAACGACACCTCCGCAGTTTCACACAACAGACCACCAGGCCTCATTAAGAGAAGGAGGCGCTGGCTGGCTGTGTTTGTGTGTTAAGTGAAGTTACTTACGGACATTCCACACAAAACGTAGTTACAGGTGTGGTGGGACTTTTCTTCTCTTTGTTGCCACATAGTCACCACCAGAGTTTAGCTTTATCGTGTTGTGCACTGTAAGTCAACATTGCTGCAGGTATTCTGAATATACCCTGCTTGCAAGGTCACCTCACAGCTCGGTGTGTAACTATCGTGAAGGAGAGGAAAGGAGTCAACGTGGACAACAGATGAAGTGTGTTCTTTATAAAGAACCAAAATCTAAAGGCATGATGAATGTGAATGTGAATCTCATTAAAAAGTTACAAAGTTCAGGCCAATCCTGAAAGGGTGCGCTCTTAATGAGGCGGTCATTGATTATGTGTGTCCACAAGCGCTGGATATCGAGTGAGGCTCTCAGCAGGTCCACTGTCTCTAAATCATGACCCGAGTCAGTGTGTGCGCTGATTACAGCAAGTCAAGGTTGAACCTCCTACACTTTCTCCAATGTGCTATAAATATTCATATGGCAGAGCCCACACACTGCCCTGGACTAATAGCCTGCTTAAAGATGTGTCCCAGGTGCAGCATAGAGAAACGGGGGGACCTGGGTGACTTAGTAAGTGTGTACATAAACGTGCACGTGAAACTTGTGAAATGTATCACTCCGCTTTTAAAATTGACTTTTCTTGTTATCTTTAGAAAATGTGAAATGATCTGTTATGTCCTCGTCTGTAACATGAGATTGAATTAACGGCAGAGTGTGAATGAAAGAGGATCAGAAATGACACCTGCCTGCCAGGGCTGGAAGCTTGCTTCTGGTGCTTTTCCTTTTTTTTTTTTATTTCCTCCTTTCTCTTTATGAACATAGCGAAAGGTGTGTGGTGACTCAACCTAGTGCATGCTGGAAACGTGAGGAAGTGGTAATGTTACAGATTATGCCCTCCATGCGGGTCCTGGGGTTAATGAAACTTCTGATGAGAAACGCAATTTGCCTTCATCTATTATCTCCACTGCCAATAGCCTGTGCTTCACCGCCTCTCGTCCTCCTTTTCCACAGGGTTTAGTGATTGGTGGTGAAGGAGAGGAGGGGGATACATCTAAAAAGATGATGAGTTTTTAATCTTTTTAACATTTACATGTCCTACTCAGGATTGACACCGGCTCTGTCAATCTGGAATTGTCTCTGACCCTAACCAGCCTCCCTCAAGGACCCCAGACGGTGTTTATCATATCAGAACCTGTTCTCTGGCTGACCCTGTGGGCCCACCAGCTATCTGAATCCCCTCTCTGCAGGGCTCTGATGAGTTGCCTGTGTTTGGCGGACTTTTAACGTTTTTACTTTTCATAGCGCTGCGCTTGAAGCGGATGCAGCTCTCGGCCAACACAACAGAACCAGGTGGTTTTAATGTTGTGGAGGGCACGGTTCAGCATGTGAACACTAACGCTGAGAGCCTGAGATCAACAGGTGTCAGGACATTGATTGCATCCCAGTTTGCTGTTTTGCCACAGACTGTGTATATGTCTCAATATAGGTGTAAGCTATAAGGGAAGCTTGCTATGAACTGTCAACAACATCTTCCCATAGATCTCTAAAGATCTATGGTATTATGGATCCAGTCATTGAGAGGTTTTCATCTGGGATTGCTCTGCATCTACTGACATGGCAAACACGCAGGCTAATTGCTTATTTTACTCCAAATGTTACATAAGTTCAGGAAATGAATTACACATTTACTTAATTATGTTTTGTTCAACTCAGCAAAAGGCAGGATTAACATCTTTATTGGCCGAGGGCAGCAGATTAAGTTGTGAGAGAAAATGTGCACATTCAAGTGTAAATATTGCTCTCAAATTAACCTTAGGCTTGAGTTTGTCAGTGGTGTGTTGTTCTCTCACACGTTTAATTGTTTTAATATTTTTTCTGCCATAAAATAGCACTTTTTGTCAGGAGCAGGTTGTCATCCTGCTGTCGTTCTTAACAGAGCTGTAATTACCCTCTTCTCTGCAGAGAGATCAATGGGGCTTCTGATTGCTGTCAAACATGATGGATATTGTTTTCTCATGCTCAGGACTGAAGGTGACAGCAGGGACTCTGTCTTTAAGGACACAGTGTGCAACAAATGTTGGTAAATGTCAGTCACTTCCTGTGTTTGCTCTGGAGGTTGAAGCCTATCATCTTAAAGCGGCTTCGACTTGATGCTTATTCATTGTCTTTATTGTAACGTATAGTTAGGCTGTTAGATGTTGATCGCTGTTTTGAAGAATAGCAAGAAATCTCATAGCAAGAGAATCGTAAATATTATGGCTAAAATTATATTTTTTTTATTATTATTATTGCAAGCAGCTTGTTCATACTAGGTGTTTTGAATAAGCAGTGTTGAAAGCATCAGTTTGAAGCTAATTTCTCTTAACAGTTTCTCTTAATCTGTCTGTCCACAAAGTATCTCAGAAGCCTTTAATAAATATCCATGACTATGGGCTTCGGGCCAATTAATATTTAAAAATTTTAATTAGACTGTGATATTGATCTGGGATTGTGGCTTCTACTTTTTGGGAATTAACTTTTTTTTTTTATCAAAACAATAGACAAGTAGACAGACTTGATTCCAATTCCTAAGGGTATTTAAAAAAAAATCTATTTAATTTCAACCATAAGTTGAGGTATTATTTTTCTTTTAACACAACTGTTTTTACAACACATCTGTTGGTGCATATATCAGTTATGGTTTACATCTTGGTTTACTTTCCTTCAGCCTTATAATAATAGTTGGGCCCATTATACGTCTGATTGTTTATCTGATGCGTTTGCTTTTCGACCGGCCTGATGTTACCTGGTTTTACTAGCTACTGACTGACGCTGATAATGGGGATTATACCGTCTAACAAATGCTGTGGCAGAGTAATCTTGACACGCTCAGACACTCCCCGTCACTGCAGTGTCACAGCGCACCGCATGGCACTTCTGTCTTCAGAGCACGTTTTGGCCTGGTCGCTGGCTGTCATCTTTACTTTCAAGCGTAATTATCTGCAAAGATGGACTGAGACACAGACTTGTGTATGTATGAAGGCTCTGATGTGCATGTATGGAGACAGGGCGACTGTGATTGGACTATGGGAAACGTATGCCTGTCTGAGCGTGTGCTGAAACACATTTTTCCGTTTTGCGGACTGGAGGGAGTGTTGAAACGCGTCTTGCTGGGGTGTGTTACGGCTGCACTTGAAAACGCGCACACATACACACACCACGTATTACACGGAGCCCTGAGGACCCAGATTTGTCCCAGCTCACCTCACACACAGCAACCACAGTCAACACAAACACCCCATTAAATTCAATAGCACACAGCAAATGTAACACCTACAGAACAGCTCAGTCATTAATGTCCAAATGTTTATTCTGAACAAAACATGTTTTGATTAAGGCAGACTTTAACACCTATTTGAAAACTCCCACCGTTTCTGTTTTTCTTTTTATTCCGTTCTAGTAAATCCAGTTTGCCTCCCAGCAAACAATAGTTGTTTAGTTAAAAATCTAACTCTCCTCTCCGCTTCTGCTTCTTTTTGTCTTTTTTGCCCCCCAGTTGACGAGGAAGCCCTGAGGAAGAAGATCACTGATGAGCTGTATAAAGGCCTGGAGCAGGAGAGGGCCAAGGCGGACAAGGAGCTGCAAGCCTGGTTAGATACGTGCACACCAACATACAAGTACACACATATCATTGGCAGTCAGCTTGTGACTTCCTGAGCAGTGGGTGGTGTTGCAAAATGTTTTTTTTATTTTAGACATAAGTCTATTCATATTATTCATTCTTAAGAGTTGAAATTAAGATGTTTTGCATCCTTCTCATCTACACCTCTCTACTACCTTTCTTGTGTTTGTTTTATAAAGCTGAGTCAGAGTAGAACACTGTCTTCAGTTCCTGTTGCAGGGTGTTTTGAGAAATCAAAGACATTTTCATTCGTTTAGTGATAGTCTAAAAGGCCAGTGTCCCCCATTCCCACCACTTTCAATCTAACTCTCTTCCCAAACACGTCAGTACTTTTGCCTTCCTCTGTTTCTCCTTCTCCTCTCCTGTGGTTCTCTCCAGATCAATTAATCATGCCTGAGAAAGGAGCTGGTGTCCTGAGGTAATTTCCTGGGTGTTGAGTGGGTGATCCATTAGCTTTGCCTAATAAAGAAACACACTCTTAGCCTCTCCTCTCTTCCTTCCTCTCCTCTTGTGTTCTCTCCTCTCCTGAAGAAGCAGGTGCACATGCCATTATGTGTGATAATCATGTTGCTCCCCCTTTAATAGGCCCAGATGATCTTCAGAAGGCTCTAGTGAATGAACAACTGTGATTAGTAGCCAAATACACCCTTAGAGTGTATGGGGATAAAAACACAACCATTCAATGTCCAGGAGGAGGTGGTGTTAGCCTAGCAATTAGCCTAGTTATGGAGGGTCATTCAGGAAGAGAGAAGCGAACAGTGGAGTTGAGAAATCATTTGTTGATTGATTTTTTTTTCCTTTTCTGGACATTTAGTTTTTTATGTAACTGCTTCCTACTGCTCACTTATTGATGTCTGTTCAAAGGAGTGAGTGCTTGGAAATTACGCCCTCTATGCAATTAATTGCAAAATCAACGTGGCTTTCAAGCCCTCGGCTTTGGTTTGTGCTTAGCATGGGCTGCGTTTTCACTTAAGAATACTTCAGTGAACATGGAATCAGCAATCATCACCCTCCACTTGTGTACATGTGTTGTGGTGTAGAGGTGTATTATTATCAGTTTTAATGTAGCCTTATGTGCTTTGCTTTTTTGTATTTGGTGACTGTTTTGTTGTATTTATGTTGGACTGAAAGTGTATTTGTGCATGGATTTCACTCATAATAGTTTGATAGGCAGTAATACATAAAGGTGCATTCACTCAGTTTAGTTCAATTCATTAATTGGTGGATAGATTAAAAGGGGCAGCTCAATAATGGATTTTATCTAGCAAGTGAAAAGCAAGATGCTGAGATATTAACTGAGGTTTAATTTAACCGTTTGATTGCTCAGCCCCTGATGGTTCACACTTATCCAGCATTTGATCGTAATTGCTTGTCTGGTCATCATAGGGTGAGACCTGGTTCATTCTGTATCAGCTCCCTTTAGATCTGATATATAATGTTTTCTAATGTAATCACTTTATGAATGGATCAGTGTTCATCCTTCAAATGTGATGCTGTCCATCCTCTTTACACACGGTTAAACATTTTATTATTGTGAGGTTTCAGCAACACACACGTCTTTTAAGCAATAATTAAGTTTCACCTTCCATCAGCGCAAACAGAAGCTACAGGGAGCTTTTGCTTGTTGAAGACAAACAAGGCACAGTGGTTATGGCCTTCACTGCATTGTAAAACCCAGCGAGGAGACTGAAAAGCTTTTGCTGTAGTGTAGTGTAACTGAAGTAAGATGTAAATCATTTTTTTGTGTCTGTGTATCAAAGCTTGGCTAACAAGACTGCCCAGTGTCTCACCAGTTATAGAACCCTGCAGTGAAACTGCTGCACAGCTTGAACCTGGAGAAATGGAAGAATATGTGATCGCCCCCCCCTCCAGGTCACTGGGAACGAATACACACACACACACACACACACATGTTCAAGCCCAACAGTTTCTCTTGCACTTACTTCATTAACTCAACCTGCAAAAACAAACCAACCCAGCTTAATTGACAGATTAACAGTTCTTTGTTGCTAAATTATTGGTCATTTTAATGCATTTTTGGAATATTTACCATTATTATACTCTACAGAGTTGGCAGAATAGGGACAGTGAGGTACACTGCGATTACAAGCTCACCTACAGTATGTAATTCTGTTCTTTGCAGTCGTGTTGTGAGGCTACACAGATCCAGGGAATTTTGAGGAACAGATTAGACACAATTTCGTCTGTTTGGCTTTAAGGCCACAAATGAACTCCAGAGATCTGGCTTTGCATGTTTTGCTCTGCTCGGAGTGAAGTAAGGGCTCTGTGAGAAGTTCATTTGGGTGCAGCCTAAACTCATTTGTAGCTGGGAGCGGCTGTACGGAGCAGATTTGCCTCTGCCGCTTCACTGTGAGGCATCAGAGCAGAACAACCCAGGGAAAAAAGGATGAGAGTGAAGGAGGACCGAGGGGGAGAGGAGTCCTCCACCATACGGTCTCTCCTCCCTCATCCTAAAACCTCCCGTGTCACCATTTGATCCAGGTTTTCTTCTTTGTTATGCTCTCAGGCTTTCCTCTACTTTAGCATCTATATTTTTTTGTCCCTACCCTATCCCGTTCGTATACTTTTCCCCTCCCTTTGTTTGTATCTATATCTCCCCTGTTTCTCATTCTGGTTGTGTTCCCCGCCTGTTCAAGCTTTGGTACAGTATCTCCCTTCTGCTTTATTCCCATGCATGGAATATGTTAGTGTGTGGAAATTAATTAGCAGTACCATTCCAACGTTTATCCTCTCACTGGGACTGGGAAAAACGTCAGTGCAGAATTTTTTCTAAAAGGCAGCTAATATACCTGAACACACACTAGCTCCCTAGGTTCTGTCACTGACACTTCATACCCTGTTCACTGCTGAGCATTTGAGGACATTTATGTCGTGATGTCAATACCTTATAATATAAATGAAACAGATAATTTCTGGCTTCATGTTAGTGTTTAGGCTGCCTGAGACACACCTGGTGGTAATGTCCATCTATTCCGTCTGGAGGAGCAGGACTGCTCTGCCCTTTAACTGCATTACCTGTCTGCAGCTGAATTGATTACAGTACGCGCCCTTCAATAATTCTTCCCGTGTCACAGTTTTCTCTTTCCCAACACTTGATTTTAGCTCTGTCCCAACGTTTCATATCACCTGCAGTCAGCTGTGTGTGTTTGTGAGTCTACAGTATGTGTGAGCCTGTGTGTGTCAGGGAGAGTGAATAGCTCCATAAAATATTCATAGCCAACATTCAGCGACATTATTCCTAACATCAATATTACATTGAGCCTTTCAGTACCTTTGTTTCAAGGCACTTGGGTCGAGTCTGCACTGTTTTGCAGGTCTGTCAGAATCCGTTCCTCCAGCCATTCAGTATTGAGACACATCATGTGCAGATGACAGCACGACAACAGGAAGCAATAATGGGTGAAGTGCTCAGGGCAGAGACAGAAGCTGAAAGGTGGAAGAGGAAAAGAGAAGCTAGGACACAGATTTCAAAGTTTTACTTTAGTTTTTGCACAAGGCCAGTCTAACATATACTGTAGTAACAAACGTGCACAGCTCACTTCAGCTCAACCCGCTCAATCCTAGATGATGTTTCTTAAAACGATTCAGTGCGTTGCTACAGATCTGACGTTATTAATGAACAACTGTACGGATACTCAGAACGTGATATTTCTTTTTGTGTGTTTCTCCTTTGTCTGTCTTATTCAGCCGTTCTTTACCTCAAAGACCCCCCCACCCCACCCCACCCCGGTTTTCTACCCAGTGCCAATCTTCTATGGTCGAATGAAAAATGCGTCCAATATCCCAGGGACAGGCTAATAATGACTGGAAAGCAATAGAGGTGAAGCAGACAGATAGCATCCGTCTAGTGATAGCAGTCTTTGCTTGGGTTAGCACTTGTGAAGAAGTGAGTAGTAGACCCTTTTTTTGCAAGGCTGTCTATTCTTGGACTGATTCCTCTCAATTTTGCAGGATTTAGTTTTGGTTTTCTGTTGATTTTATATAACTAGTAATGTTTAAAATTGAGATTTAAAAAACCACATTATATTTAGTGGGACCAGCCTTTCATTGTTATGGTTTGACTTTTCTTAAAACTCTGTGTACTGACCCCTCTTTGTCACACCGTAGCAGCAGCCAGCACTCGTTGAGGAAAGGTGGCTTAGGTGCATTAGCGGTGCAGGCAGGGAGGCGTGGATCGCGGGGAAATGGTGAATGTAAAAGGCCATTAGGAGGCTCCCCGTATGTGTCTGTGTGTGAGCTGGAGCCCAGTGATGGATGGAGTGTGCTGACGTGTGCAGCCCAGTGGACTGTGATACTGGACATGGCTGGACTCTCTCCGTCTCCTCCATCTCTTTCTCCCTCTCTCTGCCGGACTCTCCCTCTCTGCTTCACTTCCTCAGGGCCAAGCATGTCACATGTTCACTCCTTTCTTTTCTCTGTCTCCCCGTGTCCTCTGCTCTGACATTTACAGTAGTGGTGTTGCAGTGCCAATGAGAGCTTTAAAAATCTGATGCTTTTCTATTAGTCCTCCCTGTCATCTGTTGAAAGCCACAGCGGTGATCGGTTAGACACACTGCCCATCCCTATTCATCACTGTCTACACTGCCTTAAGTATTTTCATAGGTGAGTGAAGAGAATCTGTGAGTAAGAAATGTAAACCATTCACACTAATAAGTCACAGAGACAAAGAATTTAAAGCGAGGAGGAGGAAAACCAGCCACGTACTGTATTTATCCCATTTGCCGACACTCTACAACTAAGATGCTGCGCTGACGCGATCATAGTGAACAAACCTGATGATGTAAAGGAATCTTACTTGTACACCTTTTAAAAAAGAACCACTTGAGAAATACTGGAAACATTTTAGCTGCTGTGTGTGGTATCCACTATAATTCATAAATGAATCCTGTAGCAAATGATGGATCACAGGTGGTTCATTTAAATGTGGAGCCATTCTTCATTTAGCCATGAAATACATCAAACGACCGTTGAGCATTCGCCATCACTCTCCGCCATCCTTCTTGTCATCAAGGCTATCTCGCAGGGCTCTCTTAGGAATTTCCTCGGGCAGAGGTGCGTTAGGATCCTCGCTGTCTCCATTGGACCTGTTATAATTCACCAAGGTGCTCGCTCTGTCTGTTCTGTGTTTATTTTACCTTGTCACCGGTGTTTGATTCCTAAGCAAAGGAAGACTTTGGTGGTTTCAGGGACGTTCCTCCTCTTCTCCAATCAAGCATGCTGTCGCCAAGTAGGAAGTGTGTTGCTAGGCAACTATGAGAACCCAGTGACAGGGTTCAAATGGTGGTCTTGCATCTGCAGACAACGCACTGCCTCTGTCTGTATGGCTGCTTCATTTGATTTGTGCCTTTCTTGTTTGGTAAATGGTGTCTAATATATACTGACAGTCAATCTGCTCTTTAATGCTGATTATGTGGAAATAACAGCTTGACAGATTGTGCTACATCAGATTTTTCAACAGTGGAGCAGGGTTCTGCAACTTTCAGTGCTGGTTATGACTTCTCAGTGTTGCCCCCTGTTTGTGAGCTATGGAAACGGAAACCCCCGTGTAGATGAATCGACGGACACAATTAAAAATAAAAATAGGTGTTAAGCATAGACAGAGCCTAAAATGTCAATTATAATGTGATTTAAGACCGTTGTAATACTAGACACTCACAGTGGAAACAACCAGCAAATCAATGTTGGCCTTATAAACACTATGAACACCATTAGCTGCTTTTGAAATAAAACGGTATCAGTATCGTTAATGGTTAGTTGTTGTGATTACCAAGATAAGTATTTTGGTGTGTGACATATTGGGGAACACTGAAGGACATTGGTATACTGCACATCAATTATTTAGAGATTGCCGTTGGTGGAAAGAATAATGAGGAACATGTGCTGTAGTCCAGTGTACAGGTGCACTACCGTGTGCTCTCATAATCCTTTTGAAATCCATTGTGATAAGTGTTGCTGATGCTCCACAGGCTACAGGCGGAGAAAGCCCGCGCATCAGCCCAGGCTCATGCAGAGGCCCAGTCACAGGCCCAAGATGAAGTGTCCAGGATCCTGTCTGTGGAGCGGACCTTGGCCCAAGAGAGCATCCAGCAGGCTGTCATCAGAGAGAGGATCGCCACTGAGGATGAGAGGCTCCGTGCTCAACTCTATGTAAGTCTGTCGCTGCGGTGAACTTTACCTTCTCATTTCATCCTGCCTCAGAATTTTTTTTAGCATTCAGCTTGTTCACATCTGCAGCACGGTGTCAAACAGGCGCTGAATATTTTGACTGTGTGACCTTGAGGCCAGACTCACTGATGGGAGCCTTTTTTTTACATGAAGATGTGTCACATTTTATGTTCACTCATTCCTGCCCTATCACACAGCGAACCTATTTACGTTAATCGGCAGGTCATGCCTAGCGCAGTGACAAATGTCACAGCCGTGAGTATGTGTATATCTGTGAGCAGTAATTCATGGAACACGCATATACACCCAGGAATCATATTTAAAGCTTTTTCTTTTATTTTATCTCTGCATCAAAAGCCTTATCTGCACTACACCAGCTCAGTGGACAGTTTCAGGCAAATGGTAGTTTGATATCACATCTTTTTTCCTGGTGTATTATGAAAGCGAGCTTCACTTTGGGCAGCATGTGTCTTTATTTCCCTTAAAATTGCCCTTGTAAACACTGTCAGCCGAGTGCTCCTTACTGCACACATAGGCAGCATATTGTTTTCAAAAGACAACACATTTTCCCTGGAGTGTGTCTGCTGTTTACAAACCTATGCTGTTGATTATATAGCTCATTTCACACGCTCATCGCCGTAATAGAAAAATGAATCATTTTGTCGAGAGAGAGAAAAGGAGAGGCGTGTTGACGTGACTCCACGCCGCAGGACAAGTGTATGAGGGATCCCTCATTTGGAACGGCGATCAAATCAGGGGAGAAAAGGCAGGGAGGGAGACACTTGATGTGATGCGTTTCTCCCTCCAGGATCTGTGTGGAAAGTTGTTTCAGCCGTTTCTGTGATTTAATTTCGGTTGGTTTTCACGGGGAGGGAGACGGGACAAATGAGGGGAGGAGAACGCAGGATGGGAGGAAGGACAAGAATCTGACACCTGCTTTGAATCCGTTATGTGTAAAGCAGCATAGAGGGCGGTGGATGTTACTGAGCTGTCACAGACCAGAGTCCTTGAGCGCGTCTTTCCCTGCATTCTCCTAAACAAACTCCCTGTACCAAGAGAACTTCTTTTGCTGTGCCTTATGAAGCCTTTGCCTGCAGCCCCAAGGCTAACCTAGGGCCATTAGGAGACTTTGAAGCTACAGATAGCATACTGTGGTGTGGATCTGGGTTCGCTGCGTCTTTCCGGTATGAAATTGCTTGATTGTGTCGAGTCTCTGCTTTGTCAGACGTCACATTCTGCAGAGAGTTGTACTGTTTTAAATTAGTCTGTGTGTTTGTAGGTGGTGTGCATGTGCCTGTGTGATAATTTCCTGCGTGCGCTGGATTTTCTATAGAATCCACCGGGTTATCAGTGGAGGCGCAGTGCTGTTGGCGCCACTCATGTAATTGTCAAGTCGGACGTTTCCACACAGCCACTGTTCTTTTCAACTGCAAATGGATGTTTCTATTTGAAAGGCAGCCTCTCGCCCAAGTCGCCCCCCAGTTGTCATTTCACTCTGTTTGTCAGACTGCACGGTTGTCTGCCGCTACACACAGGGAATTTATCTTTGATGAGACATAAAACATGCTTTGTGTGTCTTTTACTCAAAAGGGAACAAAATGGCAGCACTAACCCCTCAGACATTAACTTGAAATATGTGCTTATGAATAAACCTTTTTGCTCATGTTTACCCTTCACGCTGTTGCTTCTGATTACTAAGGAACCCGAGCAGAGCTGTGGTTTGATGTAGTCAGCACATAATCTGGTTCCTGTCCTCCCACAGTAAGTGACATATGTTGTGACATTCATCTGTGTTGGTCTTTGGTAAAAACAAATAAATGTTTAAGTGTTACCTACATTAATTATCTAAAGCTACACTTTCCATGTAGGTTTAACGACACAGTGTTTTTAAAACAATAATTGTAGTGGTATGAAGTCTAACCAAGGTTTTCGATGCGTCCTACCACCCTGCTGTGCACTTGTCCATCAGGCTTTTGAACCTCCAGTCACGCCACCTCCCTGTCAGCGTGACTGGCAGTAGCCAGCTAGTCCACCAGTAATTGAAACTTCACAGCAGTCTAGGTGGGGGCTGTGTGTTGTCATTGTCGTTGGGTTCTTGGCGTTCCGTCGTCTGAGGGGAAACACGTTAGGTGTCAGTGCTCACACACGTTCTGCCACTCATGAGTTGCTGCAGTAATGAAAAGAGTGTCAGCAGCATTCGGACGGGCTTCGCGTTTGTTACGTACCAGTGTGTGTTTTGCATAAGCTTATGTTGAATGGCATCAGCTGAAGGACAGACAGGAAACAAACTGACCACAATTTAAAGGAAATTCTAGAAGAAATAACATGTAAGTGCTGTTGACATTCACCATTCATTGCTGTCTGTAAGACCTGTGGTTGGTGGCTGTGAAGAGTCAAAAATGCCTCATTACGTATTATTTAGTCCAATCACTACACACAGATGAAGCCTTAATTAGATAAGAGGCCAGTAACTTAATTACCCAGCAGCGTCAATTAACAAACTGTTTATAGTGGACACCAGCTGAGGATAAGACACAAAGGCCCAGTGTGTTGACTCAGCTCAGTGCAGGTATGATCTTGTCTTTATTTACTGATGAATGGAGATGTTTTGACAGTGATGTACTAGCCACTAATGCGTCATGTAGCTCTTTTATTCAGTTTCCATCCAGCTGTCAGTCCACACATCTGTGTTTTAATGAAATCACAGACTTCTGCCCTCGTCCCCTCTTTTGATTTTCAACGACTTCGCTCCCCGCGGCGCCAAACTGGCCCAGTGGCCAATCAATCACTGGCCACAGCGTCTCACCCAGACACAAGCTCTAACCCTGAGGCAAACTTTTCAATCAAACCCGCAGTCATCAATCTTTTGCAGCTCCAAACGGTGGCCTGGGTGGGGTTGACCTGGCGGCAGTGGTTTTGTCCACTGTAGCCAACTGGTCCAAAACACTTGATCAGATCTTACATTTAGTTTTTTTCCCCAACCTTAAGCTGGCATTCTGACTGGGAACGAGTTACTGCACTGCATAACACACCTTTAACTCCCTCACACATACTAGTTGCTAATGTGATGTTCCCTGATTTTTCTGCCACCTCTTCTTGCACAGCGAGGGATAATAGAGCTCACTAAGACTGTTTGTTTGCGCCGTGTCCATCCTGTCAGATCTCCTGGAGAAAATCAGTACCTGCTCCGTCCTTAAACTCTGGTCCATTTGATGCTTGGCTGGCTTGAAAATGACTTTGGGTAAAACCTTAACATTTTTAATGCATCCAATCACTGCAGTACTCTGCAAAACTGCAGTCTCTAGCAAATCACCTGCTTCTTTGGTGAAGCTTGTGTACTTCACTTGCACGTTGTTGCACTTTAGATACAGGCGACTGGCCCCGACTGATAATGGGCTGACAATTTAATTTTGCAGGTATTAGAGGAAACTTGCTGGGTTCTGAATTGATGCCTGTTGGTGGTATTTAAAAAAAATCTTCCTTTCTTTTCTTTTCTTTTCTTTTCTTTTCTTTATTTCTTTCTCTTTCTCCTTTTTTTTTCTCCACATCACAGTGTGCATGGAAAATTGAGGGGAGGAAGGGCATCATGTCTTTGACGTTTGAACGAGATAACGAAAGGTAGTGGTATAGGTTTACATATAGTTCTGCTGAGGACATTTAAAGCCTGTCTCTAATTGCAGTTCTCTTAATAGTTTAATGCTACTGGATTTAGGAGACTTGTCAGCCTGGTTAAGTAGCTGTGTCCTGAGCCCTCTCCTTTCTGTCTTGTCTTGGATTGAGTCCACTTTACCGTCCTTTACATATTGGCGGCTGTACCCTACCCCTGCCCAGGCTGTAGCACCCACACGTCGTGCCAGTGTTAGGGTTAGACGGGGGGGTCAGCCTCTAATTGTCAGGGCCCGTGGCTGGCACTCTGCACCAGGCCCTCACCCTGTCAGCTAATTGGCACTGTGAGCGGCCAGCGGCGCGGCCGGGAAACAGCAGCGATTCGATTGATAGATGGATACTCGTGTCTGGAAAGCGTCTTTCTGACAAGAGAGCTTGTACAGTCAAGTTACTGCTTCAGCCTCACCGGGCGCTGCATCTATTTATGTATGTTTGCTCTTAACAAGTTTGAAACCTGCGAGATCTTTCTTTTGGTGCTTTGTTTTCTTTGTTTGTTGTTTTTTTAACAGTTATTTGATTTTATTTGCTTAAGTATAGCCTTTCTACTTCCTATGCTTTCCACAACATACGACTCAATGTATGTAAATAAAAAAACAGAGATTCGTGCCGCAAAGGTGAATTAAAAACAGAAACACGTTCTAGAAACTTTTTTACTTCTGTTTTTCTCATCTAGAACTTAATTGGACATAATAAAGTGCAGAGGTTAGAAAAAGAAGTGTGTTGACTTAAGCCTTGCATGTGGCTCAGTTCAGCTGGTACGTAGGACATGTGATATGACAGGTATTTTCTTCTGCGCTCGTCCCTTCCTGTTTCTTGGCCTTTCACTGTGTTTTCTCTCTGGGTTCTGACAGGAGAGCGGTATTAATGGGGTTCCAAGGAAGTGAACAGTCAGCTCACCTAATGGCGCTAGAGGGAGAGAGTTTGATTGAACGTTGGAAAGAACTTAAACATACGGAGCTAACGAAGATGTGAAGTGATGACAGAATGGAAAGATAGGGGAACGTAGAAGCACCTGGAAACGGCAGACAAGGGAGAAAGGGATATTGACATAAAGCAGTTTCCAAAACAGGGTTAGAAACTCCAATTAGAAAACGACCGATTGAAAAAGACGTACATGATATACACAAAAGCCAAATGACAGATGTAAACAGTAATGTAAACAGAGGGGGCTTGATTGATAGAAGGCCCAGGTGGAGCAGCTTGTTCAGGCCTTAGCGTCTTAATGTAAACATACACTAGGATGCTCTTAAACATCAACACCAATTCAGGTAAATGCTTACATCATCCAAGTACGTGCACATGCTAGAGTTGGTCAAGAGGCCCCAGTGTCTGCAACATGTCCTTCATGTCTCTGTTTTTATAAGAATCTGTCTTTTCTGATTGTTTTCGTTCTTGTCTGTATAAGAACAAGATCAATACAAAGTTATTCTTGGCTTGGCCGTGCTCCTTTCTGCTTCTGCCCTCATCCATGATTGTGTCTCTGTCTTTCTGTGTTTAAGCACCAAACTGCGTTTTCCCCCTTCTTTGATTCTCTGCCTTTTTGTTTTCTCGTCACGCCCCCTGTTCCCATCTTGACCCACGCTTCCTCCACACATGCCCCCGTGTCTCGGTAATGAACCCACAGCTCTTCATCTCTCCTTCGTCTCCTCCTGTGTGTTGGACATGACAGATGACTGGGGACCTCCAGAGGTTTGCTCCCCAGGGCTCCAGATAAAGGCAGGTCCAACCCGCGAGATGATCAATCAATCAGTTTACACCGCAGGTGTCTGATCAGCTAATTAATCAATCTGTGAGCCAGCAGATGTTGTTCCTGTCCCTCAGCGAAGGAGCTGGCGGTAGAGTTGTGGAGATGGGGTCTTCAACAAAGACCGAAGGGCTTGAAGTGTCTGAGTAGAAAGGAAAGTAATTTTTCATGTTTCTAGCAGGATTTCAGCCTTTGCGGGCTCAATTGTTCAATTTGTTTCCACTGGAGGGTCATTTTTTTCCTAAGCTTTGCTATGTTATTCCTTTTCTTTCTGTCCTGAGAACATGTTACATGAAGTATGTCTTACGTGTAGCTGTCTTTAATACGCCTTTTATGCCATCTTCAAAATGTGCATGTTTCAGAGGGAGACTTAAAATGGGGGTTGTGATCCGCTGTCTCAGCATCATTACAGACAGCTGTTTCAGATCACGCCCTGTGACCTCTGTTCTCAGTCAATGAGCTGCAGACTCCACAAGGACACTTCATTTTAACGTTCCTTAAACAGCCAGCAGTTTGCACGCGTAAACACTGAGACGCCCACACTTACTGCCTACGTTTCTTGGCCTTTGGTCCCCGCTCCTTCCCCTCTGCCCTGTCCTGGTCGGGTCAGTCCTTTGACCCATCAGGTCGTTGGGTCATTACTCAGTGTGCTAAGAGATCCTGGGGGAGAGCAATTCTGTCTGCAGCCTGTGGCACTGATGCCTTGTTTCAGGAGGATGACCCAAACGTGGATGATTTGATTAAGAGCACATCATGTTTCCTGTGTCTTTTACAAAAGACAATATACAAGAGTGTAATGTACAGCAGGGCACCGTGATTTGGTGAAAAAGTTATAGTATTGTGGAAATGAATTGATTGCAGTATAATAAACTACCTTGGTTTCACAAGTTTTAATGAAATGATAATTTGTTCTAAACAATTCTCAATAGGTTAAATCCTAACATTCAGAAAGAAACTCTGTTGCACTATATGTGAGTGAAGGAAATTAAATTAGACCTGAATATTCAGTTTAGATTTAACTTAACTTTGATTAAAGAAACAGGGACAAGTTGGGAATAAATGTCATTTTGGCTCATTCGCAGCTTATTTGTTATCATCTTATTTCTGGCTGCTGACATTTTTCTTTCATTTACTCTCATAGTCAGCTGCCTGTGTACGTGACTAAGTGTTTGTCCTTTAGTGTTGTCAGTCAAGGTTAAGCTCGTTAGCTGACCACTATATGTGACACAGTCACATCGCCCATAACCCTACCCTTGAACCCTAAGTGTTATTGCTGTGCAGTAAAACCTCATCATGCTAATTAACCAGCAAACCGAATGGTTTCCAATGGAGTTTAACAGCTACTGTACCAGGACTTATGCTTCATTCATGGCTCTAAGGGTAATGCGTAAAGCTGCCAGTAAGCTGTATATTAGGTGATATCGTTTTACGCTCACATCACTTATGTATGATTTGCCAGTGATAGCTTTGAAGATATGGTTGCAGTGGTTTCAGAGGCAGTTACAGGATGTGCACTTAGTGTGTCAGACATTTGTTATGAGTGAGATTTGTGTTGTATATATTTGTTTGCAGATGCAGTAACAGAAAGAAACGTATTTTTCATCAGCATCCTCTTTTAAAATAATCTCCCAAGACATAGTTCTCCCACCAGCGACTGAAAGTCAGATGTCTTGGCATTCTTTTCCCTCCACCCACTGACTAATCGTTGGCTCTTGCTTTTATCTTCACTACACCTTCCCTCAATCTATCTCTAACCTCCAACGTGCCACTGACACCGCTGCCATGCCAATTAACACCGGAGCACGGTCACATTGGGCTGCCCTTTGACCCCACTCCTGGCGGAAAACACGGGACCTGAGGCCCTTGGCTTCAGTATTAGTTTGTCACCGGGCCCTGTCACGCTCGCCTGTGATAGATGGGCCCAGCTCAGCGGCTTCACGCGGATGGCGTGAGGGAGCATTGATTATGACGCTGCTTCTGACAGAGGTGAATCCAGACTGAGCTAATGGTGTCATGGGGACGAAAAAGAGAGACGAAGGTTATAGATGAGGGGCTGCTGGTTAATGTGATGAGGTTTGATCTGTGCTCTATTGATCATGGCAATCCCCAAAATTATGTCCATCGAGCATGACTTTGCATGTAATAAGCATAACGTATAATGAAACATTGTCTGCTTTTATTAGTGTCAGTTTTATTGTGTGGTCTTTCACTTTAGTATTTGTGGTTTGTCTTAAAAAGGAGGAAAACATGTAGATATGACCTACAGTAACTATATTATCCCCTGAAAACTCGCCAGCACAGCACTTACACATGCAGTTTGTTTTTTTATTTGTGTCACTTGGAATTCTTAAAAAGAAGAAGGAGAAAGTCAGAGGAGACCATAAAAAAAGAAGCAGGTGTAAAAGAAAGTAGTGTGAACAGGGAGCGAATTGGTAAGAACCAGCAGTGGGTGGGGGCTGCTTGACGCAGCAAAATCCAGCTGTTTTTCATCCCTCTTCCATCCTCTTCTGTTCTCCTCTCCTGCTCCCTTGCTTCTCCTCCGCCCTCACTCCCAGCTCAAACTGCGGCAGTCGGCTAATTAAAAAACATGGCTGCTCTTAATTATTCAGCGCCTGGCTAATTGATATTCACAGAAGCGTTCACCTTGCCTAAACGATCCGTTTAATCTGACCACCACGGTCCCACTCGCAGCTGCTTGTCACTCTCACCCTTTGTGCTACTGTACTTAATAAGCGACCAGGGGGAGATGGAAGCAAGGAGGCGGATGTAAACGTTGGCTGTGGGTGTTGGTACCATTTTCAGTTCTACTAAATCGCTGAGTGTGTGAACTCCACACCTTTTAGGAGGATATTGTTGTGAATGTTTGCATCTTTACTAAGCTATTTTCCTAATGTAACAGGTGGGGTTGTGAAGTGCACACATTCACCGTATAAATGTGTGGATGGTACTTCTTTACTGTGAGGTTGTATTCATCCCAACATGTTCCCTCCCACTCATTTGGCTCGTGGGTGCTGTTAATCGCTGTCATACCCCAGGCTGGCGTCCTAGTTCTCCCTTTTTCTCTTTCCACCTTTAATCCTGTTTCTTTTTCCCATTTCTATCGCGTGTGGTCATTTTCTCCCCTGAACTTCTGTCTAAAGTTCTCTTGGCTCCGTGTCCCATCTAACAGCCAGTTCTCAGTTCTTGACACCTCCAATGATAAATCACCTTTTATTGTCCTCGTCCTCTTATCGCTCAGTGCTTCCCACTCTCAAGTTCACTCCCATTTTCTAGTCTAATGCTACGCTTCTCTTTTTCTTTCCTCACCCAGTCCTATCCCAGATCACCCTCTCCACCCACAACCACCTCTTCATTAGGGGAACAAAAGGTGCATGGGCAGCAGTGAAGTCTGTCCTATTGTTTGGCCTTTAGTATGATTAGATTATCTTTAAAGTCTGCTGAATGGGGTTAATCAGTCGGAAGTAATCCCTGTGTCTGGGCCTGTGTGTCGTCAAAGAGGAGGAGCCACCTGCTCACATGGAAATTCAGCATGGGTGCAAGTACATATACAGAAGACACACACACACACACACACACACACACACACGTGAGCAAAAGAGAAAATCCCTTGATACACATTTCTGTCGCAACCTCTCCTCTTTTAATGACCCCTTTAGTCTCGCCTTCAGCACACATTTATCTCTCCACCCGCTCTCTGTGGGTACAGCTGCTCCGGCTGGTGCGAGCGTGTGCATATGCGTATGTAACGATGTGTGCGCTTCAGATCAGGGTCCCTGTGTTGTTTGCCTCTCTGTGTCTGCGCCTTTGTCTTTCTCTGCAAAGCTAAACTCTTTCACCTATCAGCAGAACACTGACTTTGGACACACTTGTCACAGTACACAACCTCCAACCAATCCCAAGCTCTGTCCTCCTCAAACCCATCATCCCCTTTCTCCACGTCCTAAATTGAGATGTTGGTGGGAGGCAGGTTTTTGGCACCTCTGCCAATGTAATCTAGTCTTTTGAAAAACTTTGCCAAAAGCCCTGATTGCGCATTTGGAATCAATAACACATTTAAAAGTTATAATAGTGCTAGTAAAAGTGTGCTTTTACGAGGTACTTTGAAAAGTGAACTGCAGGGGCAGCTTTACCCATCGCAGTCATTTATGTTTCAGCCTGATTCTATCTTGGAGTGCAGGCCCTATACCGTTTAGAATGATACTAGCCACACAACAGCACTTCAGGCTGGAACAGGGGCAGAATGGAGACAACAGCAAGGCTTGTTAATGCTAAGTTGTCAGAGACGTGATGAATATGGCACCAAGCATAATGTGTGTTTGCCAGCATTGTTTTTGCACCGTGGGTTCGAGTACGCTTGGACTTCCCTCGGTCATCTCATGCAAGGACTCTTTTCACAGCTCCTCACCTCAGCGCAGGGAGCACACAGCTCAGCCTGCAGTGTATGAAGCAGATGAACGGTAGAGATCGGATAAACTAGAGTTTATTATCTATACGTTTATCATCCACTTCGACATCCTTTAGTGCTTAAACCAAAGGATTCAAGGCTCCGTCTGCATGGATGGTTTCCATAGGACAGTTCTCTGTGGTAAAGTGGTGTGTGCTTCTGGGTTTTACCGTGTGTGTATGGACAGGTGTGTGTGTATGCCAGTGAAAGTGAAGTGTGGGTATTCAAGCAGAACCATGTGGCACCCAGTCACCCCTAGCCTCTGAATACTAAACCTCTCCAAATGTCACTTTGAAGAAGTTGGATGAATCAGTGGCTCTTTACAATCTTTCTCCCTCTCTCTCAATTTCTCTCATTGCTTCCTTTATTCAGGAGATTGGATGCAAGGTAGGTTTAGAGGTTTTTACCAGCCCCTAGACTCTAAAGTTTTCTCCCACTGTTTCTGAATGATATGAGTGAGTGATTTCTTTTCCCTTTCGGTGCGTTTGACGTTACATTTTTCTTTCTAGGAAGTATTTCAGCTGCTTTATGTTTTGATTATCCATTTTACAGCTCTCTTCCTCTAAATGCTTTGGCAGAATGATTTTAAGTTGTTACCAAAGCCCTATTAACAGGAAGGAGCAGTAATGTGAGGAGGTTGTAATTTGTCTCCTTTTCCTCGCCATTAGGTGTTTAAAAGCCATTTTAATGTAGTTTTGTTTTATTTATTACTGCTGCAATAAACAGCATCATCTTACAGGGTGGCCTTCATTAGCACACCAGTAAATAAACAGAAATCAACACTGTCTGTGGTGGTGTTCAAGAATAGAAGTCATAAAAGCAGCATTGCAACTATGACCTTGTTTAGCTTTTACGAAAGCTTATTAATTAATAAACTCAACATGTGTGTGAAAACTGGAAAAGTGTGCAGTGTGTGATGTATGTCTGTTATCCTGTTTGTAAGGAAGAGGTTTTTACTCCATTGCAGCATTTTGATTTGAGACACTTGCCCTTTTGCTTGTGGAAAGGTGGTTTTTTTTTTTTACTTTGGAAGCAGATACATCCTGGTCTTATCTACTTTGTGTATCACTCAGAAAGTCAGTCGTACATTTAGTCAAGGTCACAGCAGAGGGGAGGACAGCGGAGATAGGTAGGCTGGCTAAATATATACGCCAGACTATGGCGCTTGTCCGCACTGAGAACTGATGTTATCCTCTTGGCCTGAAAGCAGTTTGGCTGAAGATTGAATACAAGAGGACAAAGAAGCTCATACAGTACCTGCCAAGGCGCGACCAGTCTTACACACATGGGCACACAGTAAAATACACACATACTGTATTCCTGTAAAACCTCTGAGAGTCTTTCACATATGGATACATATAAATATTGTGCTTTTGTTTCTCCTCCTGGTGTGAATGTGCACTGAATGCTTCATGTGGTACTTGTGTATTTGCGTGTATGTGTGCATATGTGTGGATGTTTAGGCCAAGCAGCTAGAGGCCAGAGAAGCAGACCTAAGGAAGCAGGACACTTACTACAGAGAGCAGCTGGCCCGCCTGGAGGAAAGGGTAAGACATGCTGAATACGATGAGATAAGCTGAGCCTTTATTGATCCCATGTTGGAGAAATTCAATTATTGCAGCAGCTACAGATAATAGGCAGTGCAAAAAGGCAGAAATGTGCAAATTTTACTATATTTACAATATTTACAAATAGAGTGCAACATATAAGGTATACAGGGTGGAGCTGCTAGACTGATTGGTTGTAAAGTCTAACAGCCAGAACACACAACCTCGTTCACAAAGTGTGTTTCATCTGAAGAGAATAATTTATTTTTGGTCAGTGACTCTTTTGATTTTGACTTTGACAAACATATGTTAATTTTAAAACCAACCAACAACATTACAGACAGGGTCCAGCAGGCGCATACTTTACATGCACTATGTAGGGCTGTGTTTACTGCCGTGCGTTTAGTTACATGCAAATTGAAGCCATCGTATGTAGTAAGCTGATGTGACTTCAGTACAATGGCATGTTCTTCACTCTTCATCGCACTGCCCCGTAACTTTTGTTTTCATCCTTCAGCCTACATCCAGCCTGTCTGCCCCAGCGTGCTCTATCTCTCCCTCTTCCACTCTTTCTCTAATTTTCACTCTGCACTCCCTCGCCTGTAGGGTGTAGGGTTAAACCAGTCCTCTTGTGCCTCAAAATGACGTTAACCTTATGTTTGTTGTCAAACCAGTGCCCTATGGAGGATGACAAGGGTCAGTCGCTGAGCTTAGCCCTCCTCAAATGGCAGCACCACGCTGGTCCCAGTAAGAGGTGCCTGCAAGGCAGGGGACCGGGGTCAAATGTCTCGCTAAAGTGTGGTAAAAAAGACGCCCTCATGCTGCTTTCAATTCGTAAGTGTATCTTTGGAAGGATACAGTGTCCTGTTTAATGACACCTTCATGCTGAGAGGGAGTTTTCTCTCTTTGTAGAGTGCAGAAAGTCAAATGCCCTGTGTAGTGTAAGGCAAATGGAAATTTCTTCACACTGTTGCAAAGACAAATACTCATTGTGCAATAGGAGGCATTTGGATATGTAAAAAGTGCCTTTTCTTTTGGACATTTCTTCATTTTTCTTCTGTGCTATTTAAACAGCAGCACACTTGTAATAATTCGCTATTTCAGTAGCCATGCATGTTTAATATTTATAGTGTGGATTTGCTGGTAGCCATTATGCACAAGACACCCTCTCTTGGGGTCAGTAAAGCTTGCAAATTTCCCTTCCTCCACTGAGGATGAACTCCTAAGCCAAGCTAGTGGGTATTGGGTGGTAGTGGACTTCTGTCAGTAATCGGAAGTGCATTGGTCTGTACAACTTTGGTTCAGTAGCAGAGAGAAGAGCAGGACATTTACTTCATTCAGGAGGTGATTGACAGATCATTTTCTAAAAAGCTAGACGTTCTTTAGCAGTTTGGCAAAGAAAAATAATGTTGAACAGATAAGAGGAGGAGGAGGAGAAGGAGGGATGCTCCATTTATTACAGTATCACTGAGCTTTAGTCTTATGCTTCTTTTGTTCATGTTGCATTCTTGCATCTTTGGCTCTTCTGCATAGGAGATTTGGGTGTTGATGGTTGAAATCATGAGACACAACTACTGCAGGCATTACTGACTAGCCATACGTCAGCCATGTTGGCTTCTGGTGATCAAATTGTCAACAAATCACCATCACACCAGAGAGAGAGATGGGAAGACGACAAGGAAATACATACTGAAGAGAGAGGCTAAAGAAAAATAAGAAAATAGAAGATCAACACAAGAGACTACAAAACAGAAAAAGAGTCAATAAGAGAGAACGACAGAAAAACAAGTAAACAAGATGTGAGAGACTGGGAGCTTCAGATCCTGGAAATGTACGTGGATGTATTTACTGATCAGTGCACAAGAACTGATATGAATCCTGCATCAACATTTTAGTTTGCTTATGTCTGTGCCTGTGCACACAAACCCAATGATGTGTGCGTTTGGCATGACGGTGTGTGATCCAGAGAGTAGATCCTGTGTGTAAGTGTGGCTCATGGTGAGCACATTGCATGTTGCCCTACTGCGTAGAAAGCGGCTTGGGCTCCGTAGGGAGCGCAGTTTGTTTGGACTGTGTTAATAACGTTCTCTTTTCTTTTTTCTGGCCCGACGTCCCGTTTGGCTCTCGGTGCAGCCTGTCTTCACTCCCTGCTCTCTTTGTCCAGCATGAGCCCAGCAGCGTACAAAAAATCACTCAACATGCTCTGTGGCTGTTCCATCCCTGACGTTCCCACTTGATTAATAGTGGAAGAAAGTAGTAAAGTAAATTTCCAGTAAGATACACATGACAACATGTTGCTGCGCAAGGAAAAGCTGTCGTGAACATACTATTACTTTCAGAGCGACATGTTGCTATACAAAGCTGCAGTACCTCACATTTTACACATATAATGAAGTGAAACGTGGGACAAGACGTGTTGTCTCAGCTGTTCTAGTACATCGCATGTTGCTGGGTTACATACAGTACCAGCCTTCTGTTGTTATCCCACGGATGCTGGGTTGTGCTGTTTTTGCTACGTGCTGCACATCGTCTAGTCTTTACAGTTTGTGGTTGAGCAGTCATCAAAGCTCTAGTTTCTCTGCCGACCGCTGTGTCTCTTTTTGGTGGCCAACAAGAACGCATCAAATTAGATTCCACTTGGTGTGTGTTTGCAGCTTAATATCGCCACCCATCACACTGTTCGCCATTGTGCGGCTCCTTCCGTTACCTCAGGATTCCCCAGCATCTTGCACACCAACAGAACGAGGCCGAGGAGTGAGAGAGGGAGAGAATATAAGTCTGATATATATTACACGTCTGTTCCAATCCAACGTGGCCATTCATCAGTGGGGCTTCCAGTGACAGGCCATCACGAGGCTCCCAGACAGCTCAGCCTGCTGCCTCTGCTGTGGCTGTTCATTGGGGCCACAACTACCAAATAGCCCCTGAAAACAATATCTATATATTTATTACATTTTCACTCAATACCTGCCCTGCTGTAAAACAATCTCATATTTAACAATCAACTGGCCTGTGTGTTTTTCCTCTGCTGTGTCTCACTCCAGTCCTTCCCCTTTGACACATCAGTGTGTCTATATCTGTTGCCTTTTTGTCTTTTTCTTTTCTTTTTTTTTCTCTATGCCTCAATTTCATTTTTAAGGGATTTTTCTCCTCCTTTTTTTTGTCTTTTCGCCTTGTATATCGATGAAATTGGATTTTTCTGCTCTCCCATGGAGGACAATCACGGCAGCAATTGTCATCAAAGTTCCTGTGAAAGGAAAAAATACAGGGGAACGAGCATTAAAAAAACAGCTATGGCTTCTCCATCTCTGACTAGGAATCTTCATTTCACCATCTCTCTCCCCCTCACTTTCTTTCTTTTTAGAAGGCTGCAGCTCTAACTCGAAGTATGTGTGCGTTAAAGTAACAATTTTGAAAATGAGAGGAGTTGTTTGTTTCTCGCGTTGCCACTGTATTATAAGAATAAAACATTTTTAAAATTAATCTTCAGTCGTGAAGCTGTATATATATATATGTGTGTGTGTGTGTGTGTATAACTACAGTCGCAGTAATCCACAGTGAACACACGGCAGCGTGCTGCAGTGTTGAAATATCGTGTCTGAGACTGTTTGCTGTTATAGCTGCATGATGGGATTCACAGGGATTTGACAGGAAGTCTTTTCATGGTGAATTTACAACAACAGAACAGCATGTTCAGGTATAAAAAAAAAGGAAGACAACTACAACAGTAAAGCTCCACGAGCTAAACTAATGAATGCTGAGACACAACTTTTGAAATGTCATCTTATGAGGCTCAGTTGTGTTCAAACTAAGTCACAGAGATTTAGTTTTGAGTAATAAGTTTCTGCAGCAGGATTGTGTTAGTCTGTTTTATTGTGTGTTTCTCTTCTCTTCATATAACAAAAGGTAGAAAATAGGTTCAGGTCAGCTGCTCATTGTCTGAACAGCTTTTAGATGCTGTAGGTTTTCCTCTTGTTAATGAAACCCTGTGCCATAACATTTTCCAATATAATGATGGTCGGGCCACACATACAAGCAGTACGAGACTGGACGCCCTCCAACGAGATGCTGCTGTTTTGGACCCAGCGTCTCTATTCTGGTACCCTTCTTGTAGAGCTCTCTTTAGGGTAATTTGATAAACTCCGGCTGCTGAAGCCTCATTACTGTTAGATATGCATTTGAATATGTTTTTGCGCAGTGACTGTGGATTTTGTTCTCTGGGGCTCTGCTCTGGTGCCTTCAAAGAACTAAAGTCTCTTAGTTTGTCATTTTCTGTGATGAGTTAGATATTGTAAGATGAAATCATTCTCACATTTATATGTTAAATATGACTCTACGGCCGACAGCTGCTTAGCGTATCTGATCGTGGCTCTGTCAAAGTTAACAAAATCAGCAGAGTTTCCAGGCAACAAGCTGAAACTCATAACCTCCACTAAACCACAATCCAGATGCAGCAGTTGTTTACAGTATGTTGTGTTTGTGTGTGTTGTCATTCCACCTAGCATGCGATTGTTGTATTTAGCCAGGCGTTGTGGTGAAAAATGAGTTTTCTTGTTTAAGCACAGATGCTTATACAGCTCTTGAAGCTCATCTTACATTTAGTGAGAAATTCACAGCATTGGTTAAATGTCACGTTGATTGAAACGTTCCTACCGTTGTTGATCACAACTCTCTTCAGTGGATGCAGAATTAGTCCAGTAACAGCTGCCTGGGCTCGTTGCTTTCTTTATACCAAAGTTACACGCAGTAGATATCTCATTTTGTTAAGTTCTGCAGAACCGCGATGTCGACCATGGTGGGGTTTCTCCACGTCTCAGCCCTCCTGCTCAGCAGCAGATAAGAGAAAGGAGCCATCAGCACGGGGAGTTATTTGTTTTATTCATTAAAAATGTGAGGCGCTTTTCTAAATTGAGCTGGAGCCTGTGTTGGGGTGCAGCGTCTATCTTCTCCATATCGCTGCAGCGCATTAGCTGTAATGAGTTAATTTGTCTATGACACCCCCCGCCAGCGTTTTGTTTGGCTCCAGATGAGCTAAAAACCTGGTGGTAAACAAATAGAGCAAATCGGATACAAATGAACACAAACTGCGTTTTGTTCAAGAAATGGTGGATGAGAAAATACACAGAAGCAGGTTCCTGTGGCGTCACAGCTCGGTTCATCCATTTACAAAGAGCTGCTCAGCAGTGATCAAAACGCATCTTTCTATGAGGCATAAATCAAGGTTGTGTTTTGGAGTCGCTGAAAAAAAAGATTTAGTTTTGGTCAAGGGAAGAATGTTTTCAGCCAAGCCAAGTATGGTCTCCCTAATAAAAGGTCAGGGCTACTCTCTAAATCAGTTGGGGCAACAGCAGGAAATCACAATTTGAGTCCACTCAGTAATCACACAAATTGCACTCTTCTCTGTCTGTTGGTGTGTGTCTGTGTGTGTGTGTTTACCTTTTTATATCTAGCCACCAGGGTGGCTGTAGATGCTTTTGGCCGTCTAACCGTAGCTGCGTATCCACGCCAGAACCGCATTCGTGCTTGTGGGCTTAAATGCATGTGTGTTGTTTGTGTAATTTAAGTGATTCTGCAATCATTGTCACACATGGCCTTTTGTCCTCCCAGGTGGATTAGTGCGCTGATTAGTGCCAGCTCTGCCATTTAGGCAGGTATTATTACCCTATACTTAGTATTCCAGACAGAGAACCAAATCCAGTTCTCTCAACCTCCCTCTTTCTCTTCCAATGGCTCAATCTCAGCACCCAGGAGAAGTCTTATTCTTGCCTCTTTAGCAGCTCCCAAAATCTCTTTAGTCTTTTTATCTGTGAATAAGCCTCTCTTTTTAAATCCTTTTCCGCAGCTCTTGACAGTTTCTTTGTCTATACTAAAAATCACTTGATTCAAGGCCAGGGGTGCACAGATACAACACCGGCTTACAAGTTAACTCTTAAACTTTGTGTATTCTCCTCTATGGTCTAGATTTAAAACTAACGCGCTTATACCCTCTTGCAAATAATGGCTTAGCGTTTAAAGAAGCGAAATTAGGCTTTGTTACAGCTGTAAGGTACTAATCAGACTGCTTATAGATCATGAACTCGAAGCATCCTAAAAATGAACTAAGCATATGGTAAAAGTACAGTAGCAACAGAGCTGAAAGTGTGTAGTTGTTGTGTTTGTTGTTGTTGACATCCGTGTGGATTCTGATGCGGCTCAAACTGTTCTCAGTCATGTCTGTAACTCTATTCAATGTGACCAAAGCGAAGGACTGGCAGTATGAGTGTCGCCTCAAATGAAGAGGGCTCAAATCTGTATCAGACCTTTTGTCGGCGTTGTCTCGTCCCATCTTCTTTTAGCGCTACAACACATCACTATTGATCTTTTTAGCAGTGCAGTTCATTCCCATTGATCTTCTCTGAACTATGATGAATGTCTTCCCTGGAAGGTTACGTTAGGACAGAAAAGACCAAGAGTCTTTCATTTATCACATTTCTATTGTAAGATCACTAAGCGTATGTGATAAAATGGGTAAAGTGAATGTAATGCATTGATTCACTCAGTAACGGGTGAATTGTGTTTTTAACATAAGCCTACAAGGATTTAGTGTTTTTTTATGCACAACATGAAGTATGATGTCTCCCTAATTTGAAATTAAACCTCTTACAGCCCCTCTGTCATACTTTACAACCTCACCATTTGATCATAAACGTCTCACGTAACCACTAAGAGCTGGCAAAAGACCTATCTTGAGCCATATAAACTGTGTAGGAGCTGGCTCGTATGGCTCAGTTTGAATACATAGGTGATGCTGGTTGACTAGCATCCCCCTGACCTCGCAGGACTGCTGGCTGTCATTGCAGAAGTCTTTTGGGGAAGCATTAGCACACACAAATAACCATAAATCAGACACTCTCACAAATACGACAACTATTTCAAAATACCTTGAATTGTAAAGGAGGAAAGATGCATCAATAAAACCGATGGACTATTTCTATAATATTATTAATTAATATTATCTGGATGCGTTTCTCCCCCCTCTCTGTTCTTCCAGAGCGCTCAGTTCTACAAGGTCACCACAGAGAACTACCATAAAGCTGCAGACCAAGTCAACGCCAGGTTCAAGTAAGTGCACATGTAAATACAATGTCAGATTTATTGCTGCGTTGTTGTTGTTTTGTGCCTGTGTGTATTTGGCTTTTTAAAGGTTCTTATTTCTAGGGACACATGTTCTATGATCTTGGTAAATCTTCGTAGGCTTCGCGTGTACTGTAACACGAACAAGGACAACATTAAAATAATGTCTTGGCCAGAGACTAGAAGTCCACGCGGAGCAGCGAATGCTATTTAATTATGCTAGCCACCGTCTAACCTACGTCTTTCAATCACAAGCACATTAGGCCGGGCCATTAGCTGAAGCTGATGATGCAGTTCACTGATAACCCTGACAGCATGTTGATGATTGCTGATGGGGCATATTTCTTGTGCTCTTTTCAATATTCCAGCGTCACTGTGTACGATTTGATCTTCAGCCTGGCTTGGGTCAACTCAGTTTTAAACGTGGTTACAGTATCAAATCACAAAGCTTAAGGTGATTGTCTTTGCTTGTGACATTGTATCACTGCTACTATACTCTACAATGTGATTTAAATACAGGTTACAAAGGCACTTTGCATTAATTGAAGCAGATAATATTAAGCATCCAATCTGTTGTGGATATGGCACAAATCTGACACGTATATTGTGTGTAACCCAAGAAGACTCCCGATCCCTCCCCATCCATGTTCCATCTGTCTTTCTAATAAGAGACCATTAGGCTCCATAGTAATGTAAGGAGAGTGGATGAGGAGCCCACAGGAGCCGGGGCTGGAATGGGCCGTGGCTCTGAGCCGCACTCCTGGGAGGCTAGGCTAATTGTGTTAGCTTGTCATTAGCCAGCGCTAACACTGGGATCATTGTCTCCCACAGAAATGCTGGAAACTGATTAGCCTAGCCCGCCGGGGGTTTAGCGCTAGACTGGTGGAAGCTGGAGCGGAGACTTCCCAAATCACATTAAAGACCAAAAAAAACCCAACCCTGGAATAACATTAGTGCCAAATGACAGCGCTAACTGCGAGCGAACGTGGGGCTAACATGCGGGTAGTCATGTGGTGCGCAGCTCTGCGAGGAGAGCAGCGATTGGTGGGTTGCATCACCAGAGGCGCATTAGCAGGACTGTGACTGGATTACAGAGGTGGAAAAGTGGAGGGGCGTGTGTGCGCGCGCGCTAATGAAATGGCAGGAGGGTCTGGCGTTACAAGGCAGGAGCAGGGATGCAGGAGAGCATCAGCGCAGGGTTAATTGCATTTAACGGGGCTTTGTTTATTTGTGTGAGTTCATGCGTGATGGTGTATGTTTGCATGAGCTCACGCGTCGAGCGTGTTTTGCGCATAATGTGTGTGCCTCTCCACAGAGCGTCTCCCTTATGACAGAGACCCTACAGAGATAAGATGCTATCTGTGGCCTCTGTTGAATAATGAGAGGAAATATTTTTTGTCTCACGTAGGCTTTTGATTTCCTCAAAGCTGGAAATGTCCCCAGAGATAATAAAAAAAAAAAGAAAGAAAGAAAGGAAGAAAAGCCAGGGTCTTATCCATACTTGGTAGAATTAACATTTGATATGTTAATGTGAGGATGTTATAAAGTGTGTGAGATGACATCTTTTGTGGTAGAATGTCTTCATTTCTTCTCTATCTAATGTCAGTGCAGCTGTAAAGCCAGTGATAGGACTCCAGGGATTGATTAGGAAGGGGTAATGTTAGGCCAAAGATGATGCGTGAGGAGAAGAGGACGTTATAACATCTGTGCCCACTGTACATGTAGGGATGGGATGTTGAACTGATTGTAATATAGGCTGCTGTTAGTTTGGGACAGTACAGAACAGCGAGGTCTCCAGACGGTGGTGAATGCAGCACTCGTCCTCATACAGGTTTTTTAGGTTGATGCTCTGTAACAAGCAACTTGGGAGATAATTATTCTGGTTTGGTGCCATCAGCGGTGCAAGTGGATGGAGTGGGACAAGAAGCAAATTTAACTCTGTCGCATTTCTTGTGTCACTAATCGAGGGGATTCATTTTTTATGCCAGTGTTCACGCCGCAGCGGTACAGCGTGGTCATTTTCCTTGGCAGTGTCAGAAGAAATAAATGAAAATGTGAGCTAGGTGCTCAGGGGAGGGAGTTGTACATGTGTGGATGTGCAGTTACAGGTGTTACCTGCAGTTCTGCTGTATTCCCGCCAGAGCGCTGAGAATAATGGAGCTCTCCCAACCAGAAGGCTACTGCGTCAGCATGACCTCATTACATCCATACAACATGCGTCACAGATACATGCAGCGACTATATAGCATAGTATACTTTTAAGCATTGCCAAAATGTTTGACTTACAAAACATATTCTATTAATAACGTGCATTATTTTAAAAGATGGAAATTAAAATAGCGATTGTGTAATTATTGTTGCTGGTGGCGCCAGGAGCCAAGTCACAGGTGTCCTGGTGGCCTCCATCACCAATCTTCTTCTTGCACGGTCACTCAGAGAACCTGCTGTAGGCATATTTGCATGTGCCATATTCGGCCATGATCCAATATGAAATAATGAAATAACTTCCAGGAGGAGTGAAGGCTTCTTGCCGGCATTGAACTTATCTGCATTCATTTTTCATTACATTCACACATTCATTCGCTATACATGAAGCATTTTCTACTGTAAAGCAAGGAAAAGTCAACAAAGACCTTCCACATTTTGGCAGTTCTACCTCATGCTTCATGTTTTTGTCTCCACAGTATGAGATATGAAACAAACTAAAACTGTAGGAAAAAGAAAAAAATCTATTTCAGTGGCTGAAATGGTTTCTTTCATAAACTGCAAGGTCTTCTCTCATAGACCTAGACAAATCCATTAGCAGTGCAGTTCCTCCATGTATAGGCGCATATACAACATGCAGTAGATAAAGTAATAACAGTTTGTTAGACACACAGGCGCACACGTAGGACCAAAGCTTTTATTCACTCTCCCCGTGACACTGGCTGCAGATAAGAGCACCCAGTTGCCTGTGGAAAGGAGCCTATCTCTCTCTCCACCTGATTTATATGCTGCCACTCTCACCACTAGTTGTTTAGCCGAGTCTGATGCCTTATCACACTGTCCCGCTCAGAATGTGTGACCTTTACTGCGCCACATGTATGTAAGCGCGCCTATGCCCGTGTGCCGTTCCATATGAAGACGAATGCATTCGATCGCGCTCGTGTACACAGGTGATTGTGCGAGGGGGAGATTTCTCGACAGGCTGCAGTCACCCAACGGGGCTTTAGTTTGAAATGCGAGCTGACAGGCGTGGAAGAAGATGATAGATGTGAGATTATGCAAGAAGATGGAATGGGGAATGAAAGAACAGTGGCGTAGTCTTAAGCCCTCCTCTCAGCGCTAACCTCTGCTCGGGTTTGGGGGACGTCTTTGTTGAAGCCAGTCGTTGAGTTTCTGTCCAGAGTCCCTGCAGGTTTGAGGTCTGGGACATCACGTATCGGTGAATGGGTGGATCTGACAAGGCTGTGTAATGCTGTAAGGATGGAGACCAGCACCTGTCTCAATCCCCCGTCTGAAGTCTGACAAACTCAGACGACGTTTTCTGCCTTGATGGTGACATTTGTCATGAGATCAGAAAAGGCTACGAGGCCTTTTTTAAACTCTGGTGTCTAGGTGTGTGTGTGTGTGTGTGTGCGCACAGTTTGCCGTAGTGAACAAAATCTCATTTTCATCTGTCGCATCACTGTCACTCTTCTCCTCCCTCAGGCTGCACACTAACTCCTTTTCTCTGTGTGTATTTTAGCTGTTTTGAATAAATGTGCTTCATTAAATCCAGTTGACAATAACAGCAGCTGCAGTCCTTGCTTTGTCTCTCCACACACACAGCAGGTAGTGGAACGACACTTGTTGAATGTAAAGAGTTCACTGTTTTGCTCCACGCAACATATGGAAGGAAGCAGCTCCTGCAGTAGTCGTCTGTTTTTTCTCTTTTCATTCATTTATCTCTATTAATACATCAATACAAACTTTTTACCAATTAAGTAAAAAATTTGCGTGTAGTAAATACACACTACACTTTCCTCAAATCTCTGCAAACCAATATTTTTGTCAGTAGGTTGCGGACACAGAGTTTTGTATCGGAAGCAACCTGATGCATTCTACCTAACGAATAGACTCACAGGACTGTTGCACTGAGCAAAAGCCACCTTCCTGCTGTAGGATGTATTTGAGGAGCTTTCTGTTATCTTGGCGGTGCTCCTGTTTGTTTATGCCCCAAAAATTAATTAAGTCGACATTTATTAAAGTTTAATTGTGCCAAGCGGTTACTAAAAATGACAAATTAAATTAGCAGCCAGGTTTATAGCCAAGTACTTCATGTGCTTCTGTGAAGGTGATGTGGTCTGTGAAGTGGTCAGCGAGGTAAGAGAGACTGAGCAGCACTTTGACCCCTCTGTCAGGTGAGGGTGCACCACAATCCCGTAGCCAGGCAACCGGGGCACAGGTACAAGACGGTGGTCAGCTGAGGAGGCACAAGTCAATAACTGCTTTAAAAGCTCTTCTTTGGGCCTTAAGAGCTCTGCAGCGCCGGCTGTAAAAAGCACACAGATTTCGAAGGACCTGCGTGGGCGCACACATAGACACAATGCTCACCCTTTAGTGGATGATTTAGTGACTTTGGAAATGGTTGAGAAATCCACTCAGCTTTTATTGCTTGTCTGTGTTGTTTGTTGTTGTTTCCATATACAGTATTAAGAGACATGACATGAGTGATGGAACACAAAGTGACACGGCTACAGTGTGTTTGTGGTGCATAGGCACATACAGTATTTCACACTTTTAATAATGTTTAAAGTGTACGTGTGTAAATAAGCATCTGTGAACCAACCAGTAGGTTTAAGCTGGACACAAAGTCGTGTTAAAGTGTCGCACACACTCCTTGTCTGACTCGCGTTTTCTGTCTTAATTTAAATCTCTCTCACTCACTCCATCTTTGTTATTGTCTGCGTTTTGCCTTCCTCGTACATTATCTCTCTCCGTTCTTTGGCAGCCTTTTGTCCCTCGCGCTTTCTTGCGTCTGTCTGTCGCTCTCGCTGCCCCTCGCTCTCTCGATCTCATTTTCTCTCTCTTTCTCATTTTGCCTCTTATCCATGCTGATGGATTTCACTGCGGGGGTCACTCAGGTCTGCTTTTAAAAAGCAGCGTGAGTGAAATGTGTGTCATTTTTCTCCTTAACTGGATCATTTGTATTTATTTACCCCCCTCGGTACTGACGCCTGCTTTAACTAGAGAGAACATGAGGGCTTTTTAAAGGGAAACCGGCACCCGCCCCTTAACCCTATTAACCCCTAAGTGGACCCAAATGATGATAAATAGACAATGTGGTGATTGGGAACTCAATCTGATGGCAGGCTACAGTAATCCATACTTTTAATAGAGATGCATTATGTGTTGTTTCTACAGACAAAGAAAAAACAATGCTTGGAAGCTGAACGCAGGCCATTCTGCCTGTTCATGGTCAAGTGCTCTTTCTTTGTGGCCAAACGATAACGCTGGTATTCGCCATGTGCCTCTGCGTTTTGCTGTGTCCATTGGAGGCTTGGGCGTCTGTGTTGGTGGTTTTCTGTCTGTCTTCAAAGTTGTAACGTACATTAAATCATGACAGATGAACGTACACGCTTCCAGATGTGCCTGGCACTTGGTTCAAATATTGAAGACTGTTCTATCCCTAACAGAGATCTATGAGTGTAATCTTAGTCTACACTATTACAGCAGATGGTAGTCATGGTCAATATATGTTGATGGAAGAATGCACTAATTGCGCTTCTCGCACTATTGGCATAACACGTGCATATTGTATGAAAATCTCCATATCGATCGGAATACGTCCCCGCTGCTTGCAGTCGATACGTTCTTTTACGTATGAAGCTGCAGAGTCTGTCCCCTGTGTGGAAATGTGCTGACTGCCGCAGCGGAAGGCTTCAGAGGAGGGATTGTATTAAATGATATAGGGACACCTTCAGGAGAGAGACGGGCAGTGAGAGGGAGCGAGCAGGTAATCTGTTCTCTTTTATTACATGTTAAATGGGACACATTCGCCCCCCTCGTATCATTTCTGCCCTGCCTCTCAACCTTGTTCTCTGTTCTTTCCTTGAGGAAAACTTTGCAGAAGAAGTGATGAGAGCGAGCTTCACAGGTTTCCTCCAATTCCCCCTATACCTCTGCCGTTATATCTTTTTTACTCTCTTACTCTTATATCATGTCTCCGGTGACACAACTTTCTGCTGATTTCTTTTCTGTTCACTGTCTCACAAACGCACCTCGGCCCTCTCTGTCTGTGTTTGTCTAATAAAGCATATTTTCTCAATGGAGTGCCTCCACACTCCCCCTCTGTCCACTGTCTTTCCCTCTCTCTGCTGTGTGATTTATGATGCGGAGCTGTGAAACTGTAATATAGATATCTCAACCAACCTTGGTCCTCCCTTTTATCTCTATCTCTATCAGCAGATCGTAGCAGTAGGGACTTGGTTTGTGTGTGTTGGGGGTTGGGTTGGGTTGGGTGTTAAGCAGAGACCTTTACAGCTGCTGATGGCATAAGGCAAGACTCGTATATGACTGTTTAGATTTACAGTCTCTGGGGTGCAGAGGTGCACGATGCGCATTCTCTCTCTCTCTCTGTCAGAGAAAAACAACCTGATGTGTCTGTTTGTTTTAGATTCACCTTCCACATGGACATTTATTAAATATCCCATGAGCCTCTTGGGATTGAGGGGTGGTATAAAGGAGAGAGGAATAAAGGGAGCAGAGATTTGAGCTTTGTTCATCACCAAACATCTGGATTCTTGTGTGGGGATGTTTATATTGATCATATGATCATTGTAAGTGTGTATAAAGCACATTGTTGTTCGACAAGTGTGTGAATGTATCTGTTTGTGTTGAATACCGTGTAAAGTGTTACCACGCTAAGTGAGAAAAGCTTTGTGTGCCTGCATGTCAAATACCACTGTGGTACTAAATGTTCTCCGCATCTCCAACCCTGTAATTCAACAATCAGACAAATCCAAGCCTGAAAAATGTCAGAGTACTTTTGACCTTTTTTATTTTTTCAGCCAGCATAATTTAAACACAGTTAAAAAGGTTTTGCTTTGGAAATGTGTCGCTATTTACCAATGCCTTTCCACCCTGGTTACATGGGAGCTGGATGATTCATCGTTGTTTTCAAACTGTATTTATAATTACACTCAGTGACTCCCACAGTAGAAGGATTCACCGTGTATTCACTTTGCTGTGTAGCTCCTCATACTTTGAACTATTTTGGTATAAATTCAACAAGAGCCACCGAAAGCAACCTGCTTTCGACATGATCAAATTTAGCATATTTCTGTGACGAGGTTGAAAAAGGGTGATATCTTCAGGCCAGACATGGATTTACAAGTAAAGCAAGCTTCTATTTTTTAGTTTTAATAAGCTTTGACCATATTCAGGCGTATATGTGTCTATTATTTGCTCTGATATATTTGTTGACCTTTTATTTCTGTAGAAAAATGTGTGAAGTTGCCCACATAGAAGGAAAAAAGACGGTGTCGTAGTGTTTGTGGTGTAAAGCCTATTAATGAATGTCTGTCTTATTTGCATCTGCATTCATACTGTAGTAAATGACACGAGGGCACCTAATGTAAAACTGAGGAGGAGGGAGGGAGGTTGTCGTCTTTTCCTAGCGGCTCCGTGTGGCTGGTGGCACGAACTTAATGTTAATCTTAATGATAGATGATAGGGGATGCAGCGTGCCGCCACAGAGTGTGTGTGACAGTGTTATTGTCTCCGTGATTAACTCAGCCACCGTCTCAGCCCATTCTCCACACAGAACATGAGAGCAAGCAAAAATAGAAGTGCTACCGTCTGGTTTCTCATCAAGAAATGCTCTTCATTTATACCCATCCCTCATCCTCTTCCTCACTCTCCCTCCTGCTTCTGTCTCTGTCCTCTTTTCTCTCTCTCAGAGGCCATTAGCTGTGATAAACACTGTGGTTTGTATCAGCAGGATGCACCTGGCATTAACGCTAACGCTTAAGAAAGTAATTAGTGGGTGTATGTGGCTTCCCTTGTCCCCATAGATGCCCATAGGCGGTATAATAAATGAGAGCTGGGATCCATAGGATGGCAACAATTTCTGCTAGCACTGCTGTCATTGTTCAATACCCTGACGCAAAGCGATGGCCTTGCCATGCCTGCGAGCAAACGACTGAATTTATCCCTGATGGATCCACAAACGTAGAACCCTCTCCGCACCCAGCCTCATAATGTTCCCGGCTGCTCTCCGGGTGGTAAATGTCAGGGCTTGTTCAAGGCGTAGACGTGTCCTGGGATCAGCCAACATCTGAAAGAGAGGTGATGTTGGAGCTCAGAGGTCTGTGCAGATCAGTGGAACATAGATGGACACAGAGAAGCAGCAGAACATTTAGCTGGTTTATGGGGTATTTGTCAGCTTATTTCACCACACAGACCAGAACCTTCTGAAGCCTGATCACCAGGCGTTTGGTCTGTTGATAAGCGTTCTAGACAGTATGTCTTCCTTTTTTGTGTTCATTCAAATGGTTTGAATGTTGTTGATTGGGTTGTGATCACATCTGGTGATGAGACTGACCTGTACATACAAGGACTTCTTCTGGCATCCAAAACAAATATGCCCATGTAGCCATCCACCCGTCTTCACTGCACCGGGTTCCTGCTGCATTGCACCTTGTGTAATGACCCGTGCGATCAATCCCTGCTTTGTATCCAGTGGGGGATAATTTCTCACTCCAGGGAGCAAATCAAACATCCAATTCTGACTAAAGGGGCTCTGCCTCACCCCCCAATATTCCTTTGAGAGTCTCCCGAGTTGCTGACGAGCAAAATCCCTTTCTCTTTCACACACATGCGAGGCGTGTTTAGTGGGGCAGATGGAGTGTCCTGGGCACTGGTGTGAACAAAACGATGACACCGCCATTAGCATAATAGCCCTCGCACGGGCACGTGTCGTCATTATGGATTTTTATGGGATGTGCGAAGAGACGGACAAAAGCAGTTAACATCAGGCAGGGCGCTGCTTGGCCAAAGCATGGGACGTAAACAGTTATATACGTCTGATGAACGCAGCGAAGTTATGCACAGCATCTGTCATTAGAAGTGCTAATGTGGGGATCACACCAGCTAAGACAGCAGACGTGAAGCTGTAGTGGGCCCCAAGGACAGAGGTGGGTTTGCTAAGCTGGTGGAGAGCAGACTGCAACAGCCTCTTAGATGCTAAAAGACTGACTCTGCTGTTTCAACCAGTGAGGCTATGCTGTATCTGTTAACGCTCGGTTAACGCTCCAGGAGCCCATTGTGTATTAATGAGTGGATTCCCTAGGACCCAGTGCAACAGTCAATACTCCTTTCAAAGGATTTTAGTAGGAAGACATATGAGGGGCTTATTGATGAGCAGTGTGTACTTAGCTTGCAGGTAATCTTAACCTAATCATCATTATCATCATCACATTGTAACAAGCTGAGACTAAAGCAGTGCTCTCTTGTTGTTTCGTCCCACATTACGCATTGATTAGCTGGGTTAGCTCTTCTTCCACATGCTCCCATGACGCTGATGGATCTCCGTTTTCCAGGGGCTGAAGCCATTACTGGGAGCTTTATTTGGCACGTCTCGTTATCCGTGTTTAGAAAAGCCCTCTAGCCTCTGTGGGTATGTTTTAATTCATGCATTAGCACAGCAGACTGCAGAGGCCAGACTGACCTGTGACCTCCCACCCTGCAGATACACTACGGCTGATTTCTGCCTACGGTGTTTAAAACTGCAAGGACAGGAGAGACGGTATTGACTGCGGCACAGCTCAGTGCTCTGTAATAATGCACGAGCTCGCTTGAGATGAAAATGACTGTCAATACACTCATTTTCTAAACCAACAATAAGTCCTTATTCCTATTCTTGTCCTTTCGATTGCTGTAGCTCATTCTTGCTTTGTCGAACCCTCTGCGTTGCCCATCTTTACACTCTTCTCTCCTCTTTTAATTCAGCATTTTTACTCCTTCTTTCGCTCGCTTATTTATGACTCAGACACGTTTGTCCTCTTATCCCATCTCTTCTTTCCCCACACGTTTCTTCTGTTGCCCCATCTTCTCTAACACTGCATTTCTCTCCCCGTTTCACCCTTGCAGGCGTTACGAGGTGTATCCTGTCTGCGCAGACCTGCAGGGCCAGATCCTTGCGTGCTACAAAGAGAACGTCGGAAAGACCCTTCACTGCTCCAACATAGCAGCGCTTTACCTGCAGTGTGTCAACAACGCCAAACAGGTGTGTGTTTAGCGACCGTAGGAAGAATTCCTCAGGTGGTGCAAGGATAATTTTATTCACAACAGTAGCAGCTTTTGCATATAAAGCCAGTTAAATGAAACAAATGAGAGTTTTACTGTGAATGTGTGAAACTGAAGATAATGCATTTCTCCCCCTATGAAGAGTGATAAACATGCGCATTCACCGTCATGGACAGATATGTAAGTCGCAACGCTTCTAAATCCCGTATCTGTGTCTGTATAGCAAAGTAGCTCCACGTGTGTTGGCCGTAGCTCCCGTCACTGGTGACTGACGTACGGTAGCTATAGCAGAGCAGCCGCTGCCTTTTAAAATGTCTCAATCAATTAATAGCGCGCACACATACGTACTAGCATCCATTTACGTGTGCTCGCTGTCTGCTTTCAGACGGCTGAATGCGATTTCCACTGGGCTGCCGGCGCCTGAATAAAGCTCAGTCTAAACAGCCCGTTTGAACCCTGTGACCTATTTCCATAATACCTGCTGACACAGACGTTCCCCCAACTGTGTCCGAGTGTGTGTTTTAATGTAATAGCACCAAGGCAGTAGCCGTTGCTTCTTTCATTGCCAAGTGCAAATGTTTCGCCCTCGGTGTTGTGCGCTCACACTGTATGGTAATAGTAATGTCACCCAGGTTGATATTAACTTGATTCCCCCCCTCGCACTTTGCAATATGTAACATCCATTTGCCTCAAAAAAGACTCCATTTACATTCATAGAGCTTTTCTATTAGATTTTTTTACAATTGCATTGTTTTGCCGGAAATGAAGGAAACTGAGTTTGGTGTCTCCCACTCACCCTCATGGGTATTAGTATTACATCTAAAAGTCAGATGCAGGCAGATTTTTAAGCTATACATCATGTAAATTGCACAATGTTTTATTCATCATGTGGATGTCGGTGTGTGTGTGTGTGTGTGTGTGTGTGTGTGTGTGCGTTTAAGAGAGCTACCTGTAGCCTTGTCAAGATTCAGCAAGGGTATGTTCACAGTCCGGATCCTGTTATGATCTTGTAAATTGTTTGGGAGCAAGCCTGAGACGATATGGTAATCCGCTTGTGTTTATCACCCCGCAGCAATCGCGGCACACTCCTGTTCATCTGCGCTTATCGATATGAGACTTGCTTTTAAAATCATTAGGTGCAAAAGAAACAGTTCTGTGATAAGGCTTTAAAGGAATAATATGCAGAATTACACAGCTGACAAAACCGAGGAAGGAATGAAGGAGGATTGATATGAGCTGATGCAGCTCGTTGATTAGGATGTTTACACAGCTTTATCAGAGCCGAGCAGGAAGCTGCAACGGGGAGAGTGTTAAAGGACATGACTTTGACTTCTGAAGGTCAAAAGATACAAATATGCCCTCTTTCCAAAATATCTGTCGCTGTCAAAGATGCTGAAACCAACATCTCCTGCCTCTTCTTCTTCGTCCTTGCCCTTCAAATATTAACTTCCACTGAAGACGGTGGAAGCATCATGAGTACAGACGGCTCCAAGAGGCCAACGCACAGAGGAAGAAAACAAACACACCCCACATTCTCACTTTCACCAAACTGAGGCCTGATCCTGAATCAGCGGAGGCGGAGGCCTTTGTCGGTGATAATTAGCGCTCTTATCACCGCTGTCAGCGATAACATTTAGACCCACTTTTCGCTGTCTTTTGTGCCTCCTTCGCCCTCCTGCCATCCCTCCATCCACTATCCCTTCATCCCTAGTCACATTTTCTAATGCATTCACCACTTAACAGGTCCAGATAGCAAACAGTGAGGGAAGAGGCAGTTGAAGGACAGATAAAGTCTCTCGTTCTCCCTGCCTCTCCCTCTATGAATAAGACTTTATCACGGAGGCCGATCTCTCCATCCACTGCTTGCCTCATTCCATATTCGCGCCGCATGACCGCCTCTTGCTCCCTATCTTTTTGCTTCTCCACTTCGTTTTTTAGACTGACCCTTCCATCTCCATTTTACTCTCAAAGGGCCAAGCTAGATCGCTGGTGATTTTGGAGGGTGGTATGTTTGCAAAGGCTGAAATTAGGCAGAAAAGAAGCAGGTTCTTCGAACTGATCCCTCATATTTAACACACATCATTTCGATCATATGCTTATTAGGGATTTTACAGGAGGTTATTTAGAGGATGGACTGAGCTGTAGATTGAATGAAACACATCCCTGCAGCATGTGTTACTGCTATCGATTGATGGACTAGATTCATGCAGCTTTTCTCTGTTTACACAAAACCTCCGCAGGGAAGTTTTAATAAGATCAGTTTGGGCACAGATGTGATTTGAATCGGTGCATCTTTAATATTTTTTGCCTCACTGGAATTCGTCGTAGTGATGCTGCCATGTTCCCAGATCTGAGCAGCCACGTTGCTGCTGCAGATCGTGTTCATCGTAACAAATAGAAATGATGACAGCCTGAACCACAGATCCAAGCTGTAAAAAAAGAAAAGAAAACATAAGCGTCCCTGAACTGTTTTCTTCAAAGTCTGCACCAGGAGCAGCTGTTTTTATTGGTAACCATTTTACAGTCTGATCAATAGTGTAGAAAATGAAGTCTCTCTGAGAAACGAAGCCTCGCTGACATGAACCTGTTCGAATCACGTTATTGTCGAGTTGGCCTGTGAGTAAAATGTTTCTGTTAACTTATTCCAGTCCGCGTTCCCTTGTGTTTTTCCTCCTTTTCCTCCTTCTTTTCATCTCTTCTTGGACAATTTTCATCCAGTGGCATCAGCTTCAGTTGGTTATTGACAGGCAGTGCTGGGGATTTGTGGTTGTACGAACCGCTAACACGGACTCCGCTGCCCCCGGGTCTGTTCTCTACTTCTTGAACTCTCTCCGACCTCTTCCCTTTCATTGTCCTCTCAGGTTCTGTCTCTGTACCTCGTCCGTCCCGTGCGACATCATTCGGCTCCCTTTGTTTATCTGTTGCGATTTCTTTTTCTCGTGACTGTTTGCTGCTCCATTTCTTCATTCTTTGGTTTCTGTCTGCAGAACAAGTTGAGGACCGGGGGTTAAGAATGAAAGAGGCAGCACTGAAGAGTTTTTTCTGTGAGAGTACTGATTATCGACCGACTGGCACCGAACACAGCGTGGAAGACGAGAGGAATGAGTCGGCACCAAGACACGCACCCTCACAAACCCTGAACCAAACTGTACTAGAGGCACTGAAGGCAGCATCCTGAGCACGACATGGACACCCTTTCCCATGATCCTTCTCTCCTTTCCAAACTTTGCCTCTTTCTCCTGTGAGAATAGCTTAGAGGTGGTGATGGTTTCGCCATCCTGACGACAGGCAGCGACCCTGGCGTTCACCTCTGGCACATCTGTTTTTACTGATAAACGTCAGCCATGTATCGCTGAGCTCCCTGAGCACCATCCTGTCTATGTACACGCATATCCATCCAACAGTTTGTGTAAGTTTGTGTTAATAATAAAACAATCATCATGCTGAGTTTTCATCCAAAGACTTGTGACGGTGTCTGATCAGAGAAAATAAAAGACGAGACGATGCAGGAACTGTTGTTGAACTTTCCTCCATAAATATTGAGTGGACTCTGTCTCTTGAGTGTATGTGTGTGTTATGCTAATTACGAGCATTGTACGTCTTTGATGGATACGCAGCCCTCATGTCACAACGACATTTTGCCAAATGGAGTGAATGAGCCCGGGTGAGGGGCACTGGACCACGAGGGGAAACATTGGCCTCAGATGTTTTAAGATTCCTGATCTATCTTTCCCTCTGTTTCTGTTTTTCTTTCTTTCTTTCTTTTTATAGTAGCGGATCTCTACTCCCCGCTCATTTATCTACTTCTCCTCACGTCTTTCTCTCAGTGTGTGTTTTTCCTCTTCTTATTTTTCCAGCTTTAAGGCACTAGAACTAATTTCAGACAGCCTTTTGAGAACCAAAACAAACCCATCAGCTGTCTCCCCTGGCGTCTGAACAATGGAACGCAGCAACAGCGACGAGGCCCCACATCACTGGGAGAAAAATCTCACTTATGAGATGTTGAATGTTAAAGCTGGAAGGAAACTTTGTCCGTGCAGGGTAGGTTTACAGCAGACGAGCACTCTTCTGTGTTCAGGACCTTCGTGATGTGGGGGTAGTAATGCAGATAAACACACATTTACTGGCTCCTGTGTCTGACACCTCAGCATCCACGTCTGACGGACACTGGCTGGGTTTGACGTGGAATCCGGCGGAGGAGACGGTATCTTCATTCTGCATCAGACAGAGAAAGTGTGTGTGGTGGACAGAGCGAGCGAGTTACAGAGTGTGTGTGCGTGCAGGCGTGTGATTCATTGTGACTAATCCCCCCTCTGTCTGTCAGTCAGCTGTCCTTTTGATTTTTGACTTTTGCAGTCTCGGAGGGGTTAGAGGTTGACTTCTGGGGTTTTCTAAAGGTCGGGGATAATGGCTGTTGAAGTTCATGGCAGGTGTTTCTGCACAGAGCAGCGTAAGCTCCGTTTTCCCCCGTCTCGTTCCGGCTGGTTGTTTTCTCTCTGCACTCTCTGACCCGCTATCTCAGAGCCAACATGTGTGGTTTAACCGTGTGTTCTGTCTGCAATGAGATTATATCCTCTTTAATATCATTACAGCGCAATTATAGAGTCATGAGATCTGAACATGGCGCTTACATCTTTGGTTTTTTTTGTTTTGTTCTCAGGCACAACCCCAACAACCTTTGAAATGTTCAAGCATGAAAAGAAATGCTCAGCGTGTGTGACGAGTGGTTCTGCAGTGGAAGCTACAAGGACCAATTCGCTTTAACTTGATGTCTTTCCTATGAAAAAATGAAATGCAGGCTTAGAATTAAAAAAAACAAGTCTGTGCTGTTCGCTACACTCAAGAACAACCAACAACACTAGTTTGATTTTATATTTGATAAGTATTAAAACAAAAGAACAAATGCAGGACAGGACATGTGGGGTAGAGTCTCAGGAGAACATCAGCTGTGAAACCACTTCCCTTTAATGGAAGGAGGAGTGAGGTTCAAGTCCAGGCGACTAATGTCATTATGTGAACAGCAACCAGGCCAATCTGAGGGGCTGTGGCGAACTTAGAGGGCTGGTGATGTCATCAGAACCCTTCGCTGTGGATTCAGTATGCGCTACCATGACGTGCTTTGTGCTTCAGTGTCTGCCAGCTCTCTCTCCTCCACTACTTGGTTTTTACTACACTAACCCCACTGATCTGTTCAATCAGTTCCTGAACGTCCTGCTCACTCTGAAGTACTATGATAAATCCAGTTCTGAGACGGTCGTTTCCTCTGTGAACATGAACAATGTCAGCTCTCCGATGCTTATGATGAGTTCGTGTGACGTTCGTCTTCGCTTGCTGCCTTTTAACTTCCTCTGTCTAAACACTTTGTTGCTCTGACTCTGTGAAACATTTAGAATCAAGCTACAGTCTCATTTGGAAGCTTTTATGATATTTTGGTCTTTGTGTTCTCTGCAGCGAAAAACACACAGGGAAGCACTCAGCGATACAAAAGACGACATCCTCCACAGCGATGACTAATCGCATTCAGTTTAATGACCTCTGAAGTTTTTCCCTTCAACGTTTTCTCCTCACGCTCTGTAGTGCTTTTATCCGTCTGTGTCTTCACAGTCGCTCTCTCGCTCGCCTACTTTTTTCTGGTACTTTTTATCCACTTCCTCATTGCCCGTCATCAAGGGTAGCGAAGAGCAGCCCGGCAGCCTGGGGGGCGGATCTGCTGGCGGTGATTGGGTCTCCTCGCTTCCCAATGAGGTGTGAAGCGTCTGCCACGCGGCTGTAACTCTTCTCTGAGGTCCGTCCTCGCCCCCGTGCACATCCGCGCGCTCAGAGGACGCAAGTTGAGCACTTGACAAATGCATCAACCTGCACCGATTAGGGCGACAACAGAAGACCGTGTGAAAACGTGGTTATTGTTATGACGACGTCGTCTCGTTTAGATGCCAGTACAACACACACACACACACACACACAAGGAAATGTTCTTGATTAGCAGTGATGCCAGTGGGCCCTGCAGATGAGAATAGCCACGCGCTCCATTCGTGTAATGGGCAGGCAGATGGCAGGCTGCTCTGTAGCCTCTGCTTAGGCTGATGGCTCTATTCATCAGGCGGCTGCAGCCTCCCGGTAGCCCAGCGCCGGGTTACAATTTATGGAGTTGCGATTCTCTCCTCTCCTCTCCTGCGGTTATTTATTTGTTCTCTTTGTGTTAGTCTGCACCTTCTCGCCTGTTCTGTGCGAGTCTGTGCCACAGTGTCTTTCACTGCAGCCCAAACGTCTGCAGCTCGGGGAGGGTCACGCAAACGCGCTCGGTGACAGTGAAAGTCTCATCTGACTCATCAAGGCCAGCTTATGACAAAACAAGGAACTTAACATTTTAGGAACGAAACCCATTTGCTAACTACCCTAAACAGGATTTCGTATATTGTAAACATAAAGGAAAAGACTTTTGGAATGAGATATTGATTTAAGTTGACTTTCGGCCTTGACTACATGGTATGGTTACGTTTTTATTCATGCATCATTTCCTTAAATTGCATCCTTACCTTCTGTTGTGCTGGAGATTTCCCCTGCAGTTTCTGTAAACCTGTATCTGACTATACACTTTCACAGCAGTACCAGACCTGTTGAAGACGACACACACGAGGGACAAGCTAAAGAGAAAGGAGAGAACAGAACAGACGTGTGTATTTCTGTCAGGGACGTGTTTGGGAGATGTGGTGGTGCTGCGGGTATCTGTGCGTGAGAGACAGAGGCAGCGGGTGAGAGGCTGACTTCGACTCTCAGTTCCTCTCCAGAGATGAAGTGAGCAGTAATGAGGCCCCGAGCTGCCGCGCTGAAGAGAGTGGGACCGCCAGGGGAGGAGGTGACCTTGAAGACCAACTATTGGTTAACGGAAAAGTGCACTTGTGGAAGCGGATTGTTTCCGTATTGTTAGCACATGAGGCCGGCAGTGAATGATGTGTGGCACCACACAGCTCTGGCACCGTCTCGCTGCAGTTTTAAGACGAGAATGAGCAACAGATTGTGACGCCTCCTCCACCATATTGCAGCAAATCGCTCACTCGCTTTTTTCTGTTGGAAGGACTTAGACGTAAACGTGGTAATGAGGGAAAACTAACTTTAGGGCTTGTTTTTCTCAGGTGACTGGCATTTTGCTTTCACCTGTACAGCTAATTCACATCATGGCAGAGCTGCTGAGTCAGACTGTACAGGTGGACCTAACAAAGATCCGGCACAGACCCTAACCCACATTTTCAGAAGCAGCACATGGAGCCAGGTACAGGTAGACACAGAGCATCACGCGTTAGAGAAGCCGACGCCTTGAGTCAGTGGCTTCTAAACCTGTTACATGGCCCAGCGTAAGCCTATCCACCCGTGACCCGCAAGAAACCAGTTTAGACTAATCCTCACAGCTGTATAAAATGTGTTCTCACCCTTCAGAAGAGGATTTAAATTACTTTACACTCTGGCTTGTCTATGATGTGGCCTGCAGCTGGTGCCTGGGGCCTTTCTGCTGCTAGGTTTTGTCCACAAGCCCCGAACCGAGGCCCCTTTGCAGCCTCTGCTTAGAGCCGCACGTCAGTACTGTGGCGAACAGCTGAAGTTAAAAAGAACACACCCACACATAAACAGGTATTTATTATTTACTGTACAACTTCAGCTAATGCACACTGCAAGCAGAGGGCTGGAGGGCAAACCAGGGATATGGCACATTAAGGCACACACACACACACACACACACGCACACACACACACACACACACACACACACACACACACACACACACACACACACACACACACACACACACACACACTTTGTCTGTGAGCCCTCGCTGTCCCCAGCTCTTCTGTGTGGGGCCTTGAGGCTTTCACAACACAGACACACTCAAATGTGATTATCCTAACTTGTGTGGGACTGGGTCATATTGGGATGGCTGACATCATGGAATTATCCTCATCATCATCATCATCATCACACACGCTATCGGCAGTAGCATGGATTGTCGTGTCAGCGTTAGTGGTCGGCTCGCGTTTTTAGTTCAGCTTTATTTCTAATTTCCTACTCATTTGAATTTTGTCAACAGAAACGTCGCTGGGTTGCAGAAAGTGTGTTGTTGCACCTGAGATGCAGCTGTTGCCATAGAAACCAATCATATCGCTGTCATAATTGAATCTGCTCTTAGTGGTAAAACAGAAAAGCTCAGGCACTCGCTCTGCCGCCGCTCTCCCGTCAGGCCCTGCAGACTCCTCTTCTTTGGAGTGTAGAGTAATCACAGGCCCTTTCATGGGCCAGAGACTGATGGCTTAATTAGACCTGCTAATTTTAATCACACTTAAATATTTATAAGGAGGAGTTCTTTTGTTTTGCCGTGACCTTTCTCTGGAGCTCATTAGCATGGTTATTATTGCTGCTGGTGTGTTTGGCTGTCGCTGTTAAACGTGACCACAACACTCGCCCCGGGCCGTTATCGATTTCGTTAGCGCTTTGTGTGGACGGCGTTGGCTTATCACTCTTTGGAGGAGTTTAACCCTGGAGGCTCGTGGCTCCTTTGTGTCTGTTTGGGCAGCAGAAGGGTTGATGGGCAATGATGGGAGCTTGTTGTGTTTAAGTGGCAGTGAAGGTAATAGAAGCAGGTCTGTAAAACTAAAGGATGTTTCTCTGCTTGTGTCTGCTCAGCACTTTGAAAAGAGATTATGGGTAACACACACACGGCATATACGATGTGCTGCACAGTACCTGTAGTACTTTGCAGGACTCTGTTTCACTTTCTAGCTACTCAGTATTATCTGTAGCATCAGTGGCTCCTTATTGCTGTTCTTGGAATGAGGATCCCAGAAACTTATTCTAATGACAAGTGCTTTGGGGTAATAAACATCTTATGCTCTGAGGAAAAATGATTGTGGTGTTTTAATGAAAACCATTAATCATTCATTGTTATTCTCTCATAGTGAGCTCCTGCTAACTTTTTTCCCCAGTTCCACTTAAACTACCCTCCAGCCTCCCCATCCCCAGTTTTTATTCGCGCCAAACACACAAGTTGCACATCCAGGGCAAGTTTACATTATTTTATCTATGACCAGTCCACAGCCTTAATAGTAAATATGCTGTTGTTGCCGGTTAATCGTGTGGGCTGTATCAAATGCGTGGTCATTTAGCTGTTGAGCAGGACTCTCTGTTATTTAAAATAGTTAAACATACAGTGCGGTGCTGGATTTGTGCACCGCTGTGTGTTTGGGAGTGAGAAAAATAAGAGAGTTGTGGAATAGAGCTGCCAGATTGAAAGCAGCCACTATTTCTCTCGCAGCTCTGTAATCACTAAATGCCGTTTGGGAAGTGACCGTAAGCACTTCAGACCACCTACGTGTTTCACAATCAGACCGATGAATAAAAGATTTGAGTTTTAAGTGCCTGCATTTGGAATTTAAATAAGTGGAGATGTGGGACCGTGGAACAAAGCCCAAAAAGGACCGAACAGAGTTTGTGCGACTCCTGCCCAGCCGCCTCATGCTTCGTACCACTTGTGGAGGCGGAATTGAAAAGCTGTTGTCAGGGTATTGCTCACCGTCTCTGTCTTTAAGAGAGGGACGAGTGAGCAGGTGCAAACGCATTTTCAATCTCAAGTTGTCTTCTTCATCTTTTAGTCGTTGCTTCAGCCAGTCTGGGGCTGTTTTAGCGCCTTGATCCCACAAACAGCCGCCTGGCAGGATTCCAGCCACTGTTGAGGTTGGGAGTCTAAAGGCATGCACAGCTATTAGCGCTTCACAAGACAATGCAGATGTGCAAGAACGCCAAATAAAATAACAGCCGTGGACGTTAGTGCTGCCTTCAAGGACATTAAATACATATAAGACTACAGATAGATAATTATTCATTTGTTTATTTATTTATTTATTGGCCAGATATAATACCAGTTGTGACCCTGACCACATAAGCCACAAGATCTTACAGCACGTGTCTGTTTTCAGGTTGAACTACTATTATATTTGTGTTTGTTGCCCCCCCCACCACTAGCAATTTAGTGTGAATCAGCCACAGCTGGCAGCTGGACAGGTGTTGAGTGGGACAGCTCTTCATCACTAATAACCACAGCAGGAGACACACACTTACATACAGACACACACAGACAGACATACACTCGCAGCAGGCGGCCTCCTGTAGCAGTGTCAGTGTTGTTTAATGTTCTGTCGACGCTGGAACTGAGCTGTGGATGTTCGTCACAGTTCCTCCTTTCAGTTCCTCTCATCCATCCACAGTTTGCTCACAGGCCAGTGGGGGTTCAGCGTTTTAGATTTTAGCACAGAACACAAACATGCAACCTTGCACCGGGTTAGGGTTAGAGCACTTGAGTGTACCTGGCAATACACACTTTCTGATTCTGATTGTGATTCTAGTACTTCAATGCGTAACCTGGGTATCTGTAGTCCTGTGTGTGTCCTTGCAGCAGGTTCAATATCTTAGCTGGTGACATGGAAGGAGTTCAAAGAAAAGAGGATGGTGCAAAAAAAGGCGAGACAGAGATTAGAGATTGATTATCGATCGGTGCAGAGTTGTCAGGAGGCTGAGGAAAGATGGAGGAACACAGCCTATTTTCCCTTTGTTTGTATTGTTTTTTTCCCCTCGCTCTCCCCTTCATCGACTGAGTGGGAGATTGGTGGAGAAATAGAGCTGCACAAAAGGATCGTGTCGTTCCTCCTTCATTTAGCCTCTCTCACTCACTCCCTCGACTTGTGCCAGGATCTCATGTTCGTCCCTGTGTTTAGAGATATTGGATTAAGGATGAAGACTAGACAAAAGAAAGAAAGAAAGAAGAGGCGACGAAAGACCTGAAAGAAGAGACCGAAGAAGACACTTACGCAAACAGCATTAACCTAGGACAAATCATGACCTCGGAGTTTCCAATTCCCAAATCAAACACAGACTCATTAAAACCTGTGTCGTGCTGCTCCCAGGAATCGCTTGGACTAACCTTACTCCATGGAAACACACACATTTCATCCCAAGACAGTAACCAAACACAATCATGTGCTTCATTTCCATTCAAATGACACCAACCCGAAGGCTCCTTATCGGTGATCACAATATATGTGCTCCAGAGTCAGCCTGTCCGTCCGCGTTCACCTGTGTGTGAGCATGCGTGCGCTTCTTTTTACATGCGTCAATAGAAGCCCTGGACTTAATTATTCCATTAAGGAGCAGCAGAGTGCACTGACTAAATCAACAGCCGCTCTCACGCACAAGTCAGCTTTAAACACTGCGCAGTCAATAAACCATTTCCTGTTAAGGTGGAGTGTGTGTTCCTGATGCCCGGTGCCTGCGTGTGTGAGTCGTTCTCTGGCGGCTCGTCTCCTCGAGGTAGAGCATAAATCCACGCAGGGCTCCGTACGTTTCGGCCGCAGCGTTCGGTGTGCGAGAGAATGTGAGTGAGAGATGAAGACCGGTGTGTTTTTGTCGCTCGGACACATGCTGCTGCAGCACCGTGCCCTGCTCTCCGTATTCTGTGGAAGGACTGCTCGCTTAATGAGCTGTCCTGGGATTTGAGGCTGTTTAACACACAAACACGTTTCCACTGCCTGCCTTGTGAGGACCATCAGCGGCATAGTACATTTCCTGCAGCATTATTTTATCCTAATCCCAACTAAGTCGTAAGTCATAGTCCTTTCCTTTAACCTGAAGCTCTGCTGAGTAAACATATTCACAATGAGAGAAAAGCCTTGCGTAACCATGTAGGGACACAAAGTGTGGAGATGAATGTTTGTCTGTTTGTGAGTCTCTTTCTCTCACAGCGTCCTGATATATAGACGAGGCCGGATGAGCAGCCCAGGAGCATCCTAAACTGCAGCTAAAGGAGCCATATTCTCAGCGTGTGAAACTGTCCCTTAAATGTCACCTTGTGGAAACGCTGCATGCTGAGGAGCGCGGCTGTGTGCACACACCCACGCAGAGGAAACACACAAACGCAGCACGCTTCACCAATACCTGCATTAAACCCTCTCTCTTCTCAGTCCGTTTCTTCTTGTTGCGCGTTCTGAATCGTTTGCTCAACCATCAAACAGGCGTCGATCCTTAAGCTAACAGGCAAAAATACCGTATTACTCCACGTCCACGTAGAAAGACGATGGAGCGTCGGCTTTATTTCATTCTGCTCCCACTAACGTGTGGACAGGCCTGTGCGAAGCCAGCTCTGGCAGCGCCGCATGTAAATATGTGTACAGTGCGTGAGGAAGCCAGCGAGAATGAAAATGGGCGAGATCACTCACAGCATCTCTCCTCTTTCAATCAATAACCCTGTGATTCTAATAGACATTGATTGCATCTGAATCCCAGATCCCAAGTCACAAATGTGATTATAAAATGGCCAGTCTTGACACTTTATTGAAAACAATGAGGCTGGAAGGAGAAACGGGAGGAGGGAGGCAGCGGGAGTGACTGGGCCGGGAGAGATGGATTAATCTCCTGCTTGTCAGTTCGCTGAAGTCGTCTCCTTCATCCGCTGCTTCTTTTGAGGATCTTTGTGTGTGCGCGCGTGAACGTGCACGCTCTTGGGTGTGAGATGTTAGGACAGGCGCGTGCGCTGGTGAGTGCTGAACTACAGAAACAGGAGGAGATCCAGGCGTTTCCGCCACAGCAGGACTCTCAGCTACGCTAAGATGAAACTTTGACTTTTCCATGATTCTCAAGAGGCATGATGCCAAAGTCAAATTAGTGCTGATTTACTTACAAGCACAAGCATTTCTGCTGTAAACAACCCTTTAAATTTACCAGCAACATTAATCATTTAAATATATTTCTTGCTTAGTGTTCGTCACCAAATTAAAATATTAGCGACAGGAGATTTCAATCTCATGTTCAGAATTTTGTTGGATTACAAAATACACCAACCATCGCTGTAAATCATCTATAATTCATCTGGGTAGAATAAAACCATCCTTCTGCTTCTTACATCCCTCTGCTCCATGGACACAAGAGGAACAATTGGCCGAAGCCGCACGGAGTTGAAGGCTGCGCACAGTAACAGGTGTTAAGTGCCGTGTACAGCGATGCTCAGGGTGTGTGTGTGTCCCGCGGCTTCAGAAATTGAGAGCATTTACAGCGTTTATCCATCATTCTCCAAGCAACGGCTGCTGCAAGCACCGTACACTAAAATATGCTTTCACTGACTGAACAAATCAGGCTCCGGCTTCTGTTCAGCTGCTCTACTTTTAAAGGAATGGCTGGATGCAGCTTTTATGTCACTATTTATTTATTTCCTCTGTTCTGTTCTGTGTGTGAAACGCTTACGCTCCCGTTTGCTCCCGCAGGAATGTGATTGTGAAGTGATCAGACTGGATTTTCCCAGCTGACCCTGTTGTAGCGCACAGCTTGTGCAACACAGATACAGTTACTACTTGAGTTTGTGCGATTTGTGTTTTCTCTGGTATTCTTTTTTTTTTTTTTTCATCAAAGCATCACGAGCGGTGCAGGATTAAAAAGTATTACTACAACTACAGGACAGCAGATTCATTGAAGGATTATCAAAGCAGGGTAAATTCAGGGCCGACGCGTTAAAGCAGGTTTCTTCAGTGCAAACAAGTCTGCATCCGCTGAGAGCTGTTACAGGCTCCAGCGCCGTTTGACCCGCGGATCCGAGCCCGTTCTGTCGCTACGCCGACTGCGGCCTCTCGCTCGTGTTTTGTTTCGTACATCTGTACCTTTGACGCAAGCTGTTGTCAGCGCTAGTTGTTGTAGTGTGTCTACGGTTCCTCCGTGCAGAATGAATGTGACACAGTCTGTCACTCTCTGCTTATGGTAACACATACAGTGTTTATGACACGTATTCATGCATGAATAATGACACCATTTACCGCTCCTCCATCAGACTTGGAAGACTGATCAATTTAAAATGTAAATGTGTTCCCTCCATGTTCAATCAATTAACAATGAAAGTAAAATGTGTAGTTAAGGTAATGTTTCCCGTCCTATTCCTCCCCATCAGTTCACGGTTATTATCATCATCATGTAAAGGCTGACTTGAGATTTAAGGCCATGGAGTGTGAAATATATTTGTGTTCATTTATGTTACCGAACATATTTTTAGTAAAGCTACGACCGGTGGGAAGGAAGGAAGGAGGAATTGTGGGAAGGAAGGATTAATCGTTCACTACCTCCATTCACGTGTTTAACAGAGCAGACGTGTGCCTCTGGGTCTGCCATTTGTTTTTCGCTGTCATTTCCTTTTGAAAGATTCTTGTCTTTAAATATTCAGCGTGATGCTTTGAGACACACGTCAAAATGGTTTCAAATCACACGCGCTTGTTTGTTTGCGTATGGAGACTGCAGTTCACACAGAAGGCTGGTCACAGGAGCCAAAAATAAACCCATTACATGCCCCAAAAACATTCTTGGACATACTGGTCCGTTAGTCAAGGCGATTTGAAGACGTGCATCCAGAAAACAAAGTTATTATCTTTTGTGCTGCTTGTGAGTAACAGTGTATAACAGGGAGGTCATAGGACAGCAAGACAATGTGTGTCCCTGGCCTTTTCGGTTGCCGCGTCATATGTGTGTCTAGTCTCCAAGCCTCGGGCCATCTGCAGGGCCAATCCCAGTGGAAGAGTTTAACTCTGGGGGCGGGGGCACAGAAAGAGGCCCAATGGGACGGGCTCTCTGTATCTCCACGGACCTTGGAGCTTGGATCTCTGGAGAACTAGCTGGCAAAACGTTGACTCACCTGGCCCCGGAGCACGCGGCTCCACGGACAGACAGGCAGGCAGCTGCTCGCCTGATGGGGAGGCTGATGGAGATGATGCATGGATGAATAAACACACACATTACATGGTGGAATAGAAACTGAAACACACAGGTGCACACATTTGCACAAGAAGCTGCAAGCCATCAATATGCAAAATAACTAATTATATGACTAAGTGACATGTTCAACACACTAATCCATCCACCGCCATGCAACAAACAGACACGCACACACCAGATATGCACAAATGTCACTTTCAATATAATTTACTATCCAATAGCTCACTATACAGGCAGAAAATTGAAAACCTATTTACAGGCCGAATCAATAGGATATCAGGGTGTCATTCATTGTGTCCATGAACCACATAAAACTTCATTAACTCTGCGACATGCTAATAGATTTTCTACAAAAATGTGATATCGTGGCTGAGGCTGACACAGCCAGTGTTTCTGTGTGATTTAAACCAGGAAGACGTAGGACTCGGCCGCTTATGAAGACGGACACACTAAATCCACCATCACCACTGACAGCTCATAAATATTATCGTCTGTGGAGAATGACTTGTAAATTGACCATAAGGCAGCTTTATATACTTTGTATGCGTGATTTAGCAACCTGGCGCATTGAGGGATATACTGTAACAGATGACGTGGGGAGGGGTGTGTGTGCTTTGGGGCTTGTGGGGGTAAAGGGGAACACCCTCGGGAGCACGGAGGCACAGTGGGGCGACCGCTGCGTCCCCACAGGCTTAAGATAAACCACATACAGCTGTGTTTAAAGGGGTCGGCTCAGTTAATTGCGTGGACACACACGTCCTCACGTACAGTATCCAGCAGGATGAGCAAAGCTGCTGAAGTGACACTGTTCCAGCTGGAGACAGGGTCCACACAAGCGCGCACGAAAAAGCCTGCTTCATCAAAGCCATTCAGGGCTGCAGAAGTCAGCATCTCATTTGCAAGACAAATGGGGAAATCAGACTGGTCAGAGCATTTTAATAAAGCCGAGCGTCTTCCTCCGCCCTCGGATCGTAGGCTTGCACACGGCGAACGGAATAAACCAACACTTGTCACATACAGTACCAGAATTACTTGGGTTTCCGGTTGTCACCATCTTCTAATCCAGGGAGAAATGACGACAAAAACCACATTCAGTCACAAAAAAACAAGAAAACTTTGTCATTTTGACATGATGTTATCGCTCCATTAGTTGGTCACGGGAACCGTAGACACGTCTGGGTTGTTAGCAGAAGCAGAATGTTTTGGATAATATTATGCCAATGTTTATGTAAATGCTCCTAAATCTAGTTAAATATGAATATAATAGTATTCAAAGTAAGAAAACCAGTTTTTTGAGTTAACGTATGCTCAAGCAGAACCTGAAAATAATTACACAGAGCCATTATCCTCTGGTCCAAGGATGTTTGATCTGCAGTTGGACCCATGACCTCAACATTAATTTCATAAGGTCATGCAATGCCGACCCTTCTCTGAATTACTATTGTCGCTGCGGATTGAAGCTGTATTGATTTGCCGTGCTTTGAAAACGCTATCTGATATCGAAGTCCACAGATTGTTGATTTAGCTCTGCTCGTGTCGTACAATTAAGTGAGGACAATAGATGGGCTGATCTCTACGCAATTTCATCCTTCAAATGACTCCCAGAGACGCTCTCAGCGTCTGCCACCAACACCAAAGTATAATAAATGAACACACACCTGACAGACTGAAATCAATGGGCTGTCAAAGAGGTTTTACTAAACAGGAGTCACCCCTAAATGCACAGCTATTGGTGATTTATGGTGGGATTTGGTGTAAATGTTAGTTAACTTAAGTCAGTTAAAATGTCACTATTACCATAAAACATTTAATGTTATAAAGAGCAGAAAAGGTTCGACTGTCTGCAGGTTACATTTAATGCACAACTGCGTCACAGCTCGTTTTTCAGTGTGAAGCTTTTTATTTTATTTACTCTGTCGGATTAAAAACTTGACGCTTGACGCAGGACGCGGGTGGGCGGGGCCAGTGTCACGTGAGGGACGCGCACCTGAGCCGCGCACCTGAGCCGCGCTGTTTACAACAACCAAAGGTTTTCCTCTCAACGCGTCGAGTGGCGGCTGACGCTGAAGATGCTCGTGAGTCGTGGCGCTGACACGTTCGTCCGAGCGGAGCGTGAGTTGGGGATTTGCGTCCCCTCGGGTCTGCGGGCGTGCAGGCAAAGTTTGGCTTTAGCATTAGCATTAGCATTGGCGGTTACCTGCGGAGTAATCCACCAGCTCCCGATCAAAACAAACAGTATGACGTGACGTGTGCATCCATCCATGTCGGAGGCCCCTGCCCACCTGGGAAGCTGGTGATGGCTGACGTGTGGGAAGATGCTCACGTTGGTTTATCCCATAAAGTAAGTCATTCTATTTATTCCCGTGTTTGCACAGTCTAACAGTGTTGGGCTCTATACAGTTGGTTAAATCAATCCAAACGCTTGGTGCCAGGTCACTGCGGAGCCACGTTGCCTCGGCTGCTCCGGCAGATCAGTCAGTGTCTTCGGCCTGTAGGTGGGGCTCTGATGCAGTGTTTAAAGCCCCCAGGAAGCGACAGCAGGCAGGGAGGACAGGGAGGAGGGAGGAGGAGGAGGGAGGAGGGAGGAGGGAGGAGGTGGTGCTGCAGCCGCGGGAGGCTTCCTGGAAGACTCGCTCCTTCTCTACTCTCCAGTGCCACTCATTGTTTTTAAATAATGTGCTTTATTGTATTGATCCCACGTCTCTCACTGTGATATTATTTAAACTCGACATGGTTGTAAAGAAAATATCAACATGGCTCAGTGTGTCCACGTTGGAAGAGTCGTTTTAAATGAACTTATATACATCATTGATGGATAACTCTTATAATCTGCGGACTGCACTGCAAAAGGTGCTAGACCTGCTCCGTTCGCTCAGCTTATGCGCTTAAACGCCTGATTACATAATTAGACTTTAGAATATTAATTAGTTAATATGGCTGCTGGGGCACAGCCTATTAAAACGCCATCAAAGAACAAAAATGCAGATTGTAATGGCCTGCAACTATGCACGTGTCGTAATTATGATGCGGCCTAATCTCCGCCTTTAACTGATGCTGCGATTAGATATTCAAATCTGATGATCTGATCATTGTCGCGTATTTGTGTAAATGCATCCAAATTCCCCTTTGGCGTCGCCAAATCCTTTCCTCGCCGGGATGAATGCATTACACAAACCTCTGCCCCGCTGCGGGACCTGCACCCCTCGCTGCAGAAACCTAGTTCACAAAGCCTTCGCGTTTTAATCTCGTGTTCTGTCACATCCATGTGTTCCGCGCAGTCCAAGGGCGGAACTGCTACGTTTGCCAAGACAACAACTTTTCAGATTGTTCTCACTCAGAGCGTTTCCGTGCGCGCGTTTAGAGATGCTCTGGAAATCAACGTGAACTTGATTGAGAGAACTGATTAAAATGCATACATCATAAACCGGCTCGTGGAGACGGACGTTGTTCTGTATAGTGCTCATTAATGCGCATTAAGCCTCTTTAGGGTAGTTGCCAGGAACTTAAACGCGACCGGAGCGCAGCCCCCTCCAGATCCGCGCCGTTACTGCGGGCGATACAGGATCCTTGGTGAGAGCAGTCGCCTTCTGCAGCGTGCGACGCGCCATCTACCCGGTTCCCCCCCGAGGCACAGGATCCGCTGCGAAGCTGCAAACGTCGCTCGCTCCCTCTCTCTCTCCTTCGCACTCCGCTGCAGCACCCTCAGCGCCTCAGTCGAGCAGGAGCACCGCACCGAGGCACATCTATACACGCACACATACACACGCTACACGCACACGCGCGCGCGCACACACAAGCACAGCCTGCTGCGGCATCCCGCGCGGCGCAGCGGCTTTTCCAGCGGCATACCAAGTGCGTCCTCGCCGGGAGATGGGAGGTGCAGCTCCCGGGTTCCACAACGCTCAGAGCGGCGTAGTAGGCTCCTGCTGAACGGAGATGCTGCTGGAGTCCGCGGCTGTTTCTCATTCCCGTGCAGGAATCGCCTTCGAGCTCCGCCTCTGTCGGGGATCTAAAGTGGACAAGCCGCTTGATCAGGATATACACTGTTCTCCGCGTTTGTGATCTTTTTGGAGGGGGGAGCAAACGGAGTTGGAGATTGCTGTGGACTTCTTATCCGCAGTGTCGATGCGGCTGTGAAGTGATCTCTGCATAGATTACAGGTAAGCACCGCGACTCACGCAGCCAGGACTGGGTTTTAGCTCCGGTGCCCTTCCAGGCGGGTGTTGGGTGTGAGGCTGCCACTGCGCCATCCAGGTGATGGCAGGCGGGCTGCACCTGTCCTAGCTGCGCCATGCCCGCTCTGCGTGCTCCGGCTGTAGGGCGGGTTTCGTTCGGCACCGCTTCGTTTGGATCTGACTAATCCCGTGGAGACTTGCAGGACATTCAACGTGGGACCCCGCTGCTCTGCGCTTCTCTTGCCCTTGGTCCAGCGCGCGTCGCGGGGAGCCGCATGCTCAGATTGCGCTCGTCCCTCTAGCAGCGCTGAACTCTGAAGGTTAGAAGCGGAGAGATTGGTCGGGGATTCCGCGTCGGGATTTACGCAGTGACTTCGGGGATGAAGCCGATGCGTAGGACTTGCGTTTAGTGGCGTGCGGTCTCCTGGACTGGCATTTGGCTCTGATACGAGGTCCGCACATGATCTGGTCAACGTGCTTCAACATCTAGAGGTTCGTGGGAAATGACTGCGCATCACACGGCGATGCACACGGTGTGGCTCACTTTAGAAGTTCTTGAACCCACCTGGAGGGCTTTCACGCAGCCTGTGACTGTGCGCCACGTAGAGCCTTTATAAGGCTCTATGCGGTTTCCTCCGCCGTTCGGCTCCATGTGGTCTCAGTAGAGTCGCAGCTGTTTCTCCTGTCAGGACTTGGCTGCGTCTCGGGCAGTGCGTCTAGGGAAGGGCTCGACTTCAGGGATGCTCATGAAGGCAGCCTGTCAGTTAGATTACAGCAACTTTGGCATAAAAGTCCTTTAGGGTCATGATGGATGTCATTTAAGGTAAACTCGGTATGTGTATTTTTATATAATGGAAATGAGTTAAGACATAATAGCTAAATGTTGTCAGATTGCATGTCTTCACTTCCAGACATGATGATGGATGAGACCAGAGTTTGGCCAGATCTGGTGCCTTGAGTCGGCTAGTCAGCGTTCACACATCACCCTGTTTCCGTTTGCCTCTGTGCAGATGCAGTGACACGCGCTTTTCCTCAGCGCATGAAGGTGAACCTGGTACACGTCCTGTTCACGGTTAACCTCTGTGAACAGCTGTTACTTAAACAACCCAGGGCTTTGCCTGTTAGTTGAGCTTCTACACAAACGTCTCTGCGTTTCAGTTCCCGGCGTTCATGTCATCTGCACGTGCTTTGTTATTCTGCTGTTCTTTTTCATTTATGCTCTGTGTATAACAGCACGCGCTCATTTGTCTTCATGCACCCTCTAGTTTTTTGTTCGTTTTTTTGCACGTTGCCTCCCTCACGTCTCTCCCTAACTCCCTCTTTTCAGCATACTCATTTGGATCGTGGAGGCTTTGCATGACTTCTTCTTTCTATATTCCTTTTCACCCTCTCTTGCCTCTCATGCACAGACAGCAGCTGCTCAAGCCTGCTGTGAGTACTCTGAGCCCCTCTGCCGGCTTCTCCCTTGCTCTGTCCGCCTGCATGTGTCAGTACCTAGTTGAGATTACAGTTATACAGTGTCGTTGTTACCTGACTGGCACGGGAATTATTCAGTCTTTGCTGTGTTTTTAATGATTCCACTGGAAAGCTTACGTATAATTTTCTATTAGTGCCCACTCAACAAATTGTGGCTAAAGGAGAGAGGCTATATGCTGGAAAATCCATGAGGGGCAGTGTGGCTTCACCGGCTGGTGCAGGGGATGGATTGATCCCATATCCAAGGCTTTCACTGGCTATTTTACCGTGACGTTGGTGGACACAGGAGTTTCACAATTTATATGTAGTTAAATTAAATGTTTGCTTTTGACATGATAAAATCGCTCTTCCGTGAACAGGGCACTGTGGTGTTTGTGGACGTTCTGAGTTGTGTAGTGCTGCCTTCTTGTTTGTCTTCCTGTGAGGGCGAAGTCTGAAGGGCAGTGTGTTTCCACTGCAGTCCAACATTCCAGTGTTTGGCTTGAGGGTTTGCACCTGTTTGTTTTCATTTGCATCCGTTGTTTTAAATATAAATTTGCATGTGTGCTCATAGTGCACCTGTTTGGCTGCTGTCGGATTTCAAGGAAAACCGTTTAGTCCGTAAATGCTTTGATAAGCTCATCTCATCTGTGTCTTGGTTCCTCCTCAGCGCCTCCCTAAACTCTTAAAGAGTACAAGAGCACTTAGCGCTGCTCATTCTTGCACCCTCTCTCCTTTCCTCGCGCCCTCGCTTCCTCCTCTCTCTCTGTGTGCCATCCATCAAGGCCTGCCTTGGAATGGGAGCAGCAGCTTTTATCGGCCTGTTGCGTCCCGTATTGACGTAGTGCCTCCTGTCTGTCAGCCAGCGTTACGGCTACAACGCAAGAGTTTAGACCCGGAGAGCGTGGCCTTGTCAATATTATGGCTTCCTAATGGATAAACTCCTTCTTCGACCTTGGCGGACATTCTTTGCATTTTAGGGTGGTGCACTTGAAAGGAAAAGCTCCACAGATCATCTTTGTTCGTGTCAAAGAGGGACGTGTGAGTGAATGATAATGGGGAATCTTAGAGAGATTCTGCTCAGTGATAACAAATGTCTGCTAGCGGTTTGGGCCACATTCAAGCGGAAGTCTGTGTGTGTGAAGGATGCATCTGTGACTGGCCTGGCGAGGCGCTATACGAATACTCTGTTCTCAGAGATGTATCATCATGTTAGACTGAATGACGTGTCTGTGGATTGGACCTGAATGAAGCTCTGTGTTTGTTCCCATTCTCTTGCTGCTCCTCTCTTTACCACTCGTTTCTCTCTCTCTCTCGCTCGTTCATTCACACACACACACACACACACACACACACCCCTCTGGGCTGTGACAGGACTACCAGACACAGGCTAGCGTTCCAATTACCCCCCCCCCCCCCCCCAACGCCACCAAACACCACAGAGGAGATTACAGATTCTGTTTCCATGTCACCAACGTTTCCTCCCACTAGCGTCTGTCGCCCATATTTCAGGACAGTCAGACACAGTTCTTTAAAAAGCTCCAGCTCCTCAGTTAAATGTGGTCTGTGTTCATTTGTTTCATTAGCTGTTTGTACATTTTTAATCCACATTCAATCACAGTTGTCTTACACCTTTACTTATAACATAGCAACTGGGTTTATGACGTAGGATTCAGTCTGTTATGTTGCAGACACTTCATTAGAGGCTTGCTTCCACTGACTGACTGCTGGATGGTTTTCATCTAAACTCCAATATCGAGGGAGGATCCTACGCTACATTAAGAGAATAATTGCTCACGAGCACATAATTACCCCTGTGGTAATGCACCGTAGGGCGGCGCGCCGATGTTAGCTGCAGGAACGACAGCAGAGACCTGACGCGAGGGTCTCCAAACAAAAGCAGTTATGAATTCTATAGGGAGGAATCAACATACACCGCGATTCAAAAAACACCTTTGTTCTCATCGGAAGCGTTTAGTCAGCACATTTCCGGCATAATCATATTCTATATATGTATGTGTGCACACACACATGCGAATCCTGCTGTGGAGAACTTTTTTCATCCTCGCAGCCAAAGGCCTATTAAGCTGTCATGTGCCTTTATAATGGGTCCCAATACATGTACATGCTACTATATCACAGTCGCGCCACTTTTATTTTCTCCCTCCAGCCTTCTCTCATGCTCCCTTTCATCTTTTTCTCAATCCTTCTCTCTTTTTGACTGTTTCTGCCTCCAGCCCTCTCCTCCCATATCTTTCTGCCTCACTGTAAGCTGCCAAGCACATAACTTTATAACTTTATCTGTGTGTGTGTGTGGAACTGGGCAAAAAAAAAAAAAGTCCTGCCTATGACATTGGAATGACCCACGAGGCAGGATAGAAAGTGAGAAGGCATGGGATGTTGATGGTTTAGATGGGAATCAGTGAGATGTGCAAAGGCACCAACATATCAGTGGGTTTGCCAGACTGCTCCTTTTGATAAGAGCGCGTTAAGCGTCTCTCCCAGGTCTCTATGATTCATATGGAGCTGTGAGTCTGATACATAAACAGCTCTTTGATGCAGCGGCAGATGACACGCTGTGGCATATTGCCTCTTGTGTTTGTGTGCGCCAAGCCGAGCATGACAAGCCGCAAATTAGTTTTGTTTCAGATGCATGAAATGATGAGAAAATTGCAGCCAGCATTACAGCATTTTCCCCCACTTGCTCGCTCTTATTTGCTCCCGCACTGATGCCTTAAGTCCACGCAAGGATTAGGCTCCTAATTCGGTTTTCATCTTCCCTGTCGCAACGACGCATGGGCTTGCATGCTTAAGTGTGCGTACGGGTTCCCCCACACATTGTATTAATCCATCAGAGATGTCAAGATTTAGTGAGAGGCCTAGAAGCAACATGTGCTCTTTGCATTTGACTTTAACTCACCCCCAGGTGTCTTGGACATGTTTTATACTAGAATTTGTTTTAGCGTTGGGCTTTTTTCATCTGGAAGAGCGTCATTATTCGCTGTGGTAGGTGCTGAAAGAGGTTTAGGTGCCTTAGGTGCTTCGACATGTGGCATCCTCGTACCTCCTGGCTGAGTGTCGGGGTCCATCAGTATGCAGCGTTACAACAGTCATTATGAGACCCTGCCTCACTGTATGGGGGAATAATCCTCCCAACTTCCCCGTCCGTCCGTTTTCCCCACCCTCAGCCTCCCTCAGGACATATCATCGTCTAGCAGCATAATGTTGGGATGTTGAGGAAAGGTTTAACCAGGCTTACATGGGGTTTTCCTGTTATTCTCTCTGTGTGTTACACCCTTTCGAGTTCGGGATGCTGCCTTTCTGGAGTATTTTTTTCTTCTGGGGATGGGATTTGGAATAGCTTGTGTCTGTGTGAATGCAGTGATTGACTCTCAGCCAGGGCCCAACTCTCGCCAAATGCTGGGGAGAAGTTTTGTTGTTCTTACTGAAAGAACATGAGCAAATACAACATTTGTTTTGCTCAAGGTTTTGACTTTGATAACGTACAGTTATTGATTTGTTTTTTCCCCACATCTGAGCAAACCAGTTCCCCAGTTTGGTGAATCATTCACCTGGTTAATCTGCAGGGCCTGTAACCATGATGTCAGCCCATCAGCTGTCCCACGTCGCGCTATTCTTACTTCATTAACTGGACCTTCGCGTGCAGTTTGATGACACGCACCTAGATCAAAGGTAGCGGCTTCTGGGTGGACACGAGCTTTTTCAACGCTGAGCAACATCTACGTCTTCTGACTCCCACACAGAGCATGTGCACTAGGCATCAGCACGCTGCAGTTCCCAGTGTACTTCAAGTCATGGATGCCTTGGAAAGGTTACCCGGTTGTTGTACTGCATCAAGCGTCCTTCCTCCTCTTTTTCTGCTGGCTCACAAAAGGCCGTCCTCTGTCTGTGAGTCTGCATGTGTTGCGGTGATGAAAGCCTGGGTTCTCAGAGAGGTTTCCATGCCTCCCTCGCTCTCTTTGTCCATCTGATCTACATTGTCATGGCAGTCCTTCCAGCTTTGCTTCAGTTGGGTTGTTCTGGGCCCACCGGCAAATCTGGCAAGCAGTGCGTTATATGCTGTGCGTGTTTGTCCATATGTAAGTCAGAGTGTGTAACAGGTTTTTCTCCGCGTCTGTGGGAAACGCAATGTGAAGAGGTAAAGCCTGCAGAGAATCAAAGTCGAAAAATGGCCATGACAAGTTGTAGAGAAATGCAGGCAGGGGAGGAGGAGAGGGGGGAAGAGTGAGGAGGGGTGGAACGCTGGATAACAATTTGCATCCTCTCACATGCCAGTGTGAACGACAGCTGGCTAGAAAGCTTGTCTGATGTGTTTATGCCATAGGCTTTGTGGGGCAGACTAAAAGGGAGAAGGAAAGTTTTGAGGTAGTCAAACAGCAAGCTGGCAAGGAGGTGCCGCCGAAAGGCTTTAATGGAGAGTAAACCTGCCTGAACTCAGTTTACCCTTCTGTCAGATTGTCAGGTCGTAAATGAAGAGTGGAACGATAAAAAAAAAAAGAGTGGAACCTGATTTCAGACGTGCGTTTCCTGATTTCTAAGGCCAGTGAAACCTGCGATTACGTTAAGTAGCTATGTTCCGTTGGCATTCAGCTCAGTGAACCATCACCGTGGTTCACGTTTACATGTTCATTTCATCTGTCGTCGTATCGGTGAAGTGTGTGTATGTTTGTGCTGTAAACTCTGCGCTTGCATTGATGTGTGCAGACAAGAAACCAACTGAGGCCACGTTTCAGTAGTGGTTACAGGATCACGACGCTGTGCCTGTGCCAGGACTTTACGGACCAATAGCTGCCATTCAACCTGTGGCGCACACATGTGTTGTCCCACTTCCTTCTGTTTGAACTCACTTATGAAACGTGACCAGTGTGTGTGTATTACACTGTTAAGACTCCAGTCTGTGTTGTGTGCTGTCACCTTAAAATTCACCTCAATGGGCCCAAGCTTTGTCTTGTGACATGAACATCGCTCCATCATTGGACTCATCAATTAAACATTAACATTTCCGTAACGAGCCCAAAGGAGCTTCCGTTCTGTACTGCTAATTACTGACAATTATTGCAAATTACTGGCAATTACTATCTTATTATGTCATGATGCCAACGTTAGTTCTAAGAGTTTTGATGGGTGCATATTTTTCCCCATTAAATAGTGGAGAAGAAAACAAGACACCAAAGCGAGGAAGTGTTTTCTCATATGGTGTCTGGTAGTTGTGTGTTTACAATAATCGGAATTGACTGTGGACATGTTTATTTTCGAGCACAGCCTTAATAACGCAGTTTAATCGCTGCATTTGTTATGGTAATGACATCAGTGTTATGTCAGCGTTATGCCACGCTCGCTGCGTAAAATCACTGACTCTTGACTTTATCGTTTTTACTTTGACCTTTCGGGGAAATGACACGTTGACATCTGCTCATTTATCGCGCCGGCTGCTGCAGCTTCTCCTTCTCCGTCTCAGGCAGCAGTTACAATGCAGCAGCTTTGGTGAATGTGTACCAGAGCTGCTGGAAGGCCACTTTTGACACAGCCTGTCAAACTGCTCCTTTTTCAGTTTTGAGACCAGAGTAGACGTTCTGTCTTCACTTATATGTCCCACATTCTCAGTCCATCCCACATGGCCTGCACTTGGGTCATTTACAGAGGATCTGAACATGTGAACAGGATGGTGAAGTGTGACATACTTTACTTTTTCTAGTGTCAGATGTTAGGCCATACTTTTCTTTCCAAACGAGGCAGCTGCAGACTGCAAGACAAAGTAAAACGTTCACGAGAGATGAGCGACACGCTTGTGCTGTAGCAGAACAGCTTCACTGAGCCTGGTAAGCTCTAGCAGGTACCTGCATCGACTGGACGTTCACAGGGTTCATGCTGCGTTAATGCATTTACAGTCTATACTAAATGTAGTGGGACAAAAACAAAGAAAATGACACGTGCGGTGGCCAGACGGGTGACCTCATTCCAGCTGTGCATAGTGCACCAGCAGCTGAGATCTTTAAGACTCCTCTTCATCACCACTACGGATTATAAGGCAGAGCTGTAATCCATGCGCTTTGAGCAAACCAAATCAAGCCCCGCGCTGATGAGGCCCGCAGATGTGCACGGTGCGCTTCCTTTGTGTGCGTAACGGACGGGGATGGATTAATGCGACTGCTTTGACGATTAGTTTATTCCATGTACTTGTGTCTTTGCTCAGGATGCAGCGCACACGTACTCACATTTGGTCATGTAGGCTGACACACATGCTCATACCTTAGTACGTACCCACGAACAATCCAGAAGCAGAACAAGGGATCAAAGATAAAGCAGTTTAACGTTTCATTGTAATCAGCACAAAGCCTTGTGAATTATCAGGCTTTCATGTCTAAGATGTTAATCTCAGAGGTCATGTGCTTTAACCTGCTTTAGTAATTGGAAGAGAGGAATATGGGAAAGCAGTGAACGCAGACCGGACGTGGATAGAAAGCGTGAATGCGTGAGTGGTCAGCGGTTGGCGATCGCTAGCTTGTCATTAGGAACTGGGGCAGGTGTGACTCTGCTTTCAGACTCCACACCACCTCGTTTGTTTATGCAAACAAATGCTTTCCCCCTGGTGCCGCAGGCTGTAACCAGGAAATAAGCATCAATGTAACTGTTACTGGATTTATCGGTGTTCGTCATCCTCAGGGCTGCAAGTTAACACACGACTCAGAGGGAGTCTGTCAGTCAGAGGACGTCGAGTCGGGAGCGGAGCCTGGTGACTGCAGCTGTTGGGAAATCCGGGTGCAGCGAGTTTGTCCTGGTTCGCTTTGAGTTGCCAGTGTGTGAACAGCGTTAGACGGATAAAACCGACCAAGTCGAGCTTTTACGAGATAGTAAGAACTGTCGTGGGCATTTGGCAGTTCTGGGGCTGCTTCGTTCCGTGTGGACGCATTCAAAAGGAAGCCATGCACATTTGTTTTCCGTGGTTCTGCCTCCATCATGCTGCTGTTCTACATCTGAGGTTATTCAAATGAGATGCTAATCACCTACATGTGCTTTCCCTGAAGGTGCTAGTAGTCTGTGGGCTTGTCTCAACTTGGATCACAGCTATTCAGCTCATCCACACTCTTCCCCCAGGCTGCGCGTCTGCGTAAGTCTGTGTGTGGGAAAGCTGGGCGTCTGTCAGTGTGTCTTCATGTCATGCTATGGGACTTGGCGTGTCTTGGTGTAATTAATGACATTTGAAGGTTTTGACAGGCCTGGTCTTACCAGAACAAATGTGAGCAAATTCATCAGAATTGTTAGCTACACCTGTACGGTCCTGCTGTCAGTTGTTGCTGTGCCCAAGTTGAACCTTTTCCAGCAGCTTTTGGTTGTGCATCAGTGTCGCAATACAAAACTTTCTGTGTGAAAGTTTCTGTGGAGAGGTTCACCATTACAGCTACATAAATGTGATGAGGCTCACTGTCTGTCTGCACGTGTGGTCCTGGAGCCCGAGAACTGCCACAGTGACGTTACTCTGCTTCAGCCAGTGTTTCTCCACTGTACGGTCTGGCCTACGATGTTTATTAGGCTGCCGATCTAAAATGTGCTGCATGCAAAATGAAGCGCACTACTGTAATTCCTGATTTATTACCTGCTTCAGTGGCGCTGACATGCGTGGAGATTACTAAGAGAGAGAGGCAGGTGTAAAGAGAGAGAATGAGAACGGAGAACGAGAGGCTAATGTGAGAAATGGCTCAGTTGTCAAATTTGCAGAAAAGCAAGTCTAACTCTAATCGGCAAGCCTGTGATGATTAAAACCTCCGAGGTCACGGATGCTGGAGACACGTTGGCTGATGCATGTGCGTCTGCATGGCCAGACCGATGCAAGAGTCAGGCTTAGTTCAGATTGTTTAGCAGCATCACAGCAAAATCCTGCCTTGAAGGAAGCAGACAGCAAAGCTTCTGCCTCTTGAGCCAAATCACGCAGGCAAATGCACACAGAACACGCTGACGTGCGTTGTTTTAATGCTTCTACTACTGCAGTAAAACGTTCAGTCCAGCTTCATCCAGCTTCAAGCAAAGTACGACTCATAATTAATTACTGTGCCAAAAGAAAAAAGGGAAAACACTAGACACCAAAGAGGAGACAAAAAGCGGGGCAAGGGAGCAGGATAAGGGACTGAGAGAATATAGAATAAAGGGAGACGAGGTGGAAATTTGAAGGGATGATATGAAATTACAGAAGAACTGAATGGACTAGATGTACATGGAAATCAGAGTGGATGGATGGCGAAAGAGAGGGAAGACGTGTTGGGACTTATGATGGTGCCAGCCGGCAGCCGAAGGAAGCGAGAGCTGATTTGTCTACACGGCCCTGCATTCCTGCCTGCCCGTTAGCGCGGGGAATAGGGAATTGGGGGAGAGCGAGAGCGAGACAGACACAGAAATGATAAAGGAGCGAGATCTAGAGGCTTCGAATTTGTTCTATGAAGCCGCTGTCACACAGCGCCTAGCAACAACATTTATGACGTATTTTTGGCTGCACTTATAGTAATTGCTGCAAAGTATCTCTGCCGTTTGGTTCCAAATGAGTTTGTATGTGGCTATAACTGAGGATTTCTTTGTCTTTGTCGTTTCTTCTAGTTAAACGAGGGTTAAAGGCATTTTAAAGCTTTGTTAGAGTTAGTATTAATAATCTTCCGTCTTCACATAAACGCACTTCTAGCAGGAAGTTGGACGCGGTGTGACCCAGTGAGTGCGAGGCGCTGATGGGCCTGGCAGCTCTTCAACGGTCCTCCTAATGACATTAGAGGCTCTTGATCTGCTCTGACGATAGCACACTCCACCAGCGTCCACCTGCATCAGTACCCGCTGCACAAAGGCCCGACCCTGAGAGTGTGTGCGAGTAAGTGTGCGTTTGTGTGACCTTACTTTGGAACCGAGGACTGTCTGAGTGCTCTACTCCCGCATGGCTGTGTTGCTCCTCTGCTGGTGACATTGTATTGAAAAACACAATGCAGGGATGTTTTGTGTTTTCCTAGAGGGGCCAGACGTTGAGTGTGTGTTTTAGAAAATACGAGTGTTTGAATTCCATCCTAGCGAGGAGGATTAGGAGATCTCAGATGCGAGCGCGTGGAAGAGAAGCGGTGGCAAAAAATGAAAGAAAGCGAGCGAAGAGGCGAGATCGGCAGATGTCAGCTATTTCTCTAAAATCCAGAGGGGTTGTCCAGTTGGATCGTCGCCTGGACCCCATCTTTGAAATGCTCTGACTCACTGTAGGAGAGACTGACAGCGAGGAAACGGTTGACGCAGACACACTTACAGCGGATCAGAGATACACTGGCTTTGATTATGATCCTTTCACACAGACAGGCGCGTACTTTTAATAAGTACTTGCTTTTCGCTGGAAACTGCCAAAATGAACATAGTGACATCATTAAGGTTTTACAACCCTTGTGCTTGCTTTAATAATGAAACAATGTGTTAGTTGCTGCACGTCTCTGCTGTTCGTTCGGTTTTCCTGTCATTCAAGTGGGACGAACCCAGTTGACTGTGCAATCTGAAGGCTTTCTTTGTAATATCAACAGCTCTGTGGTGGATTAGACCTCCTAACCCTGATCTAGACGGGGTATCTTGTGACAGTAATCCATGCTGCTAATCCACGTCTTGATGTAAACACCAAGGACAGCCTGCCTTCCTCTCCCTCCTCTCTGTCCTTCTCTTCTCTCTTCTACTGCTGCTTTCCTGAGAGATGAGTGTGCCATCTGTTTTGTGCATCAGCAGGGGTTAGCTTAGCCCTGATAGGCATGTTGGACCTGATCACTCTATCCTTACTTAAGATTTTGTCTGTTCGTGTGTTAAAGGATGCTGCCTTGTTATGTATTGAGCATCGTTTCCAGTTTTCCTGATAGACGTTATGGGTATGGATGGGTATTGTCAGCAAAAGGCTACAGCTCACAATACGCAGGTTTGCTCGCTGTGTGTAGCAGCTGCTGCCGAAGTAGTAAAAATATCTTTAGTACAGTTACATTTCCAGCGTGTGAGTTGTGGGTTTTGGAGACGCGTGTACACCTGCATGCCTAGGTTCCCTGTACATATATAATTGGATTTGCATGGCAGAATGCATGCTGACGGGCTGGGAGGCCTCCCTTGCTAATTCCCTCGTCTTTCAGGCAGGCAGGCTGTTCTGTCTCTTAGCTACAGCTTCTCCTGTGCTGTGTGCTCTGGTAGCAGAGGTGTTTCTCTCCCCCGCCGCTGGCGAGCTGCAGCTGCCTGCGCGTACTTCCCTCTAGGATACATCCGCTTTGTTGCTAGTCTTGTAGTGTCGGGTGTTGCAGTTTGGGTGGATGCGTCCTCCTCCATGTGCACTTGCGATGTTTGTATCTATGCGTAAGTGTTGAGACGGAGAGTGTAGTGTGTGTCTGTGCATTTGCGCCTGGGATGAGTGTGGGACCCAGATCAGCGTCGGAGCTCAGCAGGGGGTGGGAGGAGGACCTCAGCAGCCCACTCAGGGCTCCCACCGACCTGGGACGTGCTTGGCTTTCTTCATTTGCCTCTGTGTCACTGTCTCCGTCTTCTCTTTCATGCTTCGACTCCAGCGGTTCCACCAACACACACACTTGCAGATCTACTGTTCCTACCATAACAATGCCTTCTAGCACTGCAGCCGACCACTGCTACTCCCTTACCTACAGCTATTGTTGGGCATCTCCGTCACTATTTAAACTGAAGATCCCTCTGCTTAGACGGCAGAAAAGTGGTGGGTCACGAGAGACATAAGCAAGCTGCCAGGCAGATCTGAGTCTGGGCCTTTAGCAGTGCTTACGGCCAGCGTATAAATACCAGTACAGCGGTCCACCATCCTGATCCACGCCAGCTGATATCACGTCAACCAGACAGGCGCCTGCAGTAAACACACTGAAAAAGCACAGCTGGGCTGAGGCGACACTTCCCAGTTTGGTCACAGCCACAAATGCTCAAGAAGAATGTAGTTTAAAAAAATAGGAGGCAGGTTCAGCATCTCTCCAAACACAAATGCAGCTTAGGCTTTGTGGAGGGTTTTAAGACAAGGTCAGACCCTTGGGCTCTATGGGCTGGTCAACAGAATCTGACTGCAGAAATTGAAAATAGATGCATAGATGCATGTGAATATTTCATTAGCTGGGCATGCTTGAGCTTTTTTCCCCTCTTCGATTTAAGAGTCATTCACTGGGACGCTCCTTTTCAAACAACGGGACACGCTCTTAACATCTTGATTACTGCCTTCCTGTCTCTTCACACGTGTTCCCATTGACCTTGGTTTAATCTCTATCATTGTGTTTTTCAGGACCTTTTTTTCTTGTATGTCTGCATGTTTGTCTTTTGTTCACCTCTCTTTTACCCTGTGACAGATCACCCTAGATAAGTGTGCACAAATCAGTATTTTTTCTCTTTATGAATATAAAGGATTATGTGTAATTACTCTACTTCTTACTCACTCATAATCTCCTAATCCCATTGGTCTCATAGTGTTTTTGAGCGTTTTTTTCCACAGAGGAGTTAAGCTGTTTACCAAAGACTTTGACAGTTTCTTCATTTCTTCAATATAAATGCCTCCCTTCCACCGCACTATAAATAGTGGGAGATTATTTTGTCGAGCCTTGCTTTTTGTTGTGTCTCCTCCAATTGTCATGTCTGGCCTTGGCTCTCAATTACACAATCACTGCCAAAGCAAAATGGCTCCTGACGTATCTGTAATAGCTTTGCCTAATACTGTTGTCCCTGAAATTAGCTTTGCAGCATGAGAATACTTTGTTGGAAAGGGGGCAGTTTGGGGAGGTGATCTTTGGACTTGGCTTGTTTGTGCCTCGCCTCGTGTTTTCACAGACAGCCAGGCTGAATGTGTGTGAGCTGACACACAAAGCTGTCATCTGGTTTACTCAGAGCCTGCGCCACCGATTACTAAATGTAAAGGGGTAAAAATATCATGGCACCGTAATTAGCAGTTATTTTAAAGCCATGTGGTGATTTGCGCTGCTTCTCCATACATTTAGACAGACTTCACATACATGAGCGGCCGAAGGAAAAGGCATCTACTAATGGCACTTTGGAATTTGTGAGCGGTGTATAAACCCTCAGAAGCCAAGGAAGCTTTAATTAATGGCGCTTGATGATCAGCAGGAAAAGCCAAACAGCAGCTAAACGAGCTTTGCCCCCTGTCAGGCGGGATAATTGCATTTCACAAGCACGTTTGTGCAGCAGACACTTTCACTGCAAGGTACCACTAACGCAGAGCCTTTGGTTTTTTAAAATGGTCCTAAATCCTTAAAATTCGGCTAAAATGTTGGCGTTCGCGACTCTCTCTCCATCTCTCACTGTCTTCTCTCTTTTAGTCTCGTGTTTCCCTCATTCCTCAACTATCAGCTGAATGAAGTTGTCTGACAATGTCTGACAATTTGTGTCTGTTGTCAACAGACTCTTTCTCACAGTGGCCTTGGAACAAATCTAGTTTATCTGTTAACAGACTCACGTTTGTGGACTTTCATTTATTCCTACATCTATGAAGTTTTAATTGTAATTCAAGGAATCTGTTACTTTGCAAAGATCCTCGTCTCGCTGCTCTGTCACGCGCCGGATGCAGCTGCGGTAATGAGTCACCCATCCACGCACAAGCAGGCGCATCTGAGAGCACATGTCACCTGTTTCTATCTCTGTATCAGTTTTGGTCCCTCTCATCATCCTCGCTGGTCGTCTTATCGTGCGCCGAGAGCCTGTCTGCTCCGTTCATCCTGTCTCTGCCTGCCAGGAGATACAGGGGGGATTGATAAGATTGCAGTGAGGTTGCATTTGACACCGCAACTAGATTCCTTGACTGTAAACCAGAGATGATATCGTGTATGGCTAATGTCAGGTAGCACCATTGTTTATCCATGCTAGCGTTAATATTGATCAGAATGCTGCTCTTTACATACAAGTTCATAAGGATAAGTTATGTGATGACCTGCATTGCTATCAATATGCCACCGGTTGACTAAACTAGAATAATATGGCGATTTAAGTTGTTGTTTGTATAGAACTCAGTCCTCGGTCTTACACAGGTGATGACAGTGAGCAGGTGACGCACACAGGGACGGACCATGTTGACAGGAAATGCATCGTGCTTGTGCTTTGATTTCTGTCTAGTACATGCAGACTATTCATGAATTAACCTGTGTTGTGTGTGTGTGTGTCTGCATTGCTGAGACTTTACAAATGACCCTGACGCTCGTACAGCAGGGAAAAGCATTTCTGCAACCACCTGCATTTCCTCCCTAATTGTCCCTCCTCTGCCCGTAAGCCTTGTACTTTGTGTGTGTGTGTGTGTGTGTGTGTGTGTGTGTGTGTGTGTGTGTGTGTGTGTAGGCATGCTAAAGAGAGAAGCAAGGTGCTTTTCTCTCTGCTAGCAGTGTCAGCAGGTGAGCAGCCCTATTGGGAGAAAAGGGAGAAATTGCCAAAGCATGCAAATTGCTACTCCAAGGGGAGAATCAATTAGATGCATAGCGGCTGGAGCATGAAGGCAGGAATCAGTGGAGAGAGGGGCAGGGGTCCATGCAGTGAGGTGGTGCAGAACATGCTGATCGCTTCCTTAGGAGCCGTTCTTCACCCCTGTTCTGTCCCCGCCCTCAGTCCATGAGCTGATCCTACTGGTGGAGACTCTCTCTACAGTTTTTGCTCTGTGCTCCTGTACCCGTGCCACAGCATGGATCTCGTCTTTATGTGCATGAGCGTGTGTATCGCTGTAAACGTGTGGATGATTGCTTTAATGGTGCTGCTTTCACAAAGGTTTGTCTCTTCCCCTCTTAGGTATAGAATGCCCGCCGTCTTAAGAGGAGCTTGATCCCGATTGGCCATCAGTGCTGGACCGTGCCTCCTTCCCAGTGCTCCCGACATCAGTACAGCCATGACGTCCCTCACCAGGATACGGACCTGCTTTTTTCTATGCTGCTTTCTGTCTAGTGTGGTGCTTCCTGTGACGTCGCAAACAGTGGTGCAAGCGTCGCAGATTCACGGTGCCGGCTCCCAGGTGATCACAGCCTCGCTGCAGGAGGAGGAGTATGCATCGTTTCGCGCTGAAAACCCTGAGTGGACATTCAACCATCTGGCAGTGGACTATCGCAATGGTAACGTTTACTTGGGAGCTGTCAATCGCATATACAAACTCTCCCCGGGCTTGGACGTCCAGGTGTCCCACGAGACTGGCCCAGATGAAGACAACCGCAAGTGCTACCCTCCACGAATCGTGCAGCCTTGCAGTGAACCTCTGACGCTTACCAACAATGTCAACAAGATGCTACTGATGGACTATCGGGAGAACCGTCTGCTGGCGTGTGGGAGCCTTTACCAGGGCATCTGCAAACTCCTCCGTCTAGACGATCTCTTCAAACTAGGAGAGCCCTTCCACAAGAAGGAGCACTACCTCTCTGGTGTCAATGAGAGTGGTTCTGTCTTTGGGGTCATAGTTTCATATAGCAATGCCTCTCCAGACATGCTGTTTGTGGCCACAGCGGTGGACGGCAAGCCAGAGTACTTCCCTACCATATCGAGCCGCAAGCTGGCCAGAAACTCAGAGGAGGATGGCATGTTCGCCTATGTCTTTCACGATGAGTTCGTGGCCTCTATGATTAAAATCCCGTCAGACACCTTCACGGTCATCCCAGATTTTGACATTTACTACATTTATGGCTTCGCTAGTGGGAACTTTGTCTACTTTCTAACTTTGCAGCCTGAAATGGGGAATGGGCCAACTACTGGGTCCTCCTCTGCTGGCCGGGAACAGGTCTACACCTCCAAGATAGTCCGCCTTTGCAAGGCAGACACTGCCTTTAACTCGTATGTAGAGGTGCCTATTGGATGCATTAGGGGCAACGTGGAGTATAGGTTACTGGAGGCAGCTTACCTGTCCAAAGCTGGCTCTATCCTGGCCCGCTCACTAGATGTGGCACCAGATGATGACGTGCTCTTTGCTGTCTTCTCGAAAGGCCAGAAGAGACGTCCACGGCAGGCCTCCCAGGACTCGGCGCTCTGCGTCTTCTCACTTCGGGAGATTAACGAGAAAATCAAGGATAGGCTGCAGGCCTGCTACAAGGGAGAGGGCACGCTGGACCTGGCCTGGCTCAAAGTCAAGGACATCCCTTGCAGCAGTGCGGTGAGTGGAACGTGCTTTACACATTGTGTGACGCCGTCAGTACATTCGCATGATTCAGGAACGGAAAAAAAAGATTGTGAAGAAACGCTGCAGATGCTGTTATTGCAGTGTGAAATAAGAGGAATGAAATAGAAATGGTTTATTCCACACATATTGTGCTGTGTATGCACAACTACAAACATTATGTACAGTGACATCCAGAACAGCAGGTGTCAAGAACACTTGACAAAACCCACTGGTTTATGAAAGCCATACGCTGAAACCCGCATTAATGAAAGCAAATGTGTGAGGGTTTGTTGTTTCAGTAAATAACTGTGGGAGGCCGTCATGGCACTGATGTAGGGTGGGTTCATGCTCCTTCCCTTTATGATGACATGCTAAACATTCTCTGCTCCCCTTTGGGACAAAGCTGCTGAGTGTTTAGCCAAGTTACCATCATTTCATTCTCCGTTGCTTTTGGTGTCTCACTTTATGCATAACAACAAGGTGAAACTGGTTGTTATGTGTTCACCTTCCGTTTCTTTCTTGACCTCTTGTTACCTTATTAATTAAACTAGCTTTAGTCCTGCTCCGGTGTTTTTTATAGCATATGAAGACATTTTGACCGTAGTTAATGACGTGGTCAGTTAGAGGTGCACGTCTGGATGGTGTTGACCTGCCTTTGTGTAATTTACACAGATTTACAGGCGTAAAGTTTTTGTATCCTGTATATTATAACGGCAAATCTTGTGCAATAAGTCTGTTGAAACTTACTAACTGACTAACTGACAGTCACTTCACATCACTGTGCTTCCGTCACTAATACCAGGAATATATATTATTCACTAGCTTATTCCCTGGTCTTAGCCGTACACGTGAGACATTTTGAATGTGACCTCTCTTGTGTTCGGCTCTGGAGTCAGTGTTTATCTATGAATCTGTCTCTGGCACAGCACACGTGCCAGGGAGCTTTTGTCTGCTGCTTGAGGGCCTGATAAATCATGCCTGGGGTGGAGCTGTCAGCAGGGAGAGGACGTGTGAGGGAGCACGCAGGGGTTAGCGCTGAGGGACGGTGCCGTTTCAGCACGCGCCACTGTATCGCCACCGCATAACTTAGACCCTGCTGAACAAGTGGCGGCGGACTCTGCAGGAAATAGATGAGTTTCGGCACACAAACACTCGTGCCAGCACACTTTTAAGTCTGGAGGTGGTGGCTTTAAAGGGAGACGGAAACAAACGATGGAGGCCTATTAAGTGATTCATTAAACTGCATGTCAGATACTTGCCTGCTGTTTTTAAACACAACCCAAGTCATAGATGATTAGGGTCTGTCATTTTTTATGTGCCATGTTCATTTTTAATGAATTGTTGATTGTTAGTCTGCAATTACACTCATTTCTACTTTAAATTATTCATTACCGGGAGTGTGGTGTCAGAAATGATCAGAAATGTCGTTTCAACTCCTCACCGCTCTGTTTCCCTCGAGGGCAAGGTAGAAAGACACAAACACCCGACAGAGGAGAAATGTAGAAGGCAAGCGGCTGGATCCTTCACCACTAGAAACTAGCCCCCCTTCCCTCAACTGTAGAAACAGCTGACATGATCAAAGCAAGTCGTGATGTATTTTAAATGGCGGGCTCCATGTTACTCTCGTCTGTTGCCGCGTGGATAAAGCGGAGCTTTCTGTGAGGGGCATGTGCCTTTAACTCAGTGGCTTCTTCCACATCGTCCTCTGTGTTTCCTGCTTCCTTTTACGCCACCTTTTTTCCTCAAGTCTTTCGAATGCTGTCGTATTTTGAACATGAAGTGTTTTTCTTCCAATTAGGGAGAGGACGAGCCGTCCCCAGGCTCATTAGAGTAAGCCGGCCGCACGGGCCAGCGCGAGCGCACATCCATTCCTGAAAGCCCAAGCGAATAGACCGAACCACACAACGTCCACACTCTTCCTCCGCCAGAACAGATGCATGACAGCCAGGACCACAACACACTTGAAAAATATTGCACCAAATTAATTCCAGTTTTGACTTTTCAGTAATATTACGCCTACACACGTCAGTCGTATAAAAATCTGACAAGCCTAAAGTTATAAATGTAAAATTGGGGTGATGGGCGTTTTATAGGAGGGGATCATATTTGCTGGTGTTATGTAGAAAACCTTTACCTTTACCTAGGAAATGTGCAGCATAGCATGAAGTGAGGGTAGATGCGAGGAGCGTGAGTGTGGCCACGCTTGGCCGCGCCACATAATGCATGCTCAACAGTATAAGTCCGCACAAGGCCTGCATCCATAGATCATTGTGAAGTGGCGTGTGACCTATAAAAAGCGCCGCCTGTCCCCTCCATGTTCACTGTGTCAGCAGAAAAAGAAAAACAGAACAACAAAACAGCAGGATCGCAAAAATCCACTGGCTGCTCTCTCCTCTCTTCCTTGGTTCATCTTTCCTCATCCTCGGCGTCGGGCCTTCTCTTCGGGTTGTGCTGAAAGTTGCCGCCACCGTCCCGTTTTCGCCCCATTATTCCCCACACGGAGCTAAAAACGCTCATCCCCTATAACATCGCGAGAAAATTACAAGGTCGCCTGTAAGTCCCTGACAGGCCACGACCGTCCCCTCATCCCTCCTGCTAATGATCATTAATTACATGTCATTAACTAACATGCCACGGGCTATTCTTCCACATTTGTCATGTACTATCGACTTCACATTCCGAATTCGGTCCAATTAATTAGATTATTCTACTCGGCTGCTGCGGTTGCCGCTTTTTTCTTGATCTTTCTCCCAGTCCCACAACAAACGTCCCTCGTTTTATCCGTGACTTGAAAGGAGCTTCTTGTTTTTACGTTTCACTCCGCTGCCTCTGTTTTGTTCTGCTTTTGACCGTCTTGGTGAGACGTCGTCTCCTGTGCCGGCCTCTTCATCCCTCCCCCTGCTGATTGCAGAACGTAATCAGTCGCTGGCTGTCGCTGCTGATGAGTCAGTCTAGGCCACATCCTCAGAAACGGAAAGGCTAGTGGACTCATTAAGAACGTTGAGGCTGCCCCGCCCCCCACCCCCACTTCACCCTACTCTAGCCAGATATCCGCTCTCCTGTTTGGCAGACTCACTAATTAAATCTCCTTACATGATACCACTTGCTAAAGGTCAGAATCCATCACAATATCATTATTCTGTGATTAAACAGTGTGTGCCGCTTCCTTTGCCGTCCTCTGCAGGGTAACCTCCTCTTGGGCAAGCAGCTGAACCTTTATTTCTTTTTCCGTGCTTCATCATTAAACACTTTGTTTGCTCTGTCTGTATTCTCACTTCACTGTGCATTATTTAAAGTCAAGGCAATATCCACTGAGTTGCCAGTGTAATTTATTGACAACACTTAGTTACGGTACGTTCAGTCCAATCTGGCAGCAGTTGTTTCCATAAATCATGCTTACATGAAATTTTTGGTTTTTTTACTTGTTTTAAAATTGCTTTGTTGCTGCATATACAATCCCTCAAGTTTGTCTAAACATAGCACTAGTGTGGCAGTTTTACTACTTTGATGACCATTAAGATATTAATATAATATTGTGGTAATAAAAGATTTCCTCCTAGTGCACAGTCCAGCATAAAACATGTTAGAATGGAGCCTTTTTTTAAAATTTGTGTTTATTTATATTTCCAGCATTGTTTACAACCTCCTGCCTATTCTCTGGTGATGTTTCGTTCTGAACTTTTCATGCTGCTTTTGTTATTTCCTCATTTGATTGTTTTCCCTCACCCATATTAATTATGTTGCAGCTGCTAACTAACCGTTGGCCAGTGTTAGCATCATTCCTTTACACAGACGTACAGACTGTATTTTAGGCTCATTCTATTTATTAGTTATATGCATGTAAATCTGAAAAGACTGATGGTACAGGTTTTCAAATTGACTTCATTATGAGGCGTTAAACCGAGGCGACGCGTTTCAATAAATCTACTTTCAACGGGAGCAGTACTGCTTCTCCCGCAGCTTTTGCTATACAGCTAAAATAGGAGTCGCCAGTGTTTGATTTAGCCAAACTGAGTGTTGACATATATTTCAATGAACACTGCTCCCACATCATTTTTTAGTGCCGCCTATCATCCTGGCAGGTCCGTCATTTAGCACAGTTGGGCTTAAGGAAAATACTGCACAAGTGGGTAATTGTACTAAGAATTACCAGTAGGACATTTTTCCTTTCGTAACTATAATCTTTCTTTGTCAGGTAAGTTTTTGCATCGTCTGTAACTCTACTGTAAAACAACCTGATCATAAACAGGCGTACAACAACCACTTAGAGAATAAAGTCAGTGAAACTCCCACTTACGGCGTAATAGCTGCAATTAGAAGGAATAGTTAAGTGCTCAAAATTTAGTCAGCCTCCAGCCGCTGAGTAGCGACATGTGCGTAAATAAACTCAAAGCCAGTGGAGCAGTTGAAGCCCAGAGTGGGCCATACATCGGAGAGAGCTGCAGCGACTTTCTCTATTTCGCGCGCAGCCGCTGTCCCCTCGCTTTCTCTCCAGTCTGTATCTGTTGATCCCGCTGCACGGTCCAGAAGAGAGCTCTCTTTGTGCCGGTGCTGGCAAGCAGACAGAAGCAGAGAGATGGATACGGCTGCGAGTGACCTGATTCTGCCTCAGCGCCTGGCCTCCGTCCAAATACAGAGACTCTGCCTGTATTCAGAGAGGAACCTACGTCTTGCCTCTCCATCAGTGCAATGCCAGGACGCTGGCTGAAATGCTTGCACACCTGAGGTGAAAAGCTTCAGTGCATTCGAGTGCTCAGTCTCTGATTTTGCACAACTGTACAAATGTACATCTAACGCTGTCTGGTGAAAACAGAGACAAGAAGAATAAATCTTAAACAAGTGTAATTGATTTGTATAATGCAATAATGATATGTTTTATGAGATGTAATAGCAGTAAATGGCGTAAAATCAGTGACAGCGGTGTCTCACTGGCAGACAATATCGAGCTGCATTGTTATTTGGTTTTGTGACTAGTGATGTCTGTGGCATCACAACTACAAATGTCATGTTCTGGTGGTGGCGTAATGAAAACGTGTCTGCATCCTGAAAGGCCTGACAGACAGAAAGTATATTTCATTAGATTGCAGAATGCGGGACAGAGATGGCAGCTCTGATTGGAATCCAAATAATACAGCATGTGCTGGGCGGCGAGAGATGAAAACACGCATTCATACACACGTCAAATAAAACCCTGCTCGCACATGCACCAGCCCGTCCCTCAAGCAGACACACTTTAACATGTTGACAGATACACATAATGCGAAGCAGTTTGGATGAAAAACACTTTTATCTTTCTGAAAAGTAATCAATCTGGAGAAATGGTTGCTTTTGTGGAAACATTCAATTACGGAGGCACCGAATACTACAAAGTACTCGAGTCCCCTTTCCCTAGACCCTGTTAACCTCTGAACCCCCGGACAATGAGGCCTCTTTATAACTGATGGCAGCAAAACAAGGAACGTGATCAAATGCACAGAGAACCAGCTTAGATGGTAATTGCAGAAATCATACAGTGGACAGTATTGGAGCCCAGAGTTGTTAGTGTAGGACGGTAGGAAGCAGGGCCGTCGTGTAACGTAGTGATATTTTACCGTGACCCTCGTTCTCGCTGGAGCTCTATTAGTCAACAGTGAGCCACCACGTGACAGCTGGACAGATGTGCACTCTCGACATTCGGAAAAGGTCAGAGGGGGAATATATGTTTCATGCCGCGCTAAAATTCATCTTCGTTGTCTGCGTTTGGCCTGTCAGTGCCGCGTCGTTGTCTGTCATTCCAAGCGAATCCATCTTCCTCTTGTTCCTTCTCAGCGTCACCGTGACCATCTAACCATGTGACACGATCTTGACCCAAATTCAGGTCCTCTCTATCGATCATACATCCCGCTTGATATAAAGCTGTATTATAGCCTGAAGCTCACTCTGGTCTAGATCGGCCATGTTCCATTTGTCTAATGAAAGCAGGCCCCATATTTCCTCTGCGGCTCGGTCTGAGGCTTCTGATGATGATGATGATGGCCTTTAGTGAAAGGTTGTGAGGAGACACTTGGCGCTTACATGATTGATCGAGAGCCTGGGTTGTGCACTTCCACTAAGAAAAACACAAAATACACCAATATAAAAGTCTCTGTGGCCCCAGAGCATCCAAACCACTAAGCAACTGTCAATTGGAAGCGGTTTGATGTTTTAGGCCGAATAAAAGCCAAGGTCTTATCGCGCATGTTCACCTCTCAAGTTCTTTAATTTTATTTTAAAACTTTCATTCCAGCCAACCTTCAGTTTGGTTTATAATTGGCTGTTATCAGCCTGTGCATGTGCAATCATTCATATCAGACCAATATTACAAGGTCTTCACTTAATTGATCTTCAGTCCACAATAAATTGCTTTTCAACAAGTCAATGCAGTGGAGCGTAGACGTCACACCCTGCAGCCGCTCGCAGATGAATGTGGATGTTTCAAAGAACGTAAGGGCAACGTTTTTTACTCGCACCAACCCTACGAATGTCGCCTGGCAGGACAAAATGCATACATGGGAAATGCTTCACATCAAGCACACCCGTCTATATGCATATCGCTAAATCACAGCACTGTGTCCATAAAGAACCCAGATGAGCCTCCGTTTCAGATTAGTCTCAATTTATTTTTTAATACATACGGATTTATATTTTGACACAGCAGGGATTTGCCTCAGAGCTGAGACGGTGCAGCGCTTTATTCACTCACTTCACTTTGAATTATTTCACAGTGAATTTCTGCAGTTGCTGCTGCACTGGTCGAGTGCTGGGGAGCTGTGCCTCACAGAGCAGCATCTGGCTCTGTTACAGAGCTGGAGCCCGACTGCAGTCTGCCTCCGTCCTCATCTCTTATTTGTTTTCACCTTTGCTGCTTCCTGAAGGCAGACCAGCAGCTGCTCACACACACTTATAATGTTGTTTCCTTGTCCGAGCGGCATCTGCGTCTTATACACACTGGCACCTGAAGCGTCGATTTGTGTCTCCGTTAATGTTAAGCTCTGCTTTGCTGTTTGGGTCACTTCACCTTGTAAACGTGCTCCTCACCTCAGGGCACCACCGACCTTTAAACGTAATAATAACTTAGAACAGGTACTTTCATTCAGTTCTCTGCTTTCTGAAACTAATCTGGTTTGTGTGTGTCTTCACTGCAGCTCTTGACCATCGATGATGACTTTTGTGGCCTCGACATGAATGCACCGTTGGGTGTTTCTCAGATGGTGCACGGCAAACCCCTCTTCTCTGACGCCGTTGACAAAATGACGTCCGTCATTGCCTACGTCTACAAGAATCACTCCCTGGTCTTCGTGGGCACAAAAAGCGGCCGAGTCAAGAAGGTAAGGCAGACAAACACAGGATTAAATGTAGCAGATGGCTGAAGTGGTGGAGACAGATTTGGTTTCTCTGTGTTTAGAATGTGGAGTAAGGTCTGGGACTTGGGGACTGATGGATTGGAGGAAGGAAAGTAGTAGTGAGGCAGATTGACTTTCAAACAAATCAGCTGAGTCGGCTGTATTTGTAGGAAGAAGAGGTGTATGTGTGCATGAAAGAGGAGGAGTGTGTGCGTATGTGTGTGTATTTCAGGAAGGGGGAGATCAAGAGCCCCCGAGGGGGTTTTATTCCTACAGCCAAGCCGATTTGGTATCTCTCTACATCCTCCTTATCTGCTGCACCATATATCACACATACACGTATGCAGCCGGTATCAGGAGTATCCACAGTACTTTTCTTTCACTTTGGACCTGTGTAAAATCCAGAGCCCTCTGGGTTGATGGTAGCTCACATCAGCATGTTGCAGAACCTGCCAGACAGCACAGATCAGCATGTTACGCCATTGATTTGCTTTTTATTTGTTTCTTGAGGCACATTGAGGAGCCGCAATAGGACGAAATACATCGTTGGTTTGGTGATTTATCTAACTGTGCTGCATTCGTACAAGAGGCCGAGCCAAACCTTTGGCGGTTAAACTTGCTAACTCTGCTGAGGGAGATACATTTCACATTGCTGGGTTTGAAGCTTCTGTGGAATAGTGCTGAGTGAATCGTTGGATGGATGTGTCTCACCATGACACAGCACATAGCGTAGCAGTGTGACAGCAAAGCCCTCACTTACTTAAACAGCACTGGATAAGCTGGCTTCTGGCATGATGTGGCTCCACCTACGACGGCCCTCATGCCCCTGTGCCCTGCGCTGCGTGGCGGTGCTTTTCTGGCCTAATGGGATGACAGACGGCTGCTAGGTGTGATAGAAAGGTGGTGGCTCATGGGCTTTTACTCTGCACCCCACATACATCATGGGCCATGACTGAGACTAATTTCTAGGTGGCCAGGCCGGTTCAGGGAACGCAGCATCACAGAGGGAAGAAAGAGAGAAGGATGAAATGAGACAGATTGCAGAGACATGGAATATGTTCTCCTAAAGAGAGAGAGATGACCTGGAGGCGTTGGTGGACTTAGAAATTGAAGTGTCTTTTCCTCTTTTCTTATTGAAACGCTTCATAAAGGCAGATGAGATTGTGAGCGTGTGGTTTATTCAGGCAAAGAAACCCGTAGACACAGGTGTACACACACACACACACACACACACAACCGCATTACAGCCACATCCTCCCCTCCCACATACATACTTTCCCGCCCCTGTGGTTAACTGTATACCATTAGATGACATCACAGGCAATAAAAAACAAAAAGACAATAAAAGGCCCGAGCCTCCGTCCACCTCCTTCATCAGTGACTTTATAACCCCTCCGCTAATGGATGTTGATTTATGTACCCTCCTCCACCTTCGTTGTTCTGTCCCTCCTCCTCCTCTTTCCTCAGATCGTCTCTCACGCGCTGCCTGACGCGTTCTGTTCTGTTTATGCAGTGTTATTTATGACCGTGTGACTATCACGTCACCCAGGAAAAATACATACAGGAAGCATTACAGTAAAAGACACATAATGGACTTTAATGCTGTGTTGCTGGGTGAGCTGAATGTTAGTGTTTACGGGCTCATGTTTATGACATCATGAAGCTGAGCTGGACAGGAAGCTAAGTGAATTAAATTCAATATGCTTGTGAAAGGCTTTATAGAGCGGGGGTCAGAGTAAAATTTGGCTATAATGTGATGAATACATATAACTGAAACCGGAGACCAGCTACAGACGTAAAGCATATCTGTTGAGTCTTTTCATTTAATGTGGAAAAACCAAAGTTACTCTAACCTCTCAACGCACACGCCCTGAGCTGCCCTGCCGTAGATGCCCCTGATGCTGAGGAGCTGAACCTCACACCTCCCTGCCTTGTCCTTCCTCCTTTTTGTGCTCTATACTCCTCTATACTCTTCAGCACACTGCACGCCTCCTTCGTTTCCTTTGCCCTCCCTTTCTTCACCTCTCTTTGCCCTCTCTTTATAATTCCCCCCCCCCCTCAGTCTATCTGTCCATGGCTGAGTGGCGTTGCTGTGAGAGCTCTTTGATGGCTGCCTCCTACCACTGGTGGTGAATAGACCATATGACTTGTGTTGGCCAGCCTGGCCAGTGTGTCTGTGGCTTAAGCGGTAGATGGAGATGTGACAGAGATAAAAGGCTGTGCCTCAGTACGGTTTAAACCCATTTACTGCAGGTCAGCGCACAACAGCAGGTCAAGGGGAAAATCTCAACCCCCTGCAGAGTTTGGTTTAGTTCACGGTCATCTGGTCACGCTGGACATTTGCATGTGAGGTATAACATGCACATGTAACCTGCACCTACACACTAGCCTGTGCACTCCGCTGGACACTGCCTGGTACCTCCATGGGGCCAGAGGTGGACGAGGGCATGACAGGGAGGCGTGCGCAGAACAGCGATGAGATTGAGGGCTTCATGCCGAGGTGCTAATGCATCTCCCCTCGATGTGTCCCGCTGGGGCAGCACTGGCGCTCAATACGATGAGCAGCTCACCTTGAACTCGACAGAAGCACAAAAATGAGCAAAGGCGTAGCACACAAAGGCAGCGAGGTCGAAGAAGCAGAGAGTAAGGATGCGTTTCTCTGTCCTGGCTGCTCCAGGTTGTGCAGAGCGTTGCCAAATGTCTGAGAAAGCAGGCAGTGCAGGTTTCCTGGAGCGAGACGAGGAACAATGAAAGGGAAAAGGCCTTGTTTGCTAGTGTTTGGCCAGCGAGCAGTGTTCACCTCTTAACCACTGACACTCTTTTTCAATCTGACCAAGTCCGACCGAAGAAGGACGTGAACCCAACACAAAGATGGTAGAAAGAGAAGAAAAAGAAGGAAGCAGGCGTGTGGTTGGCAAGGAAACTGTGGAATGATGAAGGTCAGTTGGCAACGCTACAGTTTCTACAGGGAGACGAGGAAATCTGGTAGCGCTAGTGCAGCGTGAGAGAGAGATGTCACTTACGGCTGTCAGGGGAGATGGCGCGAGGGAGAAACAGGTCAATTTCAACTCTTAATGGTTAATACTTGTTGTTGGGAAGGGAAAGGTCAGACTCTCACTTTGGCTTGACGCCTGTCAGTTTCTGCTATGGCCACTCTCTCTGCAGCCTCATTACCCTCCTCCGTCTTTACCGGCCCGTCGTTCTCCTCACTATTTGTCTTTCATTTGATTTTCTCTTCACATTCACTACCTGTCCTGCTTTCATACGACACATTTCCATTCGGAAGTGGTGATTTGTTGTTTATTCTGAATGTGGTAGTGGTTGTCTTTGCTGAGTGTATGTACACGTTCAGTCAGGATGTAGTGGTTTAGGTTGCGGGTCCCTATTGATTGAAATATTTGTCAGATAAATTTGTTACCCTTATAATTAACATTGGATTTCTGAGGCGCTGTCTGTCTAATAAATACACAGGGGGTGTTCCACTAACTGACTTTCCTGTCAGCACAATAGATTATGGGTAAATTTACACGAGGGCGCTTTTACTTGGATATTTATTGCTGTGGACCAATTCCATATGTTTCGCGCGTGTAGGTGCTACAGCAGTGTCTCCGTGTGCATGCATGATGTGTTGGTAAGCCCCAGAAGCATATTATTGAAATGGGCTGAGCTGAGCCGTGGTCAGTGGAGCAGAGGATTAACTGCTTACGGCTAATGATGAAAAATGCTTGAGGACAAGCGGGCGTCATGCGTGTGTGCAGCGTATGCAGACGGCAGTGCATGATTTAGATCTCTTCCCCATCCTTGTTGTGCCGTAAACACGGGACTCTTCGACATGGTGCACGCGCTGCTGCTATCAACCCGACCGGTAGCCGTTACAGCCCCACCCAGTTTCATCTCACTCTGCCCTGTGCTCTCAGCCGCTGGCGAATTCAGCCGGTTTCCCCAGAATGTCAATGTTCCCATACTGTTAAGTATTCTTTGCAGTCTTCCGAGTTGCCTTGGCACTCTGTGTGTGTGTGTGTGTGTGTGTGTGTGTGTTGCTTCTCCCACACCAGCTAGTGCAGCAGTACATACTAACGCCCAGTCATGAGTTGCCATGGTAGCAGAGGCTGTTTTACACACTTAGGATAGAATGTATAGACGCGTCAGCACACGGCAGACATGAGCGCATGTGAGCGCACACTAAATACCGTAGTTCCCACTACTCAGCCCTGAGTACAGATATTATGTTGATGCTGTTATGTGATGAGGCTGGACTCTTGATGACAGGTGTGTCCCACCTCAGAGCTTTAGGGCTGATTGAGCACTGAGCAGTTTTGTGTTACTGTGATAATTGCTGTCTGTTTCCAGCTTAGCTTCGTTATTTGCTGTGGAGATGGAAAGGCACGTCAGGGGGAATCAGTTGGTGGGAACCTGACGGCAGCCCCCCCACCACTGCCTCTCACCTTGTTCTGTTTCTAGCAATCGGTTTGTTTTTCTCTGCGTCTTTGTTTTTTTGGTTTTTTTTGGGTAATTGCTTGCCGCATACGCTTTGCTGGAGCCTGCTTGCAAATCCCTATTCCTTCTCTAGATTCAGGGAGTTGGTGGCTAGTCAGTGTGTCCTTGTGCATTTGTGTGTATTAGGCAGACAATCGCCGTAGCTAATGAGGAGCGAAGTCCGGTAATGGTCCTGAAAGGGGATCACGTCGTTCCCCTTCGTTCTCAATGCTTGTCGTGCCTCCTGACAAACATGAAGCAGCTCGTCCAGTAGCCAGGTGGTTCGATTGAGCACCAGGCAGAGGTGATGCCGTGTCTAAAGTGTTGGATGCATACAAGGGTTGATCTGGAGCAAGGGGAAATGAAAACTTAGCACATGAAGAGAGATGGTTGGATGCACTGATGCATCATAGAGAAACAGAAAAGACAGATGGAGATGTGGAGCGGGATTTGTTGCTGCAACAGTGAATTCGCAGTGCACGTTAGAGAACGAGAGACGTGGACAGAAAGTAGAGATGGATGTGAAAACAAACTGAAAGCTAAATAATCCAAGAGGAAAAAATGAAAAGGTAAAGCGAGGGGACACCAGGGAGCGATAGCGCGTCTTCCAGACCATTCACACGCATGCACGTTTTCCATTTATCCATTCAGCCAGACGTGGTGTTGATGATGAAAAGGAGCGAGTCCGCGCTCTTCCTGGACGGCTGACATTGCATGTTCTTTGAGCTTGTCCGCCCGTCGCCTGTCACGTGTGTGTGCACGCGTGGCCGTGCCCAGAAATAGCTGCTCACCTCCAGTGTCTCGCTCAGGTGCGTATTTATAGATGCCATTGCTGTAGCTGGCCTCGTCCCTCCTTTCCAGGGCTCTTTTATAATTGATGAGCTGCCTGAGGCTGAGCAGGGTGCACACCTCACCAGCACACACACAACCCGCCTTGGTAACCAGCTGGTTTACTGCAGGATGACACCATGTTTGCACACACAAGCAAACTAACTCAGACACGTTTGGTTGCTTTAAGTTCCTGTGTTGTAAAGGTGTTGTGTCATGTAGCGTTACAGCTTAGAGGACGCTTGTTTCTGGTCCTCCAGCCTGGCTGATGAGCTGCAGTCGCTCTCAGGGTGAATCCAAGCCACCTCAACATCTCTCCAACCTTCCTCTGAAATTGAATTAGTATTCAGACACGAGGCTTTGTGAAGAACGTTTTTTATTTACGCAGACATTTTCTGAAATGGAAGGCAGGGAGAGACCGGCAGAGCAGCCTCCAAAGGGAGGGCAGGGCAGAAAGACGGCGAGAGTGCAGAGGGCAAAGAAGCAAGCAGGTATGATCGCGAAAGCTATGGAGATGGAGAGAATGTGGAGGTAGGGTAAAGGGAGACGGTCTGATGGGAGGAGAGGGTGAGAGTGCTGAAATAGAGTTTGATGCTCATTTCACTCTTGTGAGTCTGCACCTATTGAGAAGAGTACCAGTATGTGGCAGCCTATTGAGCCGCGAGTGATTTGAGTGGCTATTCTCCGTAGTGTGTGCGTGGAGTTGAAAGGCTTGAGCCGGCAGACATGTTGGAGAGAAAATGACTAAACTTCAGTCTGATCTTTCCGTTTCCTGCCGGTTTGAACTGTTCACTCTGATGTGAGGGTTAGGACAAGGTTAGCTGCAGAGAAAGATGAGTCAAGATCTGGGGACATAAACAAGTCAAAGGACTGACAGGGAATCTGAATCTGTGCTTTGATCACACGTGTAATTTGCAGCTCTTTTTCCAGTGGATGGTCCGTCTGGTACTTTGGCTTCTAGTCCCAGTCTCAGACGTCTTGGGATATCTTTATATTTCCAGCTTCAGCCATTTTGACATTTGACAGTGAAATATGTTGAAATCTGTGAATAGACACGACAAGAACATGGCGTGAACACTGTCCCACCTTTTAGAGCTTCCAATGCTGGATTTTAGCTGAGGCACATCCAGCTGCTAGTAGTGACTACACTCCGCTTCAGTTCTGTGTAATCCAGACTGGCTGTGTTGAGACAGACATGTGAGATGCAGCAAACACAGGTGCGGTGTTGTGATCCACTGAGTCACTCGTACTCTCTCATCTCTAACGTCTACAGTCGACGGTGCCTGGCCTCATCCGGCGCGACGGACGCTCCCTCCCTTCTGCATCCTTCTCTCCTTTCGCCTTCATCCTCCCTCCTCTCTGGTCTAATTAACATGTCGTTGTGTGGCCGTGCACGGAGGAAGCCTGGCAGCTTGTGTGTGTTTACAAGCTGCTCAGGGGGCGTCTTTGCCAGGCGGGCACGGGGCTTGCATCATGCAGCATTTCATTCTATTTTAGGTTGGCATTCCTCAATAACACTGGTACCTGTAGATAAAAATATCAAAAGCAAATATTACTGAACGTTTTGCTCACCTAGCCCCATAGACTGAGCTTCGATTTACTCAGCCGGTTAATTAGCGCGACTCTTAACATGCTTCCGCCACAACCAACAAAAGGGAGCGTAATTATCCCCAAGCTTTCCTTCGCTGCTTCTCCCTCTGCTGATGGACGGTTGAGTAGGTAACCGCAGTCTGCAGCCCTGTCTGACACACACACACACACACACACACACACACACCTTCACACTTACACAGGCTTCTTCTCATGTCAGAGGTGGCTGAGCAGTAACGGTTCGCCCTCTGTGCTGCTGCGGAAGATGCTTCACATATACTGTCTTTTGTCTGTTTCTCTTTCACAGTGAATCGCTGCAATTGCCATTAATTACTCTGGTGTAGCAGACTGTGAAGGCACGGGCTCGCTAACACTTAATTAACAATTCTTAAAGGTGTTTTACCATTAATTAGATGATACAGGAAAAGCTTTATAGTAGCAGCAGCCCAACAGAAGTAAAGTGCATCAATCATCATTTCAGTTTTCTTTAATGCACTGGCATTTGCCTGTGTGCGAGAACCAAATGATTGCATCGCAGTTTTTAATTTGTGCTCCAGCAGTAGAAAATCAATACCATGTCTAGCAACTAATCACACTGTGTTTCTGTATCGCTCAGTGGATGGATGGCTCACAGTAACACAGCCAGAGCCAGTGGAGTTTCCCATCAGCACCTCTCTAACCGCTTTTAAGTAGATTTAAGCAATGCAAAGCATGTAGCCTGGGAAGAGTCTTTTTATGATGTCATTTTTCAGTCATAACTAAAGGTTCATGATGATTAAGATGAGTGAAAATTAATGTTCTCGGTATTTCAGGGGTGATATATCAGAAGGAAAGTAATGTTCTCCTTTTCAAATTTGTCTCCCTTTCTCTTTCATTCCGCTCTACACAAACCTTCGCCGCTCAGATGTAACGGATTACCTCAAAGTCGTACATTTATGACGGGCTGACGTGAATCCAGTTCTTCTTTGGTACCAGTCGAGTTGCTATATTTCTGTGGAACCCTACAAATCCCATGTACTTGTATCCGCTACCTGTTCCTATCCTCTACGCCAACGTCCCTCCCACTCTGTGATTTATGGCTGACTTATTGCAGCGAGCGTGTAGAGGACACACCGCTGCAGGTGAGCTCGCTGTCCCCCTCCTGATGTGACCTCCTTCTATTCCCGCCTGCAGCCAATCATTGAGCTCCGTGCGCCTCTTGGGGCAGCTGGTGCCCCCACGCACCTTTTCCTTTCTCTTCGTTTCTGCCTCACAACTGGGTCATTCTTTCTTCTACCTGCCGTAAACGCTCATGGCCAGTCGTAGGACTGCAGATGTAAGGGCGTTCTGTCAGAGGAGTTGTTTTCTGCATGCATGTGGGTGTATTAGGCCTGTTTAGATGACAAGTACAAGTGAGTCTGTGAATGAGACATTTCTGTTCCACATATGTGTTTGCATTTCCTGGGTTACACGTTTGCGATGTTTATCTCCACATGTATCATTGTGTTCCTTGCAAACATCAGCTGCATCTCTCAACACCTGTTTGTTTGTTTGTTTTGGTCTATTTGCATGTTGCTCTATTGCTCAGCTTTTCCTCCCACTCGTCTCACACGCACACGCGCCGCATACACCCTCTAATGTAGCTGCTGTGGTGTCAGTGAGTTGAGATTTAGATTACTCTGACTCTCCCATTAAGCAGATGGCAGCGTAAACATCTTTAAAAGGGTCCCTGGGTCTGTCTGCCTGACATCGAGACTTTGAAGTGTGCATCAGGTACCGAAGCTGCTTCGCACACACAATGACAAGAAGAGAAGAAGAAATGAAGGTGGCAGAGAGTGAGTGAAATGCAAGGATAGATGGGTAAAAGGAGAAACAGAAATTGGCCGTGTCTTTTACAAACCTACCGTCAGTCCTCCCTTCTTTTCGCCTTTTATTAAGGCAGACCTTAATAAGTGGATTTTTATCTCTGCTACACCAGCGCTCCCAAAGGATTATGGGATTTTGTTCCTCCCCACTACACACACAGAATGGTAATTGGCTGTAGACACTCCTTGTTTTTACACAATAATGCAGAATTGGTGAGAAATATCGTTTTAAACATGTTGTTGTTGTTAGTTTGCCTGTCACCGCTTGTGTTTTCAGTGTATGTTCACACAGGTCGCGTCACTGTCTGCACCAACGCACGTTATCAGTTGCCTGTGACACTGCAGGTTCTCTTCGCCTTCACACAAGAGGGCAGTTAGGAAAGTAATGGTTGTAATACTGTTTGGCACAATCTCTACTCCTGCACTTTCCCTCTCCCTCTCAGCAAGAGTCAGCTCTTTCCTGCTTGATATTCATTCCTGCTGTGAGACTGGACTGCAAAGAGCAAACAGGCCCGCAGTGTGTGTGTGTGTGTGTGTGTGTGTGTGTGTGTGTGTGTGTGTGTGTGAGAGAATCTCTTCTTAGACAAAATCCTTGTTTTTAGAGTCATCACCATAATAGAAAGTACAGTGACCCAAAACAAGTTCCTCAGGATCTCGGAGAGATAAGCTGCAAGAGACAGTACGAGGCTGTTTTGTAAACGAGTGGTTCAAGCCGTGTCAGTGTAGACGTTCGCCTCGTCTCATCTGTTGAAACATTGTCTCCAGGTTGCACGACCTGACTGGAGTAAATACTGTTCCCACACAGCAATCACAGTCGCCGTAGTTAGCTGCAGTAGTACAGCATGTGCATGTTAGTGTGTCTGCGTATCCGGAGACGCTGTCTGACTAAGCGTCAGTGCTGCATCTCGTCTACTACCGTCCACTCTGCAGACAGACGCCTGGTTTTACCTCCCATATGGAATCAACATCTCCCCTTTCATTAAAGTTAAGCCCTCAGCACATAGGGGGGGAAGCTTAGTCACCGAATGTGCTGAATATCAATCGTAGAAAGAGCACGAGGCAGGATGATGTGAGTGATGCGAGGGAAAATGTGCAGTAAATACATAATGTAACAACAATAGTTAAAAGGAGGAAATTGAGATGTACTGTAGAGGAGACAAACAGTTCAACACTTCTCCCGTCTTTTGGTGTCATCTTTGAGTAAATCCCTGTCTGTGTCTGTGTTTGGCTAACAAAGCCATGAGAGAGCCAGACAGGCACGCGGCTGTGGCCGCTCCATCTGGTTTGGCTCTTCAGATCTCTCCTTGTTAGGCCATTACTGCCGTTTAGTCTCAGCTGTCCGCTTCTACCACTGGCAAACCAACCAAACCAGTGCCCTCCTCTCCTTCTGCTGTCGCCACCCTCATCCATAGTCGCAGTTCGTCTGTCCTGTCCAAAAATCTTTGCAGCTATAGATAAAAGTGCAAGGATGTGATTGTGAGAAGTATTTAGTTCCACTTAAGATCCTAAAAGCAACAATCGTAATACAAAGCACAACCAATGTCATTCTTGCATCACGTTGCGTCATCAGCGCGTTTTTGCATTTGCTCTTAAAGGTGGAAGCTGCTTTAGCTCTATTTATGCTCACAAGTACCTTGTGTTGTGATACAGTGCCCTATGCTGCTTGGATTCCCAGGCGGATTAACACACTACAGATGTAACAATGTGTGTGTTAGAGCGTGTTGGCAGACGCCGCGTTTCGCACAGCGTGGGCTACAGACTTGGCCGACGAAGACACACCAAGGGAGACACATTTCAAAATAGAAACATGGAGGGTGCACATCCATCCCAGTAAATTGTTATTTAAGCTTCATTTGTCCCAGAAAAATTCCAGAAAAACTGCAAGATCCCTCCAAGGCCCAGACTTATTTGTTCTGATGTTAAGGATCATTCCTCTACCCTTTGCTTTTGTCTCATCCTCATTTCCTTGCTCTGCTGATTGTAGACTCTAATGCTCCCTGTTAGTTTCCCCCTTCAGGAGCCAAATAAATACACGCTGGGTTTGTTACATAAATGGCACTTGGTCTTCTCGCACTAGGCTACAAGCACAAGTCCCGAAGTCTGTAACAAACAGCATTTCAGACTTATTGTATTTCATTCGCTGCTGATATAACATTTGGGACTTTAATAAGTAGATGGATGATGAGAATGATTCAGGTTGTAAAGCATGGGGTGATTCGTTAGCACTGCATTTGTCACAGCAAATGGCTGTAGGGATGGTTAGTCAGTGTGGCCTGCGCATCCTGTCTGTGGCCTGTGTTGCTCAGTATGGAGAATCCAAGCTTGTACTCTGCTTTAACACTGCATTTAGAAATAAAACATTTCTACATCACCATAATCCTCCCACGTCCAGAACTACGTGCTCATTGGCGCACGCTGAAACGCACAGAGACACTTAGCTTCCTTGTGTTAAATGGACACTAATTCTCTGTATCGGGGGATTTTACATAATTGATTTGTGGATGAAGAGTGAAATTACTCATCAGTCGAGAGAAAAAGGCATTTTGTCTCCAGGCTGGTGTGGGCCAAACTGTCTGAGTTAAGTTGGAGAGAGGGGATGCACTGGATGCAGCCTGTTCACGATACAGTACAACACGTCAGAAGCTGTTCTGTAATGTGCCATTAAATGACAAACGTTAGGCTAATAGCCGTCACCTTGGCCCTGAGTCCGGTGTTCTCAGCTCTTAGAAGCAGCACTTTGTCTCTTTATTCTTTGGAAATCATGCTCATGGCAAACTAGACTCATAATCCTCATTACTCCTGAAATACTGCAGTTAAACTATGAAATTATCCTCGTACTCACAAACCTCGGCCAACACTGGATGTTTCCCCTTGTAGCTGTAAGCGTGTGTGTTTGTGAGTCAACAGAAACCTGAGCCAGCGCTGAGCAGTACTCGTCATAGGCCATTGTGTTAGCATCTGAGAGCAAAGGGATCTGTGTCTACATTACAGTTGATATGGCGGATCCATTTCGCCAGAGTTTGATGTTTTCCCTGGGTCCTCTGTTAATAATTTCCGGCTTTGCTGAAAGTGGAGGCATTTCTCCCCTCGAGTTTTTTTTGTACGGCGATAGCGTATCTCGACTGCTGCTGTTGCTAGGCAACAATTTATCTACTGTTATGGGATTTGGGGGGGCTCAATGAGGACGTTAGCGTGGACAATTTGTGTGCGTGTGTTTCGTACACCATGCTGTGTCATGTTTTGCACAATCAAGTTGCAGGCACAAGCATCAGTGGGGGTAAACAACAACAGCAGCCCACAGCATAGTTATATGCATATATATATATATATATATATATATATATACGTATACTCCAACTGAGAGGCAAACACTATACTGGTTTTCTATTGTCACGTGTGTAGGCTGCTGAGGGTCGATGAGTCCAGGTGCTAACTGAGAGCCTGGTGCACATATGTGAAGATGCACATATACACAGACCCTCTCGTCATTCGTCTCCCTGTCACTTGGAAATTGATGGTGTCTCTCGTGGCTTCCCTTCAGAGGCGAGACTCTGACCTTCCCAGCCTGTCCATTAAAAGTATTACTGTTCCGTCTAATATAACACGCGCTGCTGGGCTGTTTGCACACAGATGCCATAAACACACAAACTCAGCACCTCTACAGTATGTCATCAAGTGGGGAGTCTCAATGTCAACTCCAGCAGTGTGGGCACGTCAGGGGCTGGAAAAGCAATGATTGATGCCAATCAGTGCTCGATTTGCATGTCAATAGGAGTGTGAATAGGCAGTGATGGAATGAATGGCTCATTTCCTTGCAGGTCTAGGAGCATCTCTTCTCTCTTTCTTCCATGAGGCGCCACATACTGATGTGAAAGATCTTCCTGACGTCGTCTACATTTCCTTAGCGCGGCGGCATGTGTTACTTGGAGGCTCCGTGCAACTTTGCAGTTTCACTTTGGAGAAAAATCAGACGAGAGTGTTTTCACAGGACAGAAATAGGGGGCAGCTTCTCTGGAAGCAGCAAGCCATAAATGCCGTCATATTGCATATGACACTGACATGTTTGTGGGTGTGTTTACGCGAGTGTATGTTTGCTTGTGGATGTGGTGAATCACCCATAGCAAGGGAAGTGCTTTTACAGAAAATGAACAGCCATAAAGACAATGGTAGAGATCTTGCGTGAGTGCATCTGTGTTGATGTTGTTGGGGCCTGTGTCCAGGTGATAAATGAGGCAGGGGGCTGAGTGGAGGAGAGTGTCTATAAAAACCCCATTCTTCCCCCCTTTCTACCGTCCTGCGTCCTTTCATCTTTGCTCTTTTTCTCCAGCTAAACTCCTCTGCACCGTGTCTCTCTCCCCACCCGTCTGTTGTCTGTGTTTCTCAGTGTCATCTATCTGTCTTTCCTCACAAACCTCCTCTCTCTGTGCTGCTTCAGGCCAAAGCTCTGGCAGCAAACAAATGGGTGCAATATTATTTTACGGGACAGCGACTTCAAAGTTTCCCTCTGTTTGGAACAATTAACAAGGCGAAGACCTGAGGGGCCAATGCAATGAGAGACGAGGTGGGAAAGAAGGGGGAGCGTATTTCTTGGAGAATGTTTTAAACTAGACTGAGCCACACAAACACTGCCTGGTATACAGAAGCTTAACATCAGGCTTTGTAAATACCAGATAATGAATTTGTTGGAGTCGCTCAGTTTACTTTTTAATTTTGGACCTATTTTGGAGGAATTAGTGCTTGTCCCGTTTGAAGTGTTCTGACTCTACAACTATTGCCGTTTATGTCTCTGTTTGGCTTTTCCGTTTTCCCTAATTCGCATAGAGTAGATAATGCAGTAATTGTTGCCTTGCAGTAAACGGAACATGCCCATGAATCTATCGGCGTTTTACTGTTGTACGTTAAAGAGCTTTGAAGTCGTCATTGAACATGTCCGACGTGTGATTTTTGTTCTGCGGCACCGTCAGCCTCGGCCATTACGGCTGTTTTCCTTCAACGCTCTGATCTCAGCCAGCAGCCAGCACCCCACACATGCACTACGCAGGCGCTACATAAACACCCTCAACGCCGTCCTGTTCCCTCCTTTATATCATGGCGTCTTGCCCTTGTTTGTGCCAACTACCCCATAGTGCGCTAACCAGCAACCTCCACGTGCGCGCACACTAACACACATAGGAAAGCGCCTCCCCACCAAACCAGCTGAGATGAAAAGGCTGTGGATCACACAACTGCTAAACTTTGATCAATCTGGCAACAAGTGTAAATAGGATCATTAATAGGGATTTAGCAGGGGGCTGCCGTCTGCGATTAGACATACAAAACATGTTTTTTTTCAGCTGCTGGTATTTTAAATACTTCTTTTTGCTGCGTAGACGCACACACGCGGGGACACGCTTGCACAGACATGGCTCGTTTTTCCCCTTTTGCACAGACAAGCTGCAGCATGCAAACAGAGCACCAACCGGGCCCTTAATTGGGGTGTAATCTGAAAAGTGTAATTGCCTAGAGTGGATAGAAAGATCTGACAGCCAGAGTAAAAGAAGGAGGGATGGGAGGAGAGGATTACTGTGAAGGGCTGTAAAGGGGGTGGAAGATGAAATTGGGCAGATGAGCATAGGAAAAACAGATGAGAGCGTGTTGGCAGGGCATGGGATGAGAAACACAAAAAGACAGACATGAAGAAAGTGGGATTCGGTGACAGAGACTGAGGGATAATGAGTTGAAGGCAGACAAAAAGGGTGCAAACCAGTCAGCGTCATGCATTTCCTCCGTATTATTCTCCCACACAGCCCTAGTGAGATTACAGCCATTAGATCTGATTCTAGATGAGTCTCTATCCAATTCAAATCCACAACCTTCCCTAAACTCCTCAGATTTCTGTTGCCAAAACCTGATTACATCGCTTTTCGAACCCACAAAACCCACTGCTGCTGGGGTTTTCCAGCTGCAAGCCCCTTATCTGTCTAAACGGACTAATGAGTTTGAAACTGCCCACTGCCACAGCCGAGGTAGAGAGAGCAAGAAGTCTGGCCACATTGTGCTGCGTGTGGTGGGTTGATACGTCCCTGGAAATATGGTGATGATGGAGATGAAATAGCAGGACAGCTGTGATCTCCCAGCAGGGGAGAATAAGGATTATCATTAAAAAATCTGGCAACTCTTTCAGTTATTCCCATAGTAGATTTTTGTCTGCTTCCTTTGTTCTAGTAATTTAATTTCTGATCCTTTTGTTCACGTTGTAAGCGCGTTGTTTAGAAAATTCGATTAGCCGTGTGTGGTACTGAATCATCATCAGCTTTCTGCGCGGTGGTTATAAGTCCAGATTGAAAACTTGAGAAAGCACTGGAGCAGCGACTCCATTGTTCTGTAACTACATTATCTTTATTCATTGCTGCTGGCTGGTCCTCTGCGTTGCCATCGATTATGATGAGTGCGTTTATTCAGCCAAGGTCACGCAGCAGCTTCTGTTGTTGAGCTTTTCAGCGGCGGTGACCTCAACCCCTCACCTTAACCCCACGAACCCTGACCTCTGATCTGTGACCTTGTGGTTGTTTGGAAGATTGTTTGTCCAGTGAGCAAGACAAAACCTCGGAGCAGGGCAGTGCAGCTGTTACTGGTTTTACAGTAATGGGCTTCTTAGGTTTTACAAGTTTGCTCTTGTTTCCTTTTGGGTTTGCGGTTTCGTCTTTTCTTGTCTCTTATTCTCGCCCTCTCCCACCTCCGGACCCCCATCTTCCAAAATGAAATGAGTCTGGCAGTTGGCATTTTGCTTTTGGGATGGCAGGCTGCTCCCCCCATGTTCAATAATTCATGCTGAACTCCTCACTCCCCACAGCTTGGGAAGCTGAAGCACACTCTGAATACACAGGGCTCTGTAAATGCATGTGCCATGTGTTGGCAGTGATATTCTGGGGCTTTGTTTAGGGAAGGCGAACTGGCAGCTTCCGTATAGAGAGTGAAATACACAAGTGAGCGGCTATTATTGGAGATGAAGGCAAAGGGGCTTCTCTGTCTCCATTTTGCTCTCCTTCCTTTCATAGTAGCTGCACGTCATTTTCTATGACACTTACTCCCTTACCGTCACATTTCGCCGTTCCTTCTTCCACTATTTGAACACTTTTATTATCTTCAGATTTCCATCAGTCTCTCTGTTATTTATTTGCCAGTCTTCCACAATGGCCATCAAACAGGGCATCTGCATTGTTTTTCATGCAGGTAGCCTCATTTTTCATTCATTATTTTCCCCTCTTCAGACCATTTCGTTTCCACGCTCTGCTCATTTTTCATTCATCTGTTGTCCCTCTGCAACCCATTCATCTCAGTGCCCCCCCCCCCCCCCCCGGTGTCTCTTTCAGGGTTAGGTAACAGTGTGCAGCGTTGCCCTACTGAGCCGCTGTAAATAATTCAGTCAGCAGGACGCGGGGCTACACTCTGTCAACTGGAATCACAAGCGAGAAAGTATCGTACGTCCAATGGAGAAAGTCAGGCATCGTGTCAACACTTAATCTAAGGTGTACGTCTGGTGAACTGCTCCTCCACCCTGTGATCATACTGTGCTGTTAGGTGGCATTTGAATAACGCAATTCTGCGCACTTTCGAATTTAAAATGTGCTGTTTTAAGTAGTAAGTGCTGCTCTGTGGCCAGGTTTAGTGTGGTGGTGGTGGAAGGCGAAGCAGGTTTAGGCAGAGGAGATGAACCCGTGGTTAAGTGGGATTATAGTAGGAGGAGAGTGGAGATAAATAGCAAATCAAGCTGAATTTCAGACCGAATCCAAGGCTCAGGAATGAAACAAGGTGGGAGGTGACGACAAAGGAGGAAATAAGGGACCGATGAGTGAGTGAGTGAGTGAGTAAGAGAGATAAGCATGGAGGGAGGACTCCTGATGCGAGTCACCCAGCCGGTGAGGCATAGGTCACCATGGACACGGCCACTGACCCTGCACCGATGCCCCATCTATTGATCCCATTAAAGCTACAGCTCCGTCTTTCCCTCCCTGCCTTTCTCTGCGGTTGCTCCTCTGTCTGAATGTATTAATCTTAATGTCTTTGACGACTTTGCATCTCTCATGTCTGTGGCTTCTGCTCCATGCATCAGCCTCGCTGCCTTCCCGTTTTGATCTTTTAACGGCCGGCTCCCTGTGGTTTAGAGTTTAAGTGCCACCACTAGCGAGCATTGAGCAAATTATAGTTAAAGACGTAAAACGGAAATAATACTTAGATGGAAATGGACTAATGAATACACATTAGTATTAGGCCAAACAATAGATACAGATCTGACATCAGTGTTGTCTGCCTAACCTGCAGTAATAGGTTAATAGGTCAGTCTTTCATGCCGTTCCTCCATCTTTATTAGAAAATTATTTTTAAGTTTGTCTTAGTCATTAACTAAAGGCAATCAACAAGGGAACGTGAGTTTAAACATACTGTGCACTATGTTCGCTTCTCTCAAGTACAGACAGAAGGTAAAAATAATTACTGTACACACAGGAAAACATCGTTAAATACAAAGTAATTTAGATATTAGTATTTAATATAAGCAAGCTTAACTATTCTAAACAGACTTCATTAGAGGTTGATTAAATTCTCTTCAAACAATGAGCTCCTGTTTTTGTCCAATTAGCATAATGACTGCAGACCTTCCTCTCTCCCATTCTCCTGCTGCTCCGCTCTTTCTCCTCAACACCGCTTCCGTTTCTTGGATGGTACTTGCATAACATGATGGATGCACACACAGCTTCTAATGTTTGCCCGCAATCACTTTTATGGATACGAATGAAGTGAAACGTCCATTTATTCTGATTTCAGCCACATTACAGACACGACAGCACACACACCTCCACAGGTCAGTCAAGCCTCCACTGCACGCGTGTAAAGTCCACCAAGCTAATTGCGTTCAGCACAAGCGGGAGTTTCCTTGCAATAATTAATGTATTTTAAAGCTCAGTAATCTGTATCAAACGTAGTCTGACATTCCAGCCAGGGAGCCCCGAGCTCTCATCCTGCCACGCATCCACCTGGACGGATCCCATCATTTAGAATCACGAGCACTCAGAGCTCTATTTGCAGGCAAAGAGTGATGGCAATTTTATGCATTTTGATCTGAAACTTGAACAAGCTCCTTTCCTCTCCGTGCTGGCTTTCAATAAATTCAGATGATTTCCCGTGTCATTAAATCCAGAATTTGACTTGCAAATGGCCTCCTTGTGCTCTCCACGAAGACGAGATGAATGCGCCGCACACACGCGCATCCAGGAGCAGACCGGCCGCGCCAGCGTCGCTCATGTTTAATTAAGCGGTTTGTCTGTGTTAGAGAGAGGCGGGTTTAGCGCACTGGCACCTTAGCTTGGTCTTTCTTCAATAAACTCCTTCTCTTCCTACTCAATATCCTGCGGCCCTACAGGGGGCACTACCTATTAGTGGCCTCTTTTGTCCTCAGTCAGCATGACCAAGGTAAACATCCTCTTGGATTATCTCTTTCATTCTTTATCTCATTCTTTCCTCTTTTCAGGTCCCTTTCTTCTTCCTCTCTCCTGCCTTCTCATCCTCTTTCACACTCACTCCATCTAGATTCGGTCTCTCTTTTTCTGTCTCAGAGATGAAAGCCTCCCCACAGCTCCTTTCACTTCTCCTGAAGCGGCCCAAATGAGGTAGCTTATCTGACGATCACCCCCCCCCCCCTCCTCAAGCAGACAGACATGTGTACACACACGCACACATGCAGATGTCTTGCTAGCTTGCACTCTCACAACAGTGGCTCACAGCTATGAAAAAGCTGTGAGCCAAACGTATTAGAGGTGCCCAACTCATCCATTCACCGTATAAACATATGCATAGGCCGATAATAAGGAAACACCCACACAGACACACAGACGGCGTGCCCAGAGGCGCAGCAGGCCTGGTGGGAGATCCGGAGCCTGGCATCGTGGTATGAGGTGCCTGGCGTCGGGTCCCCGGAGGTGGTGGGCTGACTGTGATGTCAGGTTATTGGGCTCTGCTCAGCAATGCCTTTTGGTCCGCTCCATAGGAGGGCGTGAGGCAGTGCATGCGTATGACGGCTTTTATTACACAGTAATCCTAACAGCTGTCGTTCAGCCAAGCGAGCCCCCTTCCCCCAACTCTCCTCCTACAGCATGTTCTTCTTCATGTCAATATAATAATGTACATGAATGTACATTGTAACTTTTTCTGTAAATCTCTTCCCAACCTTGATGAAGCCCAAGGAGAAAAACAGGTGCATGACGCAAATACCTTGTGGAATCTGCATGACTGCATGCAAACACACAGTCGTCGCGATTCGCACTGTGTTTGCAGTATATGCACACACAAAAAGGCAGAATTCAAACATTTCTGTGCTGGCTGAGGTTTATGAGGGAGCAAGTGCTCAGCAGAGGCGTGTTTCCGTTTCATGCGTGCTAGTAAATGTGGCGTAAGAATAAATAGTCAGAGTGCGAAGGGTGAAAGTGCAGCTGTACACTGGCACCTACTCTACTTGCAGCTGGTTTCTGATTGAGCTGTTCGCGACCCAAGGGACCCCTCAAAGAGGGACATGTGTGTCTCTGCCACTAATTAGCCCTCTAACACCAGCTTGCCAAGCGCGCACCCCTTCCTCTCCCCCTGGTCCTTAATAGGAAGAAAGATACAGTAGTTTCATGTCCGTCCTCATGTATTCATACATCAAACAGTGCCTTCCTTACTTCCTACTCTTGGCTCCCCTCCCTCCGTGCTGCCTGGCTGTCACCCACGACGTGCTGTCCCACCCCAGCTCTCTCCCGTAGGCCTCTGGCCTCTCCCCCGGGTACCGTGTGGAGGAAAGGCCCGGGCTTTGTCTTTCTGTCTAGATCCTGACACCAACCACAAGGGAGAGAACTTAATGATGGGTTCTGTAAATGTGCTTACTGGCTCTAACCCACATGGGTGTGGGTGAGCACACGCTCTTCCTCCTTTCCCTCTCGCTCAGTATCTCTGTGACGGCGATGACAATGGGGCTGTCTGTCCACCATATCATTAACATGTCCCCCACTGTACCAGTCTTTTTGGAAACATAATTACAGTAAAGATTATTTTAATCTAATCATCATAGATTTCAAGCTCAATAGTAAAACCAATAAACTGTGCACCGACTAATCCAGGGATGTCGGTCTTTGATATCATTGATTCAAAGAAGTGAACCCGTTTTCAGAAATGGATGCAACCAGGGAAACTGTTTAGTCTAAATTTGAACACAAACAAGCGCGAGAATTTCACTGCCTGCGGTTTCTAACTCATTTCCAGTAGAGGTCCTTTTTGATTTTGTCACCATGTTTGTAGTTTTTTATAATTGTGATATTTATTTCACTCATTACATGAGGTTAGTGTTTAGAATATATTTGCTTTCTGTTGGAATTTAGAAACAAAAAAAAGTGTTTAATCCTTGAACTGCAATGTTGTCATTTAAAGGTTTGTGATTTAAAATCTAGCTGAGAATCGAAACTGCACGGGACCACGGCGCGTCCCCTCAGGTTTGACCTACAGCAGTTTGGTGGCTCAGACGTGAAAAGAAGAGAACAGACGGACGGTCACCTTTTCCCTCCGGTGTCTGTGTGAGCAGGGGGATAGTTAGTGGTGATGACCAGTGACTTGAATGTGTTTTCTGTGCGTGAGTTGTCTTCTGGTTTGTCTCAGTGACTTGTACGAAGGCTACAAGATGAATGACAAGCAAGACAGTTTTCTGTCCAGTTTACGCTCACTGGCCACTTTATTAGGTACACGGGTCTAATTCAGTCCAATCCAGCCATTAGCTGTAACAAGTAGATTCATGGCTGAGGCCCCACTTGGTGCTGGAGTTGTTGGAGCACTAAATAAGAGGCGCTTCTGATGTTTTCACCACCGTGTTTAAAGTAAACGAGGGGCCTAAAACATTAGAATTGATTTTGCCGCGTGCTGTGCCCCTTTTATTGTAATTGTGATCACATTGTTAAGCTTCACTATGTCACTTTCCTTGCGTTCCGGTCTGGCTGCAGCCTTGCTGGTTGTCGGCTTATTGCTGTGTGTCTTTGTGCGCGTGTGTCTGGCCAGTGGCTCGTGTTCTCTCTATAGGAAATCTAACGAGCACACAGACTTCTGTGGAATACACAAATACGACGCACAGCGTGTCTGGGCCCTGCCAGTGCATCTCTCTTCAGCCTAATGAGCGATGCTGGACAGCCAGTTTAACAATCATATCGCCGGTTTCTGTGTTTGTCTATTTGCACTGCAAACTGCGAGCCAATGCTAATTTTACAGTAGATTCTCGGCAGCACAGGCACGTTGGCACACGTTGGCGTCGCCGCCATATACAGCTATTTGAATCCTAAAAGAAGCAGCGTAGAGGAGCTTGGGTTGCATGTCTGCGTCAGGGTGTAGCCTTGGGAAAACAGCTGTGTCTTTTACTTTATTGTGAAAGTGAAGAATTAAAGTGGCTGCCGTTCTTTTGGGGAGGTGAGCGGTGAAACCCAGAGCTCTGTCGAAATAGAGCCGTTTTTATTTGGCAGGGAGAGGAGTGTGTTTGTGAGCACAGTGTGTATTTTGGCAGACTGTCTCCATATATTGCACCACTACTTGAGAACTTGTTCCCTAAATGACCCCCAACAACATCTGTTTGTTTGTGTGTGTACTCTGAAAGCCAGGCTTGATCTGAAGGGAAGCAGCTTCAGTATAATCGCCTAAATCTGGACCTAGGTTTTTAGCCATTGATTTGTACTTTAGTGTTTTTCGAGCATTTCTCTTGAAGCTGCCAGGCCTCTGGTCAGAAAACGAACTTGTATAATTGATGTTGCTTCCTCCATCATCTGCATGTCTCTGTCCTGTCTTCTCGTCCCTCTGGTGGACGTCTGTGTACTCTCACGTACAACACAATTAAACCCAGTGCCCACACTATTCCAGAGGCAGTTTAGATGTTTTTGATGATGGTGTGCATTGATGCATATGTGACATATCCTGCCTGCTCTAATGTGAATACTGAACGCTACACATAACGACCATTTTAATCTTTTGGCACACGGACACACATGCACACACTCCACGCCTCAGGGCGCATGTCACTTGGTTTGACCTGTGGAGTTTTGGCACCAGATGTCTCCAGCTGGCACTGCTGGAGACATATGCTACAACTCCATCCGTGTGTGTGTGTGTGTGCGTTTGTGTACCTTGGCACTTTCAATAAGCCCCAGTGTTTGCTTTCGCCTTATTGCCTTTGTCTTTTCATTTCCATTCTACTCGTGCCTGCCCTCCCTCGTTTTCCATTTCACTGTTGTCTTACTTTGAATTTGTCATATCTCGCTTCTCTCTATCTGTGAGTCATTTCTAAATAAGCAAAGCTCCTTTAGATATAAGTTTTAAGACCGCTGCTATTGTTGTGTTAAGGAAAATTGTTTGGCTCAGCTCCCAGCTGCTTTGTGCTATAAGTCACCCCCAGGGGAAAGGACCAGCTCAGTATAATAGCCACTTATGTGAATGTTTGTGTGTACCTTGCTGTTTGTGGTTTTTAAACACATAGAATGCATGATGTGATAAATCTCCATGCATACGTTCAGACACATGAGCCGAGTCTCACCTAAGAAAATGGTAAAGTGTGAACATTTTATTTTTGTCATCATCTGCTTCATCATTTATGAAGCCATCTATTCTCCAGCATGTACGAGGAGGCTGCTTTATTGTGTAGCACTGAATTATTCAGCTGCTTGTTGTGATGGACGTCCTTAACTATAAGGGATAGTCACACATGGGTGCACAAGCTTGCACACACACACGCACGCACGCAGGCGAGGTTCCCCTCTGTGACCTCTTGGGACTGTTCTTCCGTTGTTTATCACTGCGGTGTGTGTCTCCCGTGGTACATGATGATGATGATGAATCACAGACTTGCCTGATCATGTACTATGGAGGAGCGGCACCTTTTCAGCAAACGCTTCATCACTTATTCCGTGAGCAGAGCGTGGTGTATATGTAATTTTGTGTACAGAGACTTAGATGTGGGCTCCACCTCCTGCGTCGACAGCGTCCGTGTATTTCTCTGTGCTCGCATTTGTTAAAGGTTTTGGTGGGTTCTCTGTATATCGTGGCATATCCTCGCTTTCTTATATGCTACTTTTATAGATGTAACTTATTCTGCTATTACTCGAGCTACATGTGCTGTACCTATAATCAAAAACGTCAGCCCAGCTGCTTCATCCCTCATCTGTCTGTTAATCTCTTAGCTGTTTCTGGCAGTCTATGCAGAACGCTGTTTGTCATTCGCTTCAATAGACCACAACAACGGATCCGGTGGAAAACTCAGTCCCAGCAGATTTAAAAAGATCAGAGAGGATCATATATGCACAGGAAATGACCAGATGCACCAGTATAATACTCCACACTACCTCCATATTAGAGGAGTAAGCTGTCATGGGCACCAGGAGTTTGTTTGTACCCTTTCACCCGTCTGGCTCAGCTCCTCAGTCTGTCTTATCCTCTCGTGACCCTGTGCACTATTTAGCGGCCAACATTCTGCCTTTCAGTCTTCTTTTACTTGTGGCAGCCAAGTAAAGCGGCTGACTGACGTGTGAACCTCCCAGCCTCACCATTGTCGCATATCACGAGCATCTGTGAGCAGCTGGAACCGGTTTACCTCCTACTAGTCTTGCAAGCAAATAGTCAACCCACAAAATAGGCCGGTACAAATGATATGAACATATCTGAACACTGAGGTATGTGTTCACTCTAATATTAAAACCCCCCATAAGCTTATAGGACGTGATTACATCAAAAACATAGTGAAATGTAACGTTATGAATAATAAAAACAGACACGTTCACATAGAACAGAAGTGACGATAACATCCCAGTCCTTATTTATCATTCATAAGTGAGAGAAATCTAAATTTCAAATGGTTCACCGAATTAGTTGAATTTGTGATGTCGTTGGTTTGTTGTAACCAGATTTGAACCTTTTGAGCTTTTAGCTTTTTAACGTGGACATCACATGAATAGACACATTTAGTTTTGAATGTTTTTAAAAGTCCCATAAACTAAACATCGTCTTGTAACTTTGGTCTCATTTGCAAAAGTGTTAGCGAGTCCATTAAACGGTGCTAATACGCAGACGGAGTTTCTCAGCCTTAGTCGACACCAGCAGATCTTTACCCGTGGGGGGTGTTTTCCAGCCTCCATTAGAAGCTGTGGTACAGTCTTCTCTCTGTCTCTGAAGAGCTTCAACAGTGAGCCTCCCTGGGGCTTAATTAATAGTTTATGGAAGTAGCCAGTCTTAGTGCTTCGCAGTCTCATACGCCACCACCAGCATCTACTTGGGCCTAAATCTCTTTCAAATTTCACTTCTGAAAACATATTTGTTTGTGTTTTTAGTGGTTGAAAGTGTGTGTGTGTGCTTTTATAAGCGCGTAAATAAGTTTGTGTCTGAGTTTATGCTGTGCTGAATCGGTCGACTGAAGACTGAAGAGTATTTGCAAAAGACAAGGAGAAGGAGACAAACTCGAAGCTGTGCTAGCTTTCTGCGTAGAAGGCTGCGGTCAGCACAATATGAGCACACAACTGACGCTGGCCTTGTGGTTTCTGTTTGGTGGCCAGTCGAAGACTCCAAGCCACTGGAGAGAAGAGGTTGGGTGGTTGTGGAGCATAGATAACTTAAATGAAGCTGTCTCCCTAATGTGACATGCTGTACTTGCACAATGAGACACGGTTGTGGGTGAGCATGGAACAGTTGTTCCATTTTCCAAAGGACAGACAACCCCATGGAAAGAATGTGTTTTCATGTATAGTGTAACTGTCCACTGGTTAATTATTAAGTGCATCTCTATGGGGCCAGCTGCGTTCCCCTCATTAACTCTGTGCAGAACGCTGCTCGTCATCTGCTTCAATGGGCCGCGTTTGCATCCGAAGATGGATCAGGTGGAAAACTCAGTCCCAGCAGGCTCCCTTGACCCCGTCCAGCAGGCATCAGCACCGTTCCGTGCCTCACCTGCTGCTTCACCTCTGGCACAAACACCTGGGAGACGACAGGGGACGCTCTGCTTTCACCAAGCCCGTTTCCTCACCTCGCTGCCAGCATCGCTTCCTCCTCCTCAGAATCCATTCATGTGTTCATCGCCCCACCTTGCTGCACAGTCTCATCCCAGCTCTATTCCGAGGAGGAAACGGGTGGTTTTCATCAATTCAGTCCTATTTAAATAGGCCAACCCAGAAATAGTAATAATGTGAAATCAGGCCTCATCAACGCGCGTCTTGTTTAATGAAACTGAGAAATGTGCACCTAATTTCCTTGTCTTAACCTTGATGGCAGGTTCCCTCTGTTCACTGGACAAGTAAACTGACTGGATAGATCTGATACGTACTTTCATCATGCTTACGAGGGATGTAATATTCCTTTCACAGCGGAGTGGTATTATTAAAACATGAATAGATTGAGTAACCTTGAGATTCCGACTCCAACACTTCATGCTCTCTTCTCCGTTGCCATGGTAATGCAGCAGCAGCGCCTTGCGGTGCAGAGTGTTTTCTCCAACGCTGACTGCAGTGAGTGGATTTTACCTCCCGTGAAAGTTTCCAGTGGCACGGAGATGACCCGAAAGCTGAGCCAGTGAGCCACTGCACGAAGCCGGAGACGTGAGGGCACCTGGCACATTCTGTGTGTAGCCAAAGAGGGAACCGTGACTGTCGCGTGACTGCCAGTACACGTGTGCGTTCATGTGACGCGGCGCGTCTTCCTTGTCTGTGCGTAGCACGCGTACGCGTGTGATTAGTGGACTGTCATGTAGTTAAACTGGCTGCACTGTGTGTTTGTCTTTTCAACTAGAACTGGAAATGTTCAGTGTGCCATCACACTGACTAGGCCTCACCAGAACTGTCAAAACGCTTGACTATTTTTGGCTTTCGGCGTCTCGTGGCACATCTACATGTGTTCAGTGGCTGTCACTCTGCCTTTCCATCTGATTTAGCCCACGTTAACAACATTCAGGGGGGATGCCAGCACCTGTCAATGAGCAATGAAGAACAGGTGCTATTGCACCATGGGAGAGCTACTGAGTCACATTCGCACATTTAAACACACATGCACCAAATGCCCCAGTCGATATCAAAATAAACCATGAGTCATTTTATTTTATGGCTCTATCATGGTGGGGATTTATTTGGACGTTATTTTTATCGGTGCCACTCAGATTTTCTAACATCACACCTCGCAGGTGCTTTTTCTTCTATGCACTAGATGCAGGAAAAGTGTTGTTACCCAACTGTAGGTGATGTAGGGAAACAAAATGTGCAGACTCCGTAGCGTGCTCTCCTGTCGTCTCCGTCTATGCAGATCGCGGTTCCCAGGGGTTTATACGGGTCTAACTCAGCAACTTATGGCTGCGTTTAAACTCTGTAGAACATGAAGTCAGCGCCTCACTCTGTCTCCGTGTTAAGCCTCAACTCTGGGGATCCTCTCTCCAAGCTGCGTGGAAAACAACATTTGTTTAAATGGTCCTCTCTCCTCTGTCATTAACTCTCAGTCCTGCTCTTGCTTTTCGTGTTCTTAACGCCATACGTTTAACATTTCCTTTCATGTTCTATACTAGTTCCTTCAGTCCCGTCCTTCCTTCCTACTCCGTATATGCCTTGCTTTCAGTGCTACCACCTCCCCTCTCCCTCGCGTCGCATCTCTCCCGCCTTCCATCCGGTCTCCTGCTGTACATTTGCCAAGCTCCTGTTCCCCACTACATATTTTTACCCGGGCAGCGCTGCCAACAATTAGAACACATTACAGCCAATTGTGCCACCTGCGGCCCCCTGAAAGGCAGAAAAAGAGGAGAGACGGTGCCAGCGGAGGTGGGGTGAGTGTGTTTGTGGTGGGGAGGTGGAGTGCTTTACAGCTTTCTGGATTCTACCACAAAGAACAGTGTTTAATTACCAATAAGCACTGGTTTAATCAGGCGCCTGAATACTGCTGGATAGACAGACTGCAACTGTCGTCTTCTTTGTGGGGGCTCAGATGTGTGGCGGCGTGTGCGTCTGAGCGGGGGGTTGTTTGGTTGTAGAAGAACTTGCTGCCAGGAGTAACTGGGGTAACTGGTGGCGAGGGAGGGGGGCGTCTTTGTTTTGACAATACTAGCGGTTGTGGAAGTGCGACATTGAGATGTGGAGGGAAAGAGGCGAAATCGTCTGAGCACATATTCACACCTGCGATTTGGCCAAGCGCTGGCTCAAACCACAGTGAGTTGGACGCGTTGTGTGAGGCAGTCTCTTCTCTGGTCTGGAGGAAACGAGGAGGTGTCTGTAAGGAGATTTAGCCCCGAGCCAAAACCAATTCACAACCACTCCACACTGGAGAGGTGGGCTCGCCCCCCCAGCCTGCCCTCGTGATGGCAGGCCTCAGCCTCCTGCGCACAAACACGCATTCTGGTAGATAACGCAGTTGTGTGCTGCATCTTGTGTTGCTCGCCTGCATAAAATATAAAAAAGCCCACACTTGCTCAGAAACAGACGCAGCGTGTGCCAAGGTAGCATTAAAGCCTTAGTGTTTTTCTGCGCAGACTGAAGCCAGTGGCCAGATGAGAATGTAATCCTCCATTGTGTTTTAAATGGATCAACCTGAGAGCTTAGTGGAGTCTGGGGACACTGCAAGGAGAGACACGCGCACTGTGGATTTTCTTGTAATAACTGTTATAACTTTTCCTCAGTACGTTATGGCTATTTCATCACTGTTTCTAATTTGTGCGCTGCAGGAAGAGAGCCAGCGCTGATCGATGGGAGCTGGGTCTGTGCTCCAGAAGTGCCCGTGTGCGCTGTCGCGTTGGGAGCATGTGCATCGCAGCTGTAATGCGCACGTTGCCCTCCCCAGCGAATGAGTAATGTCGTGTCGTTCTGCTGTGACCCATCTCGCAGACACACACTCCCCCTAAGCTCACAGCGCAGGCGCCGCCAAACACGTACGCACGTTCCTAGACTCAGATGAGACGGGCACAGCTTTGCTTGACACATTGACCCTGGTCAAGAACAGATACTTTGAGGTGCCGGAGACAGGCAATTTTCCTTCACTGTCATGATACATCTGTATCTTCTCTTTTCATTCTTCCGTGCTCTTCTGTCTTCCGTTACACTCTCTCGCTCCTCTCATCAAGTCTTCTCTAGAGTCTTGAAGAGTAATTGCTCAGGGCTTCAGAGGGAAGGGGTGATCGAAAGGAAGGGCGAGGGAGGGAAGTATGGGAGCGCGTATTGGGAAACAGGGCAGGAGTGAAGGGGAGGAGGCAGCGAGCAGGACTTATGCACGTTGGTGTGTGTGCATAGGCCGGTGTGGAGGAACTGTGTGTATGATGCACAGGGGGGACATTGATCTGCTGAATTAGAGGAGCAGGCTCAGGGCTTTGAGCATGTGAAACTCTCCCACAGTTCTAGCTTTTAGTGCGTCGTCTCTCAGGCTCACATAAACATGCACCCTCGTGCACACAGATCTATATGTGTGTGTTACTTATACTATGCAGACTCAGTGTGTGAGTGCTTTTGTGTAGACCTGTGCGGGGATATCGGCAGCTTTGTTTGAACCGTGCAGACCCGGCGGCTCGGAAAACGAGTCGGCAAAGGACTGAGCGCCTTCCCTATTGTTTTAGTTTTCAGCATCAGCAGCACATTTGCCCATCAGAGAAAAGAAATTAACAGCCATGAGTAAAGACCGAACAAGAGTCCTACTATGACTGTCTAACAGTCTGGAAGCAAAGAGACGCTGAAAGCAAAAGAACTTGGCGCCTAAATCAAATCATGAAAACACTACAAATGAGGACACTCAACTTTTGGACACTCCCCCCCTTTATTCAGCCAAGGCATGTTACCAGTGTCACTGAGCAGAGCTATGCTTCTCCTAATAGGCACAATCTGTCTGACATGCATGCACAATCAATATTAATTCTCTTATCTAAGCCCAAGCGCCATCCCATTGTTCAGCCATTCAGTCATATGTCACCTGTTTGAGCCTGATTGCGGGTCTGACATGCCAGATTAGCTTGGCGGCCAGCAGGAAGATAGCAAAGCAATCAGAGCTTATCTGTGGTGCAGCGTAGTGCAAGTTCTCAACAGCCGACTGGCATAATAAGGAAGAGGCTCTGATTTCACGTGGGTGAATACCAAAGTGGTTGAGTATGGCTTCATTGTGCAGCTTCATAAAAATGATGAAAACCGTGATCACGAAGCTTATTGTGACTCACACGAGCAGCATCAAACTGTGGTACCTCATCAGGTCCGATGATAGTTGGTAACAGGACTGAGCTGCTGAGGCGAAGCTGCTGTTGTTTGATTGTTTTGTTTTGTTTCGTTTCTTTTCTCTGAATGCAAAATGTTCTTTGTGGGAAACAAAATAGTCAGTGCATTAGTCCATAAAAGCTCATTGTTCAGACTTAAATGAACGTCCCTGAAGCTGTCTGGTGTTTTTTGTTGTTAATGCTTGTTAAAGTAATTATAGACAGGAACGTCTTGGCCGCTTTAAACCGTGTGCTGCGGTTGGTCATTATGAATACTACAGTACCGTTGATGACACTTTTGAAAAGACGATTGCACACGTACTGACGCTAATAGTGGGGATGAGGCATGTTTAGCAGTCCGACCACAGTTAGTCTGCAAAGAATAAAAAAGTCCAAGCACTGGAAGGCAATGAGGTCCCAGCTCATCCCACCCCACCTGCTGTTGACCATTAACATAACGAACTAGCGCCATCTCCATACGAATTACTGCTTAAAGCTTCAGGAGCGTCTGGGAGCTCTAATGTAGTGTCTCCAAACTTTGCTAAGATGACGTATTGATTGCGCCAATCAATGGGCCCAAATGGCCGTAAGTGCGTCTGGTAGCCATAATGGGGGCACTTAAAAGAAGGACGGGTGATGAGTGTAATATTCACTAAGAGTAACTGTGTGCGATGAGGGAAGGGGGGTGAATAAAGGAATGCAGAGCAGGGGGAAATACAGTAGAAGCAAACAGAGGACGGAAGTGCAGACAAGCAGGAGGGTTGGTTTTGGTGAACGGAGTGGAATGCTTCAAAATAAAAGTACAGCTTTAATCCGTGCAGTCAAGTCTTCCTGTCTTTCTCGCTGCACGTAGCGTTGCCGCTTCAGCGTCTTCCCTGCTTTTCTGTATGTTAATGATTCATGTAGTAAGTGGGGGGTCCACTCCTCCATCAGCTGCACTTCTCCCCTCTCTTCTTCATCCGTCTCACTCTCTTTCCTTTGTTCCACATTTACTGTCGAATGATAACGTTTGTCAGCCATGCTGAGACTAGAAGGGAAGTAGGGAATTTAACGGAGTTACACTTATATCATATAAACATTGTTCTATACTTTTTCCCTCTTATGTGTCCTGTAGGTTGTCGGCTCTGTTCTGCAGCACTTTCTGCACTAAAAGCCTGTCTGGCCCTAAACAGCTGGGTCACCCAATAGGCCATTTGGCTTCATCAAACATTTATCAACCTGAATCTCTGTGCTACTACTTCCACTGGAAAAACTCCTCATTTTATATGGTCAAACAGCCCAGAATCGAGGATTATCCCAAGGTTTTCTCAGAGTGTTTTCAATTCTGTCACTTTAAAGGAAAAGCCTCAACAGACGGTAAAGGTTTGATCAGGAGGACCTTGCAGATACATTTTCTTTCGTAGGACAAGGTTGGGTTGTACATACTAGAATCTAAGCTTTGCACAATGTGCTCGGGAGCTTCTCTCATTACACTAGACAGCCTGGATCTGTGGATATACCGAGCCCAAGGCTGGAGGCTTTAGGTCTGATTTATATGTATGGAGGCATATGTCTGTCCAGGAGGAACAGGAAGGGAAACAAGGGGCAGAGGAAGGAGAAGATGAATGGAAAGCATAAACGAGCATTAGGGAGACACTGCAAAGTGCTCAGACCTAATCCTGCTGAGATGCCCTCTCTTAGCTTTCAGATATTGCGCCACCTCGAAAAGCTCTAAAGGCCTCCAGTGGGACTGCTCATAAACTCATGCATGTTTTAGGATGGGGGTGGGATGGTGTGGGGCTATTGACCGGTCTAGGACACACAACATCCCACAATAGAGTGGAGGCTGGAACATGACCCATATAGAGCATCCCTGAGGTAAACTTTGCAGCATCTGCCATATTTCATACTCCCAGTATTCCCACAAAAGCAGCTGCTGTGAGTTTGAAATGACTGGACGTTCTTATCACCCTCTGATCTACATGCGCCCTTTATGTTGTGTAACGCAGTGTGTGAAATATCAAAGGCTCTCTGTCCTGATTGTCGTACGCAAAGTCATACGTGAGACACACTTTGGCGTGTGACCAGAGGATTGTGGGACGGTGCGGTGGAGTCAGATGTCAGGTCAAGTGGTTCAAGTGTCGGGCAGTAAGTGGCCTAGCACTGCGCCTACAGGACACTATTGATGATAAAGCCGCCCGCACACACCCCTGAGCTAATGTTGGCACAATACAGATGGGCCTCAACACAGGGGGCAGATTATCACAGATCAGGTTTCACATTTTAGCAGCACTCTTCTAAGTTCTCGTTACATTATGTGGTTGCAACTCTCAGAACTTTGGACCAGCATGTGTTTTCCAGCCCGTTCTCACAATCAGCTATTTGTGTTTGTACGTCAATGAGCACATTTAATGTTTTCAGCTGTATTAAGTAAAAATGACTATTTATTTACTATTACTGTAATATAAACAAATGTATGTTAATGTAAAACTGCTTGTTCTAAACTCCGCTCGTCCCATCTCTCATCCGTCCTTGGTTCATAAATCTCAGTCAATGATGTCCTGCAGCTGACTCCCTTGTTCTGACCCCAGGGATCACTAAGGGGTCTAGACGCATTCAGCACTCTGACACTGTATCGCTCCAGAGGGTCGGGGGTTAAAAACAACGCAGAGGAGAGAGTGATTGCTCCGAGTGTCGCCCCAGGGGCAACGGCTCGCGCGCACGCACACACACACAGACACACACACACACACACACACGCTTGTCTCTTTTTTCATGCATGACTTGTCTTTACCATTATCCAAACAATGGAGTGTGTCAGCTGGATAATTGAGTAATTGCACTTGTCCGGCGCGTGGACATATATCATATCATGGACATGTAGCACTCGGTGCATATCAGCTGTTACACGTCTTCATTAGATCTGCCGTAGAACCTGCCTCTATTCTAGTCTTGGCGAGAAGGGTAAAGGTTAGAGAAAGGCACTAAGGCGCTAGGTACGTATGTGATTATCTTAATGAACGATTGTTTGGAACGATGGATGATGGACACACCGCGTTATTACAGACAGCAGTTAAATGTGTGAGACACTTGATGCCAGCAGTGCTAGTAAATATTTAATAGGGTCAAGTACCACGGTCCCCCTCAAGGCATGAGCTGGTTGATGTTTGTGCGTGTGTCTGGCTCTTCTCGAGCTCTTTTCACATTTGATGCCTACCCTTCGAATGTACGCATGTGAGAACAAAACACGCGCACACTCACTGCTGACATCTGCCCTCAATTTTAAAGCCAGCGGTGGCCTGAGGGAAGGTGATGAGCTGAATGGAGAGAGACACGCTGACATAGTTAGACGCTGGACATTGGCTGCTATTGATGGCACACAAAGATCTCAGTTTCTTGCTGCGCAGTCTTTCATCTTGGTCATCATCACAACAAAATCATCTGCTTTTCTTTCATCGAGCTTCTTCTCTTATCTAGTTCCAGAGTGATGAATGTTTGCTCTTCTTCCTCTTCTCTGTGACTTCATAGCTGCCCTTGTTTGTTCCGTCCACATTCTGTCTCGTATAGTCAAATCGACGCTAACGGCTCCACTTTGGTTGAAAGTCAAACCCTTTGTGAGTCATATCTTTTATGATGCCACATGAAAAGTATGCAGTGGGTTAGAATTGAAAGTAATGACACTAATGCCGTAGTTCAGTAGCTCAAATTAAGAAGGGATCTTCAGTAACACTATGGGGAAGTGAAAGTTTGCATGTGACACAGTGATGCACGCAGACGCACAAGAAGCAAGACAGACCAGACCTAGGAGCAGATGCACGGGTATTTAATTAGGACTGACTGCAGCTGTTACTCTTTATTACCTAGACATTGTGGAGATAAACACCTGACACACACACACGCGGGTCATTCAACTTCCCAACAGAGCGTCAGCGGTTCTCACAGCTTCTGACAGGTATTGTTCAGCTTCAGTTTAAGCTGATGGGTGGGATCCCGCGGTTGTGTGTCGTTGCTTCCGCTTGCACAGACACACGCTGGCACACACCAGATGGCTGCTGTTGTCTTTATCCTCTGGTGTTTGTTGATGTCTATTTTTTCCTGCGCCCTGTTGACTTTTGCCTGTAACTGTGCGCTGCCTTCTGCACTTCTGGCTTTTCAGGTGTAGTTTGGTGTTGTGTTGCTGCTTGAGGTTCTCTCAGGACCATCTGCTCTGGCCTATTGCACTAATCGTGCGCGTGCTTCTGCCTATAGATGTCTTCCTCCCCCTTTTATACGTAGACATGAGTACAGTTACATTAACTCCCCTCCCATTTGCACTTTGTACTAGGAACTAGGTTAGTATGATTAATGTTCCTGGGGTGATCCGTGGCTTGTTAGCCGTTGCGCTGAGTCCCGTGGGGAGCTCTCTGCTCTGTCTCACATAGGTTGGCTATGCAGCTAACAGCCTCCTACATGCTGCTCGGTTGCTGTGATGGATGATTAGCAGGCTCCAGTGCTAAATGATGGCCAATGGATCATTTATACTGTAACTGGAGAGGAAGGCCTTCCGGACGCCGCTGGGAAGAAAGAGCATGTTTGTGTGTTGGCTGAATCTGTCTCTCAGTGCCTCACTCAGCAGGAGGGTTTCTTCCGAGCGTGACGCATCTAGTCCATGTGATCTAATCTGTGTTGCTTAGTCAGTGTTATTCAGTGGGAAACAGCTCATCCCCTCATTAACCCTTTCTTTCTCTACTCACTGGTGGATTACTGTGCTTCTGGCCTGGTTACTGGCCTTAGTTAGTGCCTCAGTATTAGTCCGGCTCCGTGGCTCTGTATTCCCCCCGTCACTCTGTCAGTCTGCTTCCTGACATCCGTGTCATTGTGCAGTGTCTGGTGTCACTGGCTGACTTGGGCCTTTAGCCTCTGCGAGGCACAGACACACATGCAGGACCTTACACCACACAACACTCGGTTCCATCAGACCTCAACCGTCTCTTCTGCACCTCTCAGCATCCTTTCGCTCGCCCGCTTCTCCTTTCCCTGCATGCAGTGCTGTGAAGACAGCCGTGAAACGCAGCCTCATTTCCCCAGTTATTTCCAAGGGAAACCCAAATGAAAAGATACTACCAACCTTCTCTCTCGCCACAGTGCTCACCATAAATGCTGACAAGAGACTGAAGTACCGTCTCTGACCTTTTACAGGGTTGTGAGCACACACACACACACACACACACACTCACTCACACGGAGACACAATTCCCATTACTACTAGTGCCTCTGAATCAGCAGGGTCTGGCGTGGTGTGGAGGAATTTAAAGACACACAATGTCGCTTCAATTTTAGCGCTCCCTGGCCGGACGACCAGGTGCACCATTCGTCCTTTATTCAAAGGAGAAAGTCTGCGTACAAGGGAGCGAGTGGCGACACAGTGCATTCCACTGCCTAGATCCGACTGAATACAGGATGTTAATGTCTTCCTTACGGTCAGATTTACAGCATAGTCACCAAATCCCACCCGTAAAAGCCTCAGTCAAGTCCTTTATCGCCCCCATCACCCTGCTGTCCCCTTATTGCCACGCTTAGAAGCTGTCCATATTTCATGAGGACGGCTTGTCCTTTCCACGTGCCCTATGACCCCACAGTATGTCTTCCAGGGACGGTAGATGAGGAATTGAGAGGCAGTGGCCTTAAATATCCTTTATGGAAATTCTCAGACTCCGTACACAGCCCTTCCTCAGTCTCCCCCCCCCCGTTCCCCCAATCAATAAATAATGGGCTGAGGCGATGAGAGTATGCAGCGAACAGATTGTGAGAGAAGGAAGAGAAAGCAAAGAGCACTGCAAAAAGAAGCCACGAGAGCTGTCCACAGCCTGGAGAGACAGAAAGGTTAAAGAGACGAGAAAACGCTATTGATAGGAAGGAATAACACTGTATCCGCTACGTAGTCCAAACGAAGCGGAGTGGCGAGGGCCTCCTGTGTAACTACGGACATTTAAAATTAATGGCAGACGATGATGTAAGATGGGCCTCTTCAAACATCATCCGTCGGAACTAGGACACTGCAAATTGGTTAATGAAAAGCCACGAATTAGCCAAAAAGAAAGAAAACAGCGAGGAAGAAAAGGAAATCGGAACTAACAAATAAAGCACAGTTTAATGCTGTCAACATTTTCTAATATGTCTGCAAGTCTTATGACTAATAACTTGTCGGCTACGTGTATTTTCTTCTGTGCTCCACCACTTCTGCTGCTGCTGCTATTGTCAATTATGTCCTATTGACAGGTAATTACAGGCATATTAAGAGCAGTCATTAGCTGCTGTGAAATAACGTGAATTCTACAGGTAATTAGTTTAAGCCACAGTCGAGTGTGTGAAGGCAGCGTGCAGGCGACAACAAGAAGCTCTTGAGCCCCCCCTGTTGCTCCCTAAGCACATGGAGTACAGGCGCACGTCACACGTGCACTTCACACATGCTCAAAAACACACATCCTACCAACCTCCTCCGTGTTTACTTAGTGCTGCCTTATTCTAGGCGAAGCCGTCTCGGTGCCCGTTTCCCCTGGCACGGAAATGTCAGCTGTGGCTCATCTAAATGACGCCCATCTGTTGAACCTTAATCAAAATTTCCATAATTTCCTTCATGCACTATTATGTATCTTCACTCCTCTTCTCCCTTCCTCTCTCATCTGTCTGCCTCCTATCTCATTTGCAGAGTTTAAATGCTAATTCGTAAAATGGAGAGTATTCTCAGGGTGGGCACATATGTTGTGTAAATGTAAATTTGAAATATGATAATGAAATAAGTGGCTCCCACTAGCACCGACCTGCTCCCACTATGAAAAGGGTCTTGACCCACTGTGGTAATTTTATGATGGATGGAGCGCGTGCAGAGAGGACTGCAGTTCCTCAGTGTGTCCGCGTCCTTCGCCCTACCATGATGACTGGCAATGGACCTGTATTCTTTTTGCTTCGGTATCGATTTTCTTGTCCTTTCAAGGAAACTTCAGGTCTAATCTGAAGTAAGTGACGTGTCGCTCGACATCTACGAACACCCCCCAGAGGCGGACAGGACGGCAATTGATGTGTTGTTTCAGCAGGAATTAGTCTTCCCCATTTTCATTAGGTCACAGCCAGCTGGACACTCAATAATACACTGATTTTGTGAATATTGGTCTCCAGCTCAATAGCCGGTGCAGTCAGGCGAAGCCAGATGGCTAATAGTTTGTTAATGGATATTGTTTGTGCCTGTTAGATCGTGGCAGAGAAATGTTAATGTGGATTCAAAACATTCAATGCTATTAACAGAGATTTTAACACAACGCAGGCAAAAATACAGAAGTATTTCTATTATTACTATTGGATGAGACGTTCTCCCAAACGTTACAGTCAGTGGTTACTAAGAAACAACAGCGTGTCTGCAGCCTGACCTAAATGTGAGCCAGTATCCATATGAATGCAGCTCTAAACAGGGCAGAGTTAGCACTTCCAGCCTTTCCAGGGACACACGGCTGCTTTACAGCGTTCAACCCAAATAAACCCGCAGTCGGGTCCTGTCTGCCAGCGTCTTCAAACCCCTCCAGAAACGCTAAGCAGACGCCTGACTGCCCTTTTCTATTTTGCTTTTCTCCTTCGATCTAAAGGAGAAGAAGAAAAAACAAGCAACCCTCAAAGTCTCAGAAATTGTGTATCCCCAGCGATTCATCTCCAGCCTGCGGAGGGATCCGTTGCCATTTTCAGCTCTGTCCCTTACGAAAGCTTATCCATTAAAAGTGTTTGCTATAGGTCCATGTGAGAGACACACTGCATCAAACTGTGTTTTGGCTGCAGTTATGACCTTTTATCTCTAATCCCAGCAAGGCTGTCCTCTTAAAACGTCTATCTCAGGGCTCCACGGGGCAGGCTGCATGGCTGCGCGCGATGCTAAACCGGCACTTAACAAGAGCCTGGGAACCTTAGGGCATTTAATGGCATGTGCAGCTTGTTTCTTTCCTGATCCAGACACTCATCCTCAGTGTATTGATAGGAACCACTGCAACCACAGTGTGGCTTAGCTTCCACTCAGTTTACAGCTTTCTCAAAGGAGCCAAACAAAGCGGAAGGTTTTCATGTGCCGTTATCTCAATGAAGATTTTTGTAAAGCACATTTCTGTCGTTCTTAAAGTCTTATTCAGAAAAATATCTTAACAGGAGAAACGCGCATCCCACCCGTCGCCTCTCGCCTTTGCAGAACACAGGGGGCCGGTATAAAGTCGCACCCAACACTGCAAACAGCAATTACTGGCCACTTCAGGCCCCATTATGGCTGACAGTGATTAATAAATCCAATGTCGCTGCATAAACAAAAATAGGAAGCGAATGTATGCAGCTGACCATAGAGGACGGGACTGTAAGAGAAATCTGGAGCTTTCAGATAAAAATTCCCACTCTGCTTTCAACTAATTTTTCTCCCGGCCGTGGCAGTCCCCAAACCAAGCCCATTCTGTCACAGGTAGGCCTCAGGAGACAGGCCAGGCATAACAAGTTTGAATATTTATGATGCGGTGTGTGTGTGTGCGTTTCGTTAGGCGTGCGGTGTGTTTGCACACGCATACCCCTATGTATGCGCCGTACTATTTTGCTGTTTGTCCAGCGCGTCGGCAGGCGGGAGTGACGGAGAATGGAGAGAACGGCGGTGCCAGCAGGCAGCGTTATTCCCCCGTGGGGAGCGTTGATTAATGAATCACATCTTTCTAACCCGAGGCTGCTACTGTGCTGCTGCACTGTCACAGCGCTGCAGAGCTCCAGTCAGCTCCATGCCAGCCTGCCTCGCTGGCACAACGCGGCACAGGGCGCGGGTGCTGTCACCGCTAACAGGGGCCGAGAGTTAGCACGAGGAGGAGAAAATTAGATTCCGGGTACGAGCGGAAACTGCCTGACAAATCTGATCATTTCCACCTGTGGGTGTTTTTACGCTTCACACAAACAGCCCCCTGCGGAGTTCTGTTGAATTAGTTTGACATATGTGGTTATAACGTGGCGTAAACTGAGCATTTCATGTTTTTTAAATGTATTATTGCATATGCTTACTTCTGTGTGCGGCCACTACTGTACTAATACGTTTTTTTTTTCCTCTTCCTTCCATGTTGCTGTGATGCTTCGTGCTGTTCACCTGTGAAATGTCAGGTATGTAACCGCATTTAACACGTCCACTTTTTGTACCACTGCATGAGTGGACAGTTACCACCATGTGTAAATGTCGGTTTTCTGTGCGAACGGAAAATCGCTCCGGTTGTTCATAGAGTCATAAAGTGGCATTTTACAGTTATAAATCATACTGACATTGTGATTCCAAAGCCTATTTTACCACACAAATGGATTCTTAAGGTAAAAAAAATCATCTAAATTATCTTTGTCAGGTTCCTAGTGTTCTACTTTCTGCACAAATGGATGTATTAGTGTCTCTACCCAGAATCCTTCAGCCTGGGTTCAAGCTGGCGACCGGATCGTTGGCCTGGCCAGTGTTCCCGTTACACCCTCTTCATCTTTTTGTCATCCTAACCTTTAAGGGCTCACTGAGCATTACAGACAATTAATGTGAGGTCATGTGACACTGTAGCAGGACGGTGTGTGCCTGCGTTTGTCCTGTGTGACCTGTGTGCCCACATTCTCTGGCCTGTTGTTTTAATCTTGGCACAGTAACCAGACAGCGACAATACATGTGCGGTAGCATTGCATCTCCATAGCCTAGTGCCTATGGTTTATATATATAGTATATTATTGTGTGGTGTTATTCAGTCTACATGCAGAATCTACAGCAGCTATTTCATCTGTGGTGTATTACTGGTTGTGACTCGGCGTGTTTGTCTCCTTCCTTCTCCTCCCGTCTCCTTCCTTCTCTTCCCTAATTCTTCGTTCTCCTTCCTTCTCCTTCCTTCTCCTTCCTTCTCTTCCCTAAATCTTCCTTCTCCTCTCTTCTCCTTCCTTCTCCTTCCTTCTCTTCCCTTATTCTTCGTTCTCCTCCCTTCTCCTTCCTTCTCCTTCTGTCTCCTTCCTTCTCCTCTCTTCTCCTTCCTTCTCCTTCTGTCTCCTTCCTTCTCCTCCCTTCTCCTTCCATCTCCTTCCTTCTTCTTTTGTCTCCTTCCTTCTCCTTCTGTCTCCTTCCTTCTCCTCCCTTCTCCTTCCATCTCCTTCCTTCTTCTTCTGTCTCCTTCCTTCTCCTTCCTTCTCCTCCCTTCTGTTCTTCCCCTCAGGCACAGTCTTGCACAAAGCAGTAGCGTTGATCCTCGTAGCACCTCTAACACTCACAGCCTCCTCCATAACCAGTAACTCCGCACTCAGCACTAATGGCACTTTTATTGGTTGTTGATGGCGGTGTCACACCCTGATTGGTTTTTGATGGTGCTTTTTTTTTCCAGCTAGCTGTCATGTTGCACAATCTCACGTATCAAGCAATGGTGACATTTTCATAATCTACTCAGTCTAAACACAATCAAGGAGTTTAGCGTTGCCCTCTGTTATATATGTCTGAATACACAGAGAGATTTGCCAGGATGGATGTACAGTTGTGTTACTGTGCCAAGTGCAAATGTGATTCTTGCATCTGCAGTTTGTGGCGTTTGAGGAAAACGCTTTCGGAAAGCAACATGCGTCACCTCAGGAATTATCATGTGCTGTCGTTCTGCAGTCAAAGCGATCTTAAGTGGAAGCCTGTTGACCTTTATAGCCAGCGCTTTTCCTCTCCCAATTCAAAGGTGGCTGTTAAGCTCTTAATAGGACTTTTTAGCTAGATTTTCAATTGCTGTTTCTGGGTGAAAAACCTTGCCACGAGATGAAAAGCACTTAATCCGTCAGTTGATGTCAGAGGGCTGCGATCGTGTCAAGTGAGGGAAAAGTGTGTGAGCAGGAGCAGCATAGGAGCAGCCTGTGATTTTTTTAGGTTTGTAGTTAACTTGGTCTGGGTATGTTCTGTGCCTTTGTTCCTCTCGGTTTCTGTCGTGTGATTTTCCTTCGCTTCTGTCCGTCTGCATGACTAACCGTCAGCGTCCATCCCGCCTCGCTCTCTCTGTGTGTTGTCCCACCCCGTACGCCGTCTCTCACCCTCACGCTATAGCTGCCCGTGCGATAGCGTGATGCATGCTAATGTAGGCAGATGAGATGTGCAGCTGCAGAAGCGCCACATGGCTCAGCATGGTGTCGTAGACGGATCAGTCTTTACCTAAAGGACACCGCGGAGCAGCCGGCTGGGCAGCTGGCAGAACGTGGGAAATTAGAGGTGGAGATAAAAACCGTAACAGAACGGGTCCAAATGCAGAAAACGCTTCAACGCTGGATGAGATTGTGCGATACACATGTTACCTGTAACATAATCCAAACCCTGTTTATAATAATTTCGACTAACATCTACTCTGTACGACGCCGGAGCTTCCACTGTCTCTCTTGCTGGTCTCCGTATTTGTCATGACGCAGCAGGGGCCAATCTGGCTGGAATTCGCTGAGGGTGTTTGCTGACTCATTGTTTATCCCTCGGTCTCTCTCTCTACGTACTATAGTGACTGACAAGATCTGACACGCTGAGGTCAGGCTCAGATACGCATGCACGTCCAGACCTTGAAGTAGTTCAGTCCGGCAGTCAGCTGTCGCAGGCTTATTGATTTATAGGTCACTAGCATGAAACACAAAACACTTAATGCAGAGAATAAATCAAGTCATCAAACCTGTTGAAGTTCTGTACTGAAATGAAGTCAACCTTAATGTGACTGTATCATTTCTGGATGGCTGATCGTCTCTATAGCTTCCAGCTTTACCTACATAAAACCTGAATATACCGTATACAGGATGAGATCCAATCCACCGTTTTCTCCTGTTGTCAGGACTGAAAGACAGAAGCTAAATAGCTTTAGTGGATTCTAACGCGTGGGTCTTGACCGCAGAGCCACTATTATTGAAGCCACGGTCTCACAGCTGTCTTTGTATGGCATTAAAATGCCAGTCGCATCAGATCCTCAGTCATCACTTTGTTTCTTCTTCCTCAGACTTTTTCTCATGTTTGCTCCGTTTTATCTCCTTTCTTATTTTTGTCTACTCGCTCTTACCCCACACGCACTGGAATACGAGTGCAATCCACCTGATTTGGAGGCAAAACAGAGGAGGCCATAAATAATGCATCATTTGGTTTCAGCGTGTTAAACATCATCATTTTCATTTCTCTCTCTCGTCAGTCTTGTTCTCTACTGCTCCCTCCTCTGTTTTTACTTCCCCACAGTGTTACGCTGCCTCCTATCATGAACTATTTGCACCTTTTCAATATTCCCAACTTGAAGTGTCTCATTCATGCTGACCTGACTATGAGGCCCTTGGCTCACAGTCCTGTAAATCTACTAAATGTGCAGTTTTGTTAGGAGCCTGTATCAGGCTTGATCAAACTGAAATCTGTGGAACCCCCCCCCTTCGCCTTCCTTCCTGCTGATTTACCGTCTTAAAGCCTTATGAATATTCAGGGCTGGTTTGTGCGCTTTCTGCTGTCACCCTCTGTCGATCTTTAGTTGTCCCTGTCTTTTTTCCACCTACTGTACATGAGGACGCAGATACGGAACCGCACACACGGCGTCTGTCTCATTCAGAAGACAGTAGTTGGAAAAGCAAGCTGATACTCGATTCATTCATGAATATTCATTCACACCTGCTTCCGGCAGAAAGTTTTTAGCAGGTTCCATTGGTGCTTATATAGAAGTTTGGACCGGAGGTCTTTTGTGTAGTGTGTGTGTGTGTGTGTGTGTGTGCGTGCGTGAGAGGGAGGCTTTATTCATCTTTATTCCTTTTTGTATATAATATTTTGCCTGCACACTAAAGTAATATCTTTCCATGTAAAATGTATTAACCATAATTGGCTGATATTTTGACCTTGTGGTAAAATTATGCTTTTATTCTCGTGGTGGGAGCTTTCATATCGCATTTCTCCTGCCTATAAAATAGAAAAGGTTACTAAACGGTGACAGGTTGATTTGGTTTACCTACGAATAGCACAGGCATTATGCAAATCAGGCTTTGTCCGCCGGCTTCGGGCTGTAAGGACGTTCGTGGTATACGCAGAGTCTGATGTTCAATGCTCAGTGATCTGTTCTGGAAAGTCTGTGATGTCATCAAAAAAGACAACAGCACTGATGCAACATCAGTGGACGGTGTGGAAATCACTGGAGGGTATAAGGAGGGAGGTTTACAGCTGTGGTGAGGAGGGTTTGGTGCATCGACGCTGTATCCGTAGGGCGTCGGGGTGTGTGTGCATTTATGCATGTGTTCTGGTTCACGGCATTCACAGCTTTAGTTTACAGTTTATGTCAAAGTGTTTAGCTTAGTTCTGTCAGTCTTGTCTTTTTCGTTTTATTCTCTCCCCGTTGCTAGTCTTAGGTTTTCTCATCTTTCACTAAATCACTTTCTTCTCCTCGTCCTGCTGTTTAAGAGGGTGTGTTAGGAGAAAGTCGACACCAGTTATTGGTCTCCTCCCTTCACACTGGCTGTATGTGCTTCATCCTTTTCCTTTACACGCGCTTTCCTCTTCCCAGAAAGCTGCCAGTGTTGGAGAGGGTGTGTTTGTGGAATGAGCAGAGCAGGGGAACACGACATGCTCATTAAGGAGAAAAGTTATTGGCTGGGTCCACTCACACAGAGAAAATGGCGAGAACAAGTTCTCTGAGTGCCAGCGCTGGTGGGAAAAGTGGAGAGAAAAGAGGAAGGAGGGAAGGAGGGAAGGAGGAGAGGCTGATGAAGGAGACCGACGTTGATCTGGCTCGGCTTTTCAGATGACGGTGCAGTTGTCTTACTCTCCTCTATGCTTGTGTACCTGTAGGTGGTGTTTATGCCTTAAATCAGCTCAGGAACGGGAAGATAAAAGACACCGTGGAGGCTTTGATGTCCTTCTCAAAGACCATGTCAGTTAAACACCAAACCAAATTGCACTCAACTTTTTATGATGTTATTTACACATCAGAGCAGCACATCAAACCTGTCTGCTCAATCGTTTAGCTCTGTTACAAAATTAGATCAAATGGACTCGTATTTCCATTGCAGTAAAATGTATATAAGAGTGTGCACGTGTAGAATCCAAATAAAGTCTGTTTAGCCAGTCTTTCCTGTGTGGGTAGCGTTTACTAGTATTCCTATGCTCTTACTCTGATGTTAGGTCGCTGGGGAGTAATATGACATCACGGGTGACCTCACCGCTGAGCCAACGCTTATCAATAAACCTTTAAATGGAGACACGGTAGCGCGTCACTGCCTCTGAAGGATCAGCCGTTGCTCATCTTTTTACGCAGCTCTAGATCATCAGCTGGCGTTTACTTACTGGCCTGAACGAGTTTCGAATATTTTCCGTCTCTTTCGTTTATTTATCTCACTTTTATGTTTTGTCCTCATGTTTCTGTTTTTAATCTCTCCATCCTTTTACCTTCCATTGGTCTCATTAGATTGTTGCTACTTGGACACAGTCCACACAAGTGCTGAGGTAGCTCCTCTTCTCTCACGGTCCCTTTCCCCAACTAGAAGCCAACATGGCGGCCAATTACACAGCTAGATAATGCTCACCATAAATCACTGGACTGTCAGGCACACGGGAACTCGGCACTAGAGGAAACACGTTCTCGTCTATTCTCCTATCCTCGTTCTGCACATTCTCTCCTTCCTTTGTTCCTTTTTCCTCCTTGTTGCGAACCTCTTCAGAGGAATCGTTTGTTGCATTGCAGCCGTGCTTCGGCACATTCAGCCTGCGTATCTGCTTGTCTCTGTCGCTTTTGGTCATTCTTTTTCACTCATTTGTCTTTCAACCTGATCTGGCGTCCAGTTAATTACATTTCTTTTGGTACCTTAGGTAGTTACTCGCCTTTTCATCAAGGTTGTCGTTTATTTTTGTCTCGTGCCTCTAATTCAACTCGGCATGTTTTTGTTTTTACTTGTTAACTTAATGATTTCTTTGCGTTGATATAATATTGATATTTAATTCCTTTTTGTTTACCGCTTTACCTCCTTCGTTCATCCTCTTGTTGTTGCCCTCAACTCCATAATTGTGGAGAAGCTCTCTGTCGAGCAGTCTGTTTTTATGTTCTACTGATTTTCTCTGTTTTCACTTGAATGTTGGGGAACACAGCAGACAGCAGCCATCAGGGAAAAGAGGGTTTGATGGGAGATTGGGAGAAAAGACAAGATGAGCATCACTGTGTCAAAGGCAAACTCTGGAGGGAGATTAATCGAGGAGGGATTTGATTCTGTGTTAGATGACTCTGAATAAAGCGTCGCTAAGGATTTGCTGCTTATTTATTGTCTGCTGTTTTTGTGTCGTTGTGTTTGAGGACTGTGAAATTATAAAACTGTCTTTGTACCAACGTTGGTGTTTACCAGTCTATGTACATTTGCACGTGTATATATTTTTCTTAGATGACTGGTGATTTCATGATTCCGAGTTCACCCAGAGATGTGTTTACTGGTATCAGATCACAGGGAACGTGTTTGGTTGTGCACTGGTGTGTGCATGTGATGGGAACACAGCAGGTGAGTGTTTGATCAGTTCCCTGTGTTGAAGCCACCGTTGTGTTCCGTGAGGCTGGACTAAGTCGCAGGGACCTTAACAAGATGTTTGCGTACTGTCATATATGTGTAAATGAGTGTAGTCGCATGTCTGTTCCTTGCACTCACTTAATCAAGGATCTCAAGGAACCGATGTGAGCAGACTTGTCCAGGACCAAGTATTTTGTGTAACAAACCTGTCTGCTTGGAGTTTTAAACAGTAAAAGTTGCAAAGCCTTGATGTCATGACAACAACTTGACCTTGACAGAGTCTTAAGTGGTTTTACACACATAATTGGCGCATTGAAAGGATTACACACAGACACTCTCTCTACATAAACTCGTGTGTTTGTGCTCGGATTTTCTTTCAGTCCAATTTACTGCCGGAGCATCTCAGCGGTAACAATAAATGCTAGCAGCCTGCAGCAGTGTTGTAGGAACACAGATAAAGAGTTTGGGTGTGCTTCTGTTTTATCAGTGGAGCCTCCCTCTGGCAGCATGTGTTAATTAAAGTAGAGCTTTTTGCAACCTTGAGAAAGGCCCGGTGACACTCAGCAATGTCGCGTTTATACATTTCAGTGTCGGAACGGATGCAAACGCTTAACAGAACCTACATGAATCCTCATTTGCTCTGCCAAGTCAACGCTTGGTAATTAGTCTTTCCACTGTTCATGTGCGTGCTAATGGGCTCCGTTAATGAACGGGTCTTGGACCGCGCCACCTTTTCATCCCTTCATCTCTGCCTTTATCTCTCTACCCAAGCTCTATTATGTTTACGTACAAGCAGCAACCCTGATAAAACGCTTCTGCAGCGCGCCACCATTTATTCCAATCAACTGGCTCATTATTGCATCTTATTATATAAACGAACAGTGACAAGAGCAGTGATGGGGTTGAGGATTTAAATGGTTCTTTACTTTGCCTGTCTTCATCGTGCTGTTAGCGTATTTACCTACATGTTCTTCTCGTGACACCAGTTTCGATATCAGACTTCGTTGTCTTTCTTCAGCCTGTCTCTATTTTTATTGATACTGTCTATCAAATCAGAGCCTATACTTGTATTAATTGTACCACCAGATGATAGAACTGGACCAAGATCTGTTTTACAGCAGACTAGGTGCATGACCTTCAGTAGAATCTGTCCGAGTGTAATAATATCTACACACAGACCCGTTAATATGCACATACAGTATGTACAGAAAACACACACGCTGTCACACATCACCATATTGTCCTGGTCAGGGACAGGATGCTGGTAATTGGGTTTTGTTGTGTTTCAAAGGGAATGTGAGCTGCACTAATGACAAGCTGGCTGCCTGCGTTACTGCGTGTCAAAAACGTGATCCGGTTGTGTTTCGGTGCACGGCAATAGGATGTCTCTGAATCAGATCATATCGCGGTTCTATGTGATTTCCTCTCGTCATTCAATACCCGAATCTGAACCCGAATCAGCCAGTGAGATCACCCACATGGCGTGGTGGCGTAACGTGGAGATGAATGGGCTGCGGGCTTGTTTGTGCATGTGTGTAGATGTTGCATCTATATGTGCCTGATATTAATCTATACACTCTGACAGTCAATATAAATCCTTTTATGAACATCTTTATCAGTGCGCTGGAGGTCTGTGCACTCTCGCCCTGTTCAGGTCAGATTGTTACATCAATGTGACAGCTCTGCCTTCACGTAGGACTTACCAGACGAAGATATAGACTACATTGCCCCCCCCACTGCCACTAAAGCCATATAAGCCTCTCATATCATATAATAACATAGTGGGAATTATGATAAGACTACATCTCATATCATATCATAATCAGAGCATGAAATAATGATTTTGCAGAGTATATTGCAACTGATTTAACTTCTGAATATGATGCTATAATATGACTTTGATTTTCTAGGCTTTGTGACCCTGTAAAAATACTGAAGCAAGTCTTAAATAAAGTTCACAGGCTGATGACTTTGCTTTCAGTTGCTAGGGGTGAGGTTATTACTGCTCTTTGTCCCCACTGTAGACCAAATCACATGCAATAGCAGTCTGTTCCAGAGAGAGGAGAAAGAAGAACAGGACAGACAAGAAACTACAAAAGTTAAAAGGATGGAGCTTGAACGGAAGGATTGAGAAGAGTGATTGACATTAGAGAAGAAGGGGCAGAAGTTGATGCTGAAGGACAAAGGTGATTGAATGAGAAAGAAAGTCGAGCCTGAACTCTCGTATCCGTGTCTCTCCCGCTGGATTCCCCCTGAGGCTTCCTGCTGCTGGAAGGGGACCTGCAGGTGGACTCTTCCTCCTCTCCCCTCTCCCTCCGTTGTACTCGCCGCGGTGCTGCAGTTTCTGTTGCCATGGTAACACGGGGCGAGCCGAGCCAATCCGAGCATGTAGGAAGGCACAGGGAGAGAGAGAGAAATCTGTAGGGAGCTACTCTTCCATTTCCGTAATCTACAGGGAAGAGTCTACAAGGTCCACACCAGTGGAAAGATGATGGATGGATGATGAGGGAAAAGAAATGTTTTCTTTTAGGACAAAGGGATTAGGAGCAGACTAAGAAAGATTGTATTACCTATCATGATGTGTGTGTGTGTGTATAGACCACTTTCCTGCAGTTCAAATGCTTTTATAGTTAGTCTCTTGGTGGTGTTGTTGTGTTGTGTTGTGAGCCTGTTTGTTTTCATACAACCTGCCAGAGGATAAGCCTATTAACACCACCAAGCAAAAAATGGGGCTGTTAATCAGCTGGCATCTTAGGCACAGTTGCAAGTGATGTGCGTGTCTGTGTCTGTGTTTGTGGGTTCAGGTTTGTGTGTACTTTGAAACGCATGTGCACAAACAAACACCAACCAACTCGCTGCTCATTCTACTCAGCACGCGGGAAAGATAACGGGGAATGAAACCGCTGATGTGCTCATTCGGCTGCAGAGCTCGACTGTGACCAGCAGTAATGAGCAGAGCATTTTAAATGTCTGCCCTTGTTTAAGAATAGCTCCCGACGTTATGTTCACTTTTACATTTGCTGCGTCGCTCCGGAGACTTTTCTTAGCGGCGGCTCGTCTACCTCACTGGGTGAGAGACAAGTTGAGGGTTGAGGATCACTGACCTGAAGAGTTGCTGTAGGCTGTGGCCCTGACAGCTCATCATCTAAAGCCAGATCACCAGCTGTGTGTTTTATTGGCATCCATCACGTGTTTACGTTGCTCTGTCAGCAGGCGAATGGTCTCAATCACACACTAACAGCTGTAACACGGCGCATGCATGTATATGTGCACACACACAAACACACATGGAATAAGAATGAACCCCATGAAGTGAAGGGGATAATTCCACGGTAATTAGTGTTTCTGTGTAATCAGTTTTTATTTTCCTGCGCTGTTGTTAGGCGCAACAGACAAAACAAAAAGAGGCTTGCATGCATCTCTACTTCTCTCGCCCCCTAATTACAAACATATCCAATTAATTACACACAAGTCCCACTTTCATCTGTGTGCACGACGTGAGAGGGAGCGATGAGAATGCAAAGCAGTCAGGCTGGAGCAGTGACACACACTAATACACAAAGGAGAAATTAATAATTAGTCGCACACAGGCGTCATGTGTACGCACATCAGTCTTAGATGAGCTGCTTGACACAAACATGTCGGGCATTTGTGATTTAGCCGATTAGAAACTGCCTTTGTCGCATGGTGTGCATGTAAACTTAGGAAGACCTGCCACCTTCAAGCTGCTGTCATTTACACTTACATAGCTGGAGTCTAGCTGATCTCACTTCACACTGTCTTGTTTCTATCTGAGCCTGTACATTAATAGTCTGATCTTCAGGAACATTCAAAATTCTCTGCAGTTTTAATGCGCTTTAACTTTTTTGCCTCATTGTCCACTTAAATCCCTTCACGTTGCTTTGTGTCTTACACACACACACACACACACCCTATGCGGCGTTTGCCCTATTTCTTTTGTGGAGAAAATAAAGGCCTTTGGGCCTTGTGTTTTTCAATTACACGTGGCGAGGGGAGCTGGGAGGGGTCTTACAGAGGTGGAGGGAATGTTGGCTGTTCTCGTCTCTGAGTGCCCCCTCAGGGATGCTGTCCAGGTAAAGCAGAGGTGTTTGTTCTTATTTGGTGCCCGTGGCTTGCTGTGATTTAGTTTGCCCTGGGACTATAGGGCACAGAGGAAACCGCCGCGTTGAGACGAGACGAGCAAAATAAAGGGGAGTAGAACAGAGTTCGAGGTCTGACACACTATTGCAGGCAAAGCTGGAGTATGAAACAAGGGATGAGACGTTAGTTTACAAGGTCAAGCAGAAGTCCACCATAGGTGATGGGTAGCTTGGATGTTTCACTGCTTGCGGATGTGACGAGTGGGTACTGGTCACTTGTGTCTGAGATCATTCGATGTATGCGTGAGAAAGACAGAGAGAGGAAGACAAAGCCCAAGTCTTTGTCAAGCTCTAGTGACAGTAATGATTGTGTTCTGTGCCCCTTGACACGCAGGTCATAACACTGAGCCTAGCGCTACTGCATAGGAATTCCTGCCCCGAGGCCAAGTGTCTTTGGCTGTGAAATGGTTCTCAGTCTCCCACTCTCTATGCCAAAACCACCGTGAAGTGGACTTTAGCCTGTATCAATGACTTCTCTTCATGGACTGGCCCATTATAACCAGTTCAATGGCCGCTGCCTTCACACCATTAGCATTCTTTGCTCGGCCTCATTCCTCCTTTTTATGAAATCCTTTATCAGTGACACCCACAGAACATCAGTTCAAGGTTATTTGTCTTTTGTCCCTCAACTTTGATTAACCATGCATTTTTTTCTGTGTGTGTCACCGTCTTTGCCCTCTGTGATGATTGACAGGCCTTTTGTCCAATAGAGAGGGCTCCCTGGGACCTCCTGCTGAGAGTTCAGTTTGGTTTTGCCAAAGGGTTTTCTTTTAGTCTCAGAAAAATAGTTTCGGTCCGGATTCTCGGAGGTGTCATTGGATGCTTGCTCCCACAGAAGAACGAAGCGGAGCATGCACACGTTCAGACACCCACACACCTATGATCTCTCTCCACATCACTGGAGCCCTCTGTCCGCGGATGTCCAGCCCTATGGCTCTTTGTCTGTTCTCTCACTGCGGTGACAGTAGCTTTGTCCTCCTTTAAAGCCCAGAGTAGACATCTGCTTTGCACAACCCCAGGTGGCTCTGGGTTCTGTCAGAGCTAGTTTACTAATATTCAGTTCAGTAGCACCCACCTGTCCTGTTGATTGCAATACCACGAATCATCTAGTCTTTCCTGCTTTGAAAGCTGCTTCCATGTCGCAGTTTAGACATAAATAAACAATTAAGGAGAAACAAACCTTGGACACTTTTCTGCATTTGTTTATTCCCTGGGCCATGACGTCCCACACAGCCTTTCACTGACTTAGTTTGTTTGCTGTCCTTTGAGCAAGCGATGCTGCAAACACAAGTGAAGCGTTACCACCCAATTTATTTTCCCCCATTTAGTTAACTCTTACCAGGCACTTGACAGGTTTTGTGAGTTTTTAAAAGGAAATTTGTCAGGTTTTCAGCCAGTATTAATAGTATTCCTATCTGCAGGTAATTACAGTTCCTTCAATAGCGAGTTAATCCACATGTGCCCTCTCTGTGTTATCAGGGCGCATACCAGAGAAGCTTTGGAGGCAGACCCATAGAAAGACCTAAATTACTCTTTTATTCTGGGAGAAGACACACACACACACACACACACACAGGGCTGTGCATACACACATACAGTAGGTATGGCACCAAACACTCGTGTTTTCGTCTGCTTTTCTATCATACTAATTCCCGTCTTATCGGCCCCATCTCACTCTACTTCTCTGTACAATGGCTGTACTGTGCTACAACCGTCGCTAACCCCTGCGGCCGCGCTCTATCCCCAGGCCCAGACTCTGACACAGTTGGCTGGGGCAGAAGAAAGACCCCGTGGCCGTACCTCATTAAAATGGTAAAGAGCTAGAGAAGGATAGGAAAGCTAATCCTTCCACCAGTCTCATACTAGAGCCCTCATCTCCGGGCCTGAGACCCCTAAACGCACATATGCTTATGGATCAAGACAAGGGTCTGCTATAATACACAGCCACGGGGAGATGGAAATGACAGACAGGCCTGAAGGAAAGAGGGTTTGGATTTGGCAGTGGCAGATTGTGATCTAAATGTGTAAACATTGACTTGTTTTTCATATTGATTGTCATCATTAATGCAGGTCCAGACAATATTGAATGATACTGAAACATGATACTGTAATAACCCAGTCGACTCATTTCTGCAGGTGACTCTTACTACACTTACTACATGTATTTATTCCTACGCCGCTAGAAAATAGTTCTGATTTGCCGTCTGGTGACGTGGTCAGTCAGTAATGAACATACTGCAGGACCTTTTCAACATGCTGCTAAATAATTTCAGATGTTCGGTGTTGTATTTCCCAGAAGGGAGGCTTGGCTCCAAGGCCAGTGCAGTCACGTCCACACGGCATCAGCCACTCAGTCAGTATAAGTTGCAGGGCTTGTAAAACAGGGGGAAACAAGCAAATGCTGTTAATTTCCCCAAAGACTGGTGTTACACCAGCACAGGGAGCTGTGCAGCGGCAACAATAATCCTTTTTACTATTGCCACACAGTGACAGCTTGAAAAAAAAACGGCTGCTACTGTTTCGCGATATTAATTGCATTTATTGATTGAGATTTAAACGCTACAGTGCCAGCGACCGTATAAACAATTAGTATTGTAGTGGTTTCACCATTTAGGTAGACCAAGTGGCTCTACTCCAGAAAACCGTCTGTAGAGATGTGCAGGGATGGATGGGGGTCGGCCAACGTGCTCACTCAGCTGCGCCACCTAGAGGCGACCTGACATTTAACGATCAGCCTCCATAGAGAGACTGAGAAGACTCCATCCATCTGTCTGTGGCTGAAGCTGTCTCCCATCCAGACCCAGACTGGAGGAGGAGACCCGGCGTCCTGTCTTTGGTGATGTCTGCTAACACACAAGCTCCAGGCCGTTTGTACGTTGTAGTGGTAATTCTTTGTGGCGTATTCATGCTGTGTTATTTGGACTTTTCTGACAGTCTAGGGGATGTTTTGTTTTTATAATTACTTATTCTGATAATTCCCACAGAGCTGCCAGGTGATGTGTTTGTGACAGAGTAAATCCTTATGATGACCCTGTCAGGGTGTGTGTGTGTGTGATTCTACGCCTGTTACAAACGCGGTAAGAGGCCATTTGTCTGCTAATCACTTCATTCATTTACAGAGTGATTGCTGAATGTCCGTACAGAGGATGTGGACAGCAACCAAACAACCTCTGGGGGCTTACTGAGACTGTGGCTAATTCACTGTAATAAACACCACATAGTGTTAGCTTTGGTTTGGGGAGTTATCATGACGTACAGTCCGTGTCCGTGTGTTCCACGCGTCATTTTCATTTTTATGTGTGGGAGTGGTGAATTCTGCCAAACACTACAGGGGCTTTTATTTCTGAAATTGCTAATTCATTTGAGTTTGTTTTCGTGCTCACTCCTCCCTTTTCTCTCGTCCTTTTTCGTTCTCTAAATATTTTTGCCAGTAACATGCTGGGGTTGCTTCGGGAGATAAGGGTTGTGATTTTTACATATTGTGCGCTTCGCTCGTTGCGTCTATACGAACGCGACCTTTTGGTTCTCAGCGGAGAGATGCGACTTGGTAATTTATGCCTATCACTGCTGCCCTACATTCCACTGACATATCATACAGTGGTGCCGCATTCACATTCTGCTGTGCACTCCCAGCACGCACACACACATTTCGGGCCTGTGTGTCGGCTGGCAGTTAGCCAAGGCCATAGTCGTAAGGCGGTGACAGTAGATGACAGCAGTAAGATTAAAGGGTGTGGGAGTTGTGACTGTGGCTGGAAGAGTGGCAGGTCCATAAATATCACATGGAGGGATGCCCCGAGTACTTCAGTCCACCATGTGATCACACAGCCCCGTCGTAAACGATACATCTGGCACAGTGGGATTTAAATGTGTTTGAGGCCTGTGGGCGCGTGGTTATTTTACGTTAAGTTATGAGACAATTTAAGGAGACGCTGAGTAGTTGTTATACCAGTTGGGTATTCGTCCAACCGGAGCCTGGACGCTACATGTTGCTCCGCACTGTGAAGCCGCCTCCTCACCCACTGACACAGTCCCCTCCTGTTCCACAGCAACACAAACACACACCCACTCACACTGAAAGCAGACCCATAAACAGCTGCAGGGCCTTCTGTAATTAAACCTGTGCTGCTGTTTGTAAGCTGTCAGTGCACGGACTGTATGTTGGAACACACACACACACACACACACACACACACACACACACTTAAGGCACATTTTCTGTTGCATTTACATCTCATGTATTTTCCTTTCAAGGCTGAGTAAACTTCAGAGCGCTGGGCAGAGATAAGTAGAGCCTATCTGATCAGTTCCAGCATAAACACATCTCCTGGTACATTTTGGCGAGACCAGCTCTGATTTTTAACTGCTCGCTCAGATTGTATTACATAGATTAGAGTGTTTCATCTTTAAGGTGGGAAGTGATGGCGTTTGTTGACTGTGAAAATGAGCCGAATCTTTCCAGGAGATCACAGTGATCTTGTTTTGCTGTTCCTTGTAATTTTGGAGAGTTTTCTGTCACGTCAAGGTGTTTCCCTGCGAGTCAGGTTGCGCTGGTGCTTGTGCGACTTTTCTTTTGTGCGTGCTGGAATGCTGCCTTCACATCTTGCTCTAGCCACCGTGTGCATGTGTGTGTGAGCGTGTTTGTCTGTCCCCAGCGAGGTGTGCTCTCAGCTCCGAGTGGGTGTTTCACAGACAGCCAAGAGACCAACGGGAAAATTTCCCATCAGCTCGTGGCGCAGTGTGCAGCGCAGGTTAACCACTGAAGGCTCTGAAATCCACAGTTGCAGTGTAACGCGTCCCTCTCTCCGTCTCTCTCTCTCTCTCTCCTAACGTTTTCTCCCTCGCTCGCTCTGTCTCCCCAGATGAATCGGAGCAGAGATGAAAAGCTTTCAGGAATGCTGGCAGACAGGCAATGCTTTACAGTAATCTAACCTGGGGAAGATGAAAGCCGGCTGGGAAGCTGGGAATAGAGCAAGGGGGGAAAAGGCAAGAGAAAGAAAAAGACAGAATAGAGTTTTGGGAATGAAAGGAGTAAAGGGGCTTGATGGGCGTGAAAAATGGTACACGACTGAGCCAAGGAAGGTTTGTGGAGAAGGACGCAGACGTAATGAGGTGGAAGGTTTGTAAAGAATGTTGGGGGCTAGACAGCAAAGTGAGGAAACTGCTTGGGTTAGAGTGACGGAGGTGAGAAATGGAGTCGAAGCTGCCTGACAGTGACACACATTACAGGATGGAAAGTTGAAAAGGGAGATGAGTTTATTCCTGCCGTGGAAATTTACTGGCTCGGTTCTACTAAATGTGTCCAAAACCACATCTGGGATAGTCCGAGGTCCAACGTTGACCTAATGCACATCCTGTAATTATACGATACTTATTAATCTAAACGTTATGGGCAGGAATACTTTAGTTGTCCGTCTAATTAACCTTCGCTCAGGCATTGTTTTATATAAACTTGGTAATAGTACCCAGTCACAGGTTTTCTTCTTGAACTTGAGGGAAGATGATGACAGTTTTAAATGAACAGGGAAGACTGAGGTGAGAATTAAGTGACAACAGGCTTCTACTTTTGACTTGGCAATTACTGTAAGTCAGTGTCGTTTGGAGACGCGTGACGCACGGCGTAATTGTAGCTGTCACAAAGTCGACAGCAGCCCAACACAAACCTGTGCAGTTTAAATTTCACATCCTCTTCAGTGGAACAAACTCAATTGCAGCACCGCTCACTGAACACTGGAGCGGCAGCGTCAAGTGCACCAGCGTCCGCGTGTTTGTGTGTTCTTTAAATCGTAACGTAGGTGGAGCGGACCTGTCGCTGCTGTGACAAATCCTACCGCACGCACCTTGTTCTTCCTGCGCAGCGCGAGAGAAACGCGCGTCACACCGAAACGCTTCCCCACCTAATTGAAATTTTGAGGCATAAGAGGATTTCTGCACAACGTGAGCTGACAGGGCCCATTCACCAAATATCCGCTTAGACTCCTCTCCCTCTCCCTCTGCCGCAGAAAGAATGAACTTTTATCTGTCTTGAAGTTTTAGTGCGGCTTACACCCATCTCTATCTAGCGCTCTGCAGGTGACACGTTTCGCTTCCTCTCAATCTCTGCTCTTTGTCTCTCCTCCTCGCTGTCACTCCGGCTTTCTCGGCACCAACGGGGGCACTTGGGTTTCCCCGTTTGCTCGTCACACTTTGGTATGTCACCTCGTAAAAAGGCCAGGAGGGCAAGGGATGAATGTAGATAACTGGAGGGTGGAGAGAGAAGAGAGAGAGCAAACAAGCTAAATTCTTCTTGTCCTTTAATAATGAGGTTAAATTGCCTATGTTGTTGTCTTTTCTTTGACATGTTGCCTTTGTGATAACTATCATTTATTTATGGGGTGAAGTTATTTGACTCCCACTGTGAAACTTCCATTAACGTGAACAATACTGTGCTGCGGCGTGAAATGCTAATGCGTTCCTTTGATAAAGACAAACTGCATTTGGGGATCCCTCCTGTGACGTGTTTACAGGGGAGCTCATAGTTTGAGAGTCATTCTTTGTGACGAACGGGTTTCAATCATCGGCTTCTGCCATGAGACTCCAAGCAACTGCTTCGCAAAGCGTCAGCGATACTTATGCATCATGGGATTGATCAGTATTGTGCTGTACAGCTAGAGCACAGTGACGCTTCCCACCACACGGTTTAGGGCCTTGTGTCGCTTCATCGTCCTCAATAATCACTTCTTCATTAGCTTTAAAGGTGGATCCTTTATTTTTCAGCTGTGCCAACAAGGCAATTAAGCCTTTGTTTACTGTGAATAAATATACTCGCATAGCATTTCCTTAGAGCAAGACTATATCTAATACCTGCTTTGTGTATATAGCTCCGTCTATTCCAGGCTGATTGCCTGGAAAATAACATCATAAACAACTGAATACACAATTGCAGAGTTTATTTTGACACACACAACTGTCATGGACTGCATCCAACTCATTTTCAGTGGACATTGGCCTTTAGTGTTCTAGTTCTTCCTCAGTCTCATCATCTTTCCTCTAATGACTTCCATTATTATAGCAGTTGGTGAATCCACACATGCCTCCAGGGTTTAGTGCTGTGTTATTCCTCCCCTCTCTCCTAGTTTTTCATTTTCTCTCCCAGACTCTCCCTTTGTCCCCCTCTCTCTGTCCCCTGCTATGCCAGCAACACAATTTTTCACTTCGGTGCGAAAGCAGGTATAATGGAGGGACTCTGCCAGTCTGTCTAATAAAGAAATAAAGGCAGGGAGGAGCGATGAGCAACAAGGAGGCGCCCTTGGGGCTCAGCACAAATGCATGCAAACACACTTGCACAGCAATTCACACCTGCTTATCTCTGAGAAATTGGTTTGTAGGGGGCTTCCCTATTTAATTAGAAACATTGGTAGGAACCCACATAAATCATCACCACATAAAACTGAAGGGTTGGCAATAAATGCTTCCTATATACACAAAGGAGCACACACACATGCTGTACACACCCTGTGAACTGGAAGCTGCGACCACTAGTAATTGTCAGCGATTTATAAGTTAAATACGTGTGTACAAGCGTGTGAGTCTGTCACGTCCCACAGTTACAGTGGAATGTCTCGTTACCAATATATTGAACGTTATCAACTATTCAAAAGTCCTGTCGCGATACAGATCCGATTACACGTGTGTGGTTCCGCCTGAGCAAGGGCCCAGGACAGAGGCGGTGCTGTGTCGAGCAGCGCGGCAGAAAGGTCGGCGCTTGTAGCTGCGTGTGAGGAATGCGCCAGTTCGTGTGTGCACCTTCGTACTTGAACACTAGGTTTGTGTGCAACAGCATACTCGTGTCTCCAGAGTTATTCTGGTGCCACATGGTAGTAACGGGATCCAGGCTGCTCTCAGACAGCGTCTGGCTCTCAGCTCCGCATCTATTATTCACACACCTGGACACACACACACAGGCTTATTTCCTCAGTATTAGATGTTTGTGTGTGTTTATGTTTTTTCTAGAGAATAAGACTCAAACCAGAGCAGCTAAAACAAATCACAGTCTGCTGTGATGGAACTAATGAGTTTTCAAAAACCATCCTGTCACCTTGACCCCAGTTGTGTAGATCTGAGCCTGTCAGTAGCTCACTATCAGGCCTAGACATCTCTTTGCAAACGTGACCCTGCTGATTAGGTTCCATGGAGGAAAACCTACCGAGTTTACGCTGTTAAGATGAAAGGATGCACGTCTGTGGTTTGTTGTGAAATACGAGCTTATCCTGTGAGTGTTGATCAGAGGCTGTCACCAGACCTTTATCTCGACGAGCTCGTGGTCATCAGAGGTTCCAGATCATGATCTAAGGTCCTGACCTTAGGTTGTCATAGGTCAGTGATGTTCCGTCTCCTTTGCCCATAAAACAAACGGATTCTTCTCTCGTTGTTTTCAGGACTTGAACAAACTGGGGACTGACGGTTTATGTAAAAGGTTGGATGGAACATGATGATTTCTGCTCTTCGGGCAGATATTAAAGCAGTAGATTTTTGTCAGAAGTCTGCTTGAGGCTGCTCCTCGCCAAACTCCGCAGGTGCCGCAGGTGTCTTTCGTCTTGATCACAGCACTCGCAGGCCCGCGCAGATTTGCATCCCTCTGAGTCTAATTCCAACGTGATTGCGCGGGGTGAGCTGCATTTTTACTCCTCGGCTTGTTGAAACCGTTTGCCGGCCACGCGCCGCTAAATGAATGCATAGCTACGGCATTATGCGCTGCTGTGTTGCCTGAAAGGCCAAGTCTTGATTCAGCTCAATAGGCTGATTTGGTGCCCTTGCTGCTCTCGGGAGCATGTTGACTTCATTAATGGCTCCCAAAGCCCTTTAGCTCTCTCACTGGCCTCTGGTCACAAAATATAATGGGGTGCACCCCGCTCTGTAGCACTGCCACTAATAGAGACACAGGTGGTGGTGTGCTCTCAAATTATACTGTTGCTTCCATGGAGTCCTCAAGGCTTAGCCAGTAGGTGCAGCGGTGTCGTGGACAGCGGCTCCTATCACGACAGAATACTGCAGCGTGAAAGGGAAAACACTAGAAGAAAGAGAAATGTGCGCTCAGGTTTTTCTCAGCCAGTCCAAGTATTTGTCTGCACTAAATGAGGTCTGTCAGGAGATCTCTACCTGTCACCTCTAACACCCTGCTGCGGCTGTAATGAGACATTGAAAGAGCAACTAGATGGGGAAATGGGGAGAGAAGGATGACGAATAGAGGAGTTGCATGTAGAGAGAGGCATCGTCTGACGTCTTCTCTGCAAAGGGAAAGTGTTGGAATGATGCATGAAAGATCGATGGAGCGAAATGAATCAGGGCGATGAAAACCGAACGCAGCGGCTGAGAGTTAAAGGCTTAAGAGAGGGAGTTGATGAGCAAGGAAAAGAAAAGGGACAGCGCGGCATGTTTGCTCTTCACTGAGCTCCGTGAACATAATTCTGTGGTTTATTTTATTGACTTGATTAGAGTCATTCCTGTCCACTTGCACATGGACTAAAGCTTGAAGTTCTAGGAGCATTTTATAATTTCTCTTGAAAAATAGCTTCTGTCACCAGCAGTATAAGCTTCATCAGGTCTGTTAAATTTTACGCCATCTGAGGGAGTGAAGATGTCTGAGTCTGAATGTGGAACCACAGTAAAGATTCGCTAATAAATAACCAGAAGCCAGAGAAGATGGAAACGAATACGCGAGCGGAACAGCGAGAAGTCAAGAGGTCACAAGTGTTCTCCAGATTGAACCGGCCATAAGCCTGCGGGTGTTTTAGTCCTCTAGACGTACAGATCGAGTAGAGATGGAGGGGAAACGGAGCTGTGAGCCCCCTGCTTTGGCTGCAGCGCGACGCGCAGCTTAGCAGGGAAGACACTGATGGCACGGAAGTGTCCTTCACGCCCAGCACTGTCATCCCACACAGTCACGTTCTTGTCCTTCTCATTTTCTCTCTACAAGGTCATGTCAGTGAGCCACGTGGTCCTGCAGGCTCACTGGTAGCACAAGTGAATGTAATGTCCTGCCGGGTCCAAATCCCAGGGATACGCTGGACAGATGCCATGTTTTGAATTCATTAAACTTTAAATGGATTTTTGATTGGCCTCATCCTCGTTCTGTCTTCTTCTTCACTGACGCCACCTCAGGGTCATTTTTTAGTGAGGACAGTTTCTTTCAACCTTTCTTTGTTGCTAACCAGCGTATCCAAAAATAAAACCTCTGCAGAGGGTTAACCGCTGTAAAACCCGAACTCAACGGGAGGCCCATTGTGAAGGTCACAATACTGCTTAGTTCTGACCCTTCCTGTGCAAGTCGGCCTCAGTGCTTCGATGCCAACAATGACATTTCCCTGATTTTCACCCACGAAGCACCTTCCCTCGCAGCGCGTGCATGGGGAGCAAAGGCATTAATTAAAATCCTGCTGTGTAGCAGATATGGCTAATCACAAACATAAAACAGAGAATAGCGAATTAAAGCACAGAATGAGTTCAGTTCCACTCTGCGGGGGTTTTGCCCACTCATCTTCCTAAACAGAGAGCAGTGGAGCCGGAAGGTAGGAAAGGAGGAGGGGAGGATTTTAAACTTGTCTTTAATGAACTGAATGAATATTTTACAACCATAAAGGCAAATCAGAACCCATTGAGATAACTGCATGATATCGACCTTCCAACTTGCAATGAAACACTATTACTACTACTGTGAGTATTACGACACAAGCTGCAGCTCGCACCTCCAGCGCTTTCTTCATGTAAATAAGTAAAATAAAAGCCTCGGTGATGCCATCGCGTGTCTTTGCTCCAGACATGCTGCACTGCCAGCTTGGCATCTCACTCAAGACATCCACATCCTCGTTAATACCCTCAGATTAATGTCAGATCATCCACACTCCCACTACTCTTTCACCAGTCCAGCCTGCATGAAGCTACATATTGAGACACTGAACGTGCAATTGGAGGGTTTGTTCCGGCGTTGATTGACACTTAGAGATGGATCCAGTCCACCCCCTAACCCCCTTTCCTTCTATTATTCCTTCGACCCTCCCTCACCCCCTCTATTCTTGCTGTCTGCCATATGTTTCAGTGAGCTGGACAGATTTGGGCAATCAGACAGCAACCATTGTGCTGCTGTCGGTATGAATAGAGTGCGTGGAGAGACACATTGCCATTATGTAGTGATGATACGTTGTTTCTTTTCTCCATCTTTTGCAGTGAATGTGTCTGGTGCTCTCTCTCTCTCTCTGGGCTCCCGTTGCCTTGAAACCTTGAAACAGGGGGCAGGTTGACATGTGGCTCCGAAATGTTTGACTCTGAACGGGGCAGTGACTCCAGGAGGCCTGCAAAATGACAAACAGTTACCCTTATGATAGTAGTAATTAGGTTTAAATATCCCGAAAGAGCCACGAATCTGAAGCAAGATGACAATATAAAGAAAAATCAACCTCAATGTTCTAATTTTATACCATTTTGGGGTTTTCAATCAGCCATAAAATTTGTAGCTAAGTAGTGAATGAGGGCCAACACCAGCACATTTTGGAAGCATTCATACAGTATTTGCAGATATTTTGTCATGTGGAGGCCCAGCAGTAAAAGCTTCATGACCCGCTCTGGCTGCAGAAGTGCTGGCACTGACTCGGGCTTGCCCGTATGCGTGCTTCGGTGGATTGGTGGAACCCCTTGCACAAGTATTGCGGTGATCGAAGTTTCCCAGCATGCTGTGCGACTTTGGGTGACATTCGGCTTCGGCCCGCTCACCTCGCCGCGGTGGCACGGCCCATGTGCGAGCGTGGCGATGCTGTAGTCAGCAGCTTGTTCTGGCTTTCACCAGCAGCGTGTTGGTCACGGTGCGTTTTCCAGCCATGGTGCGTTAGTGTGTGTGCCATGCTCGACAGACTGCCGCTCAGTGTGACCAGCGTTCCTTTTGCTACCCCTAAATCCATGGCATCCCAGGCAAGGCCGCAGTTCTAGCAGCCCCCCTCGCAGGAAAACACACGTCCCCGACTCGGTATTGTGTGTTTGAGGTACACAGTTGTTATGTAGTCTGGGCATAGCATTACTTCGTCTCGTGGGAGCTGACTAGACTGCTCCTGTGGTCTCCATCTCGCCAGTTGATCTGAAGTAGAATCTGCATAATGACAAGCCACTTTAGAGATTATCCAAAATCAATGCACGCACTCAGATGTGTAACCAGAAGTATTAAATGTCAAGGGAGGTCACTGGAAATTCCACAGGGACAACAGCATTGCATTTAACATAACACAAACAATTTAAGCACAGATGTAATATTATATTTGTATTATATTTGCAATACATACTCCAGTATTGCATTTCCACCAAATTACAGGAAGATTAGAAATTAGACCTGCTCTCTGTGCACAGTCTCCAGTGCCAGTGTGAGGAGCTGAAGGAGAGGGCAGGCCTGTGGTTTTCACACTGGAAGGGCTTTCCTGTCTGCATCGCACCTTCTGCTAACTGTTAGCCCCATACGGCGAGAGGGCGAGTCGCTTTGCACTCGTTACACTTCTGTGGCAGATAAGGCAGAAAGACGCCATCGCGCTTTTTGCACTGTCCTCCACGCTGCCGTTGGGCTTGTGCATAGAGTTGCCACAGTTTGCACAGTAGGTCAGGGTTGTCCAAAGCTTGTCTCAGTCACAACAAGCAGACTTAAAGACTTGAAGCACTGATCTGTACAGGTTTTAAAAAACACACAATGCATATTTTAGTGACTGTGAATGTGGAAGTGAAGAGAAGAGATGAGATGCTTAAGGCACATCAACACTAGGAGCCAGCCTGTATTTCTGTTGTGTAATTGCCTGCCACGGCCACTAGGTGGATACAATTTATAACGGATCCAGTGTCTTGATTTTTTTTTTCCTATTTGATCTGTGATGTTGCATGAATGTCTTTCAGTAGCACATGTGCCCACACGCGGATCATAAAACCACGCACACGTATTGGAGGAAGGCTTTGTGTCTTTCTGCAGATGTGTGTTCTGTGAGTCAAAAGTAACTCTCCCCATTTTCCCAGGAGTATCTCTCATTACCATATGAGCAGCTTCAGCCAGACGGCCTGTGTGTGTCTGTGTGTGTGTGTGTGTGTGTGTGTGTGTGTGTGTGTGTGTGCGTGCTTGCTATCCTAAACCTCCAAGCGCTCGTGTGAACATTCTACGTGTGCTTTGATGAGCCCAGTGCATCGCTCACCTTCCCACCACTCAAAGCAGAATGAAGTCTGTCTGGCAGTGAATGTCTATTGTGTAGTGCTAATGTGATAGCAGAGATTAGCATTGTAATCCATTTAGCATAGAGCAGCTAATCCACTTTATTACTGTTGAAAAGGAATCAGATAATATTGGCTAGCACCACTGTAGCTGACTTAATGATTTTAAGCTGATGAAAGAATACTTTAAGATACATTAATAATTACTGCTGCTGACATGTGAAGGAGGATTACTCATTTCATAACAAATCAGAATGATTGGCTTTTCATCAGGGGAGTTGAGGTCCGTGTTGTGTTAACCCTGTGCGGGCTTATGTGTGTGGATGGTGTCTTTCTGCTGTGACGGGCCCAGGTCATTGCTGGTTTGATACAATTACGTCGGGATGTTTATTGAATACTTTACATGTGCCAATTATTGTGCAAATATGTCCCCTGGTCTTTGATCAGTTGCCCTCGCGCCCCAGTGCCGCAAGCTTGTGCTCACGCCGCCTGCTCCCGGGTGGCTCATTTGTTTTGTTATTGGTCAGATTGAAGGATAATATACAGGAGCTTCCTCTTGAAGGCCCTCTGCTCCCTGGTGACTGTGGCCCTGTCCCAACTCAATTAAACCCCCATATTCAGCCACTGCCACAGACTGTCTGGCCTTTAACTCTGCCACTGCACTTCTTTCACACGTATAACCCAGCATGCACATACACACATGCTGGATGTATAGCGTGTGCATATGCACAGTACCTCAGTTGAACTCACCTGATCAGGGGGATTAGATAACCCCACCTGCTGAATCTGGCCCTGGCTTAGTTTCTGCGTCCCGCTCCTCTTACTCTCTCTGCCCCGTTTGCCTCCTGTTCCTTTCTTTGTAACTGACCCCCTGGTGCATACAATGGTTCCCAATGAAAGTGTGTGAGGCTTTGATACACAGAACCCAAGGTCCTTTGAGATCAAGATCCGTACACAAGCCAAACAGGAGGCAGGGCGGACACAAGAATGAGCGACGAACAAAGAAGGAAGGAGAGGAAGGTGAAATCAGGGTGAAAGACGGTGCCTGTTTAACAAAATGCCATGTTGTGAAACTGGATATCATTAGAAACAGCAGGTGAAGGCTGCTTAAACAGCCTGAGCTGGCTACGCAAGAGCCCGAAGAACGAAAGAAAGAAAGAAAGAAAGAAACCGTCCTTTGTTGATTCTTTTCTTATGTTATTGTGGAGAGAAAATTGAAGTAATAAGGGCACAGCTGGCATTCAGTAATTCAGAATCTAGATTTTGCTAACAACAGCCTATTCAAAGCAGATCATGTTGGTCAGATGATCTGTTTACCTCCTTAGAACAGTGGAGGTTTCTTGACCTTTAGTGACTTTAGCTTTAGACCGGCCAGCAGAAAGGTGTGTTTAATGATATGCTGACAGAGAGAGCACAGAGGATGTCATCAGCGTTTTTATAATTAATCATAAAGTGGCTCACCTGTCTGCTCTACCATCTGCTTCCTGTCCAATCTCCTCCAATTTGTGCCCGTTACTTGTGAACCTTTTAGTGCTGAAGAGCGCAAAGAACTTTAACAAGACCTGCTTCACACCTGTCCTTAAGCCCACGCCAGTGTGTGTGTGTGTGTGTGTGTGTGTGTGTGTGTGTGTGTAGTCTACTGGGTGCTGGAAGTTGCTTGGGTAGGAATATGTCAGGACTTTGTTACTGGAAAATTAGAGCCAGAGGACCTGATTTGGAGAAGATCTGTTGGATCTGTGTGTGTATGTGTGTGGGGCGATGTCAGCAGATGTTCAGCCAAAACCCAGAGCACTTCCATCACTGTGTGTGCAGTCAGTTTCATGAACTTTCTGCTGAGTAAACACGCCTAGGGGCACACAGACCACACCTCCTGCCCAGATGCCTAATTACCATAATCGCTTTTAAATGGGCTCAGACTGTGATGCAGAAAGGTGTGGTTCTCACGTAAAACACAAGATGCATGGGCGTGTGGTAGATGAGCAGCGCTGCCAAAGACAACGCTCTAAAGTATGTTTTTAGTGATACCTTGGTTCCTAATTGCACATCATAGCACCGGTTCCCGCCTTCTTCCTCCGTTCTGTTGCCAGGCTCTGCCCTGGAGGAAAGCAGCATTACTCAGCATTACACCCAGTATTCACACACCTCGCTCCGCTAGCCAGCTACGCTTTATTGGAATGTGTGCTTAAACCATGGCCGCTCACTGGATGAACTTGAAGTTGACTGACAGGATGTGTGCTTGCGTTTCTGCAGATCCGGGTAGACGGCTCCTCTCGTGCTCTGCAGTACGAGACCGTGCAGGCAGTGGAGAACGGACCCGTCCTCAGAGACATGGCCTTCTCCTCAGACCACCACTACCTCTACGTCATGTCTGAGACCCAGGTGAGACTCACACACACACACACACACACACACACACAGACTCAGCATCATAACCACTGGCATTTATCATTTTCTTATGTCACAGGGTAGAATAACCTTTAGTGTAGCATAGAGGATTTCATTACAGCCTGACTAGAGCAGAGAGAAGGATGAGATGGACTATTGGATGCTATGACCATGTCTTTTTATAGAAACAGACTGAGGGTAGAGCTGGAGTGAATAAATGTGCTGAATTATAGGCAGAGAGCAGAGTGGTCCTAGTCCACTTCTGTGTGTGTCGGTGTGTACTGTAAGCCCGAGCCCAGATTCTCACAGCCTCACTGTCTCTCCTAGTGCCTTTGATGACACGGCGCGTGGAGCGAAATAGCTGCACTCCGTGTAATGGACACAGACTCGTAAAGACTGTGAACACCTCTATCAGTGGCAAAACCTCGCTAAAATACCACCATGGAAAGTCCGCGACACACACGCTGTGCTCCCGTGAACGCACACACTCTCCGATGACTCGCTGCGGAGAAATTCGCTTTCTCTTTGTATCACACAAGAGCCGTAAGGATGTATTTGCATCACATTTGATGCCCGTGCAATTACAAAACATTGCCAGAATGAATAATCCAGATGTATTCCTATCCCTTCCTTTTCATTCAGGCCATCATTCACTATGAATTAGAGTTAGAATAAGGCCAACCTCAAACGCCAGAGGATGCTACCTGTACGTTTCCCCATCCACTGCCAGCTGTAAACACAGGAGGCTGCTGCTGTTTTGTTGGCAGCGGTAGCCTTGTCTGCAGCTTCCAGAGGATTACATAACACTATGGCATCTCCCAAATGACAGCATTTACTAATGCGGAGTGATATTTGTTGTGTGCATGAGTAAATGCACAAACAAAGCCCAGCCCGGTTCAAATCGGATAGATGAAAGAAATGTTGACGTTGTTGATGTTAAATAAATGTCTGTTTGCCTTTGAGACGGGGCAAAGTGAAAGGAAGAGAGAGATAAGTGAGTAGAATAAGAACGTTTAGGCCGTTTTGTAAGAGCTTTTAATTACAAGCACTCAAATCTGTGAAAGACTTTTTTTCTTCTAGATTGCTGTGCCCTGAATTGAGCCAACAAAACATATTACAGAATAACAAATGAAATATCATGAATGCTTCATTTCCATTTCTTTACATTGGTGTATGTTCGAGTCGTGTACAGCGTCTTTGTTGTTGCCTAACAGCATATTACAAATTTAGAAATGTTAATTTGGATGCCAATTAGCTCGGATTAGAGGCGTTTTACTGCTATACTGATCCCATGTGTATGTGAGCATGCGGCCTTTGTAATAATTAGTCTCTTAGCCTAGTTCCTGTAGAGGGGCCGACCTCCACTAACTGTTCAGGAGCAACGTCTGGGAATTGCCATTCAAACAAATAGAAATTAGTTAATGAACACAACACAAAGAACGTAGGTTCACTGCATTAAACCAGAGGCTGCACAGTAGGAAATGGTTTGTTAAATTGATTAATTTATTATTATATATAATCTAAGTCATTATTAACATTTGATCATTAATGTTTCCTGTAGTTAATTTGACTGACTAACTTTATTGCCAACATTTTTTCTGCATTCATTACTGTTAGTATGCTGTAGGTTCTGTTAATAAACACGGTTGCCTCTGGGTGAAGCAGAGAGCATGTAGCAACGGGCTTTTGACACAGCAGGTTTGTTCTCACAGCGTTCTCTGCAGCACGTTCCTTCCTGAGGGTTTCCCAGAAACTTTAATCAGAACTGCTCCCAAGGCTGTTGCCTTGAGTCAAAACATGTTTCATTAAATGTCAAGACGGGCAGGAAGTTCAACAAATGCATAGACAGATCGAATAAGTCTACACATTTCCAGTTTTCTAATATTTTGATGAATGCAATAAAAGATATTACCATCACGTATCAATGATGATCAGTTCCAGCACCAACAAAGCTAGTATTCGTTTGCTATGTCGTTTCCAATGTTACCTCTTGGCAACAGACAAGTCCAAAGGTCACACTGTGGTCATTTGTCCATGCGGGAGTTTTGAAATACAACCCAGCACTGTTTGGATCGCTGTGTCACCGTGGTGGTTTAGAATAACATCATGCTCCAGCTCTATTCCCAGCGGTGGCAAACACCATTCAAGCAGCCTGAGCTGCTCAATAGCTGAAGGCCACCTGCTGTTTCTGAGGCCTAAGACCCAGACACTGACAGAGTGTGGTAGATGGAAGAAGGGAGCAATATAGAGGAAGGAAACACAGGATGGAGAGAGAGGAGAAGTGGGCCCGAGACAGGAGAGGCGGTCGATACAAGTCCCCTCGCGTTGTTAGCTATCGTCCCCTCCTGTGCAGTCAGGGACCTCAATAGATGGTTTGTGTGTGCTTTTATATTTCATTTCATTCATGTGTTGTTGAAGTACAAGCTAAACAATAGACAGTAAACAATTAGTAGCAGATACATTGTTGACAAAGTTGCTGAAGAAAAGCTTTTCAGTGGATTCGATTTTTGTCTTGTGAAAGTATTATGTTTGTTTCATCAGGGTTATAGATTTTTTTTTTGCCTACACATATTCATATAATATTTATATTGAAGAAAACCAAGATTAAAGCTTTTGTTGTCCTTGTTTTGCTTTTGGAATCATTTCTTCTTTCCATCTTTATTTCTAACCCTTTCTCACTGCTCATTGTGTTTAATACAACAGTCCATCCCCCATTGTGATCTGTCTTCTCTACCCTCTTATTAATCCAGTGATGGTTGTCCTCTAATTGGAGTTTTTTCTGTCTCTCCCACACACACACGTCGTCTTGTTAGTGGCTTAAACAGATGTTCTGGCAGATAGAGGTCAGTCAGTTGATTGCGTGGAGCACGATTATGGATGTTAGGGTCGTCACTTGAGTGACAGGGACTGGTCCCCGTAGTTCACGACTGTGTTTCCATCCCGTTCATACTGGTTCGTCCGCCATCCCCAGCGCTTGGGTAGAATGAAGGAGGCGATGTTGCCGGGGCTCACCTTTAGTCTCAACACACAGATACATGTTATTGGTAACAGAAGTATAGTGAAAGCAGGAAGCGGATTAGTTAAATCCAAATCAGTAGTGTAATGTATAACTCATTTTACGGGTTTCATTAGAAAACATAATTTCTTTCTCTAGTTTTCATACTTTGTGGCTTTTATATACAGCTTATAAATTATTGTTGCTAAATGCTGCGGCTGCCACACTCATGGTGCCAGCCACTCAATTATTTATATTCAGCTTAGCAAATGCAGATTAGTAAGTGTCAATTATTCAGTCTGTGTGTACTATAGGGGAATGTTGTGAATTCCTCAAGGGCAATCCAACAAGCCAGTTTGTGGACGTGTATTACATCATTAAAGCGTCCTTTAATTTCAGAGGGCAGTGTCTTACCGCGTCCCTCATAGTGCGGCTCCCTCATCCCTCTGCGGTTGTGACTCATGAATGTGCCCAGATGTGGATATTATGTTGTGACACAGCTTGACTGCAGGCTGCTGTTGGCTAACAAAGAACGGGGACTGATCTGATATGTTGCTGCCTGACGCACAACTGAAATGAGGCAGACAAAGTCAGTTTCGCAAGCCCGTGGAACCGAACAGGATCTCTGTTACCAACCCAGTGAGTTGAACCAGTCTTTACACAGAATGCGGCCGTGTTCTCATCCAGGCTGTGCCCAAGGGCAAGATGATGCGCTATGCTGAGTCTTACCTGCTGTGCACGCATGTCAAACACCCAGAGATCAGATTTCACCCTGCAGCTTACATCCACTTTACCTTCACGTCTGTCACGTCCTCAGCTCGGTTTAGGTTTGACAGAGAAATGAAAAGGCATTAGCAAGATGTTAAGACAAGCTGGTTCTTGTGACTTTAGTGCTGCTGGTTTTAAACAACCTCAGTGTGTGTGTGTGTGTGGCCTTACCCTACTTGGGAATAGATAAATAAAAATGACTGATAGCATCTCGGTCATTTGTCTTGCGTTGACAATACAATAAATGGATTTCTCATTTGAATTCTGAGAATGTCATATAAAAACAATATTGCGCTCACAGCCATTGACCCGCTCTGCTGACTGAGTTGTTGACATCGCACCGTTGGTTAGCTGTTGACTGATTGAGTGGTGCATCAGCTGTGACGAGGCAGCCGGTCGCTGATGTGTTCTTCGCCTCATTTGACTCGCTCGTCAATCTCTCCTCCATCCAGCTGTAGAGGAGGCAGGTGGGACACGGGAGGAGGAAAAAAATGGAGGAGGCCAGTAAACGAAGGAAGGAATAAATAATCACCCGGTGTATCATACGCAGCACAGTGTGGTTAACTAAAAAAGACTCGATAACACTGCACGGCATATATTGCACGGAATGAAATGATTTCTTACTAACTGCATCCTGAACAAGCTGAATCCAGGCAAGGGGAAAAAGACAGAGCTGGCCTCGGGAAGAAGAGAACAGATAAGAGAGGCTCGGTGAGCCCTGCAGGCTGGTACGCAGGATGGGACTATCACTTTAATTTCCCTCTCTGTTCATCTGGAGTGGTGGAGTTTGGCTGCAGGTAGAATCTCACTTTAATTATAAGTGGAGAGGGCAGGAAAAGAGTAGGATAAAGAGAGGAATAGAGATGAGGCAGAATTAGTTGATAATAAGTCTCTGCAGATTTAATAAATGATTACTTTCCAACTGCAGGTTGAGTCAGAGGCCCCTGGCGTTACGTAAGAGGGGGGGGACAGGAAAGAAAAACAAAGTCAAGCTTCGTCTGCTCCGTCTCACTGAGATTACTGGGATACTGAACTCTCCTTGCCTGACACTCATCTGACTGGAGAGTGATGCTGAAAAGGGAAATAATACTATTGTTGTGCACTTAGTGTACATGTACTTTATGTATAATTTGAAACCACTGTGCTGCCAAAGTAAATGGTCAAGTGCATCTTCATCTCTCTCCCCGAACATTAAGTCATCAAGTACTTTTTTAAAAGCATGATTATATTCAGCGGCTGCAATCTTTCTATTGTCAAAGGAGGTAGAGTGCTGGGTGTAATGGCCGTCATTTACTCACCTGGAACAGGGAGGAATTAAAAATACCATGCACCCTATCTTTTGTATTTATCCCTGCTGATATGATCGCAGCCACAGTGAAGAGACGGTGAGGCAGGTAATGGCTGCCTCTCTGGCCAAGCCAATGAAACAGATAACATGAAATGAATGTTATATCGAGATGAGAGATACAAGAGGTGCGCTGGGTCGTTTAGCCGCCAAATCCCTCCGTTTCTTGAAGGAGGGGGGGCACAAAAGCGTTGCCTGCTTGAGTGTGTGTGAGTGGGATAGATAACTAAGGCTCTGGAGAGATGATGAATGTATGATCTTACACACCTCAGAGCGTCTGAGTGACAGAGAAAGACGGACGGACAGGGAGGATGAATGATATCAGGATGCACACTCTGGAACAGAGGACTCGCACTGGCACCCATTGCTTGTGCCGGGCTCTGAATGTGCTGTGAGTGTGGCCATTTTATCTTCTGAGGTAAACCCATTTCCCCCAGATGTAGGCGTCTGAGGCCTCGATAGGCATCAAGAGCTCTCTTCCATTCTAGTCTAAGTCTTATTGTGTGTGTATCATGACATCTGCTGCCGATGAAGTGTTAAATTATAAAGCGTTCAGATATGGTGGCATTGTTTGCTGGAGTTCCGTCTGGGTGTTCAGGTTTTCTAGCAAATCACAAGGCGACGGCCCAGTCGACAGAGACCAGTCTGTAGGCTAACACGGCGGTGACGAACAGGTTATTAGACGGGCAGGACGCTGAGGCAGCGCTGGGCAATGGGAGGAGGTGAAGAGTGACAGGAAGGGAGGAGGTTTATCGTGCGAGATGCGGCGAGGATCTGCGAGTCTGATCATGTGCTCACACAGTTGCAGCACTATCTCTCAGATTCTATCTCAAACTCATTCCCTTTATCTACCTAATGCAAATACGCCTCTACACAGTAGGGAGGACAAAAACATACCTGTTTATTTTCCTCCCCAAAGCGCGCACACACGCGCTGAACACAACTATTGGCATTGTTTCTAATCTGCAGCAGCATACAGGATTCCTCTCGACTTCCTCCAGAGACGTTCACCCCCACTGAATTCAGTCGCGTTGTGTTACATGTCTGCACACATGCACGTGAACGTGCTATTTATAGAACTTCGAGCGATACAGGCGTAGCGGTGCGTTTTTGGAGCGTCTTCACTGGGCTACGGTGTCAACGTTTGACTTCAGTGACAGAGTGCGTCTTCGTAGACATATGACTTTTGCAAAACTGTAGTTTTGACTTGATGGGTTTTTATTTAATGGAAGCGAGTTAAGCAGAGGTGTACTGTGATATTCTCCAATTCAACAGAGAGACCTGCCGTCAGTGCCAGGCTGTGCTGTGGAGATACCACTACTCAAAGGCGTCTCTGATCTCCTGTTACATTCACTCTGCCCTACATTGGATGGTTTAATTGTGCTCTTTTCACACTTTTAAATATGGAATTTAGTCAGTAAAATGTTCAGAATGCTGCACCACTTATATCCTGAGGCACGGAATGACCAGTATGCAAAAAGATGGAAATAATGGGTTTAACACCTGTTGAGGGACGTTTTCATCACATGCTGCCTACATGTCTGTGTTGGATTCTTTTTTCATTTTGTGTTCTGCTTGGGGAAGAAAGCAAAACATTTGTTGGCTCCGTCTAAACCTGCATTTAAAGCCAGGATGTCACACACACCCAGAATCAGCCCCGCGCTGATCATTCCGTCTCCGTTTCCTCGCTGTCATCGCTGAGTAGCGTGAGTGACAGCGGTCATCCGCCAATGACGGCTCATTAATCAAAAGTGCCAGCAACATCTGTTATGGCGCTGGGCTGTTACCATAGAGACGGGAGAAGGGGTAACGGCCAAATCGGCCCCCGCTCTGCCCCCTGCGCTCGCTCACTCAAGTCACATGTCAATCAGTGCCAGTCAATGCCAGTTTGAATTGGCAGCGCCATATATCATAATAGACGGACTGCTGTCCAGAGCAGTTTATGAAAATCAGCTCTGATACAAAACACTGCTGTGTGTAGGGAAATTAGCAATGACTGATGATGAGTTCCATCAATAAATGCTTGGAATCTGCCTCCTCACTTTGTAACCGCTGTTGTCTCTGCAGCTGTCCAGGGTGCCGGTGGAAGCCTGCGCTCAGTATTCAACCTGCAGCGGATGTCTCGGGTCGGGAGATCCCCACTGTGGCTGGTGTGTCCTGCACAACATGTAAGTGCCAACGCTAACACACGCTTTCACCGAGCCACTGAGGGCTTTAGGGGCGTGCCGTGCTCTCTGCCGCTGTCTCCTCCCTCAGTAACGCCTGCTCACATGCCCAGCTCTCCATCCCTTGCAGCCCGTTCTGTGACTCCAGCTCAGGCCAAGTCTCAGATTGCTTTCCTGGGGCTTGGTGCTGTGCCAGCGCCCCCTCAGATCTGTTACCGACCCTAACCACTGGCTTTGTTTATCGGCCCTGAAACCGGAGCCTGGTGAGAGCAGGGACTGGTGGGCACGGCAACGGCTGTGATGGGCACCACTCCAGACTTGAGGAGTTGACACGAGTAGAGCGAAGGGAAGCTTAGAGATTAACCACAGTTGCCTCACTCCCAGCCTTGCTTACTTGTTGTCGTCACTGCATTTCTCTTGCTTTACTTATAACCTTATCTGTCTCTATATCATTCTTTCTTTAAAACACACACACACACACACACACACACACACAAATTCTCATGCACCTTAGCTGCTGTCAGAAACTTGTCCCATAAGATTGAAGTGGGAGATGGTGCTTGCTGGGGGCAGGGAGATTTTGCACTTCACTGTAAATTGAAAATTGGTTTCTTGTGTTGGTGGTAGCCCTTGGGTAGAGTGTGTGTGTGTGTGTGTGTGTGTGTGTGTGTGTGTGTGAGAGAGAGAGAGAGAGAGAGAAGTGCTACTGTGAGGAGGAAACTCACTGAAACCCTGGGAAATACAGAAGCACAGCAAAGGACAAGGTGGGATAGTAGTATGTAGCAGAGGTGGGGGGCAGCAAATATGATAGAAAGAAAACACATCATAGTCATCAGTGACGGGCAAATCATTCAGATGTTTAAATGCGAGGTGTGAATGTGTTTCACGTCTCCGGGGTAAATGTGCATTAGAGGAGGACAAAGAGGTTGTAATTCATAAGAATTAGCTTGTGTTTCTGTGTGTGTTAACTGTATAGTCTAGCAAATCACCTGTATCAGCCGTCTTGAGCGCTACCAGTGTCTGCCACATTTCTGTTACTTTTGATATGTTTTGGCTTCAGCCTGACTCAGATCAAACTGCTTCGCTACTGTTTTTTCATTTTGCAGTGTGTGGACTCCAAGTGGAAAACGTTCTTATTGCTGGTTGCCTGTAGGTTTAGCTGAGTGTAACTCGTATGTTAAGGTTAGTGTGATCATATATTCAGCTGAGTTTGTGCTTGGTGGGCACGTGTCTGCTCCCGGTCTTTAGAAATCACATAAAAATATACATCATACCAAGAGTGATGCGAACTACCTAATGTTTAGAAGATGGAAATGTTAATTCTCTGTACTTCATTCATTCTCCTTTTGTTAGAATAATATTTCTATTTGTGCAGTAGTGTTCCGAGAAGTTAAATAAGAACCTTGACTTGACAAGATAAATGGTTGCACAGGGTCACATCAGTGATGATTATGAAGGGAATAACTCACTGAAAATGTGTAGCATGCTGAACAAAGTTCCTGATGGTGTCAGCAGAAGCAGTGACCTGCCTGGATCCTCCTGTCCACTCATACGCTGGGAGCATATTTAGCATGTTTGCTGTGGCTTTGATAAGCCACGCGTGCGTTTGCGTTTCTGCCCCTGGCGGAACTTTAGACGAGGGGACGGCAGATAACAATATTGTGACTTATTGCTGCAGAAACGTAGAGCGAGCAGACAGAAACGCACACGTGGCGGTGGACGGAGGAAAGGGTAGCAGGCACTTGCTCCTCTGGAAGTGCGCCTCCAAATAATGTGCTGTTCCCAATCAACCCTGAAATCACCTTACTGGCGTGAGACCAAACAGAATTGCCGGCTCTGCCCCTCTCTCTCTCTCCGCATTGCCTTTATTTACTCTATAGATCGGTGAGAGGAGGCTGTTAGAGAAAACACCAGGGGAAGAGGAGAAATGCAATCAATAGTACAGGGGAGGGAATCAACAGGAGTGGAAGGAGTGTGTGTGTGTGTGTGTGTGTGTGTGTCTCTGATAGTGGTTATTGTCCTTGACGCTGTCCATTTATTTCAAAATGCAAATGTCGCTGACAGCTTTGACTTCCAGTGGAAGTGTGTTGGGTGTGTATGGGCATATTTATCAGGTCAACATTACATTTATCCAGCAGCCTCAATCCCTCAATGCCTAAAATGTCTGCGCTCAGTGGGGAACCGTGCCTCCTTCTTTCCTCCTGCCCCGCAGCGAGCACCGCCGCTCCTCAAGCAAACCGGAAACCTCCCCTGTCAACCAGACTGTCTCGGCCCATCAAACTAAAGCTTATCCCCTCTGCTTCTGAAATGCGCGACTTATGCTAATACCCATCTAACTCGCCAGGTAAAATATCACATCAGCTCCTTCTCCTCATCAGGCCTTTCTTCCCAGTCTTCCCACTGACACTGGATGGCATATTGTCAATCAGAGCAGAGCCAGAGGAAGGACTCTTACAGAAGATAACGGCTGAGTGAATATGAAAGGGCCATAGTGCACAGTAGCTCCAGATGTGTCCGTCAATGAATGCATACCTATAATTTACAGTATAGATTCATAATTTTCGCGCATCTAAGCATAAGCCTATGAAGCAACCGTCTGTAGTTTGAATGAATTCTCAAAACCGGGCTAATTTGCTGTTTGTTTCGGTTTAGTCAGTTTTGCAGTAAAGCGGTTGCAGGAGCGATGCGGCTACGTTACGGATGTGATACCTCCCCTAATGCTGGTCTGTCAGCTGTCAGTTTTCTAAGTGGTTAACTAGGCTGTCAAGGCGCCTGTCATGCGTGACAGCCAGACAGATTGGAAACCATATTTGGAGAAGTAGCATTGTCAAAATGAATGTCATCATATTTGGCACGGATGCTGAGAATATCTCACATTGCTCTGTAAAATCAGTGTCAGTTTCCAACAAGTGGTGCTAATGTTGCACATTAATATCACATTAATAATTGGCTTGACATATCTCAATCTCTGCTTTCGACAGCGATAGCGGTGATGCACACACAGCTCTTAAGTCCTTTCATTTTTCTCTGTCATTCAAATCGCTCTCCATCTCCAGCAGGCTTATCGTACATTACATATGTGGCGTGTGCATCTACTCACAGTTTGCTTTCATTTACTTGCATTCCCGTGTCTCCTGTTTTGTGCAATTTGACCCAGGTAACGTTTTTGCATGTGCCGTACAGGACGTTGAGGCGTAGTGTGCATGGCTCCCAGTGCGCTTCGTGTCGGTAAACACACTCTCTCCCTGTCTCTTACCCACACACTCATAAACATTGATCCTTCGTCCCTGAAGTGGTAAAGAGTGGCCGCAAAGTCATCTGTGCCACTGGCCACAGGCAAATGCCTTCTTCTAGTTCATTAGAGGAGGTCTGGCTACACAATCAATAGACCTCTAGAGGTAACTGCGTCGACCTGATGACTCAGTGAACCCCAGTGTGTCCCTAAAACCGTCACGTCTGTTGTCAGTGCGGCTGCCGGTGCGGACCCGTTGTGCGTTGTTGCTTCAGAGAAGCTAACAGGTTAAATGAGCGTAACAGATGCAAATGCTTTCATGAAGTTGTACCTTGATAAACCGTTGTCAAACACATGTACGAGCTCATTATGATGATACAAAAAAGTTCAAGAAGTTACAAGTAAACACCGCGCGGCTGATGAAACCTGCAAGTCACGCTGCACAGCTTTTGTCTTTTAAATCCTTTGTGTGCCTAAGACATCTTTGGTGCTGTCAAATGAATAACCTTTTCAGAGGGAAAAGCTAATTGGCAGCACTGGATGTTTTTTCTTTCCTTTTCTCTCTCTTCTCTCTCGTATTAATTCTGCACGGCTGCAACCTGTCGCTATGTTCACAGTCATCCGTTACCTCAGTGTGCTCATTATTGTGGTATGCCACACTAATGCTAATTAAACTGCAGTGCCACAATTAGCATGCTACCCGGGCTTCATTGTGTTTGGTTGCAGCAGTCGCTGGCCTTCCCCTGGAGATAACCAAAGTGCCTGGAAACATATTGTTGGCAGGAAGGGACATTGTTCACACCAAAATAAAGTACTTTCCCCTATTATGGAGAGAGAGATTTAACAGGCTGGACGCCCTCAGGAGGACATTAGCTGTGGGTTCGTAAGTCCTGTTTGCACTGTTGCGTAGTCAACAAACCTTACACTTGCTACCTTATAATGTGTTTATCGACTGCTGACATCAAAAACAAACAATGGAATAATGAGGACACACCCCATAAAGACTTACGAGAGGCTTGGTTTTCTTAGGCCATCATCTCACTGACCTTTTGAAAGTTACTTGATCGACAAAAAAGTTACATTCATTCAGTGTTTTTTCTTTCATCTTTGCATCTGTGCACTTGCCCTGATGTTCCTGGGGACAATGGCCGCCCCCCGAGTGTGCGTGACTAGTTTTACCCCCCTCACCGCTGCCCTCCACCTCCTCCTGAATACTAAGGGAAGTTGAGGGAAGGGAACAAGACCAAGAAGTGACAGGGGCATCAGGATGGAACGGAGTGCTGCACCTCCCTGTTCCCTCTGTCTCTCTGTCACCATCATAGTGTGAAGACACACAAACCAAGCTACCCAAGGCTGGCACACGAGCACAAAGACAACAGCTGGATGTCCACTTTTAAGTCAGGACCATTGCTCACTGTCACCTGTTGTCACCTCTCCACACACACACACAGGGTAACTCTGGAAAATAGACAAGCGTACAAAAACACACACACTCACAATAGGGGAAGGTGTTTTGCTTTTGTCCAGCAGAGCATGAACCAGACACAGGGACTGACACAAGACAGAGGGTGAATGAGTTGGTGACGGTGAGAGAAAGTGAAGATATATGGTGATGTATTCCAGACGATGAGACGGGCGAGAAGGAAATGAGAGAGAAAGCGAGAGCGGCGATGAGGAACTTTCAAGTGAAGAAATCCGATTCTTAGAGTGTGACAAACTCACACACACAGTTCACACGGACTCCGGCAGAGATCAGCTCCTCTGACACAGGTCACATGTCCCATCGCGTGGTGGTTACTATGGCAACCGCATCACACATACCATGTTATACATTCAACAGTGATCCTTGTACGGTGACAGTAGCGCATAACAAATATAAAGGTTGCATCAGTATCTGACTTGGAGACCTCTAAGTGGAGAATGAGCATTCTGTGCAAGGTGACAAACTTCCTGGTGGCTGTGAGTAAAAGCAGCGCTGATCCACAGGCAGATCGATCGTATCATAGACCGTCTACAGCTTCACACATGTAGGATCATAACACAATACACGGAAGATAAAAGCCGAGTGCCCAACTGAGACCCAATTTAAAAACATCCCATCGGTGCCACCAACTATCACCAACATAAAGCAGTTATGAAAACATCCTCAAATGGAGCAGCTACGTTTGTTTCCCCTGAGCTTTTATTTCATGAAAGTGAGATCAGATTGTGTTTTGTGTTGATATGTGACCTGGTCGTCCTGTATGAGCTGTCAGGAAATACTTCAGTATTAGCTTTAGGATTGTTAAATATATTATTTAAGTTTAAGGCAGTGGTGTATTCAGATGGATGCTTAACCATCTGTCACTACAGTAATACACTACATAAAAACAGAATGTTCTGGTAAGAAATTGATCAGGACTCATTGAGTATCTGCTTGGTTGTCACCCTCAGTGACCTTCTTCATTCTCATACAAGCAAAACATCAACACACCTCTGAGGCAGGCAGATAACGCTGCGTGAGGTAGCGAAGCAGGCCTAGTGGCATCACATACGCGAGATACACAACTACTCTAGCTACGGGACTGTTTGTGCGCGTGCAAACGAGAGAGATGAAGGAAGCTGGTGGCACAGCTTTTGACAGCTGATAAAATTGCATGGCAGAGTGTGAAGCACCAAAACTCACGAGAAAGACAAGCAGCTGCTGCTTATTCGCCCACGGGGCCACATTAATGCTGCTGACGACCATCTTTCCCGCGTGTTCGTGCGTGATAGAGAAATAAAGAATTTATGGAGGTTGTTCCAAATATTAAACGCTAGTAGCCCTCATTTTAGGTTTGATGTTTTATTTATTTGTTTTTAGTGATGATTTTGTCTCCCATGGGATCAAACGTGCGCCTGTGCAGCCTCTCAGCAGTGTGTTACTGTGTAATTTTCTGCTTGGCCGGTGTTCTTGCATTCGTAGAACCTAAACGGGATGGCTCGGAGACTCTTAAAGCTGGGGGCAGCTGCTACGCAATCTCTGTCTTTGGATATGGGCTTAAATAAGAGACACAGGCAGAGTGTGTGTGTGTGTGTGTGTGTGTGTGTGTCCACAAGCAGGAGTAACAGGGTCATGGCCACTGGGCCAGGTAATGACTCTCCATGCGGATTTCTGCTCCGTGGACCACCAGTCTTAATGATAGCACAGGGATGCACACTGACTGCCCTCTGTGTGTGTGTGTGTGTGTGTGTGTGTGCGCGCGCTGGATGTTGATCTGTCATTTGGCTGAACCTCTGTGACACAGCCCCTGCTCCTCCGTACCTTAAATAACCTCTGACTGTGGTGACGGGGCCTGAGTGCGGCGCCTGCTGTGTGGGGAGTGTTGTGCCGCAGTTTGTGGTAAATTGTTTCACCACAAACGTTGCTGTAAAGCAGCTTGTTCCTTAACTTAAGTGTTATTGCTGCAGGAGATTCGGATTTGGTGTGGACCTTTGTGTGTGTGTCCACATGTATGTTCGCCCACACGCTGAGGGCGGCTGGGCCCCAGCTTTGTGAGAATTTAATGGCTTTCATTTCCCAGGCTGCTTAACTTTCCCCAAGCCTCGCATTAGATATGCATTACACCTGAAGCCTCACATGGCCACATGCATCTGCACCTTTCCTTCAGAATATTCTCTCTGCGCTCCCCTGAGCCCTGCAACTGTGCCCCACTGATACTTGACTAGTTTGAACCACAAGGGATCAAGCCTTGAATTGTATTCTGCCCCAGTGCTCTGGAAATGTCAGGGTATTGTGTGTTTGATCCTGACTAAGGACAGTGTGGTAGCTCGATTTATTTAGTGTTTTTTACTTCGGCATGTTTGTATTTCGTTACGTTACTTGCATCTGCTATTGTTCTGTTTTGTGTCAGCAGGAGTTATTTGTTCTTTTTATCGTCTTTTCAAATTATACCGGTGCACAGTTCAAAACACAAACTGCGATTAAACCTATGATTGAAGAAGTGGTTGACAGAGTTGCTGTGTCAGGTTAAATGTGTTTAATGTAGAGCAGCTCTGTCGTCGATCAGACCAAAAGTCACAAAGAGGCGTTTTTGACTGTTTGAATGATTGTCACAGTCTCATCAGCAGCAATTGCAGAGGCTAAGAATCCTGGCGCGCCCTCTCGTCAGCCTTACTCTAATTGTATCACCTTATCAAAGACGGGAAGAAACAAGGCAGCAGATTAGTTTCTATTCAGGGCCAATCTAATCCTTTCAGCTCCTTCTCTCATAATGTGTCATTGCCAGTGAAATCGCTCTCCACAACAGCACTGTTTACTAACTAAATGAATGGATGTTGGACATCTAATTCACCACAAAAAAGATCCAGCCCCAGTCGGGCTTTTTATGACCGGCATCTGAAATCTAAATCGCTTTGATTTCTTTGGTTCTGCTCTATTCTTTGATTACAAAGTTTACAAAGGGTGGGATTGTTTCATATTGCTACGAACGAGGCAATCATTTTTCTTTCAAGGTCTGTTTGGACGGTAATTGAAAACAATTATCCAGTGGTTGGCACCGATAATGTCCAATTCTCATGTACGGCATTATCTTCTCCATCCTTCCACTGAATCGCCAGACAGACCACAACAGAACAACAGCGTGGACAATGACAAGTTAATCCCATCAGTATGTGTGCGTGTCTCAGGTGTGGTCCTCTCCCCGGCAGACGTAGCAGTAGCGTTGGAGCGCTGAGGTTTACTACTATGGGAGGAATTAATTAAGGATTATGTGTGTACGCAGTAGGAAATCTGCGATATAATGGAAGACAGATTATACACAGACGCAACCCAGTAGAAATAAAAAGGTCTGAGATGAACGTCCTTTGTTGCACTTGAGCGTTTCTGTGCAATGTCTGTGTCTGTAACACATTTGCATAACAAGCAAACAAACCGTCCCCTGTCCGTTTTTTAGAGTGTAGTGACAAACCTTCTCTGGTGATAATGTATTAGCAGATTCCAGTCCATGCCTGGTTTAGCCTCATTACGTGTCGCTGGCTTGTACGACACATAAAAGTCTGCCGGTGATAAAACCCGTGGGCTGTAAATGTTTGCACAAGTAATTATTTCTCATAAATACAGTACGCTGTGACTCATGCACATAAAACCGTTCCTAAAATGTCATTTCCTGTGTGGCAGCGTGTCCTATTCAGTGCGTTTGTGTCTCGCTGTTTCCCCGCATCATCATCTCTGCTTTGTCTCTTACCGTAACATGAAGCAGCGCCGCGTCATCCTGAGCTCATGCTTTAAACCTGCGCTTTATTTCCTGCAGGATGTTGGCTTCATGTGTATTTTTCTTCATCATGTGTCATTGAATCCCCCAGGAATCAATCAATTGTAAGGCAGTTGTGTAGACACTGAAGAGAGCAGATCTCCTGTGTGTTCTGTGTTAGCACATGATTTATATATTGATGGTGTGGTATAAACTTCTGTTAACTTCTGAGTCTTTTAGTGATGACTCACTTACAGAAAGGGTTTCAGTAAACAATAATAATGCAGTACATTCTTTTTGCATTTGTGATTTCTGCAGAAAACGCTGAACCCTGTGTGCCACTGCAGAGAAAGATGAAAAAATTAGAAAAAGTGAATTTATTATATGGATGTTTGTAGGTGAAGTCGTGAGTGTGGGTTGTTTGCCTGGAGGTACTTGTATGATGTGGTCTTATTAAATCCCAGGTCTAGAGTAGGATGAACAGCCAGGAGTTACAGAGACGCACAGAAGAAGCCAAAGCGATTAAAACCCTACTCAAACCAGCTTAGCAGTGATAGCTTGAGAGAAAGCCAACAATGGTTGCCTTGCTTTAAATCTCTCGCTCTCACTCTTTCCCCCTCCTCCTGTTCCCTCCCTCTCTCAAGCAGATTACTTCTTTCTTTTTCTTTATGTCTGTCTTCTTTGCAGCGTGTTAGGCCGCTTAACTTTACCCTCGTCCCAGCTCGCGCTGCTTTAGGTATTACTGTATCTCAAACAGCAACCACCTTGAAAGCCGTCCACTCGTTCACTACGACCTCTTCCTTTCTGTTGCGTCCTTTCATTTCTCTTACGGAGTTTGAGGCGCTCTGTGAACTTGCTAGGCTGTTAATTGTGCCGCAAGTTTTTGTCTAAATCAATAGGGGATTAAGCTTGAATACTTTCATGAGGGAATGAAACAAGTGTGTGCGTTTGCAGAGAGAGAGGGGGCAAAAGGTTGACGTTCAGCTTGGCTCGACATTCCCAGAATTTCACACACCAAAACGCATTTACCATATGAACTACTTACACTTTCTCATTTCTACTGCACGTCTGTGGTGAGACTTGTCGCTTTCATATGAGGAGTTACCCTGCGGAGGAATACGGAGGGATCAGTCCTAACAGTCTCCACAAGGTCTGGTGCATCGCGACGCTCACCTGTACCGTAACCAGACCAGCTCCACTTCCACATATAGAGCGGCCATTGTTTTAGATGCAGCTGCCCCACCCCGTGGAGACAAGGTTTCCATTCGCCGACAGGAAATATGATGAATGCGTCTCACTGTGTCGCAGAGCGCTGGGACATTCTCCTTCT